>ONZH01017534.1:0-600000 GCA_900303285.1 Rhinella marina
TCCCCGAAGAATCCAGTATGACAGGACATACTGGCGCCAAATCTTTAGGGATCCCTGCCCTTCATTCCAGATCGACCCAGACTCCCAGTAGGTACCTGTGTGGTACATACTGCCACTTGTGGTTTTGTGGAATCTTTAGATTCCACCACCACCTTGTCTTTTCCTGGGATATTTACAATGGCCACACACTTGGGTGTCTGGCCTTGTAAGTAACCCTGGCTCCTATCTGCCTGCTCTCCCCCTGTTCTGGCATAATTAGGTTTCGACTTGAAACCATTATTATTGCCAGATTTCTCAGGGTAGCGGATCCGTACCAGTTGAGGACAGTTCCTCTTCATGTGTCCGAACTGTAGACACTGTAGCATCGGATGCTCCCTGTTCTTTCCAAGGGTGGAGCTGTGGGGTGTACAATGAATTTGGTCTAGCATGACGTACACGTTCATCTTGTGATTTAACGTGTACAGGTACATGCTCCCTCACTTTCATGGACTTTTTACTGTGCAGTATATCTTGCCTACACTGCTCAATAATCATGGCCGCGTCCGTGAGTGATGGCTCCCTAGCTGCACTCAGCCGGATTGCAGTATCAAGGTATGGGAACTTCTCCACAAACATGCGGATCATGCCTTGTGGGACTCCTATACCTTGATCCGTGGTTACCTTCCTGTACATGGCTTCAAACCTACTACACAACGACAAAGGCTCGTCGTGTATAGTAGGCTTAAACTTAGTCAGGATCTCCGGAGTAACGTCCCCATGACCTGTTGCCAATTTCATGAGTAAGGACAGACGATCTTCCTCATCATGAAACCGCCCATTCCTGGGTTCCGTTCTCCCCGTTGCCTCATACCTTTGGTTAAGGTGTGTCGGCAACCACAGCTTAAACAGCTCCATACGATGTTGAGGAGCCACCGAGTATTTATTACAGTGACCCTCAAACATATCGCATGCCGTAAACGGATCTACAGTGGGATCATATTTTGGATCTCCTTGCAAATCCGTAACAGGAAATTTATCCTTTCCATGTTGCCATGATTAGGATAATTTTCCTCCGGCCATTCCGGACGATATGGAGGACTGGAAGAGGTGTATCCTGGTTCCCACCTACTTTCATATCCTCCACTGCCGTCCTGACCCTGGAAACGGTTGCTATGTCTGTACTCCGTTGGAGTAGGAGTAAAGCGTAGCCTCCGTTCCACCTGTCCTCCAGCTTCTGAAGCCCCGGATCCGTGATCCGTATGAGACGTGGCCTCCGTTGCCATCGTCTCCCCCTGTGCCGTTCCCGAAACACAAACCTGTTTCGTAGGCACGGGTAACCTGCTCTCAGTACCAGGCCGTGACAGATTACTAATTACCAGCTGCAAATCCGCAATGGTTTGCGTCTTTGCAGCCAGATCCTCTCTCAGAGAGTTAGCCAGCGCATCCATGGATGTGGCTCTGTTTTTAAACTGATTTATCTCAGTGTACAGCCGGAGGAGTTCCCTGTCCATGTCGGAATAATAGCTCTCTTTCTCCGAGAGTCTAGATTCCAACACACAGATTTCTCTACCCCTCTCGACTGTACACTGGGTCCCTTCTTCTATTTGAGTCTGAAGTGTGGCTATGTGTTTAGAATTGTCTACACAGCACTGGCAGTGAAAGTTATCCGAGATGGAGACCTTCCCTGTCTGTGCTGCATTTACTGTCTCCACGTGTTGTGGCTTCCAGATGCTGTCCTCAAAAGTGTGAACTAATTTGGCCAGCATCTGGAGGCGTTTTGTGGTTTTGTGGAAGATGCTTTTGCTTATGCACACTTTGTCGTGTGCATAAGCTTGGTCTAACAAAGCAGACCAAAGCATCTCCGTTGACTTGTATGAGGTGGGGAGTACTGGGTGAAATGTGCTGTGTTTGCTTAAGTGCTGCAGTGTGGCAAAGGTCATACTCACTTTTTCGGTGACCATTCTGCGTGGAGTCGTCGTCTGCGTCCTTCTAGCCTCCGGAACACCTGACGTCGACTCTTCTGGATCCACCCGAAACGTGAATTGACTCTCGCCGGTCAGTCGTGCAAGGGAATAAAAACACGTTAGTTTTAGATTCGCTGTTTGCGGACGTTCCCTGTGGAAACTGACACCCACACTTGTGCTATTCGTCCAACTTCAAGGTCGAGGAGCACAATATAGCACGACACTGCACCGTGTCCCTCCGCTATTTGTCCGCTCCCTATCCGCCTATCTTAGTTGACGCAATAACACAATTGTGGTGCGTTTTCACAGAACCACAGTCCACAAGCAGTTCGGGCTAGCTCGCCAAATGTAGAAGGGTTAATTAATTAATAATATTTTGTGGAATATTATTAATTAATATTTATAAATAGGCGTAACCGGCTGGCGCTAGCTCCGCCTATTTATTTCCCACACTGTTCTATTCCCTTCACGGCTATGACTACCTTATACTGTAGCGGCGGCTACAAAGACAATGTACACCGTATCTTTAAACAATAAAAGACTTTATTACAAAACAATGTCTATCGTCTAATTATCTAAGACTATATCTATATATATTTATATCAACGTATATAAATATATATACATATATATCCGCATATAATACTATACACTGGCTACACTGCACACTTCCCACAATTAATTCCACCCACAATACTAAATACACACACTCACAATGTTACACAATATAGCAACCCACCCTCACCTACACTTTACTGTCCCTGGCAACAAAGGGTTAAATTACAGTACAATAAGATTGGCAGGGAAGGGGTTAATGGTATTTCTGGGGTGAGGTAGTGATATGGTAGGGTCCAGGGGGTTACAGGGGTAATGTCAGGGCAAGGGTACCACACACAGGGCAGTAGGGCAGGGGTTCAGCAGCAGGGCAGGGGTACAGAGGTTATGATTGGGTCAGGGCAGGGCCAGGGGTCAATCAGGGGTTAACAGGGGTTGCAGGGATATCACACTGGGGTACAGGGGTCCACAGGGCAGAGGTGACAAAGGGGTTAAATAGTGTAGGGGTCCACAGGGCAGAGGTGACAAAGGGGTTAAATCATTGGTGGTTCAGGGGGGGTACTTAGCCAGTCCTTTAGGAGTATAATGCTCGTCTCCAGGGGGTTGCTCGTTCGTCCAAGGGATGATTCTTCCTTCCAGGTGGGGTGGCACGGCTCAACTGAAGAGCGCTGGGCGATCGGGTTTTTAAACCCGATCGTCCGCGCTCCCGTGCTGCCGCGCTGCCGGTGTGCGCGCTTTCGCGCACACGCCGGCAGCTGTGCACTCCTGGGGCCGGCGCGCTGATATGACGTCAGCGCGCCGGGCCCGAGCGCCCAGGAATCTCACAGGCGGAGGATCTCTTTGATCCTCCTGCCTGTGAGTCTCCCTCTATCTCCGGCGCTGTAATTACAGCGCCGGAGGAGGGAGGAGAGCAGCGACAGGGAAACTGTTTGTTTCCCTGTCATGTTAATCACCCCCAACAGCGTTGAGGGTGGCTAACAAAAGGGACAGAGGATCTTATCGATCCTCTGTCCTTTTGAAGTCCCTGAGACTGGACTGATAGTCCAGTCATCAGGTCGCCATCTGCAAGCGCATTATTATGCGCTTGCAGGGGTTAACCAGGGGGCACCCGGTTTAAAGATACATGTATATAGATACATGTACATAACTGGGAATTATGTACATGAATCTATATACCTACAAGGGGCACAGAACGGGGGACCTATAAGGAGGGGGCTTATTCTCCTAACAATGGGGACATTAATATCTACAAGGGACCATAGATATATGAAGGGGACAGTATATTGGGGCCATACTGTGAGGCCAGGGATGAGGCCCACAGATATTCAATTTATATATATATGCATATGCATGCCTAATTAAAGGGGCATGCATGCATATACATATACATATTCTGGCCCAACACGTCCTTCTACAATTATAAAACGACCGAAAGTACGAAGATTGTGAACGACTTCTCTTTCAGTGTAAACGGTATTTACATTGCATCGTTCGATCGTTCATCTACGATCGCTAATACGATTTATCTTTCCGTGTAAAAGGACCTTAAGTGAGTTTTTTGTGTGGACCAGATGTTTTGCAAGCGGACAGCATCCAGAGTGAACCCTGAGCCATTCATTCCAATTGGTATATGTACATTGTTGTTACAACGATGGATGATAACACTGATCATCTTTGTATTCAGGGAAAAATTTCAGTAAAGCCGCTTTCAGTGTTTGGACTGCATTCGATCTGTGATTTTTATCAGTAATTGTGAGCCAAAACCAAGTGCAAAGCGTTCCCTTACACCTTATCTCTGTGTAGCCTCCACACCTGGCTTTCGCTCACATCTGATCCGTCAGAAGAACAGAAAAATAAAGAAAAAAAGACCTGATCCTGTATTTTAAGTCCTCCATTATGCATGCAGGACTTTTTTTCTGTCTAAAATAACACCTCAGACGTAAATGGCTAAAATGAATGCCAAACGTCCATAAATGAACATAACAGATGCGTCAAGGGGTTGTCCAAGTTATTTTTTTTGTTCTTTTATGTTTCTAGCTAAGCAAATGTAAGGGGTATTCAGTTCATTTACTTCATCTACAGTGTTCTCCTAGTTAGCTGAGGTCACATGACCCGTGATGTCAACTTCTGTCCTTGATCTGATGATGTTCTGTGCACAAACCTGAGGAGCAGGAGGAGCCCGTCTGCCTCTGTGCACAGAACGTCACTGTTCTATTTGGAGCGACAAGCCCGCTGCACTGTCGATCTGCTGGCTGATCTGTCTACTGTGTCTCCCCTCCCACAGGCTCCTTCAGCCATCAGCAGCACATACTCCGGGTTGGAGGCTCTGCCCCAGGTACTGATCAGATGCAGGGTTTCCTCTGCTTCAGGCACTGAAGCGACAAATGCTGTGCACAGGATCTTCTCTCCCTCCTCACCCTGCAAACACAGACCTGACAAAGACCAGAGCAGTTCTCTCCTCTGTATTCTTCTGCTGTCTGTAGAGCATTGCACAAGAACAGGTAGGGGGAAGATCCTGTGTGTATCAGCAATGTCACTGTATAGCTGGGACTTATAGTCCCACACATACAACATGAGTATCCCAGAAGTCAGACTGCAGACAGGGCAGCACTTTTATTCACTCCCTTTGCAGGGGAGGGAAAGGCAGTCTTTGTTGACACTAACAAATATTCATGAAAACCTCAGAGATTGTTATTACATGCCCCCACAGCTCTGCAACTGCATGTTAACAAAGGACCTGAACAGAACTAGAGAAATTAGGAAATATATGGGGTCATTTATAAAGCTGGTGTAAAGTAGAACTGGCCTAGTTGCCCATAGCAACCAATCAGATTCCATCTTTCATTGTGGACATCTCCTTTAGAAAATGAAAGGTGGAATCTGATTGGTTGCTATGGGCAACTAAGTCAGTTCTACTTTACACCAGTTTTGCCTAAAACCTGATTAGCTTATGTATGTATTGCTGACCATCAGGTTTATAGTGTTTTTTTTTTTTTTACATAACTCTAACAACCCCTTCAAAATACAGGATCAGTTTTCTTCTTTATTTTTCAGTTCGATCAGAAGAATGGAAAAATAAACGATGATGTGAACCTGGCCTTACTTGTAAAGTAAGAAGGCTTTACCAGATAGACTATGTGTGACACCTAGTGGACGTTTAACAAACTACAGTTCAAACTGTATGTTGATCATTCCCTACTCTTAATTTACCAGACTTAGGCCTCATGCACACGAACGTGTGCCGGCCTTGCCCGTGCTGCGGGCCGCAAACTGCGGTCCGCAATGCATGGGCACTGACTGTGGGGCCACCGCATGCGGATCGTGGACCCATTCACTTGAATGGGGTCCGCGATCCACATCCGAGGGTCCACACCACAAAAAAGTAGTGCTTGCGCTACTTTTTTGAGGTGCGGAGGCACGGCCAGAAACACCACGGAAGCACACCGTAGTGCTTCCGTGGTGTTCCGATCCGTGCCTCCGCTCCGCATCTCCCGGATCGCGGACCCATTGAAGTGAATGGGTCCGTGATCCGTGATGCGGGCTGCACACGGCCGGTGCCCGTTTATTGCGGACCCGCCGTATGCAGCCCGCAGCACGGGCACGGCCAGCACACGTTCGTGTGCATGAGCCCTAACATAAGCGCCTCTCCTCTTCATAGTAACCTTTTAAGGGCTCATGCACAAAAACGTGTGCTGGCCGTGCCCATGCTGTGGGCCGCATACGGCGGGTCCGCAATAAACGGGCACCGGCCTTGTGCAGCCCGCATCACGGATCGCGGACCCGTTCACTTCAATGGGTCCGCGATCCGGGAGATGCGGTGCGGAGGCACGGATCGGAACACCACGGAAGCACTATGGTGTGCTTCCGTGGTGTTTCTGGCCGTGCCTCCGCACCGCAAAAAAGTAGCGCAAGCACTACTTTTTTGCGGTGCGGACCCTCGGATGCGGATCGCGGACCCCATTCAAGTAAATGGGTCCACGATCCGCATGCGGTGGCCTCACGGTCAATGCCCGTGCATTGCAGACCGCAGTTTGCGGCCCGCAGCACGGGCATGGCCGACACACGTTCGTGTGCATGAGGCCTAAATATCCTCATAGTCTTACAAGAACCACATGTCCTCTCTGCTCATCTGCTCTCTTTTTTAATTCTCGATGCTTATAGAGCCATAATAAAGGGGTCCTCTGACCTCAAGAATGGATAACTGTATATAGGCATATCTTTGTTGATTCCAAGAGTCTGAAAGAAAATCAAATGTTGCCTGCTCCATCAAAGGCTTATTGCAGAGTTGTACTCTCTATCTCCAGAAGAATGTTTTTAGATGGATGACAGGAAACTTGTCCATATCATGGATGGTGAACATGGATGAATTTTTAAACGGATTGAGTCCATGTGCAAATATTTTTTTCCTAGTGTTGCAAGAAAAGTGGACAAATATGGAACACGCTGTGACTTTCGCGTCATGGACCAAAGCTGATCATTTAATTGAATGGGTCAGAGTGTTTTATTGTGACATTTTTAAATGCATGCAGTTTGATGTATCTTGTAGGCGTTGTTTACATTTGTATTTAGAGGTGGTTTTAAAAGTGATTTTTTATTGCAGGTACTTCTGAAGTTAGAAATCAAGAACTAACCTCCCCTAAAGAAAATATAATATACTGCCCTATTAGATAACGGCTTGTTTAAGCATAGGTTTCTTACTTCTGAAAGAGGACCTTTCACCGTTCCTGACATGCCTGTTTTAATAGCTCCATGCATTCCCCACGTACTAACAATTCTGGCACATCTATTCTTATGTCTGCACTAGAAGTTATGAATGAATTGCTATTTGTCTTCAGTAAAGGAACAGAGGGGAGGTAACAAGTTTGGGGTGTGTATCTGCACAGTCTGAACATGACAGCACTGATTGGCTAGAGTCAGTCTGTGCAGGGACACACCCCAACTGGTCACCTCCCCTCTGTTCCTTTACTGAAGGCAAATAGCAATTCATTCTTAACTTCTAGTGCAAATAATAAAGGAATGGCACAACATAGAGCCATAAGAATAGATGTTCCAGACTTGTTATTACATTGGGGAATGCATGAAGCTATTAAAACAGGTGTCAGGAGTGGTGAAAGGTCCTCTTTAAGTTACATTGAAAACCCTATGGAGAACACCTGAAGAGACTCCATACCTTCAGCCTGCTGCATTTGGCTCGGACCATTATGTCTAACTAACCCTCATAAAGATATTCCTCCTGCAGGGTGAACACTATTAGGGAAAAAATTACTAAATAACTATTTTTGGTCACTTCACCCTCTCAATAAAACATAATAAAAAATAATATGAACTCCAAAATGGTTCAAATAAAAACTGCCCTGCCAAAAATAAGCCCTGAAACAGCTCTGCACAAATAAAAAGTTATGGGGGTCAGAATGTGGCGATACAAAACAATTTAGATTTTATTTTTTAAAACACAGTAAGGGCTCGTTCACATCAGCGTTATGCTTTCCGTTTGTGTTTTCCGTTATAACATGGTTATAACGGAAAATAACGGAAACCATAAGACGGAAGTCAAAACGGAAGCCTTTAGAGGCATTCCGTTTTAATCCGTCATAATAGAAGCCTATGAGAATCATAACGGATCCATTTGGTTCCCGTTATGCAAAACGGAAAACAAAGTCCTGTCGACAGGACTTTGTTTTCCGTTCAGCATAACGGAACTCAGACGGATCCGTTATGATTCTCATAGGCTTCTATTATGACGGATCAAAACGGAAGCCTCTAAAGGCTTCCGTTTTGACTTCCGTCTTATGGTTTCCGTTATTTTCCGTTATAACCATGTTATAACGGAAAACACAAACGGAAAGCATAACGCTGATGTGAACCCACCCTAAAACGTAAGATGGACATAAATTTATTTGTTGCTGTAACAATGGCAGAATAATGTTTATTTTTTTAAAGTTCCTCCCATAAAAACTTTTTCTCCTGATCTTCAATACAATATATGGGATGGGGGGAACCTTAAAAACGAAAATATGCCTGGCCAAGAAGGGGTCAAATCCCATCTACTTGGCGATATGGACTTTCTGCATGCGATTCCTCTATGCAGTGTCAGAACTAGTGCAAGGTAAAGGTAGGTTGCTATGGGCAGATACTCAATCTTTAAACAACAACAAAATCTGTGAATATAGTTTTATTCATGAAAATAATGACTCTGCTACAAGTCGACCATCGCCTCCACAGCCACCTGAGACTTGCAGCAGTCTTCTGCAGATCGCGCCGCTTCACACTAGCCACGCCCCTTGACTGGAGACGGCTGTATGTCGGGAATTGTAGTTTTCTGAGGGAGGTCACCAACATGGCTGCGCCCATACCTGCATCTGGTATAGTGAATCGTGCGGCGCGTGTATAAACTGAATGAGTGACAGCATGTGTCAGGACAGCTAGTGGATTCTCGGGCTGGAGAAAGAAACCGCTTCATAGGTCCTGCAGGCTGTGCGACCTAATGGTGAGAGATCACTGGTGTGTATGGGCAATGCCACAGGCGGGCGACAGGCTGCTCCTGAGCTCTGCTGCATAGTGAGCGAGATGCCCAACCAGTTTTATGGCAGTGCAAAGGCAGAAGCTATCACTAACACTCAGCCATAGGATTGACATCTTGTCACAGAGGTGTGCAGAGTGGTAGCAGTGTCGGTTGTGGTCCCTTGAACTGAATGGGGGTCCCTGCAGATGACACTGGTTATTGGCTGACATTCCTATAGTGGTTGGCTCTACTCAGAGTCATTCTGGGCCTGGAGGAGAAGCAGTCTGTCACATTTATATGGGGCCATCTGACTACCTGATCTTCTTAACCAGGAAGAGAGGATGTCTATGAGACCCTTGGGTCCAATGGTTATTCCCACTTTGCATATGCTATTTTAAGCTGGGAGCAGGACACAACTGATACATGTGTACAGCACTTCAGTGAACAGATCTGACATCTGTCTACTGATAGCACCAGAGAGAAAAACTGAGAGCTCGTCACCAGACCATTCAGCATGACCACCATGCAGACACTCATGGGGTCATATATCAAACTGGTGTGAAGTAGAACTGACTTAGTTGCCCATAGCAACCAATCAGATTCCGCCTTTCATTTTCCAGAGTTATAAAAAATGAAAGGTGGAAACTGATTGGTTGCTATGGGTGACTAAGCCAGATGTACTTTACACCAGTTTAATAAATGACCCTGTCAGTTTTTAGTGAGCCTATCACCTGTAATGATGGTGTAGCTTTAAACCTTTTTCTTCTTGTGTGTTTTCCAGCTATATGTTAGAATGCGGCCTTCCTCATTACTTCTGCACCTCAATATTTGGAATCCAAAGTTTACATCTGTGCGACTCCTGGCAACGGCTGTGGGGAGAAGCAAGTCAGGAGATGACCTTCCCACCTTTCAGTACGTTGGGCACAAACCTAGAAGAAAGGACCGTGTTTTTGTATGGGGCTTCTCTTACACGGGAGCATTGGGGATCCCAAGCTTTGTAGTACCTGACAAAGGGAAGAAAAAGCCTAAACAATACCAACTTACTCCTTATAGGCTCGATGTGGATGAAAAGGTAATGCTACGTCATGTGTTTAGCAAAAACAAGACATGTTAGTGATATGTATGCATGCCTTCATATGTCAGGGAAGTTCAAACATACTTTAAAGGCTATGTACACCTTTTGGGGCAATTTATTTTTGTTATTGCATTATGCTTATTTTGACCTAAAAATCACTTTTTCAATTGGTCTTTATTAACGATATGGAATCCTTTTTTGTGTACAGAGCTGAGAAGCTGTACTAGCTGTCTGTGGATTTTTTCTCAATTCAGTCATCTGAGGAGCAGACGGACAGCTTATCTCTTCTCTCTGACCTGATAAACACTCATTAAAGCTCAATCCTTACTTTACTGATAAGAAGGTGGCTTAAATAAGTGTTTATGACCTCTCAGTAGTTTACAGATAAGGGTAATTAGATGACCAGCACAAAGTGAAAGTAAAAGTACCAGTCACACAGATAGACAGTTAACCCTTTGTGACTAAACAGCTCAATATTTGTAATACAGACCAATTGAAAATATGATTTTTAGCCAAAAATAAGTTGAATGCAATCCTAAAAAAATTGACTCCAAAGGTGTATATAGCCTTTAAGCCTATTCTGCCCACAATAAAATGTGTAGAAATAATTATGTTTCAGTCATTTTGACCTTAAAGGGGTTGTCCAGACTTTTGATATTGATGACCTACATCAATATCAGATCAGCTCAGATCCAACCCCCTGCACCCTGCCCCAGTAAGCTGTTTTGTGGTAGCTCCACATGTGAACAGCTATGTCCATTGTATTCTGATAACTGCAGCACTGCCTCCCTTCATGTCAGAGCTACAACAATACAGCTGATGGGCAAGGGTATGGGGCGTTGGACCCCTGCCTATCTGATATTTAGGCCTTCAGTATCACAATCCTGCACATAGAAAAGCATAAGTAGGTGTGGTGCAAAATGTTTAAAACGATGTGTAAAAACTCATTAAAAAGCTAAAAAAAAACACAAATTAAAAATCAGTCTTTAAGGGGTGAACTAAAGGTTGCAGTTCAAAATTAGGTCTTGTCTTGTATAAGGTTTTATGTCCTTCAGTGTTTAACTATATCCTTTCCACTGTATCCTCTCTCAGATCTCATCTGCAGCCTGTGGTTACGGCTTTACTCTATTATCATCCAAGACAAGTGACGTGACAAAGGTGTGGGGCATGGGGTTAAATAAGGATTCCCAAATAGGATTCCATAGAAGCCGAAGAGATCGAAGTAAGCATTTGGATTTGGTCTGTCACCAGATCATATTTTACACTGTATAAGCATATATGCAGCATAAAATGTGGCATCAAATTATGATATATAGAGCCTATCACTCCCTCTAGTGTCTGCAGTCAGTTTTTTTTAAGAATAACTAAACCTTTATCTTTTTTTGAATCAGATAATTTTTATTAAGGTTTCCAAAAAACATACATTGTACACAGTACACCCCTTTAAACCCTTACCCCCCTCCCCTCCCCTCCCCCAACCCCCACCTCCCCTCCCAGCAAGGTAAAACAGTAGTAACAATACTAGACACGTATATCAATCAGAATAATACAGGATAAGTAACCCTCCTATAAGTACGCAGCACTTATCCCATCATGCGGCAACCTGCCGCACAGATCATATGGCATATACAAGAGATACAGACAAACAGAACACAAGCATATCCCGTTTCTATCCCCTCACACCCCTCACATCTCTCGATCCCAACCTCCCGAATCCGCTCCTCATCCATCTACGAGATATTCAAAGAATCTTTCTCTATCCACTGGTTCCATATTTTTTCACAATTTTTAATACTGCCCCTTTTTTTATATACATACTTTTCCAACTTAATCAATTGTTTTATTCTCACTTGAAACTCCTGAATAGTTGGCGGTTCCTGATCTTTCCAATGATAAGCAATAAGCTTTCGAGCCTGATATAAAAGTCGCATAATGTCCCCACACTACATCAAGTGAACTCACCCACCCCAGAATACAGGTAAGTATAGATTCCTCCAATTGTATTTGGAACCGCTCACTGATTAGTCCTGTCACCTCCCTCCAATATCTCCTAAGACGCGGACAGTTCCACATTAAATGAATCAATCCCGTGGACGGGGCCGCACACCTCGGGCAGTTGTCATCTTGCCGGTACTCCATAATCTTCAACAGTTTCGGAGTTCTATATACCCTATGTATAAGTAATATTTGTGACACCCGTTGTGCTTCACTTACAGAGATATCCAGTAAGTTTTTCAAAACTTCCACCCACTGATCCTCCGTTAGTTCGGGCACATCCACTTTCCATTTTCCAAATAGGGTCATAGGACGTTTTTTATGATATTTATCCAATAGGTAAGTATAGTGTAGGGAGATAACTCCCCCAGTACCCCCACTAGTACTGGTCAATTCAAGGACAGAATTACGGGGTGTCTGCTCCACTTTAACAGATGCCTCCTGAGTTTGCAAAGCATGCCTTATTTGTAAATACTTAAAGGGGTTGTCCCACGAAAAATATTCTACAGTTTTCAAACCAGCACCTGGATCTGAATACTTTTGTAATTGCATGTTATTAAAAATTTTGTATAGCTACTGAGTTATTCAATGAAATATATCTGTATAGCGCCACTTAATTTCTTATTTCTTTGACCTATTCACTGAGAAGGCCGCACATGCTCAGTTTCATCTTTCAACTTCCTCCTGAGCTCTGATAGGAGGAGCTGAGACGTGCCCTCCTGAGCTGCAGAAGAACAGACACTCCCCCTGAGCTGTCATCTTGACATAAATCTAGTAGAGCAATGAATGTGGAGATCTCTGGATCCATGTGAGGTACAGGGCTGGTTCTAGCTTTGTTAGAAAGAGATTGTAATGTACTATATGATGTCTGATTTTCAGTTTTTACATTATTCGTGGGATAACCCCTTTAAAGAAGGAGGTGCCGGGCAGCTGATAGTCTTGCTGCAATTGTGAGAAGGATTTAAGGACCCCATCAGTGTATAGTTGCCTAAGATACACCAAACCTTTCTCCTTCCATAGTGGAAGGCTCTCTACCTTCTGTACCTCAGGATACATGAGATTCGGCCATATGGGAGTAAACATAGAATATCCCGTAATCTCAGCCACCACTCTCACCTTCCACCATACTTTATGAATGGTACCCAATATAGGATATATAGAGCTTTTAGTCAAAAAGGAACCTCCTTCTAGAGCTGCCATCAATGAGTCAGACCCTAAGAGATATTGCACAATCCTCCCAGATTTATTTAGACTCGCCATATCCCTCCATCCCCGAATATGCTGCAATTGAGCTGCTAAATAATATAACCAAGGGGTTCGGAACCGCCAAGCCACCTTCCGATTTGGCCCTTTGCAGCGTATCCAGTTTAATACAAGGAATTCCCCTCTTCCAAATCAAGTCCCGAAATATTGCATTGACCTTATGAAAGACGCGGAGAGGAACCCACCCCGGAGCGTTGTGAAGCACATACAGCAACTGCGGCATCAGGATCATCTTAATAAGATTTATTCTTCCAACAATTGACAGCTGCAATCTAGACCAGACCTGAACTTTGCGCTGAAAGGAGGCCAGCAATGGCTGCACATTTAGCCTCTCGTAATCTTTAACATCCGTTGTTACCTTAATTCCTAGATACTTCATTTCCCGCACAATTTGCAAATTAGTGGATGATGGGTTAGTTATGTTCCCAGTTCCCTGAAGTGGCATAAGGACCGACTTAGTCCAATTGATACGCAACCCTGATAGGTTACCAAAAGAATCAATAATGGCCATCGCAAGGGGCAAAGACTGCTGCCAATCCTCCAGGAATAAAAGGAGATCATCTGCATAGAGCGCTACCTTCTCACATACAGTTCCATAAGTAAAGCCCTTGACCCCATCAGCTGATCTCAGCGCTGCAGCAAGGGGTTCAATGGCAATTGCAAATAATAGCGGCGACAATGGGCATCCTTGTCTAGTCCCACGAAAAAGTGGGAACATGGCAGACAACATGCCATTGGCCCGTATTTTTGCAGTAGGTGAAGAGTAAAGTAATCGTATCCAAGAGACAAATTTCTGCCCAAAGCCCATCCTATGTAGCACAGCCCACAAATATCGCCATTCCACGCTGACGAATGCTTTGGCCGCGTCAAGAGACGCGACCGCCGCACTCGAGGCGTGAACCTGGCCTGCCTGAATATTCAGGAACAACCTACGCACGTTAACGGCAGTGGACATATTGGGCATAAAGCCTGCCTGATCGGGATGTATAATATGCGAGATGACCGACGACAGCCTGTTAGCCATCATTTTGACCAGCAGCTTTATGTCCACCGTGAGTAACGAGATAGGTCTATAGGACTCAGCTTGCAACAGATCTTTGCCCTCCTTCGGAAGCACAACTATTATAGCCTGAGTCATGGACTCCGGAAGTCTACCCTCCTCAAATGCCTCTTCATACACCTCTAGTAAGTGTGGTAGTAGCTCAGATTTATATACCGTAAAGAGCTCCGCAGGAAGCCCATCCACTCCCGGGGACTTATTATTAGACATAGATTTTAATGCCTCTTCCAATTCTGGTAGTTTAAAAGGCGCTTCCAGCATCTCCTTTTGTTCTACACTCAGCCTTTGTAATGGGAGCGGTGCTAGGAAGGAATCAAGCTCCTCCGCCGCAGGGTTTGCTTTAGACTGATATAGCGAGGAGTAAAAACTACTAAAGATGTCAAGAACCTCCTCTGGTTGAGTACTCAACACCCCTGCACTAGATTGTAAAGCCGCGACATATGCAGTATCCCGGTGGGGTTTAGACATTATAGCCAAGAGGCGCCCTGCCCTCTCTCTTTCCTCATAATATTTTTGCTTCTGGAAGAAACGTTTATTCTCTGCCAGAGTCGGTACCTGATCATCTAAGTTTTTTTGAGCCGACTGCCACGCCCTAGCCTTCTCCTCAGACGGGTCTATCAAGTACTCCCCTTCTGCCACCTGCAGTTTCAATTCCAAATCCCGTGTACAGGCTCTTGTTTTATTTTTGGTCCTGTTAATTTCTGCTATAATCAGTCCCCTGATATAAGCTTTTGCGGTCTCCCAGGCCACCTTTTTGGAGGCTGTGCCCTTATTTACCTCAAAAAACTCCAGGATTTTATACCGTATACCTTCCACATCTTCCATGACCTGAAGCCAGAACGGGTTAAATCGCCATTGGGCCCCACTCCTAGTACGAGGAGGTACCAGAGCTGCATATAGCACCATAGGCGAGTGATCTGAGATGCGTCTGGGTAGATATCTAACATCCCGTATCAAACAGCCTATTTTGTCATTCCCAACCATCAGGTCGATTCTGGAAAGTGACCCAAAAGTACTAGAACAGCAAGAGAAGCTGCGGGCAGAAGGATTTCTAGAACGCCAAAAATCAATCGGAGCAACCTCCTCCAGCAATCTCCCCAACACAGATTTTCCTGAAGGCAATGCCTGCGCAGAAGGGCTGAATCTGTCCATCTGCGGACAGGGAGTCATATTAAAGTCCCCCATGATCAGCATAGGTATATTAGTGAATTTGGCAACAAATCTGAGAATTTTATAGACAACAGTCGAGGAGTATAGAGGCGGTATATATAGCCCCACTATTATACACTCTACATTGAATAATGTGCAATGAAGGCAAATGTAGCAGCCATCCCGGTCCACCTCATTATCTAAGCAGCTAAACACTATAGAACGGTGTACGAGAATGCTGACTCCCCTAGCATACGTAGAGTATGTGGCATGATATCCATGACCCACCCAAGCCATAGATAGCAAATTAATTTGCTCCGCCATCAAATGCGTTTCTTGCAGACAGCATATCAATGGTTGGTAAGTCTTCAGGCTATCCCATAATGCTCTACGTTTAGTGGGCTCTTTCAGACCCCGTACATTCCAGCTGAGAAAGCAGATCTGGTCAGCCATCAGAAAACCACTGTACATGAAACAGGATGCCGCAGCGCCCCAGCCCCCCCGCCCCCCCAACGCTCCAGGGTCACCCACCAACACACAGTGCCCTAGCAATGTCAACCGGGTCACATAATAACCCCACACAATGCAGATATGAATTGTACCTTGCTGGAAAAACCTAGCAACCATTCCCACCCAGAACACCCCCCACTCTCCCCCCCCCCACATTTCTGAAACATGAATGGTCTCCCGGACAGACTCCCACTCCAACACTCCAGTGAGTACACCAGAGCCCGTGGGTATATATCCATCTGGTCAGGAGAGCAATTCGTGAAGGCCTAACACTCAATAACCTCGCTGAACTTGTTGAGCCAAAACAGGACCCACACCAACAATTAACACTTGCACTACTCGCCCTCCCATAACTCCTCACCCGCACCATCTAATCGCTCCATTATCGCCTACACTTACATGCAACAGAATGAATATAGCAAAGCTATCTAAATAACCGTCATGTCCTCTTACTGAGGGACATTGTGTAAGGCACATCAAGAACACGATATAAGGCAATTAGAGCATAATAAAGAACACGCAACACAGCACGGTATCATACGGAGCCAGTCACTGGTCTTGGACAGCCTCTTCTCTGAGCTGGTTTTCATTGCGGTCCAGCCACTTCATTGCTTCCTTCGGGTTTTCAAAGAAATGCGTCGAGCCAGCCGCCACAATTCTTAATAGGATAATTCCAAGTTCCGCAGCCGCCGCTTTACATCCAGAAAAAACGCGCCCTCTTCTTCTGCACTTCCAAGGAATAGTCCGGGAACAGCGACACCTTCTGGCCATTAAAGGATAGGTCTGGTTTGTCCCGGGCTAGACGTAGGATAAGGTCACGATCCCTATAATGAAGAATCTTCATAAGGACAGGCGTGGGGGGCTCCCTGGAGGCAGAGGTCTTGTTGGAACCCTATGGGCTCTTTCAACCACAAACAGCGGCGTCAGGGAATCTGCTCCAAACACACCACGCAGCCAATTTTCAAAGAACTCCATCGGGTTAGTTCCTTCTACTTTCTCTGGTATGCCGACCGCCCTAACGTTATTGCGGCGTAGCCTATTTTCCAGGTCATCTTGTTTGGCAGTCAAAGCATCAAGCTTCCTCTCATGTTCCCCCACCGTTCTTTGTATAGGGAGTAGAGCGTCTTCCATATCTCCTACTCTGTCCTCCAGGGCCGTTGTGTGTTCTGCCAATTTTTTAATGTCATGCCTGACTATGGCAATGTCCTCTTTAATGCCCCTCACTTGCATATTTAATGTGTTGAGAGACCTGCCACACCGGGATATCGCCTTCATGACATCCCTGAGAGTAGGTTCATCTGAATCTGCGTCACAAGCAGCATCTCCTGGCCTACCCCTGTTGTTGTCTCCAGCCCGCGCTGTCCTTCTTCTGGCCTCCGGGACCTCATCCCAGTCAGCATCCGAGTCCTCCTCCGCAGCATCCAGGTCTAGAATAGCCTTATCCCGGACCGCCCCAGCCTCCTGTTCCCCTGGGTCTATGCGGGCAAACTTTCCCAGTTTTGCCGCTGCTGCCTGCTGCGCCACAGCAGAGCGGTGCAAGCGTGGCGTGGCCGCTCCGGCGCCATCTTGGATTTCCTTCTCCTGCCCTTTTTGATCTCTTTTTTTCGCCATGGCTCCAACAGATGATCGCTCACAGCCTTCTACAAGTAGTCCCAGAGTTAAGCCACCTCTTGGTAGCTCGGTAGCGATAGTGGAGTTAGAACTAGCAGGATAATTTGGCGAGGAGTCTCAGGAGCTCACCAAGCACACGTCCTCTCACATCCTGTGCAGGCCACGCCCCCCAACTAAACCTTTATCTAAACATTTAATATGTTGTCCCGAATAAAACTATCTCTAATATCCTTTATTCATCAATTTTCTATTTTTACTATACTTTTCCCTGCCTAAAACGCTCAGTGAATGGTGCGCTTTAGGCAGGGAAAAGTGTAGTAAAAATAGAAAATTGATTAATAAAGTATATTAAAGATAGTTTTATTAGGGACAACATATTAAAAATTTAGATGAAATTAAAGAGTAACTAAACCTTTTTTACCTGGCTTGAATTTTGAGAGCTTTGGTATCATATGTAAGCAGCTGTTCCTAAAAGTCCATCAGGTGGAGATTGAATATGTTTTCTCTAACCTATGTTAATACCTGTTTATGACCTCACTGCGGAGACCATTCCAATTCTATGAACAGGTACAATTTGGTCCCATCAGCAATAGCTTTCATAAGGCCATATTCACATGTTACACATTCCAGACTAAAGTACAGTACAATGCTGGTGAATTGTACATTTTCATATCTGCAGCTTGCTCTCTGTGTCACAGATATATTTCAGCAGAAAATTTCCACCAAGTTTAACCCTTTAGTGACCACGCCTTTTTGCAGCGCTCACTAAGGGGCTCACTCTATGCGCTGCACAAGTCTCCCATGCAGCGGAGAATGGGGGCATGGCTCTAACATGAGAGCCACGATCCTGCTCTAAAAGCTCGGATCGGTGCTTCTGCCGTTTAAACCCTTATATGCACTATTGCCTGCTCCATGTAAGTGGTTACCGAGGGAGTGGTCTGTCTCTGTCTCACATTGGCACCTCACAAATGAGATTGCGGAATGCCAATGTCAGTGTACATAGGCCTGAGCCTAGTGAATGCCCCAGGCCTGCTTCCATAGTGTCCTAGCAGGCTGCGTCTCTCTGGCACAGCCTGCTGGTGAATGTCCGTATATCCCTGATAGTATTGCACTACATAAATAGTGCAGTGTATTTTAGAAGTGATCAAAAGATTGCTTATTATCATCTCTGTGTGGGACTATTAAATAGTTTTCAATGGAAAAAATAAAACCATCTCCACATTGCTACTGGTCACCGCGTGAAGTAATGCCCTTACGGAGATAGAGCAGGACAAACAATGTGTCTCTATATAAGTGCATGAAGCTGACACAGAGACACTTACTGTACTTGAGTGCACAGAGCAGGGCATTACACTGTGTCAGTGACTGACAGGGTGAAGATTCAGGTTCATCTGCAGAGCTGAGAGAGTAGAACTCTGCATCAGAACTGGGGGTTCAGCACTGGAAATGAGGGGTTCACATATTACTGACAGCACAGTCACTTCTCACCTAAACTCATCGCTTCCACAGAAGTCACTCTCTTCATGCTCTACATCAGTGTTCCCCAACTCCAGTCATCAGGGCCCACTTACCAGTCATGATTTGAGAATATCCCACAGAATGAATACCTGTGGTAAGTCCTGATACACTGAAACTAATTATATCACCTGCTGAATATGAAGTAAATCCAGAAAACCTGACCGTTAGGTGGGCCCTGAGGACTGGAGTTGAGGAACACTGCTGTACACTGTCACTTGCAAGTTGCTTGCGGAGGAGTGAAATCCTGACTCCCGTGACACAGGACACTAAAGTTTCTTTGCTAGGCGCTTGGCAAGCCAATCAGCAGCAGTCTCTGCAAGCACTGCTAATGCTGATTGGCCAGCCCAGCGCCCAGCAGTGAGACAACAGAGCGCTAGTCGTGGCTCCAGCCGGTGCACCACTAGCCTCCAATGATGTGCTGAATTAATGGGGGCCCAGAGGACAGGACAGAGGAAGCAGGGAGCTAGAAAGCACAGCCTGATCCCCAGACAGTTACTCAAGACAGGAGCTAGAATTAAGTGTAATTAGGAGGTGGGGCCTTTTGTCCAAGACCAGGCCCCCTTCCTCCAGGGGATCCTGTAGCAGCTGCGTGGTCAGCCTCCGTTGGTCGTACACCACTGTCTGTACCTCTTAATTTTTTTTCAGTAGAATCTGTATAAGGCCCCATGCACACAACCATATCCATTTTGCAGTCTTAAAATCGCGAATCCGCTAAAAATATGGATGTGGTCCACATTTTTTGTGGACCCGTTTCAAGATCGTTTCTGTCAATACAAAACTTTCCCCTCTCCACAGAATATCTGGGACCACCACTGATCGCAAAAACTGGATCCTGTGTCCTCTTATGAATTAAGTGGCAGCTCGAGAGTGCACATAGCTACTCTGTTCACTCTCTATCGGACTGCTGCAGATAGCCAAGTACAATGCATAGCTATTTCCAGAAGTCTCATAGACATTGAATGAAGCAGAAGGGAACATGGTTGACCTACCATTCCATTTCCATCTAGTTGACTATGAAGATTCATAAAGAGGCTCAGACACTCCACTACTTAATATACACTGACTTCTTTATTAACTGCAAGATATCAAATGTACAGTAGATGTTCTCATTAGAAGTCAGGGCATTGGTCTTAAATGTGGCCCTGTTGATGATGGGCCTTTAGCACTCAGGAGAGGAAAAACCACCAGTGGAGGAAACCTTTAGGGAACCATGGCTGAAGGACTGCCCTTCCCCCTAGGCGGTGGAGGAAAATGGTGGCATGTGACAAGGACGGTAGGTTTTTTCTTGAATCAATGGTGAATGTCAAGTGCGTTAACGTCTGCAGAGACCAAGCCTGGAATCTGCCTATTGATGCAGTAGGAAACTCACTTTTTCGGTGAATATATCAGGCTGCGGAAAGTCGGGTGAATGCAGAGACCGAGCCCGGAATCTGCATCTTAAAGAGGACCTTTCACCGCTCCTGACATTCCTGTTTTAATAGCTTCATGCATTCCTCATGTAATAATAATTCTGGACCATCTATTCTTATGGCTCTATGTTGTGCCATTCCTTTATTATTTCTACTAGATGTTATGAATGAATTGCTAGCAGTCTGCAGTATGGGTACAGAGGGGAGGTAACCAGTTGGGGGTGTGTACCTGCACAGACTCACTCTATCCAATCAGTGCTGCCATTTTCAGACTGTGCAGGTACACACCCCTCAACTGGTTACCTCCCCTCTGTTCCTTTACTGCAGACTGCTAGCAATTCATTCATAACTTCTAGTAGAAATAATAAAGGAATGGCACAACATAGAGCCATAAGAATAGATGTTCCAGAATTGTTATTACATGGGGAATGCATGAAGCTATTAAAACAGGAATGTCAGGAGTGGTGAAAGGTCCTCTTTAATGCAGCAGGAAACTCACTTCTTTGGTGAATAAGTCTGACTGCGGAAAGTCCAGTGAATGTCAAGTCCAGTGGTTATTGCAGAGACCAAGCCTGGAATCTGCCTTTGATGCAGCAGGAAACTCACTTCTTTAGTGAATACGTCTGACTTCAGAAAGTCCGGTGGGTGAGTGCAGAGACGGAGCCCGGAATCTGCCTCTTCCTGAAGCGCAGGTCATCTGATCCAGACACAGTAGCCACCATGTCACTGACTTGTGGTAGAGTCATTACCTCTAGCTGTATCCTATATTCATTGCAGGGACACAATGAGACCTCCGCTCCGGTACAGTGATCTGCAGATGCAAAAAATATAACTAATTATAACTGAACATGGAGCAGCGGAAAATTACGACACACAATTTACTCCCTGTCACTGTTAGTCATTGTAATTACTTTAACTGTATTAAATTTGGGCTCATGTTTCTAACAGCGATACCAACGATATCAACGTCATTGACTGTTATAGCTTTTATTCTTGTTCTGGGTTCCCGCTGCTGTATGCAACATAAACAGAATACACCTTATAATCTTGGGCTGATTTATTTTCATATTTTTTTTTTTATAGGGTTTGGAGTTCAGTTTTCCTGATAGAAATCCACTGCTTTCTTACACACTTCCATAGTTAAAATTCTGGGAGCCATTTCTCAAGGTGATCTACTGTGCATATCAAGGTCAATGGGAGCTCCCCTTAGTGGTGACTGCAGGCAGTTAGAATTTTATCATACTTATATACCATATATCAGGCGATTTGGATGATTTTTCCACTAATGGCCACTGCTCTGCTCATCTTTGTGGAGAATCTAAACCCTAAATTATTCTGTGTCATCACTCTGGTATCTCGAGAACTTGGCATCATGTCTTTTATTATTATGAGCTCCTGTCATAAATCACATTACATTTTATGACTCCTGTAAAAAGGATCTTACCTTATTTAGGGATCTTTTTGGTTCTTAAGACCAATACCTTCTGGCAGGTGTCACTGGTGAAGATCATGAGATGTTTTTTTCTGGGCCTCATTTTGTCTCAGACCTCTGGTGATCCCATCTGCTGCAATTGCCTTCTTAACCCCTGGCTGTTTTTATATCCAATGGTGACCAGTGGATACCGCTGTGTCCAAGTTATACAGAAAACACCATAAATATCAAGAAGCAGAAAAATCATAACGTCAGTATACCCAATGAAGAGACAAGGTCTTCTCATGGATGCGGTCCCTATCATCTGATAGTCTGACACATGTTCCCAGGACACAACTGCCTGATAATCAGGTCTCTAGGACCGAGTTAAAATAATAAATTAGGATACTCCCTCATTAATAGGTATAACTATAGACACAGAAAAGTTATGAGGCCCATAGGCTAAAAGGTCAATGTTTGTGGGGTGTGATTATCCCAAACCTTTGGTGGTTGTCTAAGGACTTACTACACATACATATATTATCACATGAGAAGACATTATTACATTCAGTACACGAAGATGATCAAACTTAGAAAAGTTACTGGTTACTTATCGATGCCAACAAATCTGTGGGTTCTAGATCTGTACCATGGATCAGCCGTTGTAATCTGGGTAGAGACTGCAGCTTTGGTGACATGGAGGATCCCAGGTCTGTTTTGGTAATATCAGGCTTCTGGTCAGGTCGGTTTCTTGGCCCATCATAGACTCGGCATGTCATGAAAGACAGGGAGTCGCTAATTGACCTTTTTGGGAAAGCCTGTGATCCTGCCATTCTCTAAGCAGGATATTAGATGGTCTCTCATCACATTGTGCTGAAAGATCGCTGTGAGTTCACCATCATCTGCCAGAAACTCAAAGGCAAATGCTATGGCAAACACACTACAGTCATAGGTGTTTCTCTGCTGATCCACATTGAGAAAGTTTAGATGTTTCAGGGGCTCATGGACCACTACACTGTAGATATTCTTAATCTGCTCACAAACAGATAGAGGCAATATGTTGGTCTTGATGCAGTTGGCCACTAGGATGTCGCCATTTTTGAAGCAGGTGGTCAGCCAGTGCACCCTGTCCTCGTTGTTGTGGATTTGTACGGCCTTCTTTAGCACACTGTACCCTGGAAAGAGAATAGCAGCAGTGATATTTTTTTTTAAATCTGTATAGTTCTTAGGGATCAGATCTTTATATTGTATGAAACACTCTAATCCTTTAAATAAAATTACCGAATTTGAGATGCAGATGCTGCAGAAACTCTTTTTTGAAAAGTAAGCAAAAGATTCCTGTTGACCGTTGATTGCTTGGATAAGGCCTTTTCCTTCTCATAAGGAAGGAAGGAAGAATATGAGATGTATATTTCTGTGTTGTGCCCACACTGCTGATTACAAAGGGGTTGTCCAACTTGTAGAGTCCATTTAATTTCACCCATTGACACCAGAGTAATATACAAGTGATACGCAGCCATAATACAGCCCCCAAAGTAGTCTATGGGGCCTTACTGTACTGAAGGGCATAAAGAGGTGCAAAATTTGGAAGCACCCCCCACCCCTCCCCAGGCCCTTCCCCCTTATTAATGTCCTCCCCTCCATCTACATGCAGCAGCTTCCTCCTCTCAGGGTTTGTGTCCCCGTAGTTTACAATCTTCTGTCCTTACTGCAACCTAATCATCTCTCCCTGTACTGACCATCCACTTACACACAGCAGCAAAATTGAACAGGCAGTTTTGCAGTGTAAAGCATGATGGAGATATAAAACAGCAGACCAAGTTTAGAGTTTGGAGACAGGACCTCCTATACACAATGCAGCTAAGCTGCAGTCACTGATCATAGGTCTATGTCTGTAATGGCCCGCACTACAAAAATATGTAATTTATCCTGTATGGTAAGAGTTATAAGAAATAAAATAATGCTTGAATTGCTGCTTTTTGCTTAGTGTTATGTACCCCAAAATGATACCAGGGAAAACTATAAGGCATTCCGCAAAAATCAAGTCCTCATACAGCTCTGTATAAAGAAAAATAAAAAAAGTTATGGGTCTTGGGATGGGGCGATAGAGTAATATTTTTTTAAAGGGTTTCTATTGTGCAAAAGTAGTAAAATATATAAAAAAAAAAAAAAAGTATATGTGTTTGGTATTGCTATAATCGTACTCGCCCAAAGAATAAAGTTATCATGTTATTTATGCTGAAAAATGAACCTAGAAAAATTTATAACGCAAAAACTCGGTGGCAGTATATCTGTTCTTTCCCTTTTCCCCTCCCAGAAAGAGTTTATAAAATTTGATCTGTAAGTTATGATGCCATTAAAAACGACAACTTATCCCGCAATAAGCAAGCTCTCATATGGGTACATCGAGAGAAAACAAAAGTTATAGCTCTGGGAAGGTGATAAAAAAAAAAAAATCACCTAGTCATTAAGGCCCAAAACTGGCTGGTCATTAAGGGGTTAAACATAGCCTTATTTTATGAAGGAGCTGGCAAATATTCCCATCCAAGACCTTGCTTACCTCTGTAATGTGGAGGCTTGGGGAAAATGTTGGCAGTCAGATCCTTGGTGTTTTATTGCTGAATTCAAAGCGTTTTAAGGCCGACACTTTTTTTTTTTTAGTAATTTTTAGTGATTGTTGTGATGGCATCATTCCTAGTACTGATGTGCAGGGTACAGTAGTTGGTAAATCATTTGAAAATATATCATAACTGTGCTGCTTTCTATATAGTATAGAAAATAATATCCTATTCACTTTCATTTATGTTTTGTGCAAGCAGAAGGTTTGGTTTTTCACTCATGGCATATCCTCTTTTAAAGCTAAAGGTTACGAATACATCTTGGAGCCATCACCTGTACCCCTACCTCTGGAAAAACCACAGGCCACGCGAGTTCTGCAAGTATCTTGTGGCAGAGCACATTCCCTTATTTTGACAGATAACGAAGGAGGTAATTAAAGTGATGTGAACTTCATGAAGATTTTACTCTGTAACATTAAAGTGCTTTTCTGCCTCACAAAGCTTCTTCCCGTGTGCTCTTTTAGGGTATAAAAATATTTTAGATTTAGACAATTTTTAGCATTTTCTTATGTTTTTAAAGTCCAGCAGTAATATTTTCATAGACGTAAGCGGAATACATACCAAACAGTTATTTGCTGGCAGTAAATATGTTCGCTTTATTGGGTGCCTAAGTTCTGGGAATTGTCTAGCTCTATCATATGCTATCTATGATTTTAGGTTATCATGCTCAACTGGTTGTGGGCATGGTCAGAAAATAACTTCTCAATAATTTCTCTATACAAATGGAAATGTTATTGGAATAAAATATAACCCGAACTGTCTTCTGATCATCAATATCGCTAAGATTGTAACAAATTAAAGGACATCTGTCACCAAAAAATTTATCTGCCAGTTAAAATCAGACAGTAGTTGTTTTTATTTTCTGATTGTAGATATTTTTTTTTTTCTGAACATGATTATAGGGGTGGCCATCTTGCCTGATCTGCTCTTAACAGCATTTACAAAGCATTAAAAAAATGCTTTCTGGCAGCCCCATGGGCCATAGTCACAATGGTCAGGTGGGGACCCTATTGACTTACATGGAAACATTTTCTATTGTAAATGGAGGATCCTGTCTTATCTTTCCACAGAGATGATATCATTACAGGCAGGATTAGAATGGCAGATAAGCAGGTTACTGCAGTAAAGTGATCAAAGTTATCTGTACAAACAAAGAATGTTAAAAATTAAAAAGTGATTTAAACAGGAGGTCATTTTCTTATGATAATTTCCCCTTAAAATGGGATCATACCATAGGAAGGAATAGCTCATACGATAAACTATAGAAATATATTTTGAAAATCACTTTCGATTTTAAAAAAATCACAGATCACCACTGTAGTGTTAAAGGGGGTTGTCCATTTTCAAGGTAAAACAGGGCAATGAAATAAAAAAAAGACACTCTGAATAGCGTAAAGAGTCACTGTACTTTCACACCATTTCATTTAATAGAGAATAGTGTAACTAGCAAATTTCTAAATCACTTCATTTAAAAAATATGCCTATAAAAAAATTCTGTAAAGTCATGGCCACTAGGTGTCTCACTTCCACCTAAGGTGCAGTCAACTTCCTGTTGTCAGGCAAGATCTGTCCCTGGTAACAGAGGATCAGAAGAGGGGCTGAGAGGAAGTAGTGGTGTGTCAGAGCTAGCTGCGATTGTGAGACTGATAAAACAACTGCTTCTACACTGCATTTGAACATGACTTAGATCCTCCTTCTTTTCTGTTTGATTTATTCCTCCTTATCAGCTTTCTGAGAGCCCTAGTAGAAAACAAACATAGTAGGAAGTAAGGCAAGTGAGGTCATTTTAGTAAAGTGCTGGTAGACTTGCATAGAAGCGAAACACCCCCTGCTTCTGAGTGAAATGCATCTAGCTGTGCAGCTAAAATAGTATAATATAGCTGTAAAAAAACATTAGGGAATCCCAAACATAACTGTTATTTCACAGTTATGATTGTACAAGGAAGCACAGCCATTATGCAAACTTTCTTTTTTTAAAAACTCAGGTACGCTTGAAGGTGAGCTGCTGTGGTCCTCCCAGACCACACAGGTACATAAAGTATATTGCAAACTGGAAGGAATATTCAAAGTAAAATTAATAACCTATAATTGTTGATCATATAATCCCTTTAAATTTACAAGTCTTATACCTGTTATAAATTTTAAACACATCAAAATGCTAGGACCTAATATAATTATTGTTTCAGTTTTCAGCATTGGGAATAATTCCTATGGACAGTGTGCAAGACGAATTGTTGAAGGTGAGATTTACAGGTAAGAAATATTCAAAGCATGGTAAACCTAAAGCCCACCTTATCTACATTTATTCTCGCAGTTCTACAGTCAGTGAGACGGATTTACCAAGATGGGCATTTCATAAATTTGTCACATCTTTCAGCAGTCTGTGCACCAGAAATTCCAGTTTACCAAAGCTATGAAGCTATGTCAGTTTCTGGCATAAATTATAGTACATTTGGTGGGCCACACTTGGTCCTACCGTTAAACCCTGCTCACTTTCCTTGCCATTTTGAAGAATTCGCAAAAACTGCAAAGAGTCACAATTTATGGCTCAAATATGGCATGCTCCATAATTTGTGACTTTTTATGTCTGTGGTGTAATACATCTACCCCTATTTATTTTAAAGAGATTCTGTCATTAGGACATTCTCTGGTAAACCATTCCTTCATTCTGGAGAAAAAATATTTTTAATTCATATGCAAATGAGCAATTAAGTGCACCAAGGTCAGTCCTAACCCACCCTTGCGTCTCCTACTTCATTTTCCATTACCTCCCTCTCCTTTTTGATTAACCAGGCCTGGCGAGATGTCTATTCAAGAACCTGGCACTGTTAATTGAGAAGTAGATTGAGCTGCTGACAGAGGAAGTAGGAGGAGCAAGGGTGCATACAGTGGCATGGACCCACCTGCAGTGCACTTAACTGCTCATTTGCATATTGATTAAAAGAACTTCTTCTTCAGGAAGAAGTAACAGATAACTGAGTGAAAGGTATCATTACATTTAAGTCAGCTAGCTGTACAAGGCATTAAGGTGAACTTCCTGGTGACAGACTGCCTTTAAGTGAATAATCTTATAGTTACACAGATTTACAGATCTCTAATTGTGGTATTATGACTTATGTATTTGTGTAACACTTGTAAATGTGTAGGAGAGCCATACTTTTTCTCATACCTGCATACATTTCTTAATATCCATAAAAATAATAAAAAAAATCTTGTTGCAAGCCTTTGGGAAATGCACCTCTCAGTCAAGCGCTTTGTATTCCGGTCGTACAACTTTATTGCTTAATCGGGTAGACTTACTGTTTGCCAAAAATTGTTCAAAATTAAATCAAGTTCACCCTTTTACTTTCTATTGATGCTATCACTCTTACCCCCAAAATAAAAGAACCTGACACTCTTTACCATCCCCCTTTTTCTAACGCATGGTTGTGGGTTTTTAGTTATAATTGTTTGGGATAAGGTGTGCATTTAAAGGGTTATTTCGATTCTATCGGTGTTGCAGAGACAGCCAGGTGCTCGGCTATCTTGGAACTCCCATAGAAATGAATGGAGCAGCCGCATACATTTGGTCATTTCAGGGGAGCAGCAGGGGACCTGCTGCAGGTACAGTGCCCCTGTTCTCGTGATCAGTGGGGATCCCAGTGGTAGAATCCTCACCTATCTGATAGTTATCTCCTAGCCTTTGGATAGGGGATAACTTTTACCTCCCAGAATACCCCTTTAAGTTCGAGCAAATAAAAACTGGAACTTGTTCCTAAAAGAACCACTTTGTATAGAATATGACTTGTAAAAATGTCCAGCCACTAGACCAGTCCAGCAGCCAAATTTCTTGCTGTGGAAAGGTAAACCTAAGGTAAAAATGAAAATCAGACATCATATAGTACATGACAATACCTTTCTAACAAAGCTAGAACCTGCTCCTCACATGGATCCAGACAGGGGTGTACTGGCCATAGAACCTACAGGGAAATTTTCTGGTGGGCTGATGTCCCGGAGGGACCCCTAAACCTTCCTCTTGGTCAAAAGCCAGGTACATAAAGATCTGATGCTCTCAGCATTAATTAATGTAGGCAGTATTTTGCTGCACTGTGGTATTTGGTTCTGCTGAGGTAGTATTTTGTGCTGCACTGTGGTATCTGGGGCCACTTTAAGTTCCCAGTCCGCCCCTGGATCCAGAGATCACCACAGTCATTGCTGCAATTGCTCTGCTCGATTGATATAAAAGCTGGAAGCTTAGGGGGCATGCACCTTCTCAGGGGACGTGTCCTTTCTACTGCAGTTAGTGGCAGTTGACGGATGGAACTGAGCATGTTTCCATCTCAGTGAGCAGGGCAGAGAAATTAGAAGACCAAACAGCAGGTGGCGCTATACAGATAGATTTCAATGAATAACTCACTGGCTATACTACATTTTTAATTACATGCAATTACAGAAGTATTCAGATCCAGGTGCTGGTTTCAAAAATGTAGAATATTTTTTGTGTGACAACCCGTTTAACTACTGTTTTTTTTGTTAGTGAAAGCCAGTTGATTCACAGGGTAAAGCAGCTTGACAGCGCAGTTGTCCAGGTAAGGCACAGTATCAATGTACTTAAATAGGATTTTTTTTAGTTACCATTTACCACTTATAAAAGGTAAAAAAAGTAACAAAATAATTAATGAGGAAAATGGGGGAGAGGTCTGAACATCTTTTTAAAATGTTTTTTTTTTCCCCAAAACATTTTGATGCTTGGTCTTTGTGTTTGCAGGTTGCATGTGGCCAGGATCATTCTCTATTCAGGACAGAACAAGGAGAAGTGTATTCCTGTGGCTGGGGAGCTGATGGGCAAACAGGTTCTTTTCTAATGGATTTAGTTCTTGTAGATTTATTCCTGTGTCTGCTGACGTATCATGTAATATAAAAGGTCATATTAAGAGGAAACTCTTGAGTCTTCCATTGCCATTTCTCATTAGGGATGTGAACAGACAGACTACTGCTTAAATGCTATGTACACATTCAGGGGCAATTTTTATGATTGCATTTTACTCATTTTGGGCTTAAAAAATATTTTTTTTCAGTTGGTCATTCTTAAAAATGTTTAACCATAACAAGAGTTAAAAATCAGTCTGTTTGCAAGTTGTCACATTCCGTTTTGTTTGAATCCCATCAGCTAATGGTTGTGTAACTCTTATCTCTGATCTCCTGATTATTTAAGCAATGTTCTTATCGGTTTGAATTGAGATATAATGAGTGGTTATGAGGTCAGGAGATCAGAGACTATAGCTCTACATGAATCATCAGCTGACGGGATTCAAACAAAACAAAGTAACAGCTTGCAAATAGACTGATTTTTAAACCCTGTATCTCAGAAAATACAAATTAAAGAAATGATTTTAGCCCAAAATGTGTAAAATGTAATCTTAAAAAAAATGCCCCAAAGGTGTCCATATCCTTTAATATTCTTTGAACCGTGAATGATGAAATCCTTTAGTTCCTTCAGTGATCAAGTGTTGTCACTCACACGCTATGGTGAGCAAGATGGTGGTCAGGATCAATTAATGGGGCTTCCTAATTCCCAGCTATGTGTTTTTGTTTTTTTTTTCCGTTTATTATATTTTTTGTGCAGTAGTTTTGAACAAATACATAAAGTAGTATGGCACTTCTAGCTTGTACTACCTCTGCTGGTGTGATTTTTTACCTCTATTTCTTAGTACATGTGTATAAAGGTAAGCAGTCCTTATCAAGTTAGAAAAGGGGCTTAAAGCAAAAAATATATTTAAAGGTTAGATCATATCCTAAATGAAAGCTTATTTCTCTACCTTATGTAAAAGGGCAGTTTTTTTAGCCCTTAATTTCCATTTTATATGATGTCACATGCTACCATTTTTTTTTTAGTACTTTAACCATGTGTATGTAACTCTGTATAAAATAAGAGCAGCCTGAAGCTGTAGCAGGCTATAGCCATCATACTTCAGATCTGTAGTACTTGTCTGTGTATGAGCCCTAGGGAGCCAAGCGCCCATGAAATAGGTATGTTATCCTGGACCACGTCCCCTTCCTCATCTCTCAGTAACCTCTACTATTACAGAACTGTACAGATTGTGAATAGCTTTCCTTTTTGTTCTCTGTTTCTGCAGGTCAGGGACATTGTAACATCAGCAGTACACCTACCAGACTCTCTGGTGATTTGGCCGGTGTGAATGTTGTGCAGGTTGCCACTTTTGGAGATTGTTGCCTGGCAGTATCGAGTGAAGGAGACGTTTACGGCTGGGGAAATTCTGAATACTTGCAGTTGGCATCTATAACTGATCTCACGCAGGTAAGATAATCATTTGCAAAAGTAAAAGCAACAGACAAAAGCCTAATTTGTTTTAAAGGTTTCCATATGAAAGTGCCTTTTCATCTACTGTATATTGTGCATGAGACAAATAATCTTTACCATGAACCGACAGAGAATACAGTTTTTATTGCAGGGATTTCTTGTCATATAAGATTCTTTGTAGCATTTGTAGCATGTATTTCTTTTCATTTAGGGCTCATTCAGACGAATGTAAGGGCTCCGAGCCTGTGCTGCATGGGCATCACCCGTATGCACTCCATTGACTTGAATGGGTCAGCGATCCGCAAGAGACAGCAAAAGATAGGACATGTCCTATCATTTGTGGTGCGAAGGCATGGACCCGAAATCCCACAGAAGTGCATTATAGTGCTTCCGATCTGTGCCTCTGTTCCGCAAAACATAGGACAGGTCCTATCTGTTTCCATATATTGTGGATCACAGATCCATTCAAGTCAATGAGTCCCGGCTGTTTGTGGGCCGCAGTACTGGCACAGAGCCCTTACGGTCGTGTGAATGGGCTCTTATATTGATATGACTGTATGCTGTATTACCATTTGTATTGTTAGGGTCAGAGCGTATTTTACTTTTTCCCTTAGGTCAATGTTCCACAGCTCTTACCATTCAAGAATGTTGGGAAGGTGAAGCAGGTGGCGTGCGGGGGAACTAGCTGTGCTCTTTTAAATGGTCAGTGTCAACTGTGATGTGAAAATCCTCCTCAGCCCTAATAGCTGATTGCCATGGGTCTGAACACTGGCACCCCAATCGGCTCAATGTCAGGGTAGCTGCGTAACAAACAGGAGTTGTCATGAAGGGATGTGTGTGGGTTCATGCAGTGTTATTTTGTATGTGCAGCCATGTAGCAAGGTGCTTTCTCTTCATAAGGGAATTTGTGGTTCCTAGAGATAATAATCTTGAGGTTTTTAGTCCAGGACTGTACATATTTATGCTGTATTGAGATCAAAACTATAAAATGGGTTGTCCGTCCTTAAAGCTCACAACACCTATGCTACAGACCAATGCCCCTGATCATAAAATGAAGGTTGCCGTCCTAGCGCTGCTCCATTCCTGGCCGCTTGTGATCCTCGCCAGGAAGTGGCTAGGTCCCATGAACCTTGCAGCCAATCACAGCTCAGTGGTGACATCAGCTTGAACGGTTCCTCACAGCTGTGACATAACATTAAAGATGACGTGACTGCTGAGGCCTGTGATTGGCCACAACTGTCGTTGGACCACGGGGAACGCAAATGGATGGAAATGGAGCAGCATCAGGACTGCAGCCAGGTAAGTCGTCTTTTTATGCTCTGGGGCATAGGTCCATAGCATAGGGATTGCCGGCTCCCCTTTAACATTATTGTTATTACAATGTCAGAGTTGATTTGATTCTTTCACGTTGCATGTTGATATTGAATACTTTTATATTTACTTGACTGTAGAAGATGGACATGTCTTTGTTTGGGGTTATGGTATTCTCGGAAAAGGACCAAAGTTCACAGAGTCTTCTGTACCAGAAATAATTCCCCCAACACTGTTTGGCTTAAATGACTTCAACCCAAATGTGAAGGTGTCCGCGATCTCCTCGGGCCTGGGGCACTTTGCTGCAATAACAAGTAGGTTAATGCTGACATTTTACAAATATCTACATCCAAATCTACAGAACCTGTAAAGTGGAAAAAAAAATCTTATCCTGTGCTGCAGATTTTCAAATGCAGGATATCAAATGTGGACATCAGCGGGGGTTACTCTGCAGTCTCGGCAGCGATGCCAATGCGAAAAACATTCATTTTGTGTGGTTTTCTTCCTGATATACTGGAATTTCCTTTGTCACTAGATTTTTTGCTGCTCTAAGGGCAGCATAAACTGGTGCCAGATCCCTTGAGCAAAACACTGGGTCACTTTTTTAAATGAACTCTAACTCTCTCGCCATTTTAATAAAACCTTGTATTGAAGATCTCCAGCGCTAAAGCCTTTTATTACACAGTGCGGGATGATTGGGTAATGAAATTTAGAGACTCTGCTCTCCCTATCCCCGCAGCTGGCCACAATAGCAAATGTTATTTAGTGGCGGGGAATGCAGAGTACTCATGAGTATCGGGACTTACCAGCCCATGTCCTGGGTATTGAACAGCTCCAGCTCTTCCAAGCCGAGTTCGGGAAATGGTTCGTTACAGTACAAATGAATTCATGAAGTTATTAGACTTTGTGAAGTAATAACTTCTGCTCATTGGAGCCAATACATTCTAATACTGTACGAAGCTCCGGCTCCGTACAGTATTAGAACGAAGTTTTATGCGAACCCCTGGCTCTGAATTAGGATCAATACAATGTGGCAGTTTTTTTAAACCTTTTTATTTATTTTTTTCTTGCAGATATTGGGGAGCTGTTTGTTTGGGGTAAAAATTTGAGAGGCTGCTTGGGCACTGGAAGACTTGATGATCAGTATTTTCCATGGAGGGTAAGATACCTTCCGACACATCAAATATTTCTCGGTCTGAGCTTCTATTTTATTTTTAATTTGAATGTTATGAGGGCAATTTCTAGGGTTCTAAAATATCCAGGATGCAGTTACATATGTTACAGAATCCAGCAGAGAGGGTATATACAGGTAATACAGTAGATGGGAACAATGAAGTTAATGTATTGAGGGACAGGTGGTCTTTTTGTCCCATTTGACTGCAAAAATAATTTTAATAATTCCACATTTGTTATGTCCATGTACATTGCATAAGGAGCATGGTATAAAGACATATTTTACTTTTATGCAGGTAACTGTTCCTGGAGAAGTGGTGGATATAGCCTGTGGTGTTGACCACATGGTAGCACTTGTGAAATCACTTAACTGAAGAAGAGGGGAAACGGTGGTTTCATTGTTACATATTTTATTTGCTGTTCCTCAGGTTGGACATATGTATAATCATGTAAAACACAAGGATGGAACTTGGCCCCGACAGTGCAGCACGTTTTAGTCATGAGCTGCGTTTATGGCATAATTATAGTTTTCAAGGTATTGTAAATGTGAAGACTTTTATAATAAACCACTTCAGTCATGGAAATCTTAAGCAAAAATTATTCCTTAGAATACATTGCTGTTTTGTCAACTTTTAAGAAATTACAGTGTTTTTGGACTATAAGACGGCCTTTTAGCAAGAAGAAATACTGCTAAAAAATCTTCGTCTTTTAGTCCACAGTCACGGTAGCCCAACTGCAGCACCACAGAGCTACACCAGGGTTGAACCCAAACTACACCCCTGAACACGTCATTGGCCCTCGACTGTTCCTGTAAGGTGCCGCGCGGCATCTCGCCTCTGTCTGGTGCTTCACCATGATGGCCAGTGCCAAGCAGAAGCAGGAAGAAGAAATTGCTCCGGGACATGACCAGCCTCCCTCATAACCATAAGTCCTTCCTGTGACCAGCATGGCTTGACCTACACCAGTATGATGGCGGGGTCCTCCTGTGGGTGTCTTGTACTGGCTGCTGCCTATCACGGCTCATGCATGGGATTAAAGGCAAATTTTAGACAGGGGAGACCGGGAGGGCTGGGCCGCGAGCATGCACGTACATTTACAGGTTACATATGACATTTCATACATCTGCACATATAGAGGGGCCACACAGTGTGTAAAATCAGGTCTAATGGCTGCAATAGAGGGGCCACAAGGTATGTACTGTAACATCAGGATAATGTGACTCATTAACCCAAATAGTTGTCGTTATGTGAAATAAATGATCGGGTCACTTGTTAATGTGAGGTACATGGTGTTATTAGTTTAGCATGCCTCACATTAGTAGTAAGTGACCCCATCAAGTACCTCCCCATAATGGGAAACATAGGGTTAATGTGAGGTACATGATGAGGTTGCTTAGTATTAATGTGAGGGACAAGGAGGTTTAAGAGTAATAACACCATGTGGCTCACATTGATAGTAAGTAACCGCATCATGTACCTCACACATTAACCCCAATGTTAACCATTATGTGAAAAGTTACTGATATTGATCCCTCCAGTTCATTAAGGAAAGCTTTAATACGTAAACCTTGGGTGTGTCTTACAGTGTGGACAATACGGTACATAAAAAGAAGTATACTCCTTGTAACTGCCAGTGCTTTCATATAATAAGTGTGTATTCAAACATTGTGGTCATAATGCAGTTTGTGCTGTGATTATCACAAAATGTTAAGAAAATTGTGGCAAAAAACAAGATATGCCCCCATTGAGTGAATGCCAGCTTATGTGCAGGGCTGCTTGGAATTTCATATTCCTTACCCGTTTACCTATCTGCATTCTGTGTTAGCGGATTGTGGACTCAAGCTGCATTCACATCGTCCTGTGGGGCGTAATGACTCCACTTATGAAATAATTTTTTGCCATAATGCATTAAGCAGCCGCTATTTACACAATTATATTCTTTAACCCTTTAGTGACTAAAGGCCTTAATGACCAAGCAAGATTTTGGAAGTCTGGCATGTGTTACTTTAGCAGAGAAGAATAACTATGTAAAGGTCTTGCACATCCAAGTTATTCTGATATTGTTTTTGTGTTTTTCCGTCACATATTGTATTTTATTTAGGTTCTAAAATTTAACCGATGCGATTTCCATACATTACTAAAAATTGCAAAAATGGATGAAAATTTTTAAAAATGTTTACTTTCCTATTTTCAACTGGGATATTTCACATGTATCCATAAATACTGTTCAATATTATGAGAAATATATTTCCATATCTTTATTTTGGCTGCACTTGAAAAATGTTTACATTTTTGAGAAATTTAGGAGACTTACAATTTTAACAATAATTTAAACATTTTTGAAGTACATATTTTTCTCCTGCACCAGGCCAAGTTTGCAGAGGCTTATAGGTGCCAGAATAATAGAATCACTAGGAATGATCACATGTTGAAATCTACATCCCTTGAGTTATTCATTGGAGGTGTTATCAGTACTTTGACACACAGTTTATTTTAATTATTTATTTTTTTGCAGGAATTAATGTCAAGCAAGTGAAAAAAGACTAATTTCATTATTTACAGTCATTTTAAAGACAGTGTTTTTTTTATTTTTATTTTTGTACAGAGGACATGAAAATGAAGAAGCGCATACCAAAATGTATCGACGTATATCCTCATTATGGCCCTAATCTTATTTTTGGCCCAAACATAAAGAAGCACCCAGTGGCTTTCAGAACACAAATTTGAAAATGTTTCAGGCCCCATTACACACTTATGGAGGCATTGAGCCGCCTGAACATTAGAAAACCCACACTGTTTGCCCCAATTTGAAAACTAGATCCATTAAAGTATTGATCTAGGGGTGTAGTGAGCATGCTGAGTGCGACATTTATATTGGATGAAATAATGAGTATATATGGTCTTCTTAAAACATTTTTTATACATTTTCACACAAAACATGAGAAATATTTTTAAATGGGTAAATCTATTAGGGCTCTTTCACATCAGCGGATTCCGTCCTAGGAATCTGCTGCGTGTAAGAGAGCCAAGCCCTGTGCAGGACAGCAGAGGCACGGAGCATTAACATGATTTATAATGCTCTGTGCTGCTCTGTGATCTTTTTACTACAAAATCACAGTGAGATAAATTTGTTGCTGTGATTTTGTAGTAAAAACATCACAAAGAGGCGCGGAGCATTATTAAAGGGAGTCTTTCACCTGTTTTTTTACCAATATAACTAACAGCACTGCCCCACAGAAGATTGCAGACACATCCCAGACATACCTGTGTGCACTGTGTGTCTGTATTACATGTCCAGAAAAAGCACTTTTGTTCTGCAGGAAAACAGCTCTCAAGTGCCCAGCTCTGCTGCTGCAAGTGCCCAAAGCAAACCAGACTGGAGGGGGGAGGGCTCCTTTAGCTGCTCATATCTTGAGATTGGTATCAGATAGAAAAATGGTTCTGACCTTCTTGGAAAGCTGATATTCCAAGATGTCAAAATCACAGCTTTCAAATGATTCCAAAATCACAGCATTTTGTCCAGTATATCAGAAGTTATAGCTATTAGAAATCCAGTCGGGAGATAAGGCTGTTTTTAGTTTCACTTTCAGCTGGGCACTTGGGAGCTGTTTTCCTGCAGAATAAAAGTGCTTTTTCCGAACATGTAATACAGACACACAGTGCACACAGTTATGTCTGGGATGTGTCTGCAATCTTCTGTGGGGCACTGCTGTTAGTTATATAGGTGAAAAAAGGTTAAAGACTTCCTTTAATCATGTTAATGCTCGGTGTCCCTGCTGTCCTGCACGGGGCTTAGCTCTCTTACATCCAGCGGATTCCTCGGACGGCATCCGCTCGTGTGACAAAGCCCTTACTATCTTAGAAATCTGCCACATTCTTATCTTTCTCATGCATACAGATGAGAAGTGAAGCTGTGTACTTATAAAGGAGGCAGATTTCTAAAAATGCATTTGCCTGTGCATTTGAACAAAGCAGTTATCCTACATTTATGTCATTCTGATGCTATTATGAATTCGTGGGAAAAATCTGTGAAGGACAACATGTCCAAGAAAATGGAGGAAAATGTATCTGATGTTTGTTTACAAGATGCCAAGCGATGCGTTGCACCAGGTTGAATCTCAGCCAGGTTGAATTTGCTGTGCCCACAAACATCCAATCACCTACATAATATAAAAAAGCACAGTGTCCTGGACCATCTGTAGTAATGGATCACTAATCTCCAAAATGCTGTCAGTATTTCCAGACATTTTGTGGGGTGTAAGAGGTCCACCAAAAACAAGTACTTAATAAAGCCCTTAGTGTACTGGTAAGGAACAATTCAATCATTAGAGATCCTCCAAATAGAAAATATAATGTCCATATCAGGATACAGTAATGTGAATAGAATTAACAGCTTTGTGTGGCAGTCATAAAAATGAAATGATGAAGATTAGAAGAACGTTTGAAAATATATCCATTAATAAATTCATATCTGGGATTTTAGGATTTAGGAAGTATTCCATTAGGAGGGTAATCAAGGGCCTCAATTTATTTGGGCAATCATAACCTGGGTTTTTTCGGTGGGACTTGAATATTATAACTAAAATGCATAACTGCTAAAATACAGGGGTGGCATAGGCAGCACTGGTTGTGGGTACACATTCTAGAACAGATAAATGTGGGCTTCCTCACAGTAAACTGCCTTGATAACATGAGTTTGTGAGTCCTGGAATTAATTGAAAAAATTTTAAGTAGTAATTTTTTTTATTGTCTGAAAAAATATGTTCTACAGCCGTTCCCAAAAGGATCCCTCCCTTCCTCCATGAAAAGTACACAAACTAAGCTAAAAATGAGAATAAATTGACTTCCTGAAAAGACCCGCTTCCAACCTTTTTGGTATTATATAAAATTAATAATTAAAAAACGTTTGATACGTTTCAAAACAGGGGTATTTGCAGAGGCCTGTTTGTGGGCAATTGGGGCAGTGAAAGCGGGTGTCCCTCCTTCCATACTTGCGACACACACGGCATAGTTTCTAAGGATATTTCTGGGTGGCAGCGGCAGGGACTGTTCTGATAGCCTTCAAGCATCCTCAGATTTGAAGTTGAGGGGGATTCAAATGGGAAACTCTCAACTACCTTCTCCTAGAAGTCAAGGAAGCTGAGCATTCCTTGGACCCTTTTAAATAAAACAAAAACATTATACGCAGAAATATGCTACCGTTTTAAACCAGGACTTGTTATTTTACTTCACCAGATAAGGTTGAAGTGCCAGGTCCAAGAGGTCTGCTACACCTCCCATAAATTTATTGTGGTCTGTTACACAGACTGGTTTGTGCTTATCAACAGCAGCCCCCCTCTCCCTAAGGGCTCATGCACATATATGTATTTTGCGCAAAAAATAAGGATGAAGTCTGTGTGCATTCCGTATTTTGCGGAACGGAACAGCCGGACCCTAATAGAACAGTCCTACCCTTGTCCATAATGCTGACAATATTAGGACATGTTCTTTTTTTTTTTTGCGGAATGGACTTACAGAAATGGAATGCACATGGAGTCATTTCTGTTTTTTTGCGGCCCCATTGAAGTGAATTGTTCTGCATATGGGCCACAAAAAAAAAATGGAAAGGACATGGAAACAAAATACGTTTTAGTGCATAAGCCCTAACTGCCACTGTGGTATCTGTGTGCACAGTGGTCAGCATGTAAACATCCACCCTGTCCTTCCACTTCACTGCAAGCAGCTGGTCATTTGCAAGAGCAAAGGATGTTCCTCTCTCCAAAAACTTGAATTCCACTCTGTTTTTACGTACTGTCCAACAAGCCCCTGTGTTTGCAGCATGAAGAGATTTAAAAAGGGGTACACGTGTATAGAAATTATCGATGTACTTGCGGTACTCTTTGTGTAGAAATGGCGCTAATAGGGCCACACAATTTTGCCTGATGTCCCAATAATTTCTGGGCTGCTTGGGGAATTAAGTTAGCGGTCTCTGCTCACATACACAGAAAAACTTAAGGCTTAGGCTACTTTCACACTAGCGTTATTGTTTTCCGGTATTGAGTTCCGTCATAGGGGCTCAATACCGGAAAAAAACGCTTCAGTTTTGTCCCCATTCATTGTCAATGGGGACAAAACTGAACTGAAGACAACGGAATGCTCCTAAATGTATTCCATTCAGTTTAGTTGCGTCCCCAGGACGGAGAGCAAACCGCAACATGCTGCGGTTTGCTCTCCGTCCTCGGGATCCAGAGCAAAACGAATCCGGCATGACCCCCAATGCAAATTAATGGGGACGGATCCGTTCTGTCTGACACAATATAAACCGTATCGGTCCTCCATTGACTTTCAATGGAGTTCATGACAGATCCGTTCCAGCGATGTTAAAGATAATACAACCGGATCTGTTCATAACGGATGCAGATGGTTGTATTATCAGTAACGGAAGCGTTATTGCTGAACCCTGCCGGATCCAGCAATAACTCCAGTGTGAAAGTAGCCTAAACCTGTTGTGCTCTCACACATCTTATATAATTTAACCCCATATCTGACACATTTGGAGGGAAGGAAGGGTAGCCTTTGAAACTGAAAAGGGACTTGTCACAGATTAGATTTTTATCGGGTGTGTAATTTTAGTAAGGAATCTCTAAGGAGGGCAAATAAGGGCCTCAATTTATTTAGCTGATAATAAGTTGGGTCAGTTCTGGGGGAATTATCCAAAAAAATGCATAAACCGCATTAGGGCTTCATAGCAGTTTCAGGACATAACTGCTACAAACACTAGGGTTGAGACGGCACTTGCAGCACAGTAGAATTGAATGAATGTGGGTTTTTTTGTTTGTTTTTTTACTAGGCCCATATTAAGGGTAATGGCCAATTTTTTTTTTTTTTTTACTTTCAGGGACACTTGTGGGGGTCCACCTTTTTAAAGGAATTGTCTCATCCTGCCGTTACTAAGACAAGATGATACAGCCCTGACCACCAGCCGGCTGGCAAACAGCAGAATGCTTCGGCGCTCGCTGTTTTAGTAGCTCCCATTGCGGTGCATGAGTGCTATGGAAACAGCGTAGCACAACAAGCTATACTATTTTCCCTAACTCACACACAGCATAGCTTACTTCACTGCAATGAATGCTACGAAAACAGAGAGTGCCGGAACACTCTTTTGTTTCCTGGCTGGGTATATACCGTATTTTTCACCCCATAAGACTCACTCCTGTTCTCCCCCCATCCCCCCCAGAATGGGGGGGAAATGTCCCTGCATCTCAATGGGTATAGCGCTCATTAGTATCAGAAGACCAGGAAGTGGTGAAGGCTCTGTACTCGCCGCTTCTGGAGCAGGAGAGGTAATTTTTTTTTTAATTTTTTATGTGCTCTGGGACATGAGGGGCTCATCTGAGGTCTGAATGGGGGATCTTATTAACATTAGGTATCTGATTGGGGCTGTGAGCTGAGGTCTAATGAAAAATATTTTTTTCTTATTATCCTCCTCTAAAACTTAGGTGCGTCTTATAGGGCGAAAAATATGATAGATGGTTGATATATAGATAGAGTCCACCATTCACAATAGGTGATATTACAGCTTATGTACTCCCTCCTGACCTCTGCACAGATCACAGAGCATGCCTAGAAAGCTGTCCCATGGTCAATAAGTCAGCTTCTTTCCATTGTGTGTATATCCCATGGTAGCTTCTGTAAAGCATATCTCTAAATTCTGCAGGCAAGATGGAAGCTTGCATAATCATGTTCAGAAAAAGGATAAAAAAAAACAGATTAGAATAGAAGGAAATGTGTCACTATCTGGTTTTAACTGGCAGAAAAAAAACCCTTTAAAGTGAAAAGTGTGGGACCTTTCCTATAAATGTCACTGTCTCTCCGTTTACATGGACTGCATTTTACTTTAATCCTCTCTGGTGAATTCTTTATTTCTTTTGAAAGGCAGAAGCAAAAAAGTAGTTCTAATTCTGAAAGCATAATTGCATTTTATTATTCCCCACAGTTCACACCAGAGAGCAGCGATTGTTATTTTCACAGACGCCGAGATTAAAAACAATGGTAGCTAAGGCAAGTTAATGATATTCGTATTTACAGCTGTTTAGAAAGTGAATTGCGCAGTAATTGTTACTGTCTTTTTTTTTTTCTTTTTTCTTCTGCTGCGGCTAGTTATGCTTATATACTGCCTAATCTTCAAAGCATTGTTTCCTGCCAATGGCTGCCATTTAGATACTGTCTATAGATTTGTACTGAAAATTGATCTGTACTGTGCAAATAGAAATGAAGAATGTGTAAAAAGCTCCTGGTGGCCATGCCCGAGTGTGATTTAACCTTTAGGCTGCCTAGTATAGTGAGAGCGATCACAAAGAAGCTACATAATGGTCTTGGTGGTGTGATCACATTTTTGCAGCAGCTTCTAAGGTTGGACGGCTTGGATACATGCAGTGCGTGGCTGTGCTTTGCTAAATATCGAAGGGCTTGATTTTTATTCATGGTGTGATTGTGCTGCCAGCTGGGCTTTGTTACAGAGTAGTCTGCCTTTGTGATGGCAGGATTCAGTTACTTTGAGGCAAGCACGGAAACAGATATTTCAATAGCCAACCTGTAGCAATACAGTAATGAATAATAATTAGCGCCAAGATGAGACAATGCGCCGAAATCCTGGAAACACCTTCAGCGTGGCAAGTGATGCCCTTGAAATGAAAGGAGCTATTGTGATTTCTAGGTCACGGCGATTTTCTAATTCAAATTAGAAAGCAAGGTCTTGGTAAGGCATATATTTTGCCATTTCATCCTGGGAGAGTGACTCAGATAGCAGCAGGAGGGAGCGCTTGTTTTCTCGCTGTGCAAGTGCTGATGTCATTATCTGTCATGATTTATCACTAAATGAGGCTCTGTGCACTAAAGAGAAGAAGACAGACATACATCTTCAAGACTGTACTCAATGGTAAGGAAACGTATCAGCATGACAATGTAAAATGTCGTTAAAATGGAGGCGACTGTAGAAACGGAACTCTTCTCCATATATCGTCACTCGTGTCATGTTACCGCTTCAATAGGTTTTATGTCGAAACTAGTATTTTACAATCCAATCCAGTGCTGAAACAATGGACTCCTGTTTTCAGTGGGAAAGATCTGACAATAATTCTTCCTATAGGAAGGTGGCCCAACAGTTATTCATTGGTTTTACAACCAGTATAAGCAAGTTAGACTATTTCCTAATAAATAATTGTACACCAAACATACATTTTTCAATAGTTCCCTGAGACTAAATGCAATGCAAACCCAAAAAAGCAGGTAGACCACTAAAAACACATTCAAAGCACAAAAAAAACATTCATAGCACACTTTGAACACCCAGTATATGGATCCAAGGTGCTTCCAACATTTCCCACCATCCAGATGATTTTGTCCCCTAGGTGACCATGAGGTGTCTTTGGGTATTTATGCGGTTTATGAAGCCAAAATCAGGAGTAGATCAAAGTGAGATGAGGGCTGGCACTCCACTGTTTCAGTAGAGTGCATGGGAGCTGCAGAAACAGTGTAGCATGTAGTTTATGGGAGGAGCAATCAGATGGTTGCATGTCCAAGTCCCCTAGGGGGACTTATAAAAGTGTTAACATTTTAAAAAGTTTTTAAAAATATAAAAAATAAACATTCAATTCACCCCCGCCCATTCCCCATATTAAAAATAAACAATAAAAAAATCATAGGCATCGCTGAGTCTCAAAATGCCCACACTAAAAAGGAAAAAATGGCCAGTTCACTGTTTTTATTTTCATTCTCACCAAAAAAATTGAACAAAAAGTCATACACACTCCAGAACGGTATCAATAAAAAAAGAAACCCTCAAACAGCTCTCCCAGTAAACATAAATATGAAAAAGTTCTGGGGGTCAGAATATGGCCATGCAAAGAATAAATTGATTTTTTCCAAAGTTTTTATTTTTTCTTAAGTATTAAAACCCAAGAAAAATATAAATGTGGTATCACTGTAATAGTACTGACCTTGAGAATGAAGGTAACAGGTCAGTTTTACTACATAATACTCGTGACGAGTACAGTGCACCTATCACCGGCTTTTCTATAGAAATGAATGGAGAGGGGATAACGGTAACGTTAGAGTACCCTCTAAATGGTGTTCCTAGTGGGCATTCACTATTTATGCCTGGTATTATGCCTGCGCCTTTACAGAAATTCAGCACAGCCACTGCCAGCTAAAGGGCATTAAGACCGACACCCCCTATATATTAATCTGTTCAGCTCTTTCTGTTCTATAACATGGTGCTTTCAGATTGCATTGCATTTTTTCCTCAGGATAGGTCATCAATATGAGATCAACTGGTTGAAGAGATCCTTCATTGTTTACCTGGTCGCCGTCGACATCGCAGCTGTGAGCAGGTGTATCTACAAGAAGCCGTCCTATTCACTTATGTGGGATAGCTCGTTCCTGTACACTTGAATAGGAACAAGCTGTCCCATTGAAGTGAATGGGATGGCTTCTAGTAATACCTGCTCACCGCTGCGATGGCGAGCAGATAAACAATGAAGGGAAGGCTGCACTCGCACAGAGCGTGGCCTTCTCTTCAACCAGCTGATCGACGGGGGTGCGAGGTGTCAGACTCCCACCGATCTGAGGATAATAAATTTTGGAAAACCCCTTTAAATGTAATGGGGTCACTTATTCACATAGCTGATTGCTCACTTCAATTATATCTTTTCAAAATGGCAAAAACCATTCAGTATTGTAAATATGAAATAACGGGTACAAGTACTGTCCAAACATTGTGCAATGGCTTTAAATAGTTTTAGGCGTGTGCTGTGTAGTCATGTGAATAGAAATAATAACCTCTAAATGACACGTATGGGCTGACACTCTACTCTAGTGGGTTGACATACCTTCCTTTAATATTCTACAATAATGTAGGTTAGTGAAGTGTTTTCATGTTTGAGTTGGCGACTATATCAAAGAACTATCTGAAGTCCTCATGAAATAAGCAGCAACTGTAGATTTAAGCAGCTGACTGTACAGTTGACTAAGTGATTGAACAGCTGCCAGATCAATGAACTTTTGTCATGTCAGGTCCAGTGCTGTCCCTGTCATTATTCTGTAAAGGGTTAGTGTGACTTTAAAGTGGACATATCACTTAAAGGGGTTTTGAAAACCCTGTTCCGGACCCTCATCCATCTCATAAGGGAAAGTGGCGACACGGGGTATTTTATTATAAGGCTCATTTTGGAAGTCATTTTTTTGGATTGTCTGCTGTTGGCTATGTCATTTTTTGTGACAAATTTAACACATGTCATGAGCTATTCTTAATGTTGTCACTTTTTTTTTTTTGCTTATAATGATTGTCATTTTTTTGCTATCTGGGGAGTGGAATTGTGACTGTTTTTGCAACATTTCAAAATATTAAATTTAAATTATATATAAAGTGATAAATTGGAGTTAAACTATAACTCATCCCGCAAAAGACCTGTACACCCATTAGTAAATACAAAATGCCAGGATTCTCACAAACCACATAAATTTTGCAAACCCTAGTCCAAAAACAAAATGGCTAAAAACACTCCATTTTTTGGTGAAAAGCCTTTCATACATTACCCCAAACAGTTTCTCTTGGTCTGGGAAACTGAAAGTGTATTTATGTTACATGGGCCAGACATTGATTTCCATGAGTCGAAGTCAGTTATTCACGAAGTCGCGTGAGACTTTGTTGAATAGCTTCAGTAGTTGATTTTTCAAGTGGAAAACAACTTTAGAACTTGGAACCGAACTTGGCTTCAGTTCCGAGGTACCAGTCGGAACTTAAGCCGAGTTCGGTTACAAGTTCAAACCCCTTAGTGACCGGCCTGTTTTGGGCTTTTCTGACAGAGTTTTTTTCTTCCTTTTTTCATCGTTGCCTTCCAAGAGCAATAACTTTTTTATTTTTCCATCTATAAAGCTGTATCACTGTAGGGGATAATTTACATAATATTTATGGAGTGCGGATGTGGCGATACCAAATATATGGGGGAGATTTTTTTTGCAATTTTTTTTAATTGAAAAGCGTATTGGGAAAAAAAGAATCACTTAGACTGGGCAGCCATGAAAAAGCCTAAGCCTAAGGCCCCTTAGTGACTGCTGTAAAAAGGCGTATCGGTGGTCACTAAGGGGTTAAAGTGTTTTTCTACTTTAAAAATCAACTACTGAAGTTATTCAACAAAGTCTCGCTTGACATCACGAATAATTGACTTCGACTCATCAGAGCCTGTACATTTTAATGCTGTACGGAGATGGATCTCCGTACATGATTAATCCGAAGATTTGACCTAAGCTTTGCTCATCACTAGTTTTTAGATTACTTTTGAATGTTTGGATGTTGGGGGAGCGTCTGATGTGCTGGGGTAGCGAGTTCCAGAGTATGGGAGATGCACGTGAGAAGTTTTGTAGTCAATTGTGGGAACAAATGATGAGAGGAGAGCAGAGAAATAGGTATTGTGAGGATCAGAGATTATGTGTGGGGATGTATCGAGAAAAAAGGGGGACTGGTTGTGGACGTACTTATATGTAGTTGTTAGTATTTTAAACAGAATTCGCTGGGCAATGTAGAGCCAGGGAAGAGATTGGCAGAGGGGGGAGGCAGAGGAGAAACGAGGAAAGAGGTGGATTAACTGGCATCAGAGTTGAAAATAGATTGGAGGGGAGCAAGAGTGCTAAATGGAAGGTCACAGAGGCGAATGTTGCAGTAGTTTAGGCAGGAGATGACAAGGGCTTGCACTAGCATTTTAGTTGACTCAGGGGTGAGAAAGAAGTGAGAGATGTTCTTAAGTTGAAAGTGATGGATGGAGCTGAAGGTTTGGACCTGTGGCTTAAAGGACAGGGCAGAATCAAATGCTATCCCCAGGCAGCAGACATGTGAGACTGGAGAAAGCATTGTGTTGTTAATTGTAATAGTTAGAACAGGTAGGAGGGCTGAGTGACATTGGAGAAGGACTATGAACTCAGTTTTCTCCATGTGCTTCTCCATTAGGAGAAGAATGAAGATACAACCAACAGACACACTGGGATTCTGGATAGCATGGAAGTGACATCTAGGCCAGCGAACTAGATTTGAGTGTCATCAGCATAGAAGTGGTATTGTAAGCCATGGGACTCTATGTCCCAGGCCAAATTGAAAAAAGTAGGGGACCCAGGACTGAGCCTTGAGGGACACCAACAGAGAGTGGACGTGATGAGGAGGTGGTGTAGGTGGTGGATAAATTGGAAACAGTGAAGGTTCTGTCGGTGAGGTACGAGGAGATCCAGAAGAGGGCCAGGTCTTTGATGCCAAGGGAAGAGAGGGTTTGTAACAAGAGAGAGCGGACAACAGTTTTAAAGGCAGAGGACAGGTTAATGAGGAGGAGCACAGAGTAGTGATGTTTAGCTTTGGAAGTTAGTAGATTGTTGGTGAGTCTGGTTAGGGCAGCTTCAGTGAAATGATTCGGTCTAAAGACAGACTGTAGCTAATCAAAAAGTGAGTGGGAGGACAGTTCGAGATGGACATGTGATTCTAGGAGTTTTGATGCGATTAGGAGTAGTGAGATAGGGTGATAGCTGGATAAAGAGGATGGGTCTAGAAAGGGCTTCTTGAGTATGGATATGATGGTTGCATATTTAAAAGAGGAAGAGAAGACACCAGTGGTTAGCCAGTATCCTTCCTTTCATGGCCTGCATTCTGACAATTGCTACAGGCACACCCATATTCAATAATTTTGAGCAGGCTGGTGCTGCCTGAAGGTGTGTGAACAGGTGGTATCTGCATGTAGCTGTACAGTGGGCCACCAGAATGAATTTTATGTGTGGACCCTAGGCACCCCAGTCAGACATGGATAATTGATACAGTGGTCCCATTGTGGTCAAAAAGACATACCTCTCTAATTCTGACATCTATATGCACAGACCTGTTATATCTGCTCCTAACAAAATGATAAGACACAGAAAACTTGGAAAAGTTGCAATTTATTTTTCACACAGTTAGCAAAAAAAGGATGTTAGGCTACTTTCACATTGGCAGCCCCGGTGCACCCGCCAGAACAGCCTGCCGGATCCGTGCTGCTACTACTGTACGTCTGAGGCCCGAAATATGCTCCGTCCCCATTCACTATAATGGGAACGGAGCGTAGTTCCGGCTGCAGATGTGCAGTAGCGGCAGGACGGATCCGGCAGGCTGTTCACCCGCCGGAACAACCTGCCGGACACCCGTGCCACCAGGCAGGCAGTTCACTCGCCGGAACAGCCTGCCACACACCTGTGCCGCCAATGTGAAAGTAGCCTTAGTTGTCCATTAAATGTGATTTGCAATCTGAAGAAGTTGCACAGTTTCTTTAATAAAAACTTCAATAATTTATTTGCATGAATTGATTTATTAGAATTCCTTGCTATATCTAAATGAATATTGGTGGTCATTCATTATACTGAAATATTCCAAAATAAGTTGTATTTCAGGCACAGATGGCGGCACAGCGTTTAGTTGCGCAATTATACGCGACTTCGTCCCGCTCAGGCCAAGTCTAATATTGTGTCGGGGAAGGGGGCAGACTGGCAGGCCTGTCTCATTTACCATTTTCTATGCCTGTTGTACCTATTGTGGACTAAAAACCTTTTTGTCCAATAGGTTCTGTTTTGTTTTCTTCACAGTGAAATTTGTCAGAAGAGCGATCTGATGGTTTGGGATGGATCTCTGCATCCTTTCATTCAGTCATTTAACCCCCTTATGCCCCTTTCACACGAGCGGGAGACTCGCATGTCTCCCGCAACGCATCTACAGGGCTGGACTCCGGCACTGACTGGGATCGCATATAATGCTATGCGATCCCTGTTAGTGCCGAGTCCAGCCCTGTAGATGCGTTGCGGGAGACATGCGAGTCTCCCGCTCGTGTGAAAGGGGCATTAAGGATGCAGTCTAGATTGGTACTTATGGTCAATGCAATTTTTTTTTTCATCTCTACATTTCAAAAGCCATAACTTTTTAATTCTTCTGTCTATATAGTAGTACAAGGGCTTCTTTAAATGGCACCATTTGGAGTACATCCAATGTGTTGTAAAACCTTTTGGGGGATCACTGTGTTAAAAGACCACACAATTCTGCTATTGTTTTTAGAGTTTCATTTTCAGTGTTTCAAGTGTTTATTGTGCAATAAAATGACATGTTAACGTTATTCTGTGGGTTAGTATTATTATGGAAATATTAACTTTTTATGTTTTACTAAAAAAAAAAGTTTTTTAAAAGAAAAAATGTTTTGTATCTCTATTGTCTGACATACATAACTTTTAGATTTTTTTTCTGCCAATGGAACTTTATGAGGGCTTGTTTTTTATTGATACCATTTTGGGATAAATGCAGTGCAACCTCTTGAGGCAAGGTGATAAAAACCTGGATTTGATTTTTTTTTTTTACAGCATTCACCGTATGATATGTCAGTAGTTTGTATATCTAGAAACGAAGTGATGCCAATTATGTTTATCTTTTTTATATATTTTTTTATATATACAGTTTGTAACATGAATTTATTTTTTAATTTTTCTTAGTCCCTTTAGGGGTGTTAACCTGCGATTGATTACTTCTGCCATATATTGTTGGAATACTTCTGTATAGCAGTGTTCAGAGTAAGGGTGTAATATAGGCAATAGCATGGAAGGCCCACTGGTGGCTGCTATGACAAGCGCTCAGCACACCACAACTGCAGTAGTAAGAAACTAATCAGAGACCAGAATGAGCCCCCTACCTCTGTTTAACCATTCAGATACCAGAGTCACTATTGACCACAGCATCTGAGGTGTTAAACTGTTGGGATCTGAGTTATCGTTGTATGGCTGATTGGTGGGAGTCCAAGGTGCTAGACCCCTACCGATCAGATACTGATGACCTTTCCAGAGGAAAAGGAAAACCTTTTTAAATGTTAAAAATACAAATGCCTGTTTTAAAGGGGTTTTCTGGGAGTTAACTACTGATGACCTATCCTCAGGATTGGTCATCAGTATCTGATCGGTGGGGGCCCGACACCCGGGACCTCCGCCGATCAGCTGTTTGAGAAGGCATCGGAGCTCCCATGAGCACCGCAGCCTTCTCTTAGCTCTTTGTAGGCCAGTGACGTCACGTGGCCTAGGAGCGTCTCAGCCCCATTCAAGTGAATGGGGCTGAGCGCGATACCAAGCACAGCCGCAGTACAACGTACGGTTCTGTGCTTGGTGAACTGCAAGAAGGTACCGGCGCTCACAGGAGTGCTGGTAACTTCTCAAACATCTGATTGGTGGGGGTCCCGGGTGTCGGACCCCCACCGATCAGATACTAATGACCTATCCCGAGGATAGGTCATCAATAGTTAAATCACGGAAAACCCCTTTAAAGTTTATACATGAGTTTATTTTTTAAAATCTAAGTACATGAAGATTGCTGGCTAGTAAATGAATGTATTATATATTTGTAATTGAGCTTTATCTTTCAACAAAGAGCTACAAATTCCCTGCATAGACATACATCTGTCAGCAGATTTGTACCCATGAAACTAGCTGACCTGTTGCATGTGCACTCGGCAGCTGAAGACATCTGTGTTGGTCCCATGTTCATATGTGTCTGCATTACTGAGAAAAATGATGTTTTCATATATGCAAATGAGCCTCCAGGAGCAATGGGGGTGTTGTCGTTACTCCAAGTGGATCAGCTCTCTCTGCAACGGCCGTTTCCTTTGCATTTTGATTGACAGGAATAGGCATTATGAAGTTTACAATGCCTGGTCCTGTCAATCAAAGCGCAGAGGGCATGACTGTTGCAGAGAAAGTGGAGTCTCTAGATAAGGGATCAGCAACCTCTGGCATTCCAACTGTTCAGAAATTACAGCTCCCAGAATCCTCCATTCACTTATGTGAGATTTACAAGAACAGCCGAGTAAAAGTGCATGCTGGGAGTTGTAGTTTCACAGCAGATGGAGTGCTGTAGATTGCTGATCTCTGCTCTAGGTGTAACAGCATAATTTTTCTCAGCAATACAATACAGATGCTTTCACCTGCCAAACGCACATGCAACAGGTCAGTCAGTTTCATAGGTACAAATCTGCCAGCAGATGCCCTGTTAACATTCTGTTTTCGAGCTGCCATGATTAGAGGGAGCATAGGAGTTTACTGCATGTGGTTTATACCAGAATGCATTGAACTCCTATGCTCCCTCTAGTGGTTGCTTTGAGAAGCCAGAATGTAATCTTTTATCTCTGTGTCCATACTAGCAGTGGCGTAGCTATAGGGGTCGCAGTTGCGACCGGGCCGCTTGCCACTTGCAGGGCAGTACCACCAATTAGGCGAGGTGCGGTGCGGCCCTGGTCACAGGAGACAACGGCGGCGGAGGGGCAGAGGGAGATGAGCGCTTCCATTGTGGAAGCGCTCATCTCCATATTCATCTGTATCGCCGTCCTCATGCCTGTGCTTCGGGGCAGGGGAGGGAGAGGCGTCTCCCTTCCCCATTCATCTGATAGGCTGCAGGCCTAGTGCCTGCAGCCTATTAGAGGCCGGCGCAGGCCTGAGCCGTACAGCGCAGGACACAGGCCGGAAGAGGCCTGCATCGCATTGCTGATGGAGGTAAGTATAAGTGTTTATTTTTTTTTGTATGATGCAAAAGGACCGGAGCTTTTCTGAATGGGGGCACAGAAGCCATTTCTTATGGCACTGGGGGCATTTTTTTTACTGGCAACTGGGGGACACTGGGGACCTTTCTTATTGGCACATGGGGGCACTGGGGGCCTTTCGTATTGGCACATGGGGGCACTTGGGGCATTTCTTTTGCTGGCACATGGGGGCATTTGTTTTACTGGCACATGGGGGCACTGGGGGCATTTTTTTACTGGCACATGGCATTTCTTGGCACATGGGGGCATTTCTCCTACTTGCACATGGGGCACTGGGTGCATTTTTTTTACTGGCACTGGGGGCATTTCTTACTGGCACATGGGGGCACTTGGGGCATTTCTTATTGGCACATGATTTGGGGGGGCATCTATGGAAGTGGGACACTTTTTACTGGCACATTATTGGGGGGGGAATTTTGTGGGCACTTCTTACTGACACATTATTGGGGCACTATGGGTGCTCTTCTTACTGGCACATTATTGGGGGGCACTATGGGGGCATCTACTGGGGCCACAAAGAAGGGGCATTTATACTGGGACACATGGCGGGTACTATGGGTGCATCTACAGGGGGGGCACTATTTAGGGGTATTTTTTACTGGCACATTATGGGGGCACATTAGCTCAAGTGGGGGCATTAAAAGGGTTTTTTTTGCACTGTCACATTATAAGGAGAATTACTGGGGTTCTCTGATTACTAGTATGGGCACTATGGAAGCATTATTACTTCTGGGGCACAGTGGGGACATTAGTACTGTTGGGGCACTATTACTAACAAGTGCACTCTGGCAGAGAATTATTAGTTTGGACTTTGGGGGGCACTATTACTGTGGGGGGGGCACCCGGGCACAGTATCAGCATAGCGCAGTTATTTCTGGGGGACGTTATGTTTACACTATTACGGGACACTATTTGCTGGGCGCAGTTATTTTAGGACACTGTGTGCCAATAATTATTGAAGGGCACTATCTGTGTGGTACTAGTGGCACATTACTGGGGGTGGTAGGATTATTTGTGCAGAAGACGGGAGAATGATGGAAAAGTAGTAAACTAAGATTTTTTTCTGTCAAACTGCAGAGATGAAAAATGGCGTCTGGTCTGAAAGGAGAAGATGAGGAAAGAGAACGTCTACATCAGAGGAGACGTCACTGGATGTACGAGGTATGGGGCGCTGTATTATACTGGATGTAAGAAGTATGGGGCGCTGTATTAGGCTACATTCACACGAATGTTGTGTTTTGCGGTCTGCAAATGTTCCGTATGGCATTCGTTGTTTTTTTTGCGGATCCGCTGTAACAATGAACTCTTGCACCAGGGCCCATGAGCCTTTAGCTACACCCCTGCATACAAGTGTATTTGAATTTCAAGTAAGAAGTTCCTACTACTTAAAAAAAAAAATGTAAGAAATCAAGGAGTGGATAATTTAGGACCTAAGAACAACATATTAAAAAGTGGGTATTTAAGCCGTTTGGTGCAGTCTTTTTTTTCATGTTCTTTCATTATGCTTTAGGGGATTAGAAACACAGGGCTGATACTCATGAGTGTATGAACTATAGTAATATTATTTTCTATTGGCGCGGCGCAGCGCTGCGCCAAATTTAGAGTAGGTTCCCACTTGAGGCAACCTTGGCGTGGCTAGTGGACCTATGCTTTTTGATCAAACCGTATACTAATGCCTCATGTGCACTATATGACATAGGGGTGGTATACCATTGATTGCGCTGAGAAGCAATGTTAAATTATGCTGAGAAGCAACTACTAGATCAAAACACAGTATGAGGATGTGCGATCCAGATTCATTCTTATTTTTGAATAAATAGTGTTTTCTATAACTATATGCAAAACACATAAACTGAGCTCCAAATTGCTCTCATTTTGTACGCTATGCCTCTCCTGTAGGAATTAGGTAGAAATCAACTTTTATTAAAGTTTTTAACAGTTTTTGTTTAAGGCATAAGGGTACGTGTATTCAGCAATCAAAGAATACAATTGGGCCTCGCAGGGCCAATAGAAAATGCAAACATAACTCCTCATAGCATAATAGATATCTAAAAGAAGAAAAGGGGAAGACAAGAAAGACAGGAGGGAAGAGAGAGAAAAAAAAAAAAAAGGGGGGGGGGGGAATAAATAAATAAATAAGTGTAAAATACAAGAAGCATGTATAAATGGCCATAACCTAAGGTATGTGTTCATTGGGGTGGGAATATCAGGCACAGTAAATCCCACCACTAATTCTTCTGGCCTATGGAGTTAGCTGTATTGTGGCAGATATATCTTACTAAGGTGGAGTAAATAAAAAGAAAGGGAGAGAGGAAAGGCCTTACAACCACACAAAAGGGTAGGAAGGGATATCAGACAGGGCACAAGACTTAAATGGGCATTCACGGTACAGCCAACTCTGTTAACCCCCCCTCTAGGTCAGGTAACGAGCAAGCTTCCCAGATTCCCTGTAATGGAGCCACACAAACCATGTCTTCTCAGTCAGCGCTCCCCTACCACGGGCCTCGCCCACCAGGCTTTCCATTCTGTAAATGTGATTCATCTTAGTAAGCCAATCCTGTATGGAAGGAGTATTATCCTTTTTCCAGAATCGTGGCAATACTGTACGGGCAGCTGCCAAGAAATGTTGTAAAAGGCCCCGTTTGATTAATTTCAGTGGGCCAGGAATCATGGAGAGGAGCGCCACCTGCGGAGAAGGGGCCACTTTCCCACCCATGACCTCAGAATAAATGTCAAAGATGTTTTGCCAATAGGGCTGTATTCGGGGGCAGGACCACCATATGTGTAACATGTTGCCCACTTCCGAGCCACATCGCCAGCAAGTATCAGGCACTTCAGGAAAGCAACGATGTAGAATGTCTGGGCATCTATACCAACGTGTCAAGATCTTAAAGTTTTTTTCCTGTGCAGAACATGGGACCAGCATCTTGTGTGTCAGGATGAAGCATTTTTTCCACTCAACCTCTGTCATAGGACCCAGATCTTCTTCCCATCCTCCGACATAGGACAATAACGACTCGTTAACACAAGAGAGCAAAATCCTGTAAACATGCGAGATGACATGGACAGGCGGACTCTGTTGGAGGAGCAGCGATTCCAGAGCAGTTGGCGTAGAGCATATAATACCCTGAGGGTAGTGCATAGTAAGGTAGGCTTTGAGTTGCGAGTATTCTAACCAAGACAGGCATCCCCCCGTGTTTCCTGCCTGCATTTGGGCAAAAGGAGCTAGGGCTGACCGGCCCCCAAACACCTCGTGCAGCCTGGTACCCCCAGCACGCGACCACGATAGGAAAAGGTCTCTTCCCACGGCCGGAGGGAAGGCAGGGTCATCGAACAGAGGACTCATCCTTCCCGGCCGTCTGGAAACTCTCCTGTAGGAATTAGATGCAAATTACACAAGTGTTTTTTTTTTCTGTATACTTTTGGTAGACTTCTGTTCCAAGAATATACATTTTGTACGTAAAAGCACAGAACCATAATAATATAATACCTGCAGGAGTGTATTCTAACAGTATTACACTCCATTATACATTTTTGCTATTTTCCGAAAAGCGCAGAGATGAATATGGTGTTATAGGGGTTAAACTTGCTGCAGTAGAAAATGTGACACTAACATGGAATGTTTGATATAGTTCCAAAATGACTTCAGTCAGGAAAACTGGACGGCAATGCAATGTATGCTGCATTTTTGCACGCCTCATTGTGCATGAGCCCTTACTATGTGTTTTACCCTAAAATCTGCAGAATAATTGTGCATTTGTCATCCTGCACCAAGCCACATTCATGCACAGGTTAAATGGGGTGGTCTCACTTCAGTAAGTTGCATTTATCATGTAGAGAAAGTTAATACATGCCACTTACCAATGTGTTGTGATTGTCTATATTGCTTCATTTGCTGGATGGATTCATTTATTTTTCCATCACATTATACATGGCTCTTTTCCATGGTTACAGACCACCCTGCAATCCATCAGTGGTGGTCGTGCTTGCATTACCACCAGGAAAAAGCGTCAACGTCTCTGGTGGCCAGGACCATGGAGGTCACATAGGCTAGTGCTTTTTCCTATACTATGCAAGAATGACCACCGCTGATGGATTGCAGGGTGGTTGTAACCATGGAAATGAGCAGTGTATAACGTGATAGAAAAATGAATCCAGCCAGCAAAGGAAGTAATATGGATAATAACAATACATTAGTAAGTGGCTAATAATGTTTTCTACATGATAAATGCAACTTACTGAAGTTAGACAATCCCTTTAAATATAACTGAGATTAATGTACCTATGGTTAGAAAATAGGGAACTGTTAGCAGCTTATCTAAATGCATGACATGTTTAGGTACCTGACCATCCTTATGTTAAAACAAGATGAACTCTTTGTTTGCCATTCAGAAAAAAGGGCATATTGCATCCCTGACTTGCTCTTCTGCTACCTTTTTGTACAGTTGATATCCTGAAAATACCAGACCATCAAAAGGATGCTAAATGAACACTGTAAACCAGGAGTGCACAACCTGTGGACTGGGGGTCAGATGTGGCGTGCAGTGCCATTCTGTGCTTCTGTAGTTTTAGCCAGTCACCACTTTTGGCAGACACTAGTCTGCTGTTTGCCATCGTGTATGGTTGTTTTCCTATAAAATTTCGAATATGATTGCAGATCTGTGTTGGATAAATCTATGGAAAGACCTGTCGGTGTTACTGACTTTCTAAATGACATTGATTTAGCAGCAGTGGATTGTACACTGTAGAAATTAGTTGTTTTAAGCAGATGGCACCGGAATATTTCTCAGCATGTCATAACCAGGACGACTGTTGTTATTTGTTCCATGGCTCAGCACTGTACTCCAAACAGCATGTGCATTAGTTAAACCTCTTGTATCTGAATGCTATGTCCTATACAAACCTAAAAATGAAAGTCTCTTTATTCTATGGAGAGCATTCCTACAGCAATTGAGACATGTAAGCAATTGTTGATGAAGAGGAGCTGACTTTTCTCCCCCCATAGTCCTTCTGTTAAACAGTTACAGACTGCAATCTGTGGCTGCAATAGACTAGTCTTATGGTTCTTCATTGCCAGGGATGCTACTTTCGCTAGTTAAGCTTCATGTCTCTTCCCTTGTGCCTCTGGATTTCAATTCCAAGATCAAATCAATGAGTCGTGGTTGCAAAATGTGCAAAACCTATTTAAATTAAGTCCCATGGTGACCACCTGTATAACAATAACTACTGTATTAAGATAAGATGCTTCTTTTAAGAAAACAAAAAGTCAGAGAAAAGGGATGTATTTGTAGCAGAAGGTAAACCTCATGGAGAGGACAGTTCCTAGATTAAGAAGACGCCTTATGTTTCATCAAAGGCCGTGTAGGGCCACCTTCTCCACAGGAACCACAACAGGCAGGAGGGGAATAGCCTTCTTATCCCATATTGAGAATTGGAGAGAATGAATTGGCACTTAGGAGGGGGCGAATTTGATTTTTGTCATCACAACTCTGAAACCAGAGACGTTAAGATAGGTCTTGGTATGACCAATGGTAACAAGATATATTCTCTCCTTTATGATAGTGGGTTTGTTACAGTTCTTTGGAAAGATGTGCTTTTCTATGAAACTGTATTAGCTGAACGCTGAATACCAGCTCCCTATTGAAGGGCATTGATAAGAGAGGGACAACAACCCTTCCATCTTTTTATGCAATTTTATAAGAATGATGCTTCTCAATGTTATTTCCATGTGAGATAACTGCAACTGTTGAATTTCAGTCAACAAGTGTCACCCCTACATAATACAAGCAAGCAGGCATAAGTGTACTAATAGTGTACCTTGTATTCACTGGGAAACCTAAGGTTTCAGCATCTTACAATAACTGCATTCTCCAATAGTAGATGTAACGTGAGGCAAATAAAAACACGGCACACAGAAATATGGTCGTTCAAGCATAAAAGTAAAATAATTTGCTTTTATCTATTCATTCACAAATCCTACACAATGAGACTAAATCCAAGGGTATAATTATCAATAAAAACACAATTTCAAATAGAGGTATGAGAAAGGCACCAATACTAAGGAGAATGAGCAAAGTAATGAGAAAAGATTTGCTTCTTTTTTATTATAAAAGTAATACTTTTCTTTGGATGACTTGTGCAAATTAACACCAAAGTAATTTAAACTGGAGTGTGAAACATTTGGAAATGTACAGAAAGGAAACAAAAATAAATTAACCAAGTTACATAGATTCTTCCCCACAATTTCAGTCACAGAAGTTCAAAAATCTGTGTTTAAAACAAAAATTGGCAAAGTATCAGCAAAGGCTTCCAATTCCGCAAGGCTTACTTATAGAGGTTTTCCTGGATTTTAATATTGATGACCTTTCCTCAGGATAGGTCATCAATATCAGAACGGTGGGGGTCCGACAGCCGACACCCCGCCTATCAGTTGGTTGAAGAGAAGACAGCACTCAGCCTTCCCTTTGTTGTTTACCTGCTCGCCTCCTTCCTATTCAATATTCCTATATGAACAAGCCTCACCATAGAAGTAAATGGGATGACTTGTAATTACACCTGCTCACCGTTGCGATGCCGATGGCAAGCAAGTAGACAATAAAGGGAAGGCTGCACTCACACAGAGTGTGACCTTCTCTTCAACCAGCTGATTGGCGGGGGTTCTGGCTGTAGGACCCCACCGATCTGATCCTGAAGATAGGTCATCAATATTAAAATCCCAAAAAACCCTTTAAAGGAGTTGTATGAGAGTGGAAAAAAGTCCCCCCCCAGAAACAGCACCACTCTGTCTCTGGTATTACAGCTCTTCCTCAATGACCCAAATAGTGTTGAGCTGCAATAGCAGACCCATGCAGGGCCCATGGTAAAAAGTTGCTGCTTCTTGGAAAATAATCTCCCAAAGAAAACACAGCCATTATACAGATATATGGTAGCTGAACCCAGTCAAACAGATATCTGCATGAATGAAAGATTATTAACAGAACAATGACAGTATTACCTAAGTAATATGTCTACTTTAATGCCAAAGATAAGCTGTGAGGAGGCCTTGGCACTCACAGGAGTGCTGCATACTCATCAATATGTATATCCCAGAGAACCTTTTAATATAATTAAGACACCTCTTCAGTCAATGTGGTTCATACCACAGCAAGTCCCCTCTATCCGTCTTTAATTTACTATTAATAAAGGGGTAAGAGTCATAATATGAAGTAAAGACAAAGTAACACAGGCACAACATGATGTAAGTGAAGCAATGTCTACTTTATCTTCCATATGTAACACTTATGCACTATTAGATGGATGACTAAGGAGTTAAAAATGGGAAATGTATGAAGCTGCAACCCCCCCCCCCCCAAAAAAAAAAAAGTTGCGTAAACATATTAACCTGCCTTGCAATAAAGATGAATTTATATCGAAGATTAGAGTTCCATATTAGAGTCTATTTTATAGCAAATTAAATAGCACAGTACATAGGGTTAGGATTGTCATAGAAAAGGACCATCTGCAACCAAGTCATCCCACGCTGCATAATTAACATACAGCATGAATTCCTGTACTATATTAATAGCTTTACGTATACATACCTATTTCCATATCGGACAATGGAGGTTGATGAAGGAGATTTAATAGGTATTCTAGCAGTGTTGTCACTCATTCACCCTGCACTAGATAACCACCTCCATGAAACCTCTTCAAATCTAGAAAGCTATGGATGAAAACATACGCCTGAGGCTGGTGTCACACACAGGTTCTTTTTCTGGTATTTTTGAGGGGTTTTGAAATTTTTGGTGTTTATTTGCAGAGTTTTTTCTTTCTATAAAAAAAAAATTGCCACTTCCAGATGTTGCATGTCAATGGGAAATTTTAAACCCAGGACAACGAGGCATTTATTGATCCTTGAGGTGAATGTTTTGGGTCAATGGTGTTGACTCAAATCATGCACTAGGTCTGGTATTTTTTCACCCATGGACATCCATGTTATGTGCAATGCGTGTTGGCATTTTTAATGGCACTTTTCCACAGCATTTTTTGTACCAATGTATTTTCTCCATACTGCTGTACAGAAGAAGCAACATTACAAGGGGTACATACTTTCCTATTAAAACATGTAAGGCATACAAAAGCGCCAGGTGGTAAACCACATTATATAGGCAAAAATGTCTCAAAAACGCTTGAAATAAAATGCTACAAAAAACACTCAGCAAGTTAGACCTTTGGGACCAAAACAAAACACTAAACTGTGTGTGACAGCACCCTGAAGATGATTGACAACTCCAATAGTTACTGTAATGGCTGCCATCTGCTGTCAATTTTGGAAAAATGTTCAAGATTGTCTTTTTTTTTATCTCAGATGGTAAAGATCTTTCACTACAGTCAAATTAAATGCCAACTATAATTGTGCTGATTGCTAGGGAGTAAATCTGATTTCTGCCTCTACTATGTTATTAAAAACGCCATGTTAGATATGATATGCAAACACTTTTCATTAAAGTTTTTCAGAACAACATTGAAATTCTTAAATAACCAGAGAAGCAGGAGTAAATTCCCAGCACGGTCAGATATATCAGGCTAAAAGCACGCTGCAACCCATTGACGAGACAAAAATCTGTCTTTTTGGCCTTCATCTGGCTGGTAAACCACCAGTAAACAGACCTGAAAATGGATCCTATTAAATAAACCCTTAAAAAATCCCTTAATTTATCTCAATATTGCATGCATTTTCCCATAGTGTGACTCATCACATATAAAATCCAGTGCTGATCAGATGGACCGTCACCAGTGTTTACTATGCACCAGTTGTATTCATGAACTCCATTGTGTCTTGGCATCTTGCTTCAAAAGGACATTATCTGCAAAGCAGTCAGTGCAATCCAGTTAATAACAAGTCACATATAAATCAACGTCAGGCATGTTAAAGCCATTACCATGCATTTAACGTCATGGTAAACTACAGAATCCTTAGATCATTGTGAGACAGTTGCTGCATTACTTCAGTTTTTAGTTGTGCATAAGTCAGTTTTCTTCCACACTACTGGAAATGTCAATGACAGATTATAATTAACAGCTTAACAAGTAACTCCACCCAACACTCAAAATCCAGTCATAAGCAAAATATGAATTCAACCCAGGAGTGTAGGAGGAACTTTGTTCTTGTTGCTTCCTGGTCATAAGGTGACCTTGTAGGAAAGCCTGAAAGAACAAGCATGTTTTATGAAAGTCTAACAAAGTAATAAAAGACTAAACTATGCAGACAAAGAAAAGCGAATTTTCATTTCAAATGGTCAATAAGTCATTTACTGGGTTTCTGATTGTTCTACTATGACTAACCAACCCACTTCAAAACAGGTCATTTTGCTCAGGGGCTGAGACAAAAGTAAACCGTATACATTAAGCCATTAAAATATGCTGACCCCATATCCATAGTTTTTAAAGAAAACCTTTCCAAATTTTTAAGATTATTCTTTGTATAGTTATTGTAGGAGTCCTGAAGATACAATGGTACCTTACAATGCATATAATGTTTGACTGTAGGGTTAAAGAAGGATCCGATGCCTTGCATTTCAACATGCGGATTCTTTGTTCTAATGAAAGGTAAGTCATTGCCAGAGATGTATGGGAGGGGCTTATTCCCCCTTTACTTTCTGAGAACACATGCTTTGTTGACCAAAGTAAAAGTAATGTATGGGAACTTTCCAGTCTGAAACCTTGCAGCTTATAGACAAAAAAGTTCACTCATAGGAAGCCACTTCTAAAAGGTGGCGACGCGATTCTCTTTCCATATTATTTTCCCATGGAGCACTGTCACTAAGTCTCTATACACAGGTGGTCTCCTTAACGGGCATCTGTCAGCAGATTTGTACCTATGAAACTGGCTGACCTGTTACATGTGCACTTGGCAGATGAAGGCATCAGTGTTGGTCCCATGTTTACACGTGCCTGCATTGCTGAGAAAAATTATGTTCTAATTTATGCAAATGAGCCTCTAGGAGCAATGGGGTGTTGGTGTTACACCTAGAGGTTCAGCTTTCTCTGCAACTACCGCACCCTCTCCACTTTGATTGACAGGGCCAGGCATGATGACGTTTTCACTGCCTGGCCCTGTTAATTGACAGGGATCCGGCAGTTGCATAGAGAACAGGGCCTTCTGGTATAATGTGGGCACATATGAACATGGGACCATCATAGATGCCTTCACTTGCACATGCAGTTTCATAGGTACAAAGCTGCTGACAGATGCTCCTTCATAAGAAGCTTCCAATAGACAAAGATAAGCAGCCAGTCCATCAGGGAGAGCACTAAGGAAGTCAGGCAACATAATATGGGTCCGTTTTTGAGTGGGATTTTTCCTTTTTACCATATTATTGTAGATTATTACTTGAACAGTGCACTGGATTTAACAAAATCTTTTACAAATAGAAATAACCTTTAAAGTCATCCTAGAGTTTCCTAGCGTTTTAGATGATGGATATTGCTGGATAGTCCAATGATTAACTCCAGTATAGCCCACCTCTTGGGTTTAATAACATGGAATAAAAAAGGCATTACCTTTAAAGAAGAAATGCACATCACACATCCTGTATCAAGAAATGGCCTGAGTGCAATGTATACAAAAATAAAAACTATCAATGTTTTCATTCCATTAAGGCTCAGAATGGTTGCTGTCAAGTTCAAGTAATCTCTTGTTTCATGGTCCTTCCAGACAGCAATACTATATGAGAAGAAACTACTTGCTGGTGCACATATACTACAAACAATCCCCCACCATACCCTATGCTGCATGTTTTCTAAGAGCAAGTCTTTGGCAGAGCACAAAAATAAGCCAAAACGAAATGCTGAGAATTCAAACACCTTATTGAACAGGCTACACAGACTATATAGGAATTATTTCAAGGCGTGCTCTGCTAAATATGCTCATTCACTAAACGGATTAGAACTTTCTAACAAATCTTTGATGTAAATTTCTCTAAGCCATTTAATATTTAGCCATCACGTAAAGGCAATGCAATCTATGGACCAACAGCAGTAAATCAATTCACTAAATGAAGCCACTGGATCAAAGTAAACCAATAAAATCTAAATTCTCAAGAATACCAATAAACTCAAACAACTGGACTGATAATCACTGAATTAACTCAATAGAATGATGTCAATGGTGCATTTTATGTACTGTGAGCAGCAGATTAGAGATGAGCGCAACGATTTTAACAAATTGATTAGTCTCATCAGCATGGCTTCTTCAGCTGTGGGGGGTTGTACCCAAAGGTGAAGAAGCAGCCACCTGCCACAAGATTGACAGGGCTGGACATAAAGCCCGACCCTGACAATTTCCTGCCTTCACTGTTTCTCCAATTAGCAGAGCTCTGCTTCAGAGCAGTGTCTCAGCAGGTGCCACATCTTCAGAGACTTTGCTTTGAAGAAGTGCCGGCGCCCTCGTTCTGCTAATCGGAGCATAGGCGTAGGCAGGAATCTTAAGGTAGGTGGTGCTTCTTTACCTGCGGGTACAGCCCCCCCACCAGGTAAAGAAGTCCTGCTGAGATGAATCAAGTTGTTAGAATCTATTCGTTCATCTCTATAGCAGATATAGCTTTTGGGGAATCTGTGTTTCAGAAGACTTCAAACCTGAAACCCACATGCTTTATGTAAAGTAACTATTATTCATTCACATTGAGATATGCTAAAGTGAGTATACAACTATTTTAATATTTCAAGACATTTCAGACTGCCTCTGATGTTCTTCATTGGGTTTAATGATAGCAAGCCTCCTGTGTGATGGAAAATGGGCTCTTCCATCATGATATCATGTTAAGGCAAGTATGTTCAGCTTTAAGAAGTTCCTGAAACTTTCCAAATATATCTTAATATTAGGCTAGAAATTAAAAGTATCTTAGACCAACATGGAACACACCTTCTACAAAAGAGACAAATAACAAATATGTAGGGGGCAATCTGAACCAGGATTTATCTTTGGTTCTACAAAAATTCATGAAACATCTTTAGTACAATTGTTAGACTAAGGCCTCCTGGGTGACACTACAGTCCCCATTATACTTCATTATAGCTTATGCAGGTTGACTTCATGTTCACGATATGACCCAGATTGTCAGATGGTTACAAGCTGTATGGATCTCCATATGCCAGTCATATCAGAATAACTTTACACAATTATAGGTTTTAAGTAGCACCCATGACATCCCCTGTACAGCCCTTTCAGTATTCTTGCTGGCATTATAAACTACACATTACTGATTAATATTTATTTTGTACAAGGCAATAATGACTTTCCAAAATTAGTGCCTTGTGGCACCAGAAAAGAATGGGTTGTATAAGACAACACCATGGCTCTACCTTTGCATTAAGTACTCACCCCTTTACATCTGAGTTTGAGCAAAAATCTATACAGAAAAGTGCAAAAAGGGACACATAACATGTGGCTGAAAGACTCAACAGAAGCAACAAATAGATGTTTCTTCTGTTGTCTTAGCCATTTCTTGTTCTCCTTGTGCTGCAGGCACTTTTCCAAAAGTGGCTCTAGCTTCCATATATACTACACAGTTGGGAAAAGGAACCATACACTCAATGTGGAAGAATCATATCCAGAATTCTACAGTTACGTTAAAGTTGACCAATTGTCTAGCAGCCAAACAGAATGGTTATGCAGACACCTGCAATAAATATATACAATATGTTTCGCTTTATAAGATGCACTTTTCCACCCCCAAAATTGATGAGTATAATAATGAGTGCTTCATAATAATGAGTATGCAGGGAGCGGTGTCTATACTTACCTCTCCCTGGTCTTACAGGTGCCTGCTTTGCTGTGTCCTGACTGTGTATAGTGTAGTGCACGTAGGAATGTACTATAACCGGACGCTGTGCGACATCAGGTCACTGTGCAGTGCAGTCCTGGCAGAAGACCTAGGAGCGGTGAGTGCAGGAACAGCATGCCACCCGGAGCAGAAGAAATAAGTTGTTTTATTTATTTTCCTGTCTGATTTGAGGTCTGATAAAGATTTGGGGTTTGAGTGGGGGGTCTAATCTGAGGGAGGTCTAATTGGGGGTATGACAAAGATTGGGGGCTCTCATCTGAGGTGTGATGAATATTGGAGGTCTAATCTGAGGTCTGCTGAAGATTGGGTTCTGATCTAAGGTCCGATGAAAAATTATTTTTCTTATTTTCTCCTCTAAAACCTAGGTGCATCTTATAAAGCGGAAAATATGTTATATAAGGTTCACTAATGAATTGGGATTACACCTCCCTCACGTATATCATCCCTATGTCTTGGTACAAAAATGTTTGCTCATTACTGATTTATTAATTATACTATAAATAAATTGTAAATTGTTAAAAGATCATGAAAATCTTTCATGACTTCATTTAAGGCCTCCTGCACACTTCTAGGATAGAATAACGAAGGTAGCATTGCTTCCATATGGCAGCACATAAAGTGTATGTTGCTGTACAGGTTCCATAAACATAGCCATACAGTGTGTATGAGCCCTTAGGCGAATGTGTATACTAGGTTTACTCTGTGGCTTGTGTGAGGAGTTTCCCAAAGGCTCTAAAAAAAAACAACAAAAAAAACCTCTATAATGGTTCTAGCTATTATCTATTAACTTCCAGTCAGCTCCACTTTGTTGTATCCAAGAAAATAACATGAAAGTAAACTTATACTCTGTTCATGTATGTGCTGCAGGCTCTGTAAGGAACCTGCAATTCAGAATCAATCACATTTCACAAAAAAATATATAATGCTGCATGCAGTGATATTTTCCAATAAAAATAACAGACACCATAGCAGAACCAGACAAGGCCTATTAAAAGTCAATGGGGTTGAAAGGCGCAGTTGGTATGCGTTATATGATGGATACAATGGTGACCATGATGCGGATGTGAACAGAATCTAACTTTACAGAAACTTTTGTTTTTAGCTATATTGTGGAGTGTCTCTATGCACTGGCAGAAAACCACAAGGGGCAAAACGATGGCACAAATGGTCATGTGATGGTGCCTTTTCACAACTGTTTGTAATGATAGTGCAAGAGAAGTGAATCGATTTACATACATGAAGGGTTCGTGACCAGTGATATGATTATTTTAAGTTCCAAACACAAATCTTTAAATACGTTGATATGGATTCTTCTTGGCTGGATACTACATATGTTAAGGTTTCAGAAAAACTGAAGCCTTTACCAAAAAAGCAAGTGCTTGCCAGGATATGTCTACTAGGAAGAGGTCTATTATTCCGTAATGTCATCTGTGATCATTGGTAGGATTATTAGTGTCTTCCAATTAGTTAAAAACTATGTAATATCTAGATCTTATGAACAGGAGATTAGTGACTTTTAGATGGCTAAATTGACCAAAAACAGTAACAATGTAAAATTAATGTCATTTGATGTATTATCAAAATGAACGGTAAAACGGGCCATACGCATTAGAGGAATACAAGATGGTTTCATAGTGACTGGCCAACCATTGATTGTGTATAGGGATGTCTCAATTAGGAATAAGAAGGATCAGGCTGTTGGATTTCAATATTCGCAATCCTTTTCTTCTCAAAAGGAGATAAGCCGCCACCAGAGGTGTCTAGCATCAGCTTATTCACCTTACCTCATTCAGAACACATGCAAGCGCAGACAAACACATGTGTTTGGGCGGTCGAGAGGAATAACTGTCAGCCAAACAAACATTCGGCCAACACCAATCTAAACTGTTCATCAACAGCAATCTAAAGGGGTTCTCCGGGAAACGAAAAAAAAATAAAATTGTACTCACAGGCTGAAGAGTTTTGCAATGACCTACCTCTCCACAGAAGTGTGTCTGGTTTTCACATCTACACTTCGGCCTTTGAGCACCGGGTGAGCGCTATTCTGAGGCCCATGGACACAGATGAGCGCTTCCCTCAGGTGTGATCTGCACATAATATGGTCCATCACAGTGCTGACGCAGTCAGAGAACGGAGCTTCCATAGGGCTCCTGTGCTTTGTATTCTGACAGAGGCCGTCCTGCTGTGTACAGTAATTAGGACGAATTCCATGCTTAGTAATCTGACAGTGGCCATTTTAATTTCTCCCCTGATTGCCCCCTAGACTAAATGAGCCATTATAAATAATTAAAGGCATTTAGGAAGGCATATATAACATGTTTTTTCAGTAGTTTCAAGGTTTTTTGTTTTCCTGGAGAACCCCTTTAAAAATCAGGTTCATTACATTTAACCTCAACCTAATTTGCTGACCCTTGCAATAATTCTAGAGGTGAAATGCAAATATGAGATCAATGCCATTGTCGTAGATTGTGTATATATCTAAATTACCATAGCCTCTCCCCCTAACAGAGATAGCCCTTCCGTGGTTACACCTGTACTGGTCAGTATGTTATCGTAGGAGGTGACTGACAACCTCAAAGGTTAGATGTCTGCCACTTCGCGGGGAGAGGTTAGGATTGGCTCTCGCAAATATCACAAACGATACGGAAAATAACGTAAGTAGAAAAGAAAAACTCAAAATCTCATTTACCATAATATGGCATAAATACCTAATGTCTGCCACAACTTGGTATTCAGTCACAATTCAGTCTTTAGTACAGTAGTCCTCTGTGTGGCATAAGCGCCTAAATGTAGAAATTCACACAAGATAAAACTGACAGTATTTCAAGGGATAGCCTATAATATATAGTGTAACAGTGAAGGGTTATGACGAAGACTCAAACTCTAAGAGTGAAGATCCACTCTTGACATGCAGCAGATTTTCTCTTTTCTTCGCTCAATAACTAAATGAAACCAGTTTATGAAACACTAGCTCATGACATGTCAAAATTACATTTTTGTTTGCAACGAAGCAATTCTTTTTTTTTGCCTTTGAGGCGGCTTTGAAAACAAGGCCAAAGAGATGATGATGTTTGACTGGGGTGGACGTGGTTCAACAATTAAAAACCTGAAAAAGTTTTCTTTTTTTTGGCTAGAAGAGTCACTATGAAACAAAAACACAACAATAACACAGTTCACCATGCGTAGAAATAAAAGGGGGTCAAAGCAGAGTCAAGGTGCAGAGAACTATACAAAGCTGCCAACACTCCCTCTTTCATCTCTGCATGGAAACTGCAGTGCGATCAGCTGATGGGGATCATTGGTTCTGCCCAACAAACTTCAATCCGTGTCCCAAGCAGGAGCAGCCTGCAATCTATTGCTCTCAGGAACTGGCAAGGATAAGAGGCGCAAGACTATTCAATATGTAGTACTAGTTGTGGTATTACAATCTTTATGAGACGCGTGAAGAGTAGATGGATACAGTGCAATATTCTTTACCATTTTGTGATGTTCAATCTTTTTTCAAGCATCTAAAACATTCCACACACGTTTCCGAACAAAAATTTTCACACTCATCTATAAGGTGCAGATCATGTCTACAGACAAGGCTTCACTGCATCCCGGTAATAACTAATTGCAACTGTGCAATGATTTTTTTTCTTTTTTACTTTTTTCCTTTTTTTCTGGTTTTCTTTTTTTTTTTTCCATACCAAGTTAGCAGGAACGTTACAGAACACTTTGGAAACTAACATAAGAGAATAAAAAGAAAACAAAAAACTTGCTGAAGACTTTCACATTCATCTCTATCTCAGTGTCTCTCTTCCTTCATGGCACCTCTTGAGATTCAGCTTGTTTCGAAAATACTGCACAGATAATAAAAAGAAGCTAGCCACCAGCCAGAAGACTTCTAATGCTTTTCTGCTTGGCTGACCTGAAGAGCATTAATGACACCATTGATGTTTTCTTCAGGTACCTGCAAAGATCAAACAGAATATGAAGAAGAAATCTGCTGTAGTAACATGCCCATAAATAAGAACAAATGCAATAATCAATACTTCTCGTTAGCAATGCAGAAGAGGTCAGCAAACATCTATGTAAACAACTTTGATGCAAGAAGTAAGGAGCGCTAACAGTCTAGCCCATTTACCAACATCACATACTGCAATAACAATGTTTTGTAGATACATTCATGTTGCTCTCCCACAATGAAAAGATAAGTAAAGCTGCACATTTTAAACAACCGGCACCAGAGTCCCTAGGGTTACTACCATGACAAGCATACACTTCCCACCTCCGTGCACCACACTTCCTGTTTCTTATCCTTTTCATCCTAATAGTTTAGTGGCATTACTATAAGGTTCTCATCTCCACTCACCCTTTTACTTATTTTTATGTTATATGACACATCTGTAGCTTTATTATCTGCACAATTGGAGAACATGTATTTGATGTTTGAAAACATTTGGTTCTGAGTTACCTCTTGGATAGTACAGATTCATCTTTCAGAGATCCAGGATTTTTAGGGCAACACTCCCTGGGAGAAAATATGCAAAACAGCTCTCCTCCTGCTGGAAGAAAACTGTCCCTCTTGTGTCCCCCATAGGTGGCATTAAGAAAATTGCTTTACGGCCGACCCATGGTCCATAAAGACAATGGTCAGGAGGGGACCTCACTGACTTCTATAGGAGAGTTTTCTAGCCATGCTCTGTGCCCTGTGCAGAGATCATTGTACAAGGGAAGAATAGATAAGCGCTGACAGTCACCTATTGTGAATGGTGGATCCTGTCTTATCTGTCATTCTAATCCTGCCTGTAATGATATCACCTCTGTGTATAGATAAGCAGGTAACTGCAGTAAAGTGATCTGACTTTTTAGACTATTATTAGACTAATAATTAAAAATTTGTGTTTAGTGCAAAAACTGCTGGATTTTATGGTTTCTATTTAAATATAGATATAGTGTAATTGAAAATTAAAAATAACATCACCAAAAAATTCTTTAGAATATATTAAAAATTAAAGATGTTCTTTAAACAACAGGTCATATGCTGTATTCAAAAACGCGGATTCGTTTTTTAGCGGACAGTTCAGCATGTCCACAAAAAAAACGGATTGTGTTCCACATAGAGTTCAATGAGGCCATGTCCTGATTTTCACTGACAAGTATAGGACATGTTTTATTTGTTTTGTGGAGCTGTAGAACGGAAGAAAAGGGTCCCACAGAAGTGAATAGGTCTGCATCTAATCTACAAAAAAACGGATCTGCATTTTTGCAGACAGCATACAGCTCTCTGAATGAACTCTTAATTTAATCACCCATAATGGATTGCAATGATATTCATATTTTGAAAAAATAGAGCAACTGAAAAAAGGCGCAGTACTCTGAAAAGTAGAGCTCCACAATATGTCTACTGAGGCAGACTGGCTTAGAGAGGACCTTTCACCACTCCTGACATGTCTGTTTTAAAAGCTTCATACATCCCCCATTTGAGGGTGTGTCCATGCACAGTCTGACTCTATGCAATCAGTTCTGCCATTTTCAGACTGCGCAGAGAAACCCCCCCAACTGGTTACCTCCCCTCTGTACCCTTACTGCAGACTGCTAGAAATTCATTCATAACTTCTAGTAGAAATAATAAAGGAATGGCACAACATAGAGCCATAGGAATAGATGTTCCAGAATTGTTATTACATGGGAATGCAAGAAGCTATTAAAACAGACATGTCAGGAGTGGCGAAAGGTCCTTAAATAGCCTGCAATTCTGGCATTGTAAAGGGCTGTCCCCATATAAATGACACATGGCCGCATAACATACACCATGTTTCAAACCCTTCATTTTGTCTCAGTAATGACTGACCACCAGTTAGTCCACTTAGATCTCCATGGCTTGGTGTATTGACAGATTTGTAAAAGAAAGAAGCTTCAGTTTATAGGTTTGCTTTATTTCAGTTAAAAACATATTGATGAAAAATTGATGTAGAGGTTAAAACATAAGGGCACAGCAGGCTGGAGTACACACTATGTACAAGGTTCATAACTCCAATGGAAAGGGTGAGGGACTTTACTTAAAGGGGTTCTCCGGGAATTAAGAAAATAAAAATACGTAAATATTACTGTATTATAAATATATTCCCAAATATCTTTCATTAGTTATAATGGCTCGTTTTGTCTGGGGAGGAATCATTAGGAGAAACAAAATGGCCGCTGTCCTATTAGTCCACACAAAACCTGTTCTAGTCACACAGCAGGACAAGTTACTTCACAACACTGATCTAAAGAACTGCCTTATCCTCCTCTACTCGTCATGGATTATGATCCTTAATACAGTTTAATATGATATTTAGCTGAATCTCTGTAGGAATGTAGTTCATGAGGAGACATGAAGTACAGAGAGGACGGACAGGACTGGCTGTGGTAATGGAGACTGCATACAAGAGCTGCTGCTCATCATCCACATCTGCTCATAAACTCAATTCCTACAGAGATTCATCTGAAGATCTTAGTATTCAGGATCATAATCCCTGACAAGCAGAGCAGAGAGGAAGAGGAGGCAGCTCTTTACCTCAGTGTTGTGAAGTAACTTGTCCTTCTGTGTGATTAGGACAGGTTTTGTGTATACTAATAGGATGGCGGCCATTTTGTTTCTCCTAATGATTGCTCCCCAGACAAAACGAGCCATTATAAATAATGAAATTTATTTGGGAATATATTTATAATAAAGTAATATTTAAGTATTTTCATTTTCTTAATTCCCGGAGAACCCCTTTAAAACCAGTGCACCTTACTGATGCTGGTGTCCAAGAAGATAGACCTCATTGTCTTGTAAACTATTTTATGATGGATACTGGGGGAGAACTGGTGTAAAGTAAAGTTGGCTTAGTTGCATAGCAACCAATCAGGTCCCACCTTTCATTTTTTCAGAGCTCCTTTGGAAAATGAAAGGTGGGATATTATTGGTTGCGATGGGCAGCTAAGTTTGTTTTTCTTTACACCAGTTTTGATAAAGCATGTTAATCGTCCCCCCTCTGATGCCCTATGTGACTTAAAACCACACAACACAAACCATTTTTCCTAATTAGTTTTAATTTCCTGATTGCAGATTATTTATTTTATTTCCTTATAATGATTATGCGGGTTGCCATCTCGGCTGAGCTGCTGTTTACAGCAGCCACCAAGGGCCATAGACATAGTCTACAGGCAGTGTCGGACTGGGGTGCCTAGGGCCCACCAGTAAAAATTATTTTGGGGGCACATCGTACGGATACATCCAAATATTACCTGCTCACACAGCTGCAAGACACTTCCAGATGACTGAATTGGGGGGTCCCTGTAGCAACTTTGAGAAGGTAGGTCCTGGGGAGAAGAGGACACTGGTGGCTTTCCTCTATACCTAGAAGTCATCTCAGCTCTGATCGTGTCTATAATAATAAACTGGGGAGTTTCTTAGGTTTTTTTATACGAACATAGGCTGGTTGAGGTGCTGTACATTGAATGTGTATAATATATGTAGTGCAGTAAGTCTATGGTGCTATGTGCCACTTGCGCAGGGGGTGGGAGACTAGGGGCACACCTAGCTCAGGGGCCCACCGGGGGATTCACCTGTACCCCTGTGGGCCAGTCCGAGCCTGTCTACAAGGGACTCACTTGCCCTGATTTATCACGCCTTCACTCCAGAATTCTAGTGCTTTTGTGACTTTTTGCACTCCTTTGTGGAAAAATTTTGCAACTTTTAGCATTTTTTACAACAATCACTCCAATTTTGAAATGTGGGTTGAAAAGTGGGTGTGGTTAGCTATGTTAAGGAGCTATGTTCACTCCAGATTGTCATTCAGACTTGAAAAAGTCACACAGTCAAAATCTCACTCCAGTAGGAAGGTGAAGTAGGAAAACTAGTTTTTTTTTGTTTTTTAGACAAAAGTGTTTAAGGATAAGACAAATTTATCAAACGTGAGACATTTAATAAATGTGGCATAAAGTACGTTAAATAAAAACTCATGATAAGTATACCCCCCCCCCCCCCCTTTGGCCCCTATTGGAGTTTTCCAGGGACGCTCTGTGATTGGCGCCTATTATTAGGTTTAGTGGCCATAACAAAAAATATAGATCGTTTATAATAAAAACTTGATATAACCAATATGCCATTTTCTGATGACAAATTCCAGGTGGCACAGGCTATCTGTCCATCCTTGCTGTGACACTCTGTACTAGTGGCAGAGACCGCTTCAAAAGTATAAACTCATCTATCTTTTTCATCAGAATGCCCCACTTGTGCGACAATCTTTAATGTCCCACATGAGTCAGCTAAAGCCGTGATAAATGAATGACTATTAAGCCTAGCTGACCTGCATTCAAGGACTATCAGGGGAAGAGAGACAGTTTTTCTTGAATGATATTGTATACAAGAAAATCTGTTAAGCTGGCCTCACACATTTGATTTATATCAGCTGGACTTGGGTGGGTTTAGGTGACCATCTAATATATACATATATAACTCCTGTTCCTCTCCTAAGGATAAGGCATGCTGGATTTCAACTACCCAACCATTTTATTTGCTGAGAGATAAGCAGTGTCAGAGGACTCTGGCAGTGGATTTCTCCCCTCTCCCATTTATTAATATGCTAAGCATGCATAAGTATGGGACGATTGGGAGAGAGAGCTGTCGGCTGAACGTTGGCTATCTTCCGAGTATGGCCAACTTACTGAATGTAGGGCACACGAAGAAGAACTTAGCATTTAAACCATACTTGTAAACTGTCTTTTAATGTCCAAAAAAGGGGATAACTCCTGGACTTCCTAAAGAGCAGGTAAACTTTCTGGGCATAAACTCTTTGAAATATGAAATATATCGCTATTCCTCCAGTCCTCAGTAAGCCTAGGCACCACTACAGAGAACATCCATCTGTACATCTGGTCTGGGATGTGTATTTTGAGGGTAGTCTGGAATGTAGTTTGTATTTTGGGGATAGTCTCTTATTTACTTAGGGGGAGTCTGATATAGGATATGTATTAGTTCCTGTGATCTGAAGGGTTTGTATTTATTTAGGCATTCTTGGTCAGGGATCTATATATGTTTAGGAAGTCTGCATTTATTTAGGGGGTCTTTTTTGATGGTCTGTATTATTTTTGGACTTGATGAAGATTCTTTGGGACTCCAATAATGTAGATTGAGGACATGTTCTATGTAAAGGGGTGGGACATTTGGCCAAAAAATGTGCTGTTACAGTGTGCCATATGTTTATACCAATGTGTCTGTTTATTTTTAATCATAGACACATCGGTGTGTTACAGTAATTCGATAGCCATATAAGAGAGTGCTCATCCCTCATTTATCTCATATACTAAACCATTTTTATTATCGGTCTTTGGGTAAGGACCGTTGGGATTAGCAGCACCTCGAATCCATCTGTTTCCTAGAGAGGTTGATCCACTAAACACAATTACCTCTTTGCCATATGTTTATACCACTTTATACCTCTCTGATATTCCTTCTCAAACGTTAACATGGATAATTTGAACAGCTTGTTACATGAAAACACTGAGTCAAATCATCAAAACTATGGGGCAGCTTTTCATAGCCCGGTGGCGTACGTCGGGCTATGATAACCAGGCACGCCAAATGCTTCGCCTGATTTATGACTAGGCTTACGCCTCAGATGCTTTGACAGGTCGCCCTGAACAGGGATCATCTTCAATTGATTCCCTACCCCATTTAAACTGCTTGGCCCAAAACTTTACTTGGTAGTAGAAAGGTGCATCATCACCATATACAGCAATCATCCTTTAATGGATTTCATTAGGCTTCTTTTCCTCCTTTGTAAGGAATTTATTCACAGAACAAAGGACCAAATCCCCCACTTTCTTTGTAGACCTGCACTGTACTGCACTTGCCATCCTGTCACGTCCAGTGCTTTCATCAGACTGAACTGCTACTGTGTGTGTTGCATGTCCAAACAAGTCTCAACCTGCAGAGACCAGCTCAGCTCTCTAACACTGACTGAACATGCTGGGGTAGATAACTTATTGAACATATGCAGTATTTTGTCTCAAAACATATAACATATGAACTTACCAGTGCATGATCAAATTTAAAGGTACTAATATAATATGCTGGGATGTCAGCAGCAGCTAAAGGTTCTGAGATTTGGGCAACAATCCCGCATTCATCTGAAACAAGAAAATAATTAAAATTTCCTAAGGAAATTGCAATTTTGCTTGCTTTTTTTCTTTTTGTGAGAGCAGACTTAGGGCTTATGCACACGACTGTTGGTGTTTTACAGTTCGCAAATTGCGGCTCCTCAAAACATGTATACTGGTACATTTCGCATTTTGCAAAACAGAATGGCCGGCCCCTAGAACAGTCCTATTCTTGCCCGTAATGTGGACAAGGATATTTTGCAGAACGGCCATGCGAACATACAGACATGGAATGAACACAGAGTCATTTCTGTTTTTTGCGGCCACATTGAAGTGAATGGTTCTGCATACGGGCCAGAAAAAAAACAAACGGACACAGAAAAAAAAAATACGTTTGTGTGCATGAGCCCTTATTATATGGAAATAACTGAAGAAAGCAGCACTTGGTAAAAGAAGAGTTCAAACAGATACACGCAATCCAAACCCAGATCAATGGTCCAATGATATATGCAAAAGGCATTACAGCACTTGAACAGAACGTATATGTTTATTCACGTGTTGAGCTTTTTTTCAAGCAAATATTTATTTTTTCCCCATGTTCTTTCTACTATACCGACATGAACTTGGCAGTGCCTGTACTATGCATGAAATCTCTATTACGTTTTTCAATATGGAGCCTTGCTGTACAGCTTTTTAGTGACTAAAAGCTTTATAACAAACACAGAACAAAGCTCATGAATATTGTCCTTGATGCAATGCACACCATGAACATTCCATGACACATTATATACGCAGAGAAAGGAACCACAAGAAATGCTACTGTAAAATGAGACAGACAAACTGTTTAGTTTTCCTTAAACTTGACCATGGTACCATAGCTGCACTGAACCCCAGAAAATGGAAACAGTAACTTCTGACCATGGTAGTTAAATGCTGTCTAGAGAGTCCAGATGAGAGGGCTGCCTACACTCTCTACATTGTGTGCACAAATAAACCAGTGTCATGTCACTCCTGTTGAGGAAAAAAAAAAAAAAAGATAATTTATGACAGCTGTTCTTCCTTCTGACCAGGTGTGTAACTAGGTGACATCTTTAAAAATCCTTTCCAGTTATCACATGCTATTGCAGCACATATTATGATCTTTGAGTCTTCTGTGTGCACAAAATCCATTGTAAAACAATTTATTTACTGACAGAATTAGTTATTTGACATACCGAAACCTAGAGGTTGTCCGCCTATACGAACCATCTTCCAAAGCTCGCCCGACGCACTTGTAAACAGCAAATTATTAGGAAACCTATAACACACAAGAACCATTAAGCTAGGACAAACTATGTTCGACTCTTAGATTCAAAGGGAAACCCTGAATAATGAATAAATCCCTGAAAATTTCTAATGAATTAACAGTTAAGTGCCCCTCCAGCCAAACACAAAATGTGACTATACTTGAACACATGTATGGTCACCATGCCTGGTTCTCTGTTCTGGTCCTCCTGATGATTCGAAGATGGTTTCCATCTCAGCCTTCCACATGTTGTGGAGTGCTGTAGGAAAGTTTAAGACACAAACCCCCTCCACACCTTTTGGATGGACAAAGCATCTACATCACTGGCACTGTTCTATCCAAGGACAGTGAAGGTGAGGGGGTCTCAGACTTTCCTACACAGCTCTACATGGGGAAGTCTAAGATGGTAGTGGCTATCTTGAAAGGAATCTAATGAGGGACCGGAATGGAGGGCACCAGCTATGTTGACTATATATATATATATATATACATATATATATATATATATATATATATATATATATATATATATATATATATATATAGTTGAATTTCAGGTTTGAATTGGAGGGTCGCTTTATACTATATTTCTCAGAAGAGAAAAAAGTTTTACATAAAGTTGATGGTATTGATAAAGATGAAATATAACAAGACAACTATACAATGGTGAAAGCCTCTCATGCCTCCAACATGTTACACTAGCTTGGTAGCAATACTGCTCACTCTGCCAGCTGTGTTTTCCACTGTCACAGTTCATTTAAAGGAATTCTGTCGCCAGGACATTCAGTGGTAAACCAGGTACCATGCCTTGTAGGCCTAGATCAGATGCATGTAATGATACCTTTCACTTAGCGATCAGCTGCTTCATGAGGGAGAAGTACTTTTAATCCAAATTAATAATAAGCAGTTAAGTGCACTGAGAGTGGGCCAGACCACTTTGCACACCCTTGCTCCTCCTGCTTCCTCTGCCAACTCCTCTCTCTCCTTCTTGATTGACAGGACCAGGTTCCTGCAACAAGAGGGAGGGGCTGCCGGAGGAAGCAGGAGGAGCAAGGCTGCCCATTTAAAGGATTTCTATACCTTTTTCTTTATCTATCTTTTGGATAGGTCAATAGCATCTGATTGGCGGGGGTCCCATAACAGGGACCCCTGTCGATCAACTGTTCGAGAAGACAGCAGATGTCGTGGTAATGCCATGGCCATCACGCTGCTTCCTGCAGGCCAATGACATCACGACTATGCAACGTGACCTGAGCAATAGCTCTGCCCCATTGAAGTGAATAAGGCTGAGCTGCACTCAGGCTAGTGAAACAGTTGTGATGTCACTGGCAAGCGGTGCGAAGTACACAGCGCTACTGTGAGCACCTCTACCTTCTCAAACAGCTGCTCGGTAGGAGTCTCGGGTGTCAGACCCAGGGCTGCCATCAGGAATTTCGGGGCCCCCTACAGGCAAATTTCGCGGGCCCCCCCCCTTTCGGGTAAACTTTACAGATTGCAAAATGGCTAATTTTTTTTTCTTAACAAGTCGCATCACTGTGTTTATTATCCCTGTACTGTGACATCACTGTGTTTATTATCCCTGTACTGTGACATCGCTGTGTTTATTATCCCTGTACTGTGACATCACTGTGTTTATTATCCCTGTACAGTGACATCACTGTGTTTATTATCCCTGTACAGTGACATCACTGTGTTTATTATCCCTGTACAGTGACATCACTGTGTTTATTATCTCTGTACTGTGACATCACTGTGTTTATTATCTCTGTACAGTGACATCACTGTGTTTATTATCTCTGTACTGTGACATCACTGTGTTTATTATACCTGTACTGTGACATCACTGTGTTTATTGTCTCTGTACTGTGACATCACTGTGTTTATTGTCTCTGTACTGTGACATCGCTGTGTTTATTATCCCTGTACAGTGACATCACTGTGTTTATTGTCTCTGTACTGTGACATCACTGTGTTTATTGTCTCTGTACTGTGACATCGCTGTGTTTATTATCCCTGTACAGTGACATCGCTGTGTTTATTATCTCTGTACAGTGACATCACTGTGTTTATTATCTCTGTACAGTGACATCACTGTGTTTATTATCCCTGTACAATGACATCACTGTGTTTATTATCTCTGTACAGTGACATCGCTGTGTTTATTATCCCTGTACAGTGACATTGCTGTGTGTATTATCCCAGTGCAGGAAGAGGTAAGTGGTCTGTGTTTGTGTGTTTGTTTTCTATTTTTCAGGGTCGTGAATGCAGAGGACTACGTCGGATTCGGTGGACTACGTCGGACCAGCTTTTTTTTTTTCTTATTTTTTTAATAAAATGGTCAAACAGGGGTCTGGGGGAGTGTTTATTTCAATAAAATGTTTTATACTGGTGTGTGTGTATTTTTTTTTTTACAATACTACAGTTTTAGTAATTATGGCTATCTACAGACGGCCCTGATTACTAATACTGGGCTTAGTGCTTGCCGGTATGGCAGGCCAGCACTAACCCCAACATCTATTACCTCGGCACCCACCGCCACCAGGGGTGCCGGGAAGAGCCGGGTACCCGCAGGACCGGACCTTCTAAATTGAGGGTCTGGCTCTGGGGCGGCTGCAGGCTGGTACCATTAGGCTGGGAAGGGCCAATAACCGTGTCCCTTCCCACCCTGGTAGTGCCAGGCTGCCGCTGCTGGTTGTATCTGGCTGGTGAAGGAAAAAAGGGGGGGACCCCACGCCATTTTTTAAAAAAAATAATTAAATAATTTTAAAAAAATGGCGTGGGGTCCCCCCCTTTTTTCCTTCGCCAGCCAGATACAACCAGCAGCAGCAGCCTGGCACTACCAGGGTGGGAAGGGACACGGTTATTGGCCCTTCCCAGCCTAATGGTACCAGCCTGCAGCCGCCCCAGAGCCAGACCCTCAATTTAGAAGGTCCGGTCCTGCGGGTACCCGGCTCTTCCCGGCACCCCTGGTGGCGGTGGGTGCCGAGGTAATAGATGTTGGGGTTAGTGCTGGCCTGCCATACCGGCAAGCACTAAGCCCAGTATTAGTAATCAGGGCCGTCTGTAGATAGCCGTAATTACTAAAACTTTAGTATTGTAAAAAAAAAATACACACACACAAGTATAAAACATTTTATTGAAATAAACACTCCCCCAGACCCCTGTTTGACCATTTTATTAAAAAAAAAAAAAAAAAAAGCTGGTCCGACGTAGTCCTCTGCATTCACGACCCTGAAAAATAGAAAACAAACACACAAACACAGACCACTTACCTCTTCCTGCAGTGGGATAATACACACAGCAATGTCACTGTACAGGGATAATAAACACAGCGATGTCACTGTACAGAGATAATAAACACAGCGATGTCACAGTACAGAGATAATAAACACAGTGATGTCACAGTACAGGGATAATAAACAGAGTGATGTCACTGTACAGGGATAATAAACACAGCGATGTCACAGTACAGAGATAATAAACACAGCGATGTCACAGTACAGAGATAATAAACACAGTGATGTCACAGTACAGGGATAATAAACAGAGTGATGTCACTGTACAGGGATAATAAACACAGCGATGTCACAGTACAGAGATAATAAACACAGCGATGTCACAGTACAGGGATAATAAACACAGTGATGTCACAGTACAGGGATAATAAACAGAGTGATGTCACTGTACAGGGATAATACACACAGCGATGTCACTGTACAGAGATAATAAACAGTGATGTCACTGTACAGGGATAATAAACACAGTGATGTCACTGTACAGGGATAATAAACACAGTGATGTCACAGTACAGGGATAATAAACACAGTGATGTCACAGTGCAGAGATAATAAACACAGTGATGTCACAATGCAGGGATAATAAACACAGTGATGTCACAATGCAGGGATAATAAACACAGTGATGTCGCTGTACAGGGATAATACACACAGTGATGTCACAGTACAGAGATAATAAACACAGTGATGTCACAGTACAGGGATAATAAACACAGTGATGTCACAGTACAGGGATAATAAACACAGTGATGTCACTGTACAGGGATAATACACACAGTGATGTCACTGTACAGGGATAATAAACCTCAGATCAACACATTGTGCCCCCATCAGACTTCAGATCAGCGTCTTGTGCCCCCATCAGACCTCAGATCAGCGTCTTGTGCCCCCTCAGACCTCAGATCAGCGTCTTGTGCCCCCCTCAGACCTCAAATTAACACAATGTGCCCCCATCAGACCTCAGATCAGCGTCTTGTGCCCCCATCAGACCTCAGGTCAGCGTCTTGTGCCCCCATCAGACCTCAGGTCAGCGTCTTGTGCCCCCCTCAGACCTCAGGTCAGCGTCTTGTGCCCCCCTCAGACCTCAGGTCAGCGTCTTGTGCCCCCCTCAGACCTCAGGTCAGCGTCTTGTGCCCCCCTCAGACCTCAGGTCAGCGTCTTGTGCCCCCATCAGACCTCAGGTCAGCGTCTTGTGCCCCCATCAGACCTCAGATCAGCGTCTTGTGCCCCCCTCAGACCTCAGATCAGCGTCTTGTGCCCCCATCAGACCTCAAATTAACACAATGTGCCCCCATCAGACCTCAGATCAGCGTCTTGTGCCTCCATCAGACCTCAGGTCAGCGTCTTGTGCCCCCCTAAGACCTCAGGTCAGCGTCTTGTGCCCCCCTCAGACCTCAGGTCAGCGTCTTGTGCCCCCCTCAGACCTCAGGTCAGCGTCTTGTGCCCCCCTCAGACCTCAGATCAGCGTCTTGTGCCCCCATCAGACCTCAAATTAACACAATGTGCCCCCATCAGACCTCAGATCAGCGTCTTGTGCCCCCATCAGACCTCAGGTCAGCGTCTTGTGCCCCCCTCAGACCTCAGGTCAGCGTCTTGTGCCCCCCTCAGACCTCAGGTCAGCGTCTTGTGCCCCCATCAGACCTCAGATCAGCGTCTTGTGCCCCCCTCAGACCTCAGATCAGCGTCTTGTGCCCCCATCAGACCTCAAATTAACACAATGTGCCCCCATCAGACCTCAGATCAGCGTCTTGTGCCTCCATCAGACCTCAGGTCAGCGTCTTGTGCCCCCCTAAGACCTCAGGTCAGCGTCTTGTGCCCCCCTCAGACCTCAGGTCAGCGTCTTGTGCCCCCCTCAGACCTCAGGTCAGCGTCTTGTGCCCCCCTAAGACCTCAGGTCAGCGTCTTGTGCCCCCCCTAAGACCTCAGGTCAGCGTCTTGTGCCCCCCTCAGACCTCAGGTCAGCGTCTTGTGCCCCCCCTAAGACCTCAGGTCAGCGTCTTGTGCCCCCCTCAGACCTCAGGTCAGCGTCTTGTGCCCCCCCTCAGACCTCAGGTCAGCGTCTTGTGCCCCCCCTCAGACCTCAGGTCAGCGTCTTGTGCCCCCCTCAGACCTCAGGTCAGCGTCTTGTGCCCCCCTCAGACCTCAGGTCAGCGTCTTGTGCCCCCCTCAGACCTCAGGTCAGCGTCTTGTGCCCCCCTCAGACCTCAGGTCAGCGTCTTGTGCCCCCCTCAGACCTCAGGTCAGCGTCTTGTGCCCCCTCAGACCTCAGGTCAGCGTCTTGTGCCCCCCTCAGACCTCAGGTTAGCGTCTTGTGCCCCCAAGAGTTGTCCTACCAGGCCGGCTGGCGCGGTCTCCCCTCCGGGCGGTCTCCTAAGGAACGGCGCAGGCGGCGCGATTACGTCATCGCGCCGCCTACGTCACAACAGTGCGACAGCACCCTCTAACCCCTGGCCCGCGGCGGCCGGCGGGCCCGTTACAGGCGGGCCGCCCGGGCCGGGCCGGGCCCCCCCATCATGTCCTAGAGTCCGGGCCCCATAGGGCAGTACCAGTTGTACTGCCCTATCGGCGGCCCTGGTCAGACCCACACTGATCAGATATTGATAACCTATACAAAGGATAGATTATCAGCAAGAAAAATATATAGAACCCCTTTAACCACTCAATTTCATATGGATTAAAAGTACCGTTTCTCCAGAATAAAGCAGCTAAATCACTAAATGAAAAGTATTATTACATTCAGCTGAGCTAGGCCTACAAGACAGTGTGCCTAGTTTACCAGTGAATGTCCTGGTGACAGGTTCCTTTTAATACTTTCTCACCTCTGCTGAGTCTGTACATCCATTACCAAGGAAATGTAGCCCTCAATGAGGGAGAAGGAAAAGAAGCGGATATGACCAGATTCCTCACTGCCCACCACAGAATCTTTTACTCTGTAAAACAAATGGTCAATGACAAAGATAACACATCATGAAATACACATAAAGATAACACATTTCCTAAATTCCACAATCGTGTATGCCCCTCTAGCCTCTCTTAATGCTTAAAGGGGTTGCCCAGGTTCACAGCAGAACCTGGACATATCCCTATTTTCACCCCTCCAGCCCCTCTAACATGAGCATCAAAGCATTTCAGGCCCCGATACTCACCTTTGCCCTGCTCTTCCACCTAGCAGTGTTGCTGGACGTCACCGGCACTGATTACCGGGCTTTAGCACTGCCCTAGCAGTTTTACAGGCCAGCCGCTGCCTAGTCCCTATGGAGAGCCTGGTACGTCACTGGATCTCCATAAAAAGCCTTTCCCCTGCACGATTCAGCGCTGGGCAAAAGAGAGCATTGGAGCATTTCATGCTCATATCAGGATCTTTTTAATGGGGACTATGCCACAATAAAGACCATCATAGCATTCTATTAAAGTCTTAAAGGAAACGTCTAAAACGCCGGTCTTAATAAATGTGCCCCTAAATGTATAAAATACAAGTTAGGGCCCTTTCACACGACCGTATGCCCTCCGAGACATACAGTCCATGAGCGGGCCATATGTCCCGGAGGGACATCGATCGTGCACACTGCATCATTGATTACAATGAGGATGTGCACGTCGGGCCACCCGCAGGTCTATTGTCCTGCACCCATATGATCTTATGGGTGCGAAACAATAGCGGCGCGGGCGGCCCGGCATGCACATAATCATTGTAATCAATGATGCTGTGCGCTCCCGTGTGCATGATCGATGCCGCTCCGGGACATATGGCCCACTCACGGACTGTATGTCTCGGAGGGCATACGGTCGTGTGAAAGGGCCCTTATACTGTACCTTTTCCCCCAAAACTACATATCAAGCTGCTCAGCTCCTCCTGTCCATACCATGCTGCCCACAGATTGCACTGGCTGCACACCTGGTTCACCCATTTCAGCTGTACTAATAGTCATCAAATTCATATGATCAAGCACAATGCAATGTAATTTCTAATTAAGTAAAGATTACTCTACTAAGGTCCTTTTCACATTGCGTTTTGCAGATCCGGCATGCAGTTTCGGCCAGGAACATCCTGCCAAATTCAGACACTACACAGCTTGTAACTGCAGCACTGTTCGCATTCATTTCTATGGAAGTATCGATGCAGTGCCACACAATAGATGGAGCTACGTTGCTCTGATGCGGACTTTCTGAGCCAGAGCTACTCTGTAACAGCTGATATGAGGGGGTGAAGGGTATCAGAACACTGCCAATTACATATTGATGGCCATCAATATATCAAGAGTGGACAATACCTTTAATAACAAATAGCAGTGGCCAATCTTACTAATGCCTGTATGGATATATAAACATATAGATCCCTTCATTTATTCATTCATTCAGTGTAAAGAAAAAGATTGATCCTTTCATTTTTTCAGAGCTCCTTTGGAAAATGAACGTTTGATTTTGATTGGTTGCTATGGGCAACTAAACCGGTTTCCTTTTACACCAGTTTTGATAAATATCCCCCATAGCTACATAGTTGCCAACTGTCCTTAATTTGCATGGACTGTCCCTGGTTTTCAGAGACAATTCAGGCAAATTCGGGCTGTAAATGAGTGGAGCTAGTGGAGTTGGGTATTCCCAGAGGCGAGGTTGTCATTTGCCCAATTTTCGTTGGTAAGTACGTATCTAGTGGAAAGTATTTTTAGAAAAGTGGAGTGTTACAGCAGCAGTGGAGGAAGGACTCCAAATACTGTTTGTATTTTTAGAATAAAACACCCCACAAAAAAACGTTTAGGTATCCATTTGCTGTAAAAGTGCTCATCAAAAACCTAATTGCATCTTTCAAATTAGGGTCTGTTCACATTTCACTTTTAAACGTGTGAAGGCTAATATTCTAAATGTGGTCCACCATTTACCCAGTGGAGGAAGAGTGCCCTTCTAGGCTCTGTCAGGGATGGTATGCCTCAAATGTTACTACATCAAATGTCCCATTTAAATAAGGTGCTGTTCACACTAAATATTAAAAGGGAAAAAGCCTATTAAACATATGACTTTTTATATGACTCATATTTATCCGAGTATAATCTACTCATGAAGTGTAGCTATGGTTTTGAACTTAGTATCAAGCAGTACTGTGACTTACTTTAGGTTGCTAGTGCACAACATTATCGGCATCAGCTGGGGAAACCCAAGCAGGAAGCCCGAGATCCACATATGGCTCTTGATCTTGAGCCACAGGTTGGGGTCCACTGTTCTGGCTAGGAGTTAAAGGGCATCTGTCAGCAGTTTTGTACCTATAAAACTAGCTGACCTGTTGCATGTGCACTTGGCAGCTGAAGATATCTGTGTTGGTCCCATGTTGATATGTGCCCACAGTGCTGAGAAAGTGATGTTTTAATATACGAAAATGAGACTCTAGGAGCAATGGGGGCGTTGACATTACTCCTAGAGGCTCTGCCCTCTCTAACTGCTGAGCCCTCTCCACTCTGACAGGACCATGCAGTAAAAACATCATCACACTTTGCCCTGTCAATCGAAATGGAGAGGGCACAGCAGTTGCAAAGAAGCCTCTAGGAGCAATGTCAAGGCCCCCATTGCTGCTAGAGGCTCATTTGCATATGTTAGAACATCATTTTTCTCAGCAGTGTGGACACATATGAACATGGGACCAACACAGATGTCTTCAGCTGCCAAGTGCCCATGTAACAGGTCAGCCAGTTTCATAGGTACAAATCTGCTGACAGATGCCCTTTAAGACCGATATGACTTGGACATATTTTCGATAGACCTTTTTCCTTTCAATATTCAGTACTGCCCAACACAACAGGTCATTATTTATTTATTTTTAAAGAAAAGGCTGGGGACCGATACTCCAGTTAATACAAGAAGGCATTAGTCCCAACTGCTCTGTATTGTATTTTCATCTTTGTCTAATGGAAATAGTTTTGTGTTTGGATAAACATACAACAGTCTTCTTCAGTCCATCCACAAACTGTGCTCATTATACCTCTCTATTTCATAAAATAATTGTCATTTATTGTCATTAAATGCCTTCTGCCGCTTTTTGGTAGAAAGCAAGCTTGTCTTGTAAGTTTTTCCACTTTTTTTTTTTGATAATTTACTTGTTACAGTCCTCGCTGTCATTTTCCTCTTTGTGCTTGCTTCCGTTTTATTTGGCAGACAGCCAGTCCCTTTCTGAGTTAATTTTTGAGAACATCTAAACAGTTCTAAAGCAAAAAAAGAATTACAAATCATGTTTCTATATGGGAAGTAGCATTCTGATCTTTATCTGCTATGTTTTAAGTACTTTGGGACCTCAACAATAATTACTTGAAATTTAATTGTTCATTTAGAGCAATACGATTGTAACCCTGATCGCCTACCACCCACAAATGACTTTACATTGGTGTCCGCCAATGTACCAGTAATTTGTATACTTTCACACATTTATGAAACAAAGAATATACACCATCAAGTCCATGCAAGTCATTTAAACCATAAAGGAGGTGTCAGGGAATGATTTAAAACGGCTGCCAGCAACCTGTGCTGGAATATGAGGACTGGATGCCTCCTTGCAGAGCTGCCTAGGAAATGAGGGGCAGGGCCTGACTATACTTTGCTGTACAATAGATGGTAATGATGGGAACCTGCCTATGATATGACATGATGGCTGAGCAGACCGACAGGAAAACTCACCAATATGTGGTATATGCAAGTTCCAGATGGTAGTGAGGCTACAGTTCTGCAATACAAATACAGTTTTGGAATGTATTGGATAACACTGACAGCATTATGTCAGTGTTATCCAATAAATTCCAGAACTGTAAGGGTTACATAGCATCATAAATTAATATAATGGTATGTGACCCCAGCAGTGCTGGGAGTTCAGGACGGGAGCGGCGCTGCAGCCTCGCAGTGTGACACATGCTCGTCTGCAAGGGGCCTAAAAAACACTGTGCATGTGCTAGTCTCCTGTGGTGTGTGCAGTATTATTCAATGTACTGTAGGTGGCTGTTTCAATGGATCTGATCACGTGCCCCTCTGTCCATGGTAATGTTGGGACCAGACAGTGCTGCTCAGCCAGGTACATTGGGGCTGAAGCTGTAAGACATATATATTAAAGATTTATATACCAATGATTGGCTAATACAATAGCAGGAGAGTAGAGAGTCCACTTCTTTCAGTCCGTCTGCTTTTAATCAGATTGGAGACCCCTCTTGAAAAGATCGGGTTCTATCACCTGTATTAAAGAGTTGATTTTGCCAAGGGAAGCTGATGCAAAGAAATTGTAGTATTACATGGTAGCCATTCAAAAGGTGTCCCCTTGGGCCATACAGGAGGGTCCTGAGGCAGGTACACACCTACCCAATTACATCTATAGGTAAATGGGCAGGGTTATCTTCATTTAAAAGCATACCAACATAGAGGTTACTATGGTGGTTTTGCAGCACTGAAGCTATTGGTTCAGTTCTTGATTTTAACACAATACACATGGCAGATGTATTCTCCTCATGATAGCATACAGTATGTCTCTTATTTGTACCCTAATGTCCTTTAATTTTACACCACCATAAGAGCTGATCTTTGTGTAGTAGTATTATCTGACTAAAGATATCTGACACTGTTCACAATATGTTTTTACATTAAAAAAAAACAAACACAGAAAAATATTCACATTCTCCTATTCTATCTCATGTTACAGTTAGAATTGTGAAACATATAAAGAACTCTTTCCCAGTCCCAGGAGCTCATGTTTGACCCCCTCCTCACAGTCCTGTGACAAGCTGTACGACAAGTGACAGCAATAGGAGCCTCCCTACAGTAGGACAGATGGGAAGCGCCAACCCCTCATCTAAGCTCCACCCCTCAGTCAGTCTTGTGGGAAAAGATTCAGTTAAACATGTATTTTATAGATTTATAAACCTCACTTTTACAGGATCAAGCAGGAAATCCTGCAGAGTGAAAAACAGGTGAGTATGTCACTCACGATACCCCTCATAAAATCCCATACAGGACTGTATTGATCCCTTTGGAAGTTCTATTGGAACATTGGCAAGTTGGATGAATGCAGTCTCTGTAAAGCTCTTTGTTTATACACCACAATGCAGCACAGATGTTTAACGCCAACTACCAAGTATTTTAGGTACATACCCATTGGAGTAAAACATAACATCCATTAGGAGTGTAGTCACACTTGGAAGGGTATATGGATCCAGGCTGGTAACACAGAACATATTGCTTGGACTGGAAAGGGGGTGGATAACTGGCCTCTGAACTAAAGGATTAAGCAGTACAGAAATGACAAAGTAAGGTTAAAATATACAAAACAAAATACACTGATATCTCTGAATGGTAATTATGGGATTATAATGTAACAAAATAGTATGAGACGTATAAATATAACATTACAATAAAATAGTGGCAGAATGCATTCATAAAAGATGATAAAAATATACAAAACCACCTCCCTGGTGATGCGAGTTACAATGTGAAATATACAAAAGGGGTACAAAAACCTATCTGGAGGACAGCTAAACAGGAAGTTACCTTAAAGGGGTTATCCCACGAATAATGTAAAAAATGAAAATCAGACATCATATAGTATATGACAATCTCTTTTTAACAAAGCTAGAACCAGCCCTGTACCTCACATGGATCCAGAGATCTCCACATTCATTGCTCTGCTAGATTTATATCAAGCTGACAGCTCTAGGGGAGTGTCTTTTCTGCTGCAGCTCAGGAGGTGTGTCTATGTTCTCCCTATCACAGCTCAGGAGGCATGTCTCAGCTCTACCTATCACAGCTCAGGGGGCGTGTCCATGCTCTCCCAATCACAGTTCAGGAGGCGTGTCCATACTCTCCCTATCACAGCTCAGGAGACAGTTAAAAGTTGAAACTGAGCATGTGCGGCCTGCTCAGTGATTAGGTCAAAGAAATAAGAAATTAAGTGGTCCTATACAGATACATTTAGTGAATAACTCAGTAGCTGTACAAAATTTTTAATTACATGCAGTTACAAAAGTATTCAGATCCAGGTGCTGGTTTGAAAACTGTAGAATATTTTTCGTGGGACAACCCCTTTAAAATAAAAAATATATGAACCTGACTAAATTGAAGGCATACGCATAAGTAAGTCCACAAGGAGAGAGAGCTTGTTCCATACATCCTCTTAAAGCATATGACATACATGTAAATATGCATTAAGGGTTAATTGGAAAACCTTCAGGTGTGAACTCGACCATAAGAAACCACTGTAGCCAAACACCTCTAGGATCAGGGCCACAGACGCCTGACAATCAGTCTGCAGGAATTGAATGTAAACAGTCCTTGCAGACCCCATATTTCAGGACTATATTAATTCACCCCTTTTAACCCTAAACACTGCAGTACATGGGTACATTCTTAAAGGCTATGTACATCTTCTGGGGCATTTTTTTTATGATTGCTAAAAATTAATTTTTCAATTTGTCTTTATTAAAAATATTGAGCTGTTCTGTCACAAAGGGTTACCTGTTTTTCTAGCTGTGTGAATGTACTTTCACTTTGTGCTGTCATCTAATAAACCTTATCTCTAAATTACCATAAGGTCATCATAAACACTAAAACCTGTATTACACAGGAAGATCAGTAAGCAATTGTTCGGAGGAAAGCGTTCTTTCCTGGCAATCGCTTTCTATTACATGCAGCGATCTCCTTTGCAGCATGGGGAGGAGAGATCACTATACCATCAATCCTCCCTATGCCATCTAGTGGTTTGCCGGCGGCAGATTGTTATTAGACAGCATGATCTGCTGCCGGCAAGCGCTGATTTTTAAATGTGCTTAAAAATCAGAATTGCCCGTGAACGAGCGTTTGTTCGTTCATCGGGCAATCGGCAGCAGTATTACACTGCAAGATGATCTCTAACTAGCGTTCATGTTAACGCTGGTTAGCGATTATTGGACAAAATAATAAGATAATAATTGAGCCATACTGAGTAGGGATGTGCGAACTTCAAGTTTTGAAATTCAAGTTCCGGTTCGCGTATATAGTGAATTGCGTAATGGATTCCATTACCACGGGCCATAACGCAATTCAATGATGGAATGCTTTAGAGGCATTACTTTCTGCATTCCGTCATAATAGACGTTCATGGCTAGCATAACGGATCCGCCTGGTTTCCATTATGCAGGAGTGCTGTGTAATGGTCTGTGGTAACGGAATCCATAACCCAATTCACCATATACCCGATCCCAAAATTGAACTTGAAAATTTGAAGTTTGCACATCCCTAATAATGATTGCTTATAAGGTCAGAGATCAAAGATAAGGAGCCCATCAGCTCCCTGCCTGACGGAGCAGGGAGAAAATTAAGAACCAGCTACTAGATAAACATAAAGCTGCGCAGGGAAAACGGCTCAATAATCATAATAAGTCAAGAGAGTCGTGAAAGATAAGAACATGTTGGACTGGATTTGCTTTATGGAAGTGGTCAATGACGGAGGCCCTTCGCTTACAATATACAGAACTATGACCTATCTGTCTCATATCTATCTAAAGCCATATTTCTCCTTCTATACAGATGCTGAAATTTTTATTACGATTCCCATTAACCCCGTTCTGCATGGCTCATACCAAGCTTGGGTTTCACAAATCCATTTGTTACTCCAAGATTATCAGCAGCTACAGTTTCTCCATTCACCACCTGCAAAATGGTAAACTCTGCAGCCAGTGTGTGCATTACAAAAGGCAGATCCCTCTCACGTACCTGAAAGACACAGCAAATAAATGGTCAGCTTTTCGTTATTCAGAGGATAAGACTGGCAAGTGGTAAGATATATAAGGCAGCAAGTAAAAAGTCAGTTCTTGAAGTTGGTGTGTTGGAAGCAGGAAAAGTGGGCAAGTGTAATGACATGAGTAGGGATGAGCAAACTTGTGTTTTCAAGTTCGGCGTATAAGGCTTGGATTTTGGTTATCTAAAATTTCCATTAATGATTCCGGAATCCATAATGGAATTCTTAGATAACCCAAACCTTGTATGCCGAACTTGAAAACACAAGTTTGCTCAACTCTAGACATGAGCGACTCCGAAAAAGGCCAAATTATGATGACTAGACAACTGGGTAAGAGAATCTCCAAAACGGCAGATCTTTAGTAGTACCTACCAAAAGTAGTCCAAAGAACAACAACCAGTAAAGCAGTGACAGGTTCATAGGCATGCAAGGCCCACTGATGGCTAGCCTGTCTGGTTTGATCCCTCTGAAGAGCTACTGTGGCACAAATTCAGGTAACGCTGGCCATCACAGAAAGGTAAATGAAGGAAAAATCCATCTTTCTTCTTAAAGATAGATAGATAGATAGATAGATAGATAGATATGCCATGACCATCAGCTGACTGGCCATAGACCCAGTGGGCCAATGCCCAGAGGGCTGAACAAGCTCTCCTCATGGCCGTCGGCCACATAAAGATCTGATCCTCCTAGCATTAGTTAATGTAGGAGCATCAGGCACTTAAACACCTAGCCAGTGGTCGCAGGTGCCCTCCTGAATTTATATTGCGATGATACAGCTACTTTTGTTGCCTCACCTTCTGTCAGTTTGGACGCACCTACAACATGCGGCCGCTTTTAGTTTTTTTTTTCTCCTGCCACTTTAAGTTCTCAGTCTGTCCCTGCCCATGACTGATGTAAAAAGTGAAAATCAAATACAGTTTAGTTCATGACAATCTCTTTCTAACAGAGCTCTTTCTAACAGAATCAGCCCTGTACCTCATATGGATCCAGAGATCTCCCCATTCATTGCTCCAATTGCTCTGCTAGACTTATTTCAAGCCTACAGCTCAGGAAGGTGTCTCTTCTGCTCCAGCTCTCTCCCTGCAATTGTCACAGCTTCTAACAGTAGATCCAGCTGGTGCCAGTTGAAGGAAGACACTTCCTGAGAACGTGTGACCACTTCAGTAGGTTGGTGTGCACATTACTATAAAGGTTAAATACTAGCAGGCACCATTATAATGAACAAAAAGGGAACATCTCACAAAGAAAGCATTTTGGAACAGAAAGTAACTTACAGAAGTAACTATATTTTCATGCTAAATTATATTAAAATAAATATTTAAATGGTGGCGCAACCCCTTAAGGGGGATCTGTTACCACAATTCTGGTCTATTTTCTGCAGTATTACTCCCAGGTTGGTATTTTTAAAATGTACCTAAACACAAAAAGGTTATTAAAACCTACTGTAAATGCCCTAAATTATTTTTTTTTCCAATAGATTATTTTTTGGTTTTCCTTGCAATAGGCACCTACCTCACTTTGCAATCTGTACTCTCGTACACTGCTGTGTACGAGATTACGGATTTCCCTGCAGTGCCGCGCTCTGAGCGCTGTACAGGCAGGAGCTCCATAACATGCCGCTGCTCCTGTCTGTACCAGCGCTGCTCTCCTAAAGCCCGGCATAGATGTGCTATGCCAAGCGAGACTTTAGCACAGCAGGCACAGGCAGAGGAATGATGTGCTCTGCTGAGCTCCTGCCCTGTGCCTGCTGGCTCCACTGTACCAGTCTGCTAGGCTTTAGCTGAGCGGAACGAGTGGGGCGCAGTGCTGGAGCTCAGCATGGCAAATCACTCCTCTGCCTGTGCTCACTCTGCTAAAGCCTGGCATAGCACATCTATGCCAGCTTTAGGACAACAGCACTGGTACAGACAGGAGCAGCAACGTGCTATGAAACTCCTGTCTGTCCACTGCTCAGTGCGGCCACAGGGGAATCTGTACTCCCATACACTGCAGTGCACAGGAGAACGGACTGCAAAGTGAAATAGGGACCTGAACTTCAGGTGCCTATACTGCAATATACTAAATAAAGTATATTAGAAAAAATAATTTTAGGGCATAAACAGTAGGTTTTAATAAACCTACAGTAGATGAGAGAGGGCAGACTACCTAAAATCAAACCTAGGCAGAGATTTTTTTTTCTACATCAAAGCTGAATAAAACATATAAATGATACATCTGTATATACTATTATGTAGTATGCATGAAAAAGAAAACGTCAGCAAGCTTTAACATGGATGTATACATCTGGAAGGTGGTCTACTAAAGTTAAGGTCTTTTTTTTTTAAATGCAAGATTCACTTTAGTCACACAAAAATTATCTGAACAGAAATAAATTATTGAAAAGAACAGAAATAATATTTTAAAAAAATCAAAGTCTTACCAATATAAAGTCTGTTTGATAAGTGGATAACATAAACACAGAGATGTTCTGGTCTGCAAGCGGTGCTATGACTGATTTTGCTATTTTGGTCACTCCGATTGGCTGGGAGCTAGAGGAGCTTCCACCTCCTGAGACCACGTTAAGGGCTAACCATGTTGCATCTGCTACACTTAAATGTTCTGAAGATGGTAATTCTGGAGAGAAAGATAAAAGAAAAAAAAAGTTACAATTCTGTAAAGAATAGAACACATGTATGCATTTAAACATCACAATGAAGAAATTCTAGTAGCCAGTAGGATTTGACTCAGTAGCATATGCCTACGACTTCCATGCAAGTTATGTAAAAGAAGACTCAACATAGAAAATACAGAAAATACAGACATTTCTCTTTTCTTTAAAGGAGCTGTGAAAAACTTCCCTGATTCCACAAAATGTTCCTAAATATTCAGTCCGTCTTGAGCACTGTTGCTCTGATCCTCCTCATGATGTTTGTGTACAAGGCAGCAGTGGTGACGTAGAGGTATATAGCAATTGACTGGTGCAGCCAATCACTGGCCTCTGCGGTACTAGACCAGTTTACATATCACTGTAGTATCTCTGCATAGGGACTACTGTAAAACTAATTGCTACTTCTTCCACCTTTCATAAAATAAATTTCAAGGTGCCCATACACCTTAAAGGCCATGTACACCTTTGGAGGCAATTTTTTTTTCTGACTGCATTTTACTCATTTCTGGCTAAAAATCATATTTTCAATTGGCCTTTATTAAAAAATAATGAGCCATTCTGTCACAAAGGGTTAACTGTTTTTCTAACTGTGCGACTGGCACTTTCACATTCACTTTGTTCCAGTCATCTAACAACCCTTATCTCTAAACTACTGAGAGGTCATAAACAATTATTTAGACCACATACTTAACAGCAAGACAAGAGCTTAGCTTTAATAAGTGTTTATAATATCAGAGAGCAGAGATAAGGAGCCCATCAGCTCCCCAGATGACGGAAAAGACAAAATCCACTGGCTGCTGCTACTACAGCAAGTCAGCTCTGTACAGAAAAAAGGATTCCATATTTTTAATAAAGATCAATTGAAAAAAAATATTTGTAGTACAATGCAATAATAAAAAATAGTCCCCAAAGGTATACACAGCCTTTAAATGGCCATCGGCCAAATGCTGGAACAGCTCTCTCTCGACACCATATACATGCATGCTCTTTTGGCAAACCGTGTATGTGTTTTCAGTGGGGAGAGAGGAGAATGCAGCTGTCTGACACATGTGGAAGTGGTTTAGTTCCATGGAGAAAAGGATTGGGCGAAACTTTCGACCACTTCTTCGATCCCCTGATGTTATGCATATCTACCTCTGTACATTTACTGAGGGACATAGAAAGGATGTTCAACAGAAACAGCAAGTGTCGCTATACCAACATGATTCCTGAAATATCTGGGGATAGAAGCATTTTATATAAGTACAAATACAAAAAGTTTCAAAATTATGAGTTCTGTTTAGCTATAGACAATATTTTTTGTTGGACAACCCCTTTAAGTGTGAAAACTACCAAATATATGTGAATTTAAACATGCTTAAAATAATGTGCTGTTATCCAGGATTAGAGATATTCTTATGTATTATACACCATAAATTGTTGCCAGTTTTATCTCATTGGGCACACACATCATCTGTCTCGTGAGCTTGCAGGACACACTACCAAGACTAGAAATATAAAATTAACCTGTTTCGCCAGTATATCAGCATCTTTACGGTATATAGGGGATATCTGCCCCTAAGGCCTTACTCAAACGACAGTGAAAAACGGCTGTGCAACAGATATTTTTTTGATAGCCGTCACACATCCGTTTTCAGAATAATGACAGTCTATGGTTGTTGTTTTTTTTTTTTAAAACAAGACTGTGAATACCAGCCGTCAAAAATAGGACATGTTCTATTTTGTCAATTTTCCTGGTCTGACAGCGCCCATACAAATCAAATGGGCTGTTTTAATGGCTGCGTTTCAGAAAAGCATCTTTAAAAAAAAAAAAATAACCATCATGAAAAATGGATCATTTTGCCATTTTTAACTGCCATTTTTCCTTTAAAAACAACATTTTATGTACAAAAGATTGCAGAGATATTAAAATATGATAAAGAATTAGACAAAACTCTGGATGCTCAGCATAAATATGCTTTATACTGACTTTTAGGTGTATACATACGTTTACTGCTCTACATCTTTTCTAAGTACTGTCCTCCAAAGCATGTAATTTGAAAAAATACATATTGACCTTTAAAACATAAAGGCTTTTCAGTGTACTTCTCTCCGCTATAACTGCTCAGTAAATTGTTTGTGTGCACCACATCCCACATGTTGTTCTCTGTCTCAAGGAAATGATCTAGTTGCTAGGCAGATATGTCCACTTCCAGTACGGGTGTGGGAGTCAGCGCGGACATCTGGGGTAGTGGGATGACAACAGAGAGGATTTATTCAATAGGAGGGAAATCTTTTATCTGAAAGGGTTATTTAAAAAAAATATATACTACATGACCAGCTTAAAGAACACCGAAAAGAAATGAACAATTATGAAATGTAAAAAAAATTGTGATTGTGGACTCTTTTGTTTACCCTCCCTAAGAGACACTACCTCTACAGATGAATGTGATTTATTGTCTTAGGACCTTTTTCATCCAAAATGTGGACAAACTGACACACACTGAAAGCACCTTGTTACCAATCTGTTGTTTATGTGGGTGGACTCTTTACACACCACCTCACTAATTTCAAAATCTCTTTGTGCAGTCTATCACTGAATTAAAACATTCAGGTTTACATCCTGAGTCAGTAAAATAATCCAGATCACAAGCTGGTCAAAAAGTTGCAGGGCTCTGGCAAAGGGTAATTAAACCTTTCTAGAAAAAATGAAGCGGAGAAGCAGCGCTCAAGGTGCTCTGCCACTAGGCTTTTATCAGCTCTGTTCAGGTTTTTTGACCATGTATAGAATGTATATGGGATCTATACTCCACACTTGAAAATCTGAGCTGATAAAAGACAAAGGCGTTGTACTGTCAGTGCCCACAGGCACAACCACCAAAATATTTTTTCCTCCTGCATTGCTGTGTCGCCAGTGACTCATAGCCACCAGTGTCCCTTTGCTCTTTCCCCTTGGGCTCAGCCTGCACCATGCTGTAGGTCTCTTTCGGCCTCTCCACCTACTGCCTGCTATTCTCTCTGCTCCCGTAGGGTACGTGCAGGCTCGGACTGGCCCACAGGGGTACAGGTGAATCCCCCTGGTGGGCCCCTGAGCAAGGTGGGCCCCTAGTCTCCCACCCCCTCCACAAGTGACACATAACACAGTAGACTTACTGCACTACATACATATATTCAATGTACAGCACCACAACCAGCCTATGTTCATATAAAAAACTTGATAGATTATTAAAGAAACTCCCCAGTTTATTATTATAGACACAATCAGAGCTGAGATGACTTCTAGGTATAGAGGAAAGCTGCCAGTGTCCTCTTCTCCCCAGGACCTACCTTCTTAAAGTTGCTGCAGGGACCCCCATATTCAATTATCTGGTAGCATCTTTCTGCTGTGTGAGCAGATAATAGTTGAATGTATCCGTACGATGGGCTCTAGGCACCTCAGTCCGACACTGGGTGCGTGCGTGTTCTTCCCAGCTGTTAAAGGCTACTGCATGGCCTAATTGATCCCCAGCCAATACCAGCCTTCCCTGGATTATTTAAGGTGTCTTGCCCTATGGGAAGGTGCGTGAGCAATAAGGTTTTAACTAGTCTATCCATGTGAAGGTACTCTATTGAGTTGTCCTGACATCCTGTGTTCGACCTCAGTCAGTCAGTTTACTCTGCTGCTTGCCCTGACTTTCTGCCTGTTGAATGACAAATGCTGTCTGCCCCAACTTTGACCTGTCTTTTGACCTCGCTCTTGTCTGTCCCCTTGATGCCACACACTGGTGTCTCATGACCTGCCAGGGCCAGCTCTTATTGAACACTGGCTACTTCCAAAAGATTCCCCTGCAACAGAGTCCAGATCCCTGTACAGGCGTTAAAACGGTGAAGTCCATGGGGGCCACTTAGACAATGCCCTTAAGAGTAGCCTAAGGACACTGTCTAAAGCCAAATCTATTCAGTGGCACAGTCAGTCAACACTCACTGCATAACAGGGGCAGAGGGCTCCTGAAGTAAACCAAAGTTTCCTTTCATTTACAAAAAGCAGAGATCTTGGGGGATAATTTAAACAAGTTTATCACACAATAAAATGTCATTCAACTTTTTAATATTCTAGATTTTCAAGTACACCAAATCCCCCAATAATGTACAGTATTCCAAATAGATGTGCCTAAAAAAAAACAAACAAAAAAAAAACAACACTAAACTAAAGCTAGCCATACACTTAGAAACAGTAGATGTCTGCAGACAGATTCCCCTTATACACATGGATGCTCGGCTGAGTGTGCATGTTTTCTCAATGAGGATAGGGGGGTAAGCCAATGCTAGATTCCTATGGTGGCCTCTGATCTCTCCTAAGAGCAAAACAATAAGGCATGTTGAAATGAAGCTGCCCAATTGTTTTCTTCACCAACATCAGCTATAGTTTCATTATATCATTCATGTAGGTAAGCCCTTTCTGAATTCTCTATTAGGACATATAGATGTCATAGAGCAGTGTTCTTCAACTCCAGTCCTCAGGGCCCACCTACCAGTCATGATTTGAGAGTATCCCACAGAATGAATACGTGTCTGCATTGACACTAATTATACAGTGGGGAAAAAAAGTATTTAGTCAGTTACCAATTGTGCAAGTTCTCCCACTTAAAAAGATGAGAGGCCTGTAATTGACATCATAGGTAGACCTCAACTATGAGAGACAAAATGAGAAAACAAATCCAGAAAATCACATTGTCTGATTTTTAAAGAATTTATTTGCAAATTATGGTGGAAAATACGTATTTGGTCAATAACAAAAGTTCATCTCAATACTTTGTTATATATCTTTTGTTGGCAATGACAGAGGTCAAACGTTTTCTGTAAAGTCTTCACAAGGTTGGTACACAATGCTGCTGGTATGTTGGCCCATTCCTCCATGCAGATCTCCTCTAGAGCAGCGGTCCCCAACCACCGGGCCGCGGCCCAGGACCGGGCCCTGAATCGATGTCTGCCGGGCTGCGGCGGTGGCAGGGGACAAGGAGATAAGCGCTTCCATTGTGGAAGCGCTCATCTCCACAGTCATCTGTATCGCCGTCCTCAGGACGGCGATACAGATGCCTGTGCTGCGGTGGGGCAGGGAGAGGCGTCTCCCCTGCCCGTTCCTCTGATAGGCTGCAGGCCTAGTGCCTGTAGCCTATCAGAGGCCAGCTCAGGCGGTGCGATGACGTCATCGCGCCGCCTGAGCCGTGCAGAGCGGGACACAGGCGGGAGGAGGCCTGCATCGCAGCGCTGCCAGGAAGATGGAGGTAAGTATAAGTGTTTGGTTTTTTTTATTATACAAAACTGAAGGAGAGGAGCACTATGGGCACTATGCTACTCTAACTACTGTGTGGGGGCCACTATGCTACTCTAACTACTGTGTGGGGGCCACTATGCTACTATAACTACTGTGTGGGGGCCACTATGCTACTATAACTACTGTGTGGGGGCCACTATGCTACTATAACTACTGTGTGGGGGCCACTATGCTACTATAACTACTGTGTGGGGGCCACTATGCTACTATAACTACTGTGTGGGGGCCACTATGCTACTATAACTACTGTGTGGGGGGCACTATGCTACTATAACTACTGTGTGGGGGGCACTATGCTACTATAACTACTGTGTGGGGGGCACTATGCTACTATAACTACTGTGTGGGGGGCACTATGCTACTATAACTACTGTGTGGGGGGTACTATGCTACTATAACTACTGTGTGGGGGGCACTATGCTACTATAACTACTGTGTGGGGGGCACTATGCTGGTATAACTACTGTGTGGGGGGCACTATGCTGGTATACCTACTGTGTGGGGGCACTATACTGGTATACCTACTGTGTGGGGGCACTAATGGGGAATAACTACTGTGTGGGGGGCACTAATGGGGAATAACTGCTGTGTGGGGGCACTATGCTCCGCCCCCCAACAACCGCAGCGCCCCCCCCATCCAAACACAACCGACCCCCCCCACACCCCCCGGGCCCAGGGGAAATTGTCTAGCGAGAAACCGGGCCTTGGTGCAAAAAAGGTTGGGGGCCACTGCTCTAGAGCAGTGATGTTTTGGGGCCGTCACTGGGCAACATGGACTTTCAACTCCCTCCAAAGGTTTTCTATGGGGAGATTGGCTAGGCCACTCCAGGACCTTGAAATGCTTCTTACGAAGCCACTCCTTCATTGCCCTGGCGGTGTGCTTGGGATCACTGTCATGCTGAAAGACCCAGCCACGTTTCATCTTCAATGCCCTTGCTGATGGAAGGAGGTTTGCACTCAAAATCTCACGATACATGGCTCCATTCATTCTTTCATGTACACGGATCAGTCATCCTGGTCCCTTTGCATAGAAACAGGCCTAAAGCATAATGTTGCCATCCCCATGCTTCACAGTAGTTATGGTATTCTTTGGAGTCAACTCAGCATTCACTCTCCTCCAAACACGACGAGTTGTGTTTCTACCAAACAGTTCTACTTTGGTTTCATCTGGCCATATGACATTCTCCCAATACGGTTCTGGAACATCCAAATGCTCTCTAGGAAACTTCAGACGGGCCTGGATATGTACTGGCTTAAGCAGGGGGACACGTCTGGCACTGCAGGATCTGAGTCCCTGGCAGCGTAGTGTATTACTTATGGTAGCCTTTGTTACGTTGGTCCCAGCTTTCTGCAGGTCATTCACTAGGTCCCCCCCGTGTGGTTCTGGGATTTTTGCTCACAGTTCTTGTGATCATTTTGACCCCACGGGGTGAGATCTTGCATGGAGCCCCTGATCGAGGGAGATTATCAGTGGTCTTGTATGTCTTCCATTTTCTAATTTGTGCTCCCACATTTGATTTCTTCACACCAAGCTGCTTGCCTATTGCAGATTCAGTCTTCCCAGCCTGGTGCAGGTCTACAATTTTGTTTCTGGTGTCCTTCGACAGCTCTTTGGTCTTCACCAGTGGAATTTGGAGTGTGACTGTTTGAGGTTGTGGACAGGTGTCTTTTATACTGATAACAAGTTCAAACAGGTGCCATTACTACAGGTAATGAGTGGAGGACAGAGGAGCCTCTTAAAGAAGAAGTTACAGGTCTGTGAGAGCCAGAAATCTTGCTTGTTTGTAGGTGACCAAATACTTATTTTCCACCATAATTTGCAAATAAATTATTTAAAAATCAGACTGATTTTCTGAGATTGTTTTCTCATTTTGTCTCTCATAGTTGAGGTCTACCTATGATGTCAATTACAGGCCTCTCTGATCTTTTTAAGTCGGAGAACTTGCACAATTGGTGGCTGAGTACATACTTTTTTTTCCCACTGTATCACCTGCTCAATACTAAGGAAATCCTGAAAACATGACTGGCAGGTGGGCCCTGAGGACTGGAGTTGAGGAACTCTGTCATAGTGGGTTGTTCCCAACTTGGGACCCAACTATATAAGCTGTAACAGCCACCAATACAGCAGCTTCATGGGAAATGTCTGGCTAGCTGTGGCTATACTGAGTTTGGGTACTGGGAGCTGGGGCTGATCCAGCAGCTTTAATCTGAAAGGAATTGTCTCTGATTAGACAACCTCTTCAACATGGCCATAGACGTTAAAATTTGCCACTGATCCAAACAGTGTTCCTATGTGTCACTGATCATATATTTGGCATATGAAAAAACTAAATATACTGTAGATATGGAACAGCTATTCGCATAACTGGGAGCATGTGGATATTGGGAAGCAGAAACTAGGAGGTCCAACATTCTTTGAAAAGCTACTGTGAATGTGGCTGTTAATGTACAAGATGAAAGTAACAATGGCCATACTAAAGTAAATCACAGAAAAGGGGGTTCTAGTGCACAAAAATGGATGCAAACAATATATACTGTATAAACTAAGACCTCATTCTGATATGATAAAATCTGAGACTCTTAGCCAATATATTTTAATCAAAACACATCTGTGCCCACCTACCCAGCGTCACGGTGGTCTCAGGTCAGGCAGGTCCTACGCTAAACCTAACTATGCCGTTGGGCATCTATATCTAGGAGCGTGGACGCTGCACATATAGGCGCGTTGCTCCTAGTGACCTCTATGTCCATACAGCAACCGATGAGAGGAGGAGCAAACACACCTATATGTACCACGCAATCAAGACGCTCAATTTGATAGGAAGAGCAAAAGTGCACAAGAATGCTACTCATGATAAGCTAAGAGCGCATTCAGACCTGAAGGTGCCACTCCCTCAGGTACATGTTATAAACTAAGCGAAACTCACAGAGACAAAAGGATAAAAAACATCCTGCATGATGTGATAATGACTGCGGATGTCAGTGGCTATACATATCAAAGTGATATGTCATAAGTTTTCTGTGATTTACTTTGATATGTATAGCCACTGACATCCGCAGTCATTATCACATCATGCAGGATGTTTTTTATCCTTTTGTCTCTGTGAGTTTCGCTTAGTTTATAACATGTACCTGAGGGAGTGGCACCTTCAGGTCTGAATGCGCTCTTAGCTTATCATGAGTAGCATTCTTGTGCACTTTTGCTCTTCCTATCAAATTGAGCGTCTTGATTGCGTGGTACATATAGGTGTGTTTGCTCCTCCTCTCATTGGTTGCTGTATGCACATAGAGGTCACTAGGAGCAACGCGCCTATATGTGCAGCGTCCACGCTCCTAGATATAGATGCCCAACGGCATAGTTAGGTTTAGCGTAGGACCTGCCTGACCTGAGACCACCGTGACGCTGGGTAGGTGGGCACAGATGTGTTTTGATCAAAATATATTGGCTAAGAGTCTCAGATTTTATCATATCAGAATGAGGTCTTAGTTTATAAAGTATATATTGTTTGCATCCATTTTTGTGCACTAGAACCCCCTTTTCTGTGATTTACTTTGATATGTATAGCCACTGACATCCGCAGTCATTATCACATCATGCAGGATGTTTTTTATCCTTTTGTCTCTGTGAGTTTAACAATGGCCATACACAACAGATTCAGCTGAATCTGCTAACTTTGGTGGGGTAGGCAGACTCTCCATCAACAGCAAATGTCAGGGAGACAAGAATCTGGCAGAAGAATTTCAACATGCCTGATCCTTTAGTTCTAGAGAAGCTAAGCTGGCACTACCAATTCAGAATATGCTTATGTTTGGCTTGCCCAAGCATGCATACATATGAGGTGTCATGAGAGAGCTGCTATCATGTCCATGTAAAGTTTCAAGCGGTTACTTCATGAGAAATCAAATTGTGTATAAATTAAAATTTAATAAATGGCCCAAAAGCTTCACAAACTTATGGCTGCCTGCAAAAATCAGTCTGACATCTGCAACAACTCTGAATTGTGCTCTTGAGAGCTCAATCTTGGCAAGGACGGTCACTAACAACGTTTCGAGGTTGTCAAGTACCTCTGTGTCCATCTACTGCAGGGGTGGGGAACGTCCGGCCCGCGGGCCGCATCAGGCCCGCGAGGTCCTCCAATCCGGCCCCCGAGGGCCCCCCTTGCCACTTGCAGGGCCGCACCGCCAATTAGCCAGGTGCGGCGCGGCCCTGCACACAGATAGGGGCAGAGGGAGATGAGCGCTTCCATTGTGGAAGCGCTCATCTCCATAGTCATCTGTATCGCCGTCCTCAGGACGGCGATACAGATGCCTGTATTGTACTGGGGCAGGGGAGGGAGAGGCGTCTCCCCTGCCCGTTCCTCTGATAGGCTGCAGGCACTGGGCCTGCAGCCTATCAGAGGCCGGCTCAGGCGGCGCGATGACGTCATCGCGCCGCCTGAGCCGTACATCGCGGGACACAGGCCGGAAGAGGCCTGCATCGCATCGCTGTCAGCACCATGGAGGTAAGTATAAGTGTTATTTTTTTTTTTATTATTTTTTTTTTTAATTGTAGCAGTCACCGACCGTAGCCTAATTGGGGGCACTGGGGGCATTTTTACTGGCACATGGGGGCACTGGGGGCATTTTACTGGCACATGGGGTCATTTTTACTGGCACATGGGGGCACTGGGGGCATTTTACTGGCACATGGGGGGCACTGTGGGCATTTTTACTGGCACATGGGGGCACTGTGGGCATTTTACTGGCACATGGGGGCACTGTGGGCATTTTACTGGCACATGGGGGCACTGTGGGCATTTTTACTGGCACATGGGGGCACTGTGGGCATTTTACTGGCACATGGGGGCACTGTGGGCATTTTACTGGCACATGGGGGCACTGGGGGCATTTTACTGGCACATGGGGGCACTGTGGGCATTTTTACTGGCACATGGGGGCACTGTTGGCATTTTTACTGGCACATGGGGGCACTGTGGGCATTTTACTGGCACATGGGGGCACTGGGGGCATTTTTACTGGTACATGGGGGCACTGGGGGCATTTTTACTGGCACATGGGGGCACTGGGGGCATTTTACTGGCACGGGGCATTTTTACTGGCACATGGGGGCACTGGGGGCATTTTTACTGGCACATGGGGGCACTGTGGGCATTTTACTGGCACATGGGGGCACTGGGGGCATTTTTACTGGTACATGGGGGCACTGGGGGCATTTTTACTGGCACATGGGGGCACTGGGGGCATTTTACTGGCACGGGGCATTTTTACTGGCACATGGGGGCACTGGGGGCATTTTTACTGGCACATGGGGGCACTGAGGGCATTTTTACTGGCACATGGGGGCACTGGGGGCATTTTTACTGGCACATGGGGGCATTTTTACTGGCACATGGGGGCACTGGGGGCATTTTTACTGGCACATGGGGGCATTTTTACTGGCACAAGGGGGCACTGGGGCATTTTTACTGGCACATGGGGGCATTGCTTACTGGCACATGGGGGCACTGGGGGCATTTCTTACTGGCACATGATTTTGAGGGGGAATCAATGGGGGGAACTTCTGGCGCATTATTGGGGCATTTCTTACTGGCACATAATTTGGGGGGCATCTATGGGTGGGGAGCACTTCTTACTGGCACATTGGAAGCATTATTACTTCTGGGGCACAGTGGGGACATTAGTACTGTGGGGGGCACTATTACTGTGGGGGGCACCCTGGCACAGTATCAGCGCAGTTATTTCTGGGGGACGTTATGTTCACACTATTACGGGACACTATTTGCTGGGCGCAGTTATTTTAGGACACTGTGTGCCAATAATTATTGAAGGGCACTATCTGTGTGGTACTAGTGGCACAGTACTGGGGGTGGTAGGATGATTTGTCCAGAAGATGGGAGGATGATGGAAAAGTAGTAAACTAAGATTTTTTTCTGTCAAACTGCAGAGATGAGAAATGGCTGAAAAATGGCGTCTGGTCTGAAAGGAGAAGATGAGGAAAGAGAAGATCTACATCCGAGGAGACGTCACTGGATGTAAGAGGTATGAGGCGCTGTATTATACTGGATATAAGAGGTATGGGGCTGTATTATACTGGATGTAAGAGGTATGAGGCGCTGTATTATACTGGATATAAGAGGTATGGGGCTGTATTATACTGGATATAAGAGGTATGGGGCTGTATTATACTGGATATAAGAGGTATGGGGCTGTATTATACTGGATATAAGAGGTATGGGGCGCTGTATTAGGCGGGGGGGGGGGGGGCCCAAGCTGAACTCTTGCACCAGGGCCCATGAGCCTTTAGCTACGCCCCTGAGCCCACCCACCTCGTCACCGCGCTCCCTGCTTACTGTTCACGCAGTCATCCATCCTCAGCGCGCCAGTAGTACTGCCGCGCTGTAACCCGGCAGCCCTGTCACCCCGCAGCCCGTATCCCGCCACCGCAGATTCATGCCCCTGTCAATTTGTAAGTAGGGCCTGTGCCCTGTCCTGTCCGGTCCCCCAAATAAAATGTCTATTAAGCCTCACATGGACTACCACCCCCACCATGCTGCAGTAAATTTTAAAGCAGCATGGTGGGGGTGGTAGTCCATGTGAGGCTATCCAAAAGCTAGCTGATATGATCTCTAATGTAATCTTTGGACAGATTTACCAGTTTTACAACTCTAACCATGCTGCAATAAAATGCAGCATGGTTAGAGTTGTAATTCTGGTAAAGTTGTGCAAAAATTACATTAGAGATCATATCAGCTGGCTTTTGGATAGCCTCACATGGACTACCACCCCCACCATGCTGCTTTAAAATTTACTGCAGCATAGTGAGGGTTGTAATCCATATGAAGCTGTCCAAAATGACATGAATCATTAATACAGGTAGCTTATGGACACCTTCATATGGATTACAACGCCCACCATGCTGCATAAAATTTTAAAAGTTGTTAATTTTGCACGGCCCTCGAATCATTTTGAAAATTTTCAAATGGCCCTCGACAGGAAAAAGGTTCCCCACCCCTGATCTACTGCGTCACTAGCGTTATTGCATTTACCTTTTTTAGGCATACTCAGCTGATGTCATTGTAACAAGACAAGACGAGAAGTATCAGATAAACTCATTTCTAAGGGCAAAGTAAATGGAAATCAAAAACACTTCAAGAAACAAGCATCGACGAAAAAGTAATGTGAACTCATGTTCTAATTAACGCTGTTCAAAAAAAAAAATAGGATTTTTTTTTTTTAGAATGGAGACATGATTAAGTAATTTAAATAAAAAAAAAAAAAACAAAACTGAAAATTTCACAGTCCTTTGAAGGCCAGCGACAGAAAACATGAAAAGCTCTCAGAATTGTGTCGGCTAGTTTTTTTTAAGAAATGTCAAAGTTGAAAGATTGTAGATGAACTAACAGCATATGAGAAAATGGACTGCAGAATGTCCCTGAAACTGCATATCCTCTATTCCAAATCAAATATGTTCCCAATTAAAGGGGTTGTCCCATGGCACATGCTCACTTTCATCATTTAACCGCCTCCTAAGTTGTGATAGGGAGAGCATGGACACACCTCCTGAGCTGGAGCAGGGGAGTGTCTTTTCTGCTGCAGCTCAGGAGGCGTGTCCATGCTCTACCTATCACAGGTTAGGAGGCAGCTGAAGGATGAAACAGAGCATGTGTGGCCATCTCAGTGAGCAGGACAAAGATATAAGAAAAAGAACAAAGATGGTGGGCTATACAGATACATTTTATTGACTAGCTCAGTGGCAGTGGCGTAGCTATAGGGGGTCGCAGCGGTCGCAGTTACGACTGGGCCCCTAAGCCAGGGGGGCCCCGAGGGCCCCCCTTGCCACTTGCAGGGCCGCACCGCCAATTAGGCAGGTGCAGCGCGGCCCTGCACATAGTTGCGGGCGGCGGCGGGGCAGAGGTAGATGAGCGCTTCCATTGTGGAAGCGCTCATCTCCATTGTCATCTGTATCGCTGTCCTCAGGACGGCGATACAGATGCCTGTAATGCGGGGCAGGGGAGGGAGAGGCGTCTCCCCTGCCCGTTCCTCTGATAGGCGGCGCGATGACGTCATCGCGCCGCCTGAGCCGTACAGCGCGGGACACAGGCCGGAAGAGGCCTGCATCGCATCGCTGCCAGCTCCATGGAGGTAAGTATAAGTGTTTATTTTTTTTTTTTATTGTTGTAGTCTTGGACCGGAGGGAGCTCTATTGGGGGCATTTTTACTGGCACATGGGGGGCACTGGGGGCATTTGTACCGGCAAATAGGGGCACTGGGGCAATTTTTCTGCACTGGGGCATTATTACAGGCACTGGGGGAATTTTTACTGGCACATGGGGGCACTGGGGGCACTTTTGGGGGCATTATTACTGGCACTGGGGGCATTTTTACTGGCACTGGGGGCATTATTACAGGCACTGGGGGCATTATTACAGGCACTAGGGGCATTATTACTGGCACTAGGGGCATTATTACTGGCACTGGGGCCATTTTTACTGGCACATGGGGGCACTGGGGTCATTTCTTACTGGCACTGGGGGCATTTCTCAATGGCACTTGGGGGCATTTCTTAATGGCATGGGAGCACTGGGGACATTTTTTACTGGCACTTGGGGGCATTTCTTAATGGCATGGGAGCACTGGGGGCATTTTTACTGGCACTGGGGGCTTTTTTACTGGCACTGGGGGCTTTTCTTAATGGCACGGGAGCACTGGGGGCATTTTTACTGGCACATGGGGGCACTGGGGGCGCAGTTATTTCAGGGGGAAAGTTATGTTTACACTATTACGGGGCACTATTTGCTGGGCGCAGTTATTTTAGGACACTGTGTGCCAATAATTATTGAAGGGCACTATCTGTGTGGTACTAGTGGCACAGTACTGCCGGTGGTAGGATGATTTGTCCAGAAGACAGGAGGATGATGGAAAAGTAGTAAACTAAAATTTTTTTCTGTCTAACTGCAGAGATGAGAAATGGCGAAAAATGGCGTCTGGTCTGAAAGGAGAAGATGAGGAAAGAGAAGATCTACATCCGAGGAGAAATCACTGGATGTAAGAGGTATGGGGCGCTGTATTATACTGGATGTACGAGGTATGAGGCGCTGTATTAAGCTACATTCACACGAACATTGTGTTTTGCAGTCTGCAAATTGCGGATCCGCAAAAAAAGGATGATGTTCCGTATGGCATACGTTTTTTTTTGCAGATCCACTGTAACAATGCCTATCCTTGTCCGCAAAATGGACAAAAATAGGAATGGACATACAGATGCGGACAGCACACAGTGTTCATTTAAGTGAATGGGTCCGCATCTAAGCCGCAAAATATGCAAATCGGAGGCCGCAAAAACAACTGTCGTGTGAATGTAGCCTTCCCTGTATGTTCTGTAGTGATATACGTAATGTTAGGAGGGAAAAGGTTAGGGTGAGAATTTGGCATGGGGGGGGGGCTCAGTTTTTGACTTGGCTGGCAGAAAAGCTAGGTGCACCAGCGCTGGGGGGGGGCCCAAGCTGAACTCTTGCACCAGGGCCCATGAGCCTTTAGCTACGCCCCTGCTCAGTGGCTATACTGAATATTTAATTGCAAATGCAATTACGAAAGTATTCAGATCCAGGTGCTGGTTTGAAATCTGTAGAATATTTTTCGTGGGACAACCCCTTTAAAGGGCTTGTCTCACATTTTCAGTTCTCTTCGACACCCCCTTTAAACCTTTTTTGCAGATCACCTACACCATAAGAACAAACTGGGTAGTGGATTTCTTTTTTTTTTTTTTTTTTTTTTTAATAGCCTTATGTGATGCCTTCTGCTCTAAGCGCTGTGATTTTCACACATAATGTTCAATCCATGCCACACTGTATTCCTCCAGAGAACCCCTGCGCTTTCCTGGATCAATACATGTACAAGATATCTTACAGGGCAGACAATGTAACTTCACTTCATTATATGGAGTTCGCAGTGTCAATCACTAGTACAGTGCGCCAAACCTGGCAGAATGGACATGTAGCATACCCCCAACTGTAAACTATCATCATGGCTACTAAAAGCCACCTTCAATTTCTAAACCCTTTATGAAAAACTTGGTCATCAGACTATATATTAGGACACTAATGGGGTCATTTATCAAACTGGTGTCAAGTGGAACAGGCTTAGCTGCCCATAGCAACCAATCAGATTCCACCTTTCATTTTGAACAGCTCCTTTGGAAAATGAAAGGTGGAATCTGGTTGTTATGGGCAAATAAGCCAGTTCTACTTTACACCAGTTTGATAAATGACCCCATAAGAGTCCACCACTTGTTGTAGATTCCAGCTGAAACATTGTAACTGAACTTCTAAATGAGAATTTCATGCTTCATCCTTCCCACTGTCATCAGTGAAAACATCTTCTTGGCAAGCAGAACCATTAGTTATGACACGTGAGGTCTGTAATTTTACCCCATGCATTTATTTCCATCACTTCAGTCCCAAACATGTCTATATATTCACCCTAGGCCTGGAAGCTGATTTCCCACTGGATCCAAAACATGATGTAAACACCAGCCCGATTATTAGATTAAGGCAGATGAATTAAAGGTGTCATTATTATGAGAGAAACGAAAGCTCAGATGAAGAATTAGACTGAGCAGCAATCATACTGAAATGAAAACCTATAATCATAGGCAAAATCTATTGGTACATAAAACCCAGCTGTTCGCATGGGAAATCGGCTTCACTAATTAAAGCAATTTGCAACTTCTACCAAAAGATATTAGGCTATTTCTATATACAGTATGTCCCTAGGAGGAATCTCTACTATGAAAGCATGTCAAAGTGGATTCTCCCTCTGAAATATGTGAGAAAAGACATCACCCGAACATTTCAGGATGTAAGAGCCACACAAAAGTGAGAACTACCAAATCTCATAAACTGTAATTATGCAGTTAAAGAGAACCTGTCAACTCTCCTGACATGACCGTTTTAGTAGAAACAAATATATCCCCAAGAAATAACAATGTTGGAGCATCTTTTCTTAAAGGCACGCTACGATCACATATTAAGAGCCTACATTTAAGAGTCATACTAAATGTCAGCCTCCATTCTATCATATTTTTTTTTTAATACAAAAAATTGGTGGAATGTTTTCTGGATATAAATTTTTGAAGTACTCAATGTACTCTACTTCCTTTGCTGGCTCTTAAAGAGGCTCTGTCACCACTTTCTAACCTATGTAATTAGATACATAGGCATATAGGTCTATTATTCCTCCCCCCAGACATACCTGTATATAACAGAAGCAAGCAGCCATTAGCCTTGGGGGGAGGGGGGATATTTCATTAGTGTCTTTTCTTCTCCCATGGTATCAGCACTCCTCCCATTCGTCCCAGGAGTTTTTAATTAGCAGGAGACTGCATAAGGGTTAATAAATTCCTACCAGTTCTCAGGTAGCGTTCCTGAGAGCATATAGAAAGGTGAGCTTTTGACATCTGTTCACATGGTACAGTACTGTGTGACTGCCGGTGTTGCTGTGATGCTGTTTTGGCGGGTTAGTGGGGCCCAGGATAGCTTTGTTTAGCAGCAGGGATGCTGTTGAACTGCTGGGTCCCGCTGTCTACTGGTGCAGTGCTGCAGTGTCAGGGATCACCACGTGGTGCCGCACCATATAAAAGTAGGTCCCAATGACTCGTGTACAGTACGTATATCAGGGGTTTGCATACTATTTATTATGCTGAGAAGCTGTGATAGATCAATGCATAGCATGTGGAAGTGCAATCCATGTTCTTCGCCTTTTTTGATACACTGATAAGTGCAATGCTCTTCTGTAAGTACCGTTATCCAGGTGTACCAAGAGCTGTCATACTGTTATCATAGCAGTAACATCTTCCCCTCACTGCAGCAGTAAACTAACTGACTACCTATCCATATAGGAGTTTTCTCTCTCTGTGCTGACTGCTACAGAAGGACAATATTTTTTCTTTAATGCTCAGTGGTATGGTATTGCCAAAATAAAACAACATTTTCTATGAATGAGTTTTAAAACTCCCCTTTCTGACGAAAATATCCTTGTGCTGTTTCTCGATTATTTCTCTTGGAAATGTATGAATAAACTGTTACCAATCCCCTTGTGAAATAGAAATGCCTCTACATTGTCCAATCATAGCTGACTGAGTAGAGTCACACCCTATTACCAAGGGAAATGGTAAAAGCTATTTGTCAATGTATTCATACATTTCCAGGGGGTATATCAGAGGAATGGCACACAATGCAGTGTTCAAAGTAAAGATGCCAGAATTATTAGTTGATGGGGAAAAATGTATTTACTAAAGGTGAGATGCCATGTCTTCTTTAATACATATATATACCCAAAAGAAGTTAGAGTTCATGCACAAAAAAAGTAAAGCTCATGTGGGTAAGAGAAGCGAAGAAAAAAATGGCAAATTGGCCATTTTGACCATTTTTTGGTTACACTGTTTTTGAAAAATATTTTTATATTTTAATAGTACAGACGTTTTCGGTCGCGGCGATACCCATGATGTTTATATTTTGTTATTTATGTATTAATTTTTTTTATTCTATGGAAAGAGGAGTGATTTAAACTTTTTTTAAATTATTTTTTTTTTAGATATTTTAACTTTTTTAAACTTTTTTAATGATTTTGAAGCTCGTATTTGAGGCTACAAAATCCAATTTTTTTTTTTTAATTTTGATCAATCATTGAATTTTTTTTACATCCATTAATTGTTCAAAATTGCTAATTTCTTATGTTGGCCTGCCATTGCAGCTTTAATGCCCTGGGTCTCTTCAGGGCATTCTGGGTTTTTCACCCTTTAGATGCCGTGCTCTCACTTGATCACGGAATCTAAAGGCTTTAATGACCGCGATCAGCATTATTGCCAGTGGTGGTCATTAGCTGCGGTTCTCTGCTGTTTGAAACCTACCGGCCATGATGCCCGCTGCACATGTGAGCGGGCGTCATGCTTGCCCATCGCTCCAGCGCCGTACATGTATGGCGCTGGTAGCAAAGGGGTTAAGCTATGACTTTCCTTTATTCAATAAGTAGAGGAACAGATTTTGTGTTTACTTCGTTCTCTTAGATATCAGCCAATATCTGTCTGCACATCTAGAGAGGCACCTAATAAGCAGGCAATTATCGGGAAGGGACTATTCCCTCCCTATAACTGCCTATTCGTCAGTGAAGGTAAGAGCTGCATTTACATGCAGCAATCACCTCTGGTTTATGGGGTTTACTAATGGTTACAGCCATCGCTCGTCCTCATACAGATTCATTGTTTCGGGGCAACAGATCTGTTGCCCATAAACAATGATTTGATGAACAAGTGTTCATAGTAACATTCGTGTCCAATAATTGGGCCAACAGTTGTGCGATGTAAATCTGCTTTAGGTCTAAAGTTAAAGAGGACCTGCCATCACGAATTGCAGTGCAATCTGCAGTCAACATGTTATAGAGCAGGAGGAGCAAGCAGATTGATATATAGTTTAGTGGGAATACATAATTCATACATTTAAATATCTGCTCTTTTTAAGTTCATGGTTCATGGGGTTGGTGTCATCTGCAACTCATCGCTGTCAGATAGAAGTACTAGAGATAATAATGTATAAATTACAAGTTTTACTGTATCTTTTCCTATAAAACTATATATCGATATGCTCAGCTTCTCCTGCTCTACAATATGCTGCCTGCAGAATGTGCTGCATTTTTTGCTGACATGTCCTCTAAGACTTTATGTTCAATCAGTCGCATCACCCTCAGACACTCAGCTTTCCATACAGAGGTGCTGCATTCTTTTGAGACAATGAAGCTTTAACACTGAAATTGAGCTGATGTGATAAGGAATCCAGTGAATTCTGTGGGCAAACAAAGCACAGTGCTAATAAAGAGTTGTACATAGAGGACATTCCACATAATTTGTGCCAGGGGCGGGCAAACAACAGTTTACTGTAATATTCCAAATTTTTTTTTTTTGCTGAATTACTGCATCAATGCAGTGTGGCATGGAGGCGATCAGCCTATGGCACTGCTGAGTTCTTTTGGAAGCCCAGGTTGCTTTCATAGTGGCCTTTATTTTTGGGTCTGGTGTCTCTGATCTTCCTCTTGACAATACCCCATAGATTCTCTATGGGGTTAAGGTCAGGTGAGTTTGCTGGCCAATCAAGCACAGTGATACTGTGACTTCAGCCACTAGAGAGGCACCATGTGCATCTACCCCATGTGCATCTACCCCAAATTATTAAATTGCCTTTTCTTGACAATCCTTTCAAGGCTGCAATTATTCCTGTTGCTTGTGCACCTTTTTCTAGCATAGTTTTGCCTTCCACTCAACTTTTTATTAATATGCTTGGATACAGCACTCTGTAAACAGCCAGCTTCTTTAGCAATGATGTCTTGTGACTTAGGCCCCTTGCAGACGAGCATGACACACACACACACGCCTCCCGCATCGCATTTACTGGCCTGAACGCCCGGCACTGACGGGGGTCACATAGCATTATACTGATTTATGATGCTATGTAACCCTTACAGTTCTGGAATGTATTGGATAACACTAACAGCATTATGTTAGTGCAAAGTGCAAAAAGTCGCAAAAGCCCTATTTTTGTGACTTTTTGACGCCAGAATTCTGGAGAGAAGGTATGATAAATCAGGGCCCATGAGTCCACATTATTGAACTTTTTTGCAATATTCTGAGATACTGACTTTTGCATTTTCATAAGCTATAAGCCATAATCATCAACATTAAAAGAAACGCTTGAAATAGATCATTCTGAGTTCACATTTTGAATTAAATTACTGAAATAAACTTTTCGATGATAATCTAATTTATTGAGCTGCACCTGTATATGTTAATTTTTTCAAGCCTGAAAAAAAACTCTTTAAGATGCACCATAAAAAAATACATAGTGTCATTCAGTGCTGCAATTCTGTTGTCACAGCTGTGCACTTGTCCTGCCAGCATTACATCCTCTCCACCCGACAGTCCAAAGACCATGTCCTGATAGAATGCAACTTTTGATACCCAGATCCACAAAGCATATGGATGATAGCCAGAACAAACTGGAACTGGTACAAATTATGAGTTAGCGCAAGTAGGAACAGCATTTAATAAGACAGAGTTGCACTTTTACGTATAGTTGCGACACTGTGACATTCCTCCAAGAATAAACAATCAACACTATCTTTCTTAAGTTGGCCATAAACCTTAACCCCGGGCCTGTTTTCACCTTCCTGACCAGGACATTTTTTGCAAATCTGACATGTGTCACTTTATGTGGTAATAACTTTGGAACGCTTTTACTTATCCAGGCTATTCTGAGATTTTTTTCTCGTCACATATTGTGCTTCACGACAGTAGTAAATTTGTGGCAAAATATTTCATTTTTATTTATTAAAAAAAATACCAAATTTACCAAAAATATGGAAAAATTTGCAAATTTCAATTTCTCTACTTTCAAAATACATAGTAATACCTCCAAAAATAGTTATTATTTTACATTCCCCATATATCTACTTTATGTTGGCATAATTTTATAAATGTCATTTTACTTTTTTAGGACGTTAGAAGGCTTAGAAGTTTAGAAGCCATTTTTAAAATTTTCAACAAAATTTCCAAAACCATTTTTTTAAGCACCAATTCAGATATAAAGTAATTTTGAGTGGCTTACGTAATGGAAACCACCCATAAATGACCCCATTTTAGAAACTACACCCCTCAAATTATAAAAAAAACTGCTGTTACAAACTTTGTTAACCCTTGGGGTGTTCCACAAGAATTAAAGGAAAATGGAGGTGAAATTTAAAAATTTCACTTTTTTGGGAGATTATTCAGGTTAATAATTTTTTTCTTCAAAACAGCAAGGGTTAACAGCAAACTATACCTCAATACACATTGATCCGATTCTGCAGTTTACATAAATACCCCATATGTGGTGGTAAACGTCTCTTGGGTTTGTGGCAGTGGTCAGAAGGAAAGGAGTGCCATACGGATTTTGGAGGCAGATTTTGCTAAAATGGTTTTTAGGCACCATTTTGTAATTGAGAGACCCTGACGTACCCCTACAGTGGAAACCCACAAAAAGTGACCCCATTTTGGAAACTACACCCTTCAAAGAATATATTAAGGGGGGTACCGGCCACTTTGACCCCCTAAGCTTTTTACGGAATTTGGAAACACTTGGCTGTGAAAATGAAGTTTCATTTCTTCCAATAAAATGTTGCTTTAGCCCCAAATTTTTCATTTTCACAAGGGGTAACAGGAGAAAAGCACCCCATAATTTGTTCCCCATTTTCTCCTGAATATGGCAACACCCCATATGTGGTGGTAAACTGCTGTGGGGGCACATGGCAGGACTCAGAACAGAAGGAGCGCCATATAGATTTTGCAGAACAGATTTTGATGGATTGGTTTGCGGGAGCCAATGATTTTTATTTTTTTGCGTTGTCTTATGTGGGGGCTCATTTTTTGCAGGATGAGGTGATGTTTTCATTGGTACCATTTTGGGGTACATAAAACTTTTTGATCGCTTGGTATTACACTTTTTGTGAGTCAAGGTGAAAAAAATAGCTGTTTTGGCATAGTATTTTTAAAATTTTTTTTTTACAGCATTCACCTGAGGGGGCAAATCAGGTGATATTTTTATAGAGCAGGTTGTTACGGATGCGGCGATACCCAATATGTCTACCATTTTTATTTTTGGAAAGTTTTACACATTAGATGCATTTTTGAACAGAATAAAAAAAATTTGGGGGGGGCGTGGCTAGCCATGGCAGCGTAAGGACATGTGTGGAAAGAGCTCCTCTATCTACCTGCTATTGCCTCAGCTGAATCCACTGCCATCATGGGCAAATCTATTAAAAAGGGTAGAGCTCGTCCATCTGCTCCCCTTTCAGCCTCCCAGGGGGACCTCAGCTCCTTCCTTTTGAAGCCCCAAGACGAGGAAGATGGCCGTCACCCGCGGCAGCCAGAATGCGGGAGCGGCCTACATCATGGCGGCGGTGAAAGCCGCAGGTCTCCCACGTGTCCAGCCTTACCTGCCCGCCGCTTGGACTCCTCCGCACGACCCAGCTCCTGCTGCTCACCGGGCCGCACTCACTTGGCTCCCCCGGCACCCGACCGTGGTGCGGCGGCATCTTCCAGCGCAAGCTCCGAACATCAGGGAGCGCACCAACATGGCGACTCCCCACTCCATGTGCCTGACCCGATCACTGCGGAACCCCGCACCTGCCAGCCTCATCGCGTGGCCTCACCGCCAGGATTACAGGCAAGCCCTCGCCTCCTGTCTCAGTCGTCACCTGGGTCCCCTAGGGCCAACCCCTCCTCCTTAATGGTGTCCCCTCCTGGGACCTTCAACTTGAGGCCCTCAGCTTCTGTCTTTATACCACTGTAGCCCTGTGCAGAGGGGCCTCGCCCCACCTCACCGCACCAGGGACAACGCTCTCCACCAGCCCAAGATCAAGGGGCGAACCCCCCCCTCTCCATAGGGGGTCACCTCCATCCTGGGCCTGCTCCTCAAAATTCCTCGGCAGGCTGCACACGGGGTCCATTGTCCCCGCCGGACTCTCCTGTATCTTCATTGGCAGCGTCCCCGCAATGGTCCACGGGGTCCTCATCCTGGGGGGGTCACAAGAGGGCCTGCCCCACGGTGTCTCCAGCTCCAGATGCCCTTCCCCCATGTGTGCCCCTTCCCGGATCAACCTAGCTTGGTATCACGGATGATACCAGGGTCCCTACGGTAGCAGATATGCGTCAACTTATATGCTCTCTTCCCTCAAAGGAGGATCTCTCAACTTTTGCTACCAAAATCCTTCAAGAATGTAAGCAGGAATTTGCCCACTTTAGAGAAGAGCTCACTGCTTTAAAGGGTCGTGTGGACACTATATCTCATGATCACTCAGATGTCCGTTCGGAGGTTAAAGCCCTTCAAGATATTACTCATTCGCATGGATCCCAAATTCATTCCTTACAACAACACCTAGACGACCTGGAAAACAGAGGTCGTCGTAACAACCTCCGGATCCGTGGGCTGCCTGAGTCCGTGTCTCCTGCCGACCTATACCCTGCTCTCCTTAGCATTTTCAATGATCTATTGGACAAACCAAGGAGGTCCCACATCGAGATAGATAGAGCCCACCGGGCCCTACGTCCTCCTCCTCCAGAGGGAGCTCCGCCCCGGGATGTCGTTTGCTGGATCCATTTTTATGCCATCAAAGAGCAAATCCTGTTTCAAGCTCGACAGCGCCAATCTCTCTCCTTTGCTGGAGCACCTATTATGATCTTACAGGACTTATCCCGATTCACTTTGGCCCAGAGGGCAACGCTGAAACCTGTCCTCTCTCTTTTACGTGAGCGGGGGATTCCCTATCGCTGGGGGTTCCCCTTTGCACTCATAGCTGGCCGTGGAAGCAGCTCTGCTACACTTCGCTCTAGTGAGGATTTGTCCGGATTCCTTAATGGACTCGACCTCCCAACCGTTGACCTTGGCCAATGGCCCTCATTTGGCGCTCCTAACTCCACTTACCCACAGGGGCAACCCTCTTCTCAACGCTCTTCAGGAAGTTCCCAAGGACTCCCATCCCGTGCTGCTCGTAGCCGCCGCAGACGTCAAGATAGTACCGGGCAAGACCCTCAAGTTTCTCGCCCTTTCTGAGGCATATCCCTCCTGGCTGTGACTCTTGCACCTGTTTTCTCTTCGTTTAACTGTTTGCTGACGTCCCCTGGCTCATAGGCACTGGCTGTGGACATTGCTGTTTTGGAACTGTTGTATTTTCAGTTTGTAGTTTTCTTGTAGGGATGATAGCTGGATCTCTGCTGCGTGGCTATCACTTCCCCCACATAGGTTAAGACACTCCCTTGGGAATTTGTACCTCCCGGGCGACTGTCTAGATAGACCATTTGGTCTATACTTTCTTGTTTCCCTCTTTTCTCCTTAGTGGCTGGGGACTCTCCCTGCCTTGTACGCTTTCCCGTCTCTGATTTTCCCTCTCTTTACCTCTTTTCAACACTCTTCCTAGATCCTCTTCTTCTCTAATCCCCGCCCCCTCTTTCTCTTCCACCCCCCCTTTTTTTTTACTCTTCTTTTTCCCTCTCCCTCTAGGAACTCGGATATGTCTTCGCTCAACATCGCATCGTTCAACGCGAATGGCCTGAACTCACCACAGAAACGCAATCAGGTGCTTTACCATTTCCATCGTCAAAAGGTACAGATTTTATGCTTTCAGGAAACGCACTTTAAAGAGGGTTCCTCCCCGGGTCTCCGTCATCGTCACTATACGACCTGGTTCACTGCTAACAATCAACACAACAAATCTAAAGGAGTCGCCATAGCGATCCATAAGACTCTCCCCTTTCAGTTGCTAGGTTGTGTGGTGGATGCTGATGCCCGATACCTGATACTGACTTTGAACATAGCAGGGAGAGAATTTACTATCATAAATACATATGCCCCCAACCACAACCAGGTTGCATTTCTAATTGGCCTTATAGATAAGGCCATCCCCCTGGCAAAGGGCACTGTGATCATGTGTGGCGATCTGAACCTCACCTTGGATCCCACTTTGGATAACTCTTCGGGTCGCGCTGCCCTCTCTTACGGGGCTATCAAAAAGGTTAAAAAAGCTTTTTTACAGTTGCAACTCTGTGACCCATGGCGCCTGCAGCATCCTGCCGACAGAGATTACTCTTGTTACTCTCCCCCTCATTCTTCTTATAGTAGAATAGATTACATTCTTCTCCAACACCAGGCGCTCTCGTGGGTGGACTCCAAGCGCATTGGCTCTATCCTGTGGTCTGATCATGCACCTGTGTACTGCTCTCTACAGCTCCCTTCCTTCTCTAAAACTGAGTGGATGTGGAGACTTAATGAATCTCTTCTCCTGGACTCGTTATGCGCAGCAGATATTTCTCAGTCAATTACTGAATTTCTCAATGCGCATCAGTCTGATACTACCCCTCTTCCCATACAGTGGGAAGCTCTTAAGTGTGTGCTCAGGGGCATCCTGATCAAACATGGGACTAGGCTCAAAAACCAAAAAGCACACTCACTCTCTCTTGCTCTCCACAAAGTGGCTAGTCTAGAACTGACCCATAAACGTGCGCTTACTCCGGCCACTTTACGGGCCCTACAAGAAGCCCGTTTAGATGTCCGGCGCCTATTAGATAGATCATATCAGAAAATGGTGCAGAAATGCCGCAGCACATTTTGCGAGTTTCGTAACAAGAGTGGTAGGATGTTAGCCAGGGCCATTAAGCAGCAGATTGCATCCTCGCACATACCCATCATTAAGTCACCTCAGGGGGTCCCGGTGTTCACTACCTCCGATATTGCCGCCTCTTTCCACTCCTTTTACTCGGACCTATATAGTTTACCAACTTCACCTGATCCGGTAGATGTGCCACTGTCTTCTGCCTCTCAATTATCTGCAGAGCAGTCTGCCTCCCTTGACTCCCCTTTCACTGCGGAAGAACTCCAGAGTGTACTAAAGTCCCTTCCGGGAGGTAAAAGTCCTGGGCCTGACTGTTACACAGCCCGATTTTATAAAGATTACGCAGAGAAACTGTCCCCCTTTCTCCTTAAAGTCTTTAATGCAGTGTCCGCTGGCCTCCCTTTCCCGGCGCAGACCTTGGCTGCACACGTAGCGGTTATCCCAAAACCAGGTAAAGATCCTCAATTGTGTGCGAGTTATCGCCCTATTTCCTTACTAAATGTTGATCTTAAAATATTTGCCAAACTCTTGGCAAACCGCCTGAACCCACTCCTACCTTCTTTGATTAACTCTGATCAGGTGGGGTTTGTGCCGGGAAGAGAGGCCGGGGATAATACCCTCAAAACGCTAGACATTATTCATCATGCCAAAAAAAGACATATTCCATTGATGATCCTGTCCTTGGATGCTGAGAAAACCTTTGACAGGATCTCCTGGTCTGCCTTGCGGACGTCCATGGCTCATCTGGGTCTAGGCCCTTGGATCACGTCCAAGATACTCTCATTATATAACTCGCCATCAGCGTGGGTTAAAATTAACGGCTCCCTCTCAGCCCCCTTTTCAATTCACAATGGTACTCGCCAAGGCTGCCCACTGTCTCCTCTCCTATATGCTCTAGTAATGGAGCATCTTTTGGCAAACATACGGGATAACCCTGACATTTCTGGAATACATATTGGCGGGAGGGAGTATAAGTGTGCAGCCTTTGCAGATGACCTGTTGCTCTATATTACCAATCATAGAATTTCACTCCCCTGTCTTCAGCGGGAACTCGCTCGCTTTGGGACTTGGACCAACTTTATAGTCAACCTATCCAAGTCACATGCCCTGAATATCTCTCTCCCTCAAGATGTAGTGCGCTCCCTTGTGTCTTCCTTTCCTTTTTCCTGGCCTACGGGAGGGATCACTTATCTTGGTATTAAGTTGAGCAGTGATTTAACGCGCTTATTCCAAGAAAATTTTCTCCCCCTAGTTACCCGCTTTGAGAAGGATCTTGAATCTTGGCATCGTAAGGACTTTTCGTGGTTCGGGAGGGTCAGTATATTGAAAATGAACATTTTGCCTAAGCTTCTCTACCTCCTGCAGACCATCCCCATTCGAATTCCATGTACATTTTGGAATAGGGTCCATAAATGCTTTCTAAAGTTTGTATGGTCCCCGGGCGGACCTAGAATTAAATGGAATGTTCTTGTCCGTGCTAAGGAGGAAGGTGGGGTTGGTCTTCCGGATTGTAGACTTTATTACCAAGCTGCGGCCTACGCCCGACTTCTAGATGCCTGTCGGGGTTATTCCCAAAAGCAATGGATTATCTTGGCTAGAAGTCTCTCTAATACCGCGTTGCAGATTATCCCTTGGTTACGGAATGCCCCAACTTCTGTTCGTTCCACGCTCACCTTTCACACCTTTGGCGCTGGGGGACGTGCGCGTGGAGTCCTCTCTGATAGATACTAGGGGACCCCTGACCCCAATAACAGATCATCCCCAATTCCCCCCTGGGTCCTCTGCTGGTACGTTTCTAAATGGGACGAGGGTCTCTCCTCTTCGTTTCTATCAGGTTCTCTCTGGGTCCTCACTACAACCCCTGTCTGCCTTACTAGGGACCGTACCCCAATCATCTAAAACTCAGTTTGAGTATACTCAACTATGGCACTTCTTTGCTACACTTCGCACATCACATACACTTGACAGGCAGCTCACAGCTTTTGAAAAAGCCTGTACTGCCCCATCAGCAGTCTTTAGAGACATTTCTTTTATCTATAAACTGCTCCTGGCCCAAAAATCGTCCCTGCCCCTCTCATTCTGCCTAAACTGGGAAAGGGACCTGAATATTTCGGTTTCCTCTGCCCAATGGCGTCGATGCTTTTTGTTCACACACAAAGCTGTCTTGGCCACGAAAGCGCAGGAAACCTGCTATAAAATACTATCTAGGTGGTATAGGGTGCCCTCCATGTTGCATAGATGGTTCCCCTCGGTATCGGATAGGTGCTGGCGCTGTGGGTCTGCAGAGGGTACTCTCCTGCATGTATGGTGGCATTGTCCTAGCTTACGCCCATTCTGGGACTCTGTTCATGCAACTATTCAAAAAATTACTAGCTTCCCAATGCCTAACTCTCCAGAGGCGTTCTTTCTGTTTATTTTCGATCTCAATATACCGGCCTATAAGAAATCGCTTTTGAAGCATCTTATTCAGGCTGTCAAAACTGTCATACCACGACACTGGAAATCATCTATTCCACCGACTCTGGAGGAATGGTTTGAAGAAGTCATGTCTTGTCAGAGAATGGAGGAATTGATTGCTCACACTTCTCAAAAATTTGCGCTTTTCCTGAAGTCATGGGAACCATGGGAGGCATTCCGGAGCTCGGGATCTTATGGAAATTCTTAAGGAATGCAGACGTGTTATGTATGGCTCTATTTGTGCCTTTTAGCGATTGGGTCAGGTGATGAGGCATCTGGGGCAAACTTTGTGCATGAGTGGGGGTGCCTAGGTTGCTGGGGTCCCCCCCCCCCTTTTTTTTTTTTTTTCTCTCTTACCTTCTTTCTTTCCCTTTCTCTTCTCTCCCTTTCTCTTCTCTCCCCTCCCCCCTCCCTTTCTTTCTTACGAATTCTTTCTAATTGTCAACATCTTGTCTTATTACGGTGTTTTTCTCTAGCACTGGAATGTTGAATAAGTCTATGGCCATTTGACGGGGCTCTCAAACCATTGACGCCCTCGTTTGGTTATGTTATTATTCTCTTTAATGACATGTTGTATACTTCTTACTGATTTGCAACTAGCATTTGTATGCATCTTATAAAAAACCCAATAAATACTTAAATTTGAAAAAAAAATTTTTTGTGTTGCTATTTTCTGAGAGTCATTTTTTTTATTTTTTGGGCGATTGTCTCAGGTAGGGTCTAAATTTCTGCGGGACGAGATGATTGTTTGATTGGTACCATTTTGGGGTAAATACGCCTTTTTGATCGCCTGCTATTACACTTTTTGTGAGTCAAGGTGATAAATAATGTAGTATATTTTATTTACATTAGCCCCCATTTAACTCTATACCAGCTGTATATATATCTATAGGTAATATTCCCCCCCTGCTTGCAGCTCAAAGCAGAAAGAAATATAACTTCACTGCCACGCAAGCAGTTCTAGTCCAACTTCTCGAAAGTGTAACTACAGTTGTTTTTACATTCTTATTAAGATGAAAATATTGCAGGGGACTTTACCAGTATTCTTTTTGTATCTACATAACTCACATATAAATATAAATTATGAATCAGATGAAGTGAAGATTACTGTTTGTTTGGCTGACGTGCATACTCTTTAGAGCTCAGAAAAATTCCCTAGAAATCCACTTCACTCATTTCACATAGCATCAGCCACACCTAAGAACGTGTTAAATAGGCACCGTCTTGAGCTATTATCATTGGATTCTTAAGGAGTCTTTCTCACTGCTTTGCAGAAGTCAGAGTGTGCTGTGCATATACTTATACTATTAGTGATATTTTAAAAATTCTATAAAAATACATAGGGGGTCATTTATTAAGACCGGTGTCTAATACCCCTTTAGGTGGCAGCAGATGCACCAAAGTTATGCAGATGCGCTGGCCTCTACATAACTTTGGCATCTCCACCGCTTGAGGCCTGCTGTGAGCGGGGAAAAGTTGCAGATTGCGGAGCAAATAACCTTGGCCGCAAGTGGCGTATATCTGTTTATAAATGACCCCCATAGAACATACTGTAACTTCTGACATGTTAAAATACTTTTTGGCACAGAGTGGAATTGCATAACAGAGATTATATAACTGCAGTATTAATGTAAGTATTTTATTTTGTATGACTGAACAGAGTAATATAGAGTTGCCTGAATAAACTCCAGTACGGCTCAGCTATTTCTAGAAGACTAAATGTTTAATTTTACTTGTGGATGGAATGGTTTGATAAAATCCTTCCAGCAATATACATATTTTAAGTAATCTGTTCTAGTACTAGGAAAACCTTGGAAACCTAAACTGACCTCTCATGAGAGGAGAAAATGGAGATGAATGGACTTATTAATCAACCCCATAATGGGCATTACCGTCTGTTTCATGTCGTGCTGCTTTAAACAAACCCGACTGCTAGTAGACCTTGGTTAACCAGTGACAAATTTTTTTCAATTGCTCCTTTGGTAACTGAGGAATCTTCCAGCAGATGTCTATGTTTTTCTTATAAAAAAAAAAAACGATTTGAGAACAACCACTGGGTAGAAGTATTAAGGCTTGTTCAGGCTCTGTGTTCAAGGGTTCCATATCAGTTTCAGCAAAATGTCTTGGAATTTTTGATGCTACCAGTTAATGCAGTCTGCAATGATATTCTTGCCAGATGACCAATGGAAACCTGATTTTCTGGTATTGAAAATGGATAGCATAGCGGTCATACCTTCATTATAAAAGAAAACCAAGGTGCTATTGTCAGTTGCTAGCCTTAACATATCACAGCCATAGCTGAAACGTAGTTCCTCTTGAGAGGAGAGCTCTGCACAAGTTGATGCCACCTAGTAGCAGTAGAACAAGACCACCAGGAATGGGCCCTCTCTCACCAAAGATCCCATTGTTTAGTAGATCCAGACTTTATCACATGGTGAGAAAATCCAGTTAGCTCATGCTGCTATGAATCTCTTTTCAGTCTACAAATCCTTACAGTACTTACTCAAGTCAATAAGTAAAAACTGAAAATGGAAGTCTAGCATCAAACATGTGCACTTTAAGAAGATTTGAAGAAAACTTAGAGAGGCCATATACCTACAATAATTCTTACCCAAGCCTGCACGTGTTGATGGTTTAAGATGACCAGCAGCAACAGAGACTATATCAACAGAATAGGGGAGATGCCAGTAGTGAAGGACATTGTAGACTTGCATTAAAGGGGTATTCCACCAGTCAGGCTGTTTACTGTATGTAAGCAAGATCTACATTGGTCCAGTAAATGGGAATTGGGAGGTTCTTGTTTCCTGCTCTTATTGGATACGAGATCTTTTATAGACAGTGACCATCTATTAAAATACATGGAACATTTTTGAAACCCGTGGTCATTTCAGTTGCGAGGGACCATGTATGTGCAACTTCAACTCAACGAGGTCCATTTGACATTTATCACAGTTCTATGACATGGTTATGGTACAAAACAAAATTGAAGATTTTTTTTCTACAGTGAAATATCTACCGAGAGTGTAAAAATTGTTTATCTCTTTAACAGGCAGATTTCCAGTAACATATACCCTTAATATACTGGTACATTTACTACAATATATTCCCAAAGGGACCACAAACATAACAAGGAGCCAGACTATGATACATATAATACTGAAGAAATAAAACTATATTATCTGACTCAGAGTTACGGTAGTTCTTTACTACCTCAAAAAGCATCATGATGCTGCACTCACCAGATGAAAACTTCTCTATGGTGTTGAGGGTGCAGGTACAAAAAAAAAAAAAAAAGTAATTAAAACTTAAAGGGGTTATCCAGGAATTTGATAATGAAGACCTATCCTCAGCATAGGTCATCAATAAAAATATCACATTGGCGGGGGTCTGAGTCTAAGCACCCCTCTGGTGAGTGCAACCGACTCCCGATAACTTTAAAAGCACAGCGCTGTACATTATATAGTGGCTGTGCTTGGTATTGCAGCTCAACCCCATTAACGTGGGGCTTAGCTGCAACTAGGCCATGTGACCAATGTAAAATGACATCACATGGCCTAGGAAGAGGCCTCATAGAATGCCAGCCTCTTCTAAGAGAGCATAGGTGATCAATATAAATTCCCGGATAACACCTTTAAAGCTAATTGTGTTAATGTGTATAATGAGAATATGTAAAACATTCTACTGGAACAGTATTTTACTTGTGTCCCCCAATGAAGCCTAATGTTTTGGTTTATAAAGCAGAAACATGTATTAAACTTATTTCAATATAGAGGCCATGTTTTCCAGAACAATCTACCAGAATCCATGTTTAAGAAATGCAAGCTAACACTTCTGACTGGCTGATGTTGGTAAGAAGTTTTTCTGTGACAGTTGTGAGGACCCGGTGTGTTTTTTGTGTGGTTGGCCCCAGTTATGGTTTATATATGTTTTATAAATGTTGCAGAGTTTATTTTGTTGCCCACATGGAAAGTGCACACTAACAGTAGACCAGAGCAGTATAGCTATGAATGGACCATTTGACTTCTACAAGAAAATCAACACCCAGCCTTTTATACAGATACCATGAAACCTCAGTGTTAGTTCATCTCTAACAAAGAAGCCATAGATGAGATTGTAAGCAGTAGGCCAAGCTCAATGTGTTTAGTGCTATGGAAAACATGTTTTTCACTGCAGGGCATGAGCTCTATATGCAGTACGTGTAGGACATTCATTCTGCGAATGGTTGACAGATGACTAGCAATTGACAGGACAAAACATGAAGACGGTTTTCTCCTTGCCAAATCAGGCTAACATCTCAAGGTCAGCCACAGTGCTATTTCCCCATGGAGCTGGGAAGATCCAGACTTCACTCTGCCTGGCTGTTTCACGGAATAACATGAACGAAACCAATCTGCAAAGAAAAGACTGAAGGGATATAAAACACTAAGAAAAACAATGCTACTGCCAAATAAACTCCATCCAGTTACCGTATATTCAAAGTGACTCTTGTTAACAGTGTTCAAATCACAGCCTAGAAACATTCTATCACAATTTTACAAAAACTTCATCTTGTCTTTTTTTGTTCCTATTTATTCTCGATGGCAACCCACCATTGTGCAACAAATAATAGTTCAAATTAGTAGTTCATTTTTTATATTACAAAAGGTTCAGAATTGGGTTGAAAAAAATAAATGGAGCAATACTCACTTCACAGATCCCTGCCGCATCTGTTCTGCTAGTTTCCAGATCTTCAGCCAGTCTCTCCTTGGACATACAGTAAATGACCAGTTAGCCAATCACTGACTGAGAGGGTCACTGGTCCAGCCAATGATTAACTGAGAATGCATTTCTTGTGTATTGTGAGCAACCAGGAAGGTGAGACCGACAGAGGACCTGAGAAGTTTGGACGGGCGGAACTGGGGATCAGTAAGGCAAGTATTACTTCTTTCATTTATTTATTTATCCCATTCTGAGCCTTTTTTAAAAAATGATTTAACCAGCAACTCTGACGACATTCATACGCGACACTGATCATCCCTCTAAAAGTGACTGCACTGCTAGAGAATACTTCTGTTGCTTAGACCTCAGTGGATTTTCCAGTCTCAACTCAAGTTTTACAGTTAAGCTGCTGTTCTCACGCTTCTAGATCAAGACATAGGATAAGTAAAGTAATAACGATCTGCCTTTACATTTTTTTCTTTTGATGCTTCTGATAATACTATTAGTTTGTGGGACATGATGAGTGTTTGCTTCAATCTCACCAGTGTCATTATTGTTTGTGCGATTTGAGAACAACCACTGGGTAGAAGTATTAAGGCTTGTTCAGGCTCTGTGTTCAAGGGTTCCATATCAGTTTCAGCAAAATGTCTTGGAATTTTTGATGCTACCAGTTAATGCAGTCTGCAATGATATTCTTGCCAGATGACCAATGGAAACCTGATTTTCTGGTATTGAAAATGGATAGCATAGCGGTCATACCTTCATTATAAAAGAAAACCAAGGTGCTATTGTCAGTTGCTAGCCTTAACATATAACAGCCATATGTAGGGTTGTCTTAGTGACACAACACCGTTAAGAGTTCTGTCCAACTATTCTCAGCAATTTTAAAAACGTAATATGGCCTGTTTTCTGTTAAGACTGGCCATGAAAATCAGTAAAATATGTGATCAGAATAACACATTATTCGGTGCGCTTGGCATATTCGTGAAGTAAAACTGAATTAAGCTGGTCTTTAATTTTAGCAGTGAATATGAACGGATATATAAGAACTGAAAGCAAAAGTGATGCTGGCCATAGTTTGGAAAACTGAGTAAACTACATAATATAAAATAACACACTGAGAAAAAGCAGCTGCAGCTTGGAGCATGGCTCTAACAGGCCTCAGAAAAGTTAAGGTAATTGAACCTAGCATTTTATATATTAGTGATGGCAAGGACTTAAACTGTGGGGGTGATATTTTTCTTTGAATGGGCACTGCCACACAACTTTGCAGAAATAAACAGTACAGACAAATACCAGTAAAACTTTATAATATATCTTGCCTTGTTCTCCAGTTATCAGCTATATATATATATATATATATATATATATATATATATATATATATTTTGTGAGACTGAGGCAGGCTGCCTACTCACTGAGGGATCAGATTACAAGCTCCCATAGATGTCTACAGAGAGGGGAGTAACAATGAGCAGCAGTGCGAGACATGATTCGGTAGCTAATAGTAAATGTTATATGTCACCCCCAAGTGCTTTATTCATAGCAGTACTGCTCTGATTGTCTCTGTATTGACATATGCGGTCCTTTTGGGGGATTCTGTGTGAGTGAGTAGATAGGAAGCAGAATTTGCAGTCTCTTGGTACTCTATTAGCACACCTAATTACACCTAGTCTCACCACCAGCTCAGGGACAACTTGGAATTGTAGATGTAGACTGCAGAGGAGAAAATTGTTAAATACCAGATATAAGTCATATAATGGTCAGATATAGTCTACACATACAGCTTATTCTGAAAAGTTATCTGATGAAAAAATGTGGCTTAAAAGAATCTTTGGAGAAAGACTGAATTTTAATTAGGTTTCAGTCGATGTTAGGCACTAAAATCTTACCTGTACTGTAGTACGTTTTAAGGTGGCAGAAACTGACAATAACCTATGCAAAAAGTCACCTTTTTGATGAGGAGGACCTTGATTTTCAGCTAACTTTGTATTGTAACTGCAGATGAAACAAGGAAACACATATCTTTGAAATTGAGATAATTCAGTAGGAAAACCTTCTTGCAAAAGTTAGAATACAGCCACGCGATCAGGTTTCTAAATGCAGTTTTGGAAGCCAAATCGGTGACCCTTGGTTTATATTGCAGAAGATATTATATTGCAAGTTATCGTTTTGTTCTGCTGTGTCCTGGCTTCCAAAATAACCACCTAAAGAGGACCTGTCACCACTCCTGACATGTCTGATTTAGTAAATATTTATATTCCACATGAAATGCCAATTCTGGAACATTTCTTCTTATGATCCCTTGGTTTTGCCATTCTTTTGTTCTTGCTAGAAGTTTATAGATTATGATACAGACGGGAGTTAAAAGTTGGGGGCGTGTCCCTACACAGTCTAACGTTGACCAATCCGTGCTGCCAGCGGCAGACTGTGCAGGGACACTACTTCAACTGGCAACAACCATCTGTACCTTCATCCTTGAACTTCTAGCAGGAATTAGCAAAGACCAGTATAAGAAACAATTCTCCACAATTTTTATTACATGGGGAATGCAAGTAGCTACTAAACCAGACATGTCAGGAGAGGCGACAGGAGTACATATTTCCTTGTCTTGAAGTTTGCAAAACAAAAACAAAAAGCATGGAACCTCTCCAATATCCTTTCTCGTGACATTTTTTAATTGCTGAAATACTCCATTTACATACACAGGACTTGGATTTCACTGCTCCTTCCATATGTCACAATCCAACTTTACCAGAACAATTGAATCTACCTAGCGAAATGGATATTTGTTTTTACCATCTATCTATAGAGAAAATCTGTTTTTGTTGCTTAGTCTTTTTTATTTGACAAATAAAATCTGTAATAACAGACATACATATATACATAAACACATAGGTGGTCATTTATTATCCCAAAATATGCCTATATTCGGCGTACTTCAATTGCAGATTGCGGCGCAATGGTTAGTAGTGCTGCAATCTGTTCCCCGCTCACGCCAGGTCTAAAAAAGTGGTTGGGGAAGGGGACTCAGTAGTAGGTCCGACTCATTCCTCATTTTCTACACCTGTTTTAGGCATAGAAAATGGTCTAAATGTAAGACAGCTAGGAAGCTGTCTTACATTTAGATGGGCGCTGGATGAGCAAAGTTATGTAGAGGCTGGCGCCTCTTCATAACTTTGGCGGATCCACTGCCACATATAGGAGTTAGGCCCCTTTCACACGAGCGTGTCCGGATTTGGTCCGGATGCGTTCAGGAAAATCCGCACGCATCCGCACCAATCCGCACGCAATCGCAGTCAGTTTTGACTGCGATTGCGTATGTTCGTTCAGTTTTTTTCCGCGCGGGTGCGAAGCGTTTCAATGCGTTTTTCACGCGCGTGAAAAAAAATTGAATGTTTACAAACAACATCTCTTAGCAACCATCAGTGAATCACGCATTGCATCCGCACTTGTGTGCGGATGCAATGCGTTATTCACGCAGCCCCATTCACTTCAATGGGGCCAGGGCTGCGTGAAAAACGCAGAATATAGAACATGCTGCGATTTTCACGCAACGGCGAACTGCTGCGTGAAAAACAATCGCTCATGTGAAAAGCCCCATTGAAATGAATGGGTCAGGATTCAGTGCGGGTGCAATGCGTTCGCATCACGCATTGCACCCGCGCGGAAACATCGCCCGTGTGAAAGGGGCCTTACTAAGACCAGCATCTAAAACGCCAGTCTTTTAGTATGTCTTACTTCATGATGTAACACTTTGTGGTCTTCTGGCTGTTACTTAAAGGGTTTCTGTCACCAGATCTGGGCATATTAAACAGGATGACATTTGCAATGTGCAAATGTCACCTGATGCCCAATCTGGTATTAATTTTTTTATTGGTGCCCCCGTTTTTGATAAAAATGATGTTTTATTTTATGCTAATTAGGCTTACTAGGTGCAAGGGGCGGTTACCCTGCACCTAGTAAGCTCCGTTTGCCCACCTGCGGTCACGCCTACCTTGTCTTGATTGACAGGGCCAGGCAGCTTGTTCGATCCTCTGCCGGCCCTGTGCGCGATTCAAATCCCGCGCCTGCGCCGTGTGGAATAAAATCGGCACAGGCGCAGTGAGCGGCGCTGGCCGCCGGGCTCCCGGCTACCTCACTGCGCCTGCGCCGATGACGTCAGAGTACACGCTGACGTCATCGGCGCAGGCGCAGTGAGGTAGCCGGGAGCCCGGCGGCCAGCGCCGCTCACTGCGCCTGCGCCGATTTTATTCCACACGACGCAGGCGCGGGATTTGAATTGCGCACAGGGCCGGCAGAGGATCAAACAAGCTGCCTGGCCCTGTCAATCAAGACAAGGTAGGCATGACCGCAGGTGGGCAAACGGAGCTTACTAGGTGCAGGGTAACCGCCCCTTGCACCTAGTAAGCCTAATTAGCATAAAATAAAACATCATTTTTATCAAAAACGGGGGCACCAATAGAAAAATTAATACCAGATTGGGCATCAGGTGACATTTGCACATTGCAAATGTCATCCTGTTTAATATGCCCAGATCTGGTGACAGAAACCCTTTAAAGACAATGTATTTCCTGCTTTATTATGTTTGCATTTTTGTTTGTGTGTTGTTTTCTTTTATCTGAAAAACCTTAATAAAAACTTATGGAACATTAAAACGCCAGTCTTAATAAATGACCCCCATAATACACAGAGATTACACTATATATTATACTGTTTCTGTTATTTATATTAAAATGACTACTTACAGTACATACTTATTATGTGATTCAGAATAAATACACACTAATTACTCTCTCTAAGCAGAAAGAAAGCCAGGCTTCATAAATCTTTATACAGCCTGGATGGATACTGTAATTTATAAACCCATGTCACCCAAGGCGGTCAGAAATAGTGGATCTCAGAGTTCATCAAAAGCCGACAATGAACAATCACCAGCTCTGTGATCAGGAGTGGATGCATAGAGTTTCACAGTGCAATGTCATTAAATGTTTGGTGTTAAGGTGAGAGAAGCTTAACACACTGTGCAATGCTGCAAGCAAAGGGATTAATCAAACGGCTGCATCAGGGATAATAAAAGGCAGGCGTCCTATCTCCTGCTCTTGTTTCATCACCATGAACTGACTCCTGATATTATTACTCATGTCAGCACAATTAATATCTGCTAGTGTACTTTAGATATGTTGTGCTTTATTAGATTAAAGCTTGAATGCCGATCTTTAATAAATGAATAAAAATATAAATACACACAATATGGCTGATAAACTTTCATAGATAAGCCATAGAAAAAAGTTCAGTCATTGCATTACATATTTCTAATATCATGGAATTTTGATACTGCTTGCTGAGGCATTTACTAGATATTAAAGGGAAACCCAAGAGATTAAAATTAATTGAATACACGAAGCATACCATAAAACATAGGCAAACAGCAACGATAACAAGAATAAAAACATAAAAAGGTCACCATTAACTTATACAGGCCAAGATTTGCCTGTACTGAGCATTTTCTGGACATAACATTTTATACTGTGGTAGATATGCTGCTCAGCCATAACAAGTAAAATGAATAAGATTGATTATTAGGCGACAACTAGGCCAGGCCACAGGTGGGATATATATGGAAGAAAGTGTCATCTCTTAAAGTTGATGTGTTGGCGGCAGAAAAAATTAGTAAGCGTGAAGGATCTCAGCGACTTTGACAAGGGCCACATTGTGGTAGCTAGATGCCTGGTTCAGAGCATCTCAACAATGGCCTTGTGAGGTATTTCCAGTATGCAGTGGATCGTCCTTTCAAAAAGTGGTCCAAGGAAGGACAACTAGTGAACTGGCCACTTGTCACATTAGTCCATCTTCTATAGCACAGCTTCTATAGCACAAGGTGCTGAAAAAGTTAAAGGGCTTTTTCGGGAATTTATATTGATGACCTATCATCAATATCAGATCTGTGGGGGTCCGACACCCAGGACCATTGCCCATCAGCTGTTAGAAGAGGCCAGCGCTTCGCGAGGACCACGGCCTCTTCCTGGGGTTTGTGACTTCACCTTATATTGGTCACACGGCCTAGTTGCAGCTCAGCACCATTCAAGTCAATGGGGATGAGCTGCAATACCAAGCACTGCCACTATACGATGTACGGCGATGTGCTTGAAAAGTTGCTGGAAGCCAGCCGTGTTCTCCAAAGCTCCAGTGAGCACGGCAGCTCCCTGAAACAGCTGATTGGCAGGGCTGCTGAGACTCAGACCCCCGTCGATGTGATAATGATTACCTATCCAAAGGGTATGTTATGATTATCAATTCCTGGATAACCCCTTTAATGCTGGCTATGATTGAAGGGTCGAAGAGTACAGTGCATCACAGCTTGCTGTTTATGAGGCTGCATAGCTGTGCACACAAGTAATATTAGGTAGGTGGTTTCAATGCTATGACTGATCATTGCATAAGAGTCTCGGGTTTGGCATTTGCAGGTATTCTACTATATTCAGCATGTGGTTATATGTAGTAATAATTATTAAATAAATTCAGTTTTATTATTATCTTATAAAAGCAGCTATGTGAGTCAGATCAATGCTGCGCCATTCCCACATCAGGTGTGAAGGATTCTTGTCAAGATCAGCATGCCTTCTATATTTTGCTATTTCTATTCTTAGAGGTTTTGCTCTGTGACATGCCTGAATTCATTTATCACTTATAATGCTGACATATTCTATTGCCACGTTTAGTACACTATCTTACATTGGTCCCCGTCCCCAGGGGGACTCATACATTTCTCAATTTATCCCATGAATACACTCTTAAGAGCTCATACACACGACCATAGGGTGTTTTACAGTTTGCAAACTGCAGATTGACATAACACGGATACCAGCCGTGTGCATTCAGCATTTTATGTATCAGAAGGGCTGGCCCCTAATAGAACAGTCCTATCCTTGTCCGTGATGCGGACAATAACAGGACATGTTCTATTTTTTTTTTTTTTTTGGAACGGCCATGTGGATATATGGACACGGAATGAACATTTTACTGTATGTGAGGGCATAATGGGTCATTTTACTATGTGTGGGGGCACAAAGGGCATTTTGCTGTGTGTGGGGCACAATGGGGCATTTTACTGTGTGTAGAGGCCAAATGGCTATTCTACTGTTTGCGGAGGCACTAAGGGAGCATAACTACTGTTTTGGGGAGCAAAGGGGATGGAACTACTGTGTGGGGGCACAAAAAGAAATGGGCGGAATTGGGTGTGTATAGAAAGGCATTGGGCAGAGTTAGATGCATGGCTTAGTGTAAAAAAACAAAATTGCTGCAATATCTCTCCTCAGCCTTTTTAAAAGTTGAGAGGCGTTTGCTTCTGTTTTCAGTCAGAGGCATAAAAACACCACACAAGCAACACAGAAAATGTTGCAGGATGAAAACATGTTCTGGAAGCTACTACAGGACACTTACAAAACAATAAAAAAACTGAACCTGACTTTAAAAGGGATTTCTGAGCTATAGATATTGATAACCCATTGGTAGGTGTCCAACACTTGGCACCCTTCAACAATCAGCTGTTCTCAACAGCTGCCAGTGCCAATATTAACACAACCACAGCGCCATACTTTGTGTAGTAGCTGTGCAAGGTTACTGCAGCTCAGCTCCCATGCACACAAACTTATTTTTGGCCCGCACCCGATCCGTAATTTTGAGGGTTGGATGTGGACCCATTCACTTCAATGGGGCTGCAAAAGATGCAGACAGCACCCAGTGTCAAATCAACTTCTCTCAACCTTGCAGTTCTTTAGCTCAATTAGTTCAAGGCAAACAGGCCTAGCTAGACACTGTTCCAATATTAAGTCTTTAAGAAAGAGGAGAACTAAATAAATTGATGGGCTGAGATTCAGTGCAATTATTGGGGGGGATGCTCGTCCCAGATAAATCACCCAGTGTAAAGGTGCTGCCGATCACCCAATGTAGGAGAAAATGTATCTTTAATTCAGCACCAACAATCATCATTTCTGGCCAGCAGATCGTCCTGTGTAAACGGGAATCTGCTGGCAGCATATCAAGCAAGCTGTACAGGCACAAGTGACTACAGTAGCAATTGCTCATTCCCACACAGAGGGGATCATAGCTGCATGTAAATGCAGCTCTTCCCATTGCCTAATGATAGGCAGTTATCGTGAATAAATAATCCATCCCAATAATTGCCTTTCAGTCATCCCATGTATAAGGGCTTTCAGGTAACTATGGACTTAAGCTAGATAAATATCTGCAAAACCCAGAAATTTGAGGTGAACTGGCCAATCATGTAAGGTGTATTGGGGCCACCTAACTCTCACCCATCCGAAAAAGAAGCTAACTGCCTAATCCTTTTGTTCTCTGGAAGATAGGGCAAACCAGTAGAAACCAGTATTTCTGTCTGGCCAAAGACCATCATTTATGCTGGAAACTGTCCAGATGCTCGTTGGTTCCCATTATAGTCAGCTGGGCACTGGGATGGGTTCTTCTGTGGGGACGGACTAACAGAGTTTGAGCCATATATGTATATATATTCTTATCACCCTGGAGAACAAATGGATCAGGCGCTAACATTACCACACCCAATGCTTTTCTCCCCAACATCCATTACAGAACTCCTCAGGCCGCATTCTAACATAGCTCTGAGAACAGTGATATCTTTAGCTCTAGCAGCAATTATGTATGAGGAAGACCCACTGTATGGGATCAAAATGTCATGTTTATTCGAACTGCCTACAAATACTTGTAATACATGTCTATAGCTCAATATACTGATATGAATGCATTAGCAGTCTTTGATTTGAGTCGAAAAATGATGATAATTACAATCACAATGATCTGATCAAGTACCACCAGCCTAAAAAAAGTCAAGGAGAGGTCTATTTTTTTCACAGATGTTGGAAAGGTCTGTTATTCCTGTTAGAGTAGGTCAAAACAAGAGTTGTGCAGTAGAGAGATTCCTAGATACACTAATGAAATTTCTCATTATGCAAAGTTAACGGTTTTATTGTCAATTTTCCACAAAGATGAGGAACCGATTACCTGGCTAATTAAATGTGACACGACCTCAACAATACAAACTGTTGTTTAGCTATCTAATACAGAAATAGAAACAGCCATTTACTGACGCATCATCAACAAATCAAATAATTCACATGCAAATCAAGGCGACCATCAATAAGCGATGAAGAACTGTCCTCCACCAACCAGTGTCTGTCTATAGCTGCTCGATATGAAAAAGCCAAAAATGAGCAACACCCTAAAGCAACATGGACAAATACAAATGATAAAGCCAAAAGCGATCTCAAAAAAGTTTGGTTGCAACTAGCATAGGACTAAACAGTTATGTACACCTCTCTCTACTCTAGAAAACCGGTCATAAGCCTAAAAGGGTTTTCCGAGACTTTACTACTGATGACCTGTCCTCTGGATAGGTCATCACTATCTGATCAGTGGGGATCTGATACCCAGGACCTCCACCGATCAGCTGTTTGAAAAGGCACAGGCGTTCCTGTGAGCGCTGCGGCCTTCTCACAACTTACCAAGCACAGCACATTATATAGCAACTTTGCTTAGTATCACGCATTCAATGGGGCTGAGCTGCCCCTAGGCCATGTGATCAATTAACTTGTCACTTGGCCTAGTGAAAGCTGGGAGAAGGCCACAGCGTAACTGTGAGTGCAGTAAAGTCTCGGAAAACCCCTTTAATATCACAAAGCTGATATGCTTTACAGTGAGAAGATTGAATCTTTGTATGTTCATTTTGAGAAAAAGTTGTTGCTAAAACAGAAAAAATGGAATTCTATACAGTATTCATTTCTATAATTTCTTTGGCCATTCATTTCTTTGTGCATTTATACTTGCCTATAATCTTTATGATCTCTTGGAAACAAATTATAATGATATATATACACAACTGCCACTGGGAGCTTTTGGATGCCCGCTGTATACTCTGCCCATTTTTCTGTAGCTCCTGTATGTTCTGCCCAGCAACTAACGTTCACACAGCCTCGTTCTGGACTGGGTCTTTGTCAGCTTAGCAGAATCTGTTATACATCTGCCAAAAAAAAGCTTCTCCCTCTTCCAACACTTTAGAAAGATAGTTGCTAGGAAGTAAGTTTAGAAATGTTTACTTCCACCGACATCATTATCTGGTTGTCCATTGTCTGCATTTGCCTCACTCAGCGTTTCATAGCAGTGCCTAAAGTCTGCTGCATCCCAATTCTGCTGAGCATCGCCACATTAAATTCTTTAACCTACATATTTGCAGCAGCTGAGCCTCAGAAACACCACAAATTCTTCTCGTGATTGATTATGCTCATGTTTAATTGATGTACATTGTCTTTGCCAATATTTCACACCGCTGACCGCACTTAATTAAAGTGTTTTAGAAATAGCTGTATTTGCTCTAGTGTGAAGAAAACATCAGAGATGACCACATTGACCTGGTTGATGCAGCCTCGACAATACAAGCTGATGTCTGTGTACCACATACAAGAAATGTCTTGACCAACAGAACTGCTATGACAAAGCCAAAGAAGGCTTGATATAGATTAAGACATCTTTCACAAGAACGAGTTTTCTGTCCAGAGGACAGATCGCATCCAGTCTGAATCCTGACATATTCATGTCAATGAGTCTGTGTACACGAGCACTGTTTATCACTGATCATCTCTGTGTTCAGGAAAAATCGCAACATCTTCTATATTGTAAGGTTTTTTTTTTTTTATGCAGCCCTGGCTCCTTAGAAATGAAAGGGGCTTGCAAGAAAAATGCAAGGCATCTGGATGCAATGCATTTTTCATTGATGGTTGCTAGGAAGTGTAGATGGTTATTCTTCACGGAAACACTAAATGCAATCGCAGACAAAACTGATTGAACTTGCGTTGAAAATCATCTGTTTTTCTCTGAACAGACCCCAACTCATTCCATATCGTTTGCATGAAAGAGGCCTAAAAGGTGCAGACTTATCATCAGATATTTATCATCTATACACAGGACTGATGATAATGTAAGATTGCTGGGGGTTCAACCACCGAGACCTCCACCGATCACAAGATCAATCTATATAGGACTGGCGGAGATAGCTGAGTGCTGTACTAGGCCATCTCAGTGAGTCCAGTAGACTTTGAATGGAGCAGTGGTGAGCATGTATGACCACTGCCTAATTCAAAAGATTGACATGAGACCCCCATTATCAAGATCAAAACCCCAGTGATCATGCACTTATACCAATTATCTTCATCCACTATCTTATGATCAATAAGGTAAATCTCAGTAAAGGTGGAACTGTACAGTTGGTATTATATAGGATTGGGGTTCATGCACATCTATGTTTTGTAAATCCGGTAGCCTGTTTCGGCAGAGGAACAGACTACAGGACTTACTGTATTTGGCATAGCTGGACACCGGCAGATTTCCATTGACTAGAATGGCATCCAGCAGGTTTCTGGCATAAATTCCAGCTTTCTGAGTAAAAAATACAGCTGCATGCATCTGTATTTCTCCAGTAGAGAGTCAGCATTTATACCAGGAACCCCCTGGATCTCCGCCAGGTCCCATTATTGAGAATGGGAATATGGCAGTGCCCACCTATGCCAGATTTGATAACTCCAGTAGTCTGTTCCTCTGTCAGAACAGACTACCGGATTTACAAAATGTAGATGTGAACCTAGCCTAAGAATGAGACAATGAATGAAGCCAAAACCAGGTGTGAATCATACAGGACACATGCTATCTCAACTCTTTTTTAAATTAACTTCTGAGTTTGGCACCAAAAACTGCATTAGAAACCCTGAACGTGGAAACCAAGTCTCCATGTGGCCTGGTAGAATTTTAATAATTGGCAGCCAAGTGTCAAAAAAGAGTTAGACTATTTTTATAATGAGGCAGTGATCAAATCTGTTCTTAAGAGGTATGTTAACTTTTCCAAGAATTAATGGGATGTTAGGTGCTCTGTGTCCAGTTATGTTTCTTGTATGCATGCTGCTGCAGAAATGAAAGAGAGAAATCTCTTCTTTAGTGGATAAATTCTGTCACCATCCAAAGGAGTGAGAGTTATTAAGTATATAGTAAGTATAATTCCTGAAATAATTTTATAAATGTAGAGTGACTTCCATGAAAAGAGCACCTGTGCTCAGGAGCATACCCCTGACTGACCCTGGTAATAACTGTCCTGCCTTGTTGCCCTTTTGACCAGTTCATCAAGGGATAAGGATGGAAGGCATCATCATATTCTGGTAAAAATCCTGTTGACTAGTAACATAGTTTGCAAGGCTGAATAAAATAAATAAATAATTCCCAGTTCAACTTTTATCCTGCAAGTTGATCCAGAGAAAGGCAAAAACCCTCATGCTGTAGAAGCCAATTTTCCTAAATTTAGGGGGAAAAATGTCTTCCCAAGTCCAACCAGGCAGTCAGAATAACTCCCTGGAAAGACCTCTGTAGAAATCTAATAACTATAAAATCTTTTAATGAGTTCACCATCACCACCTCCTCAGGCAGAGAGTTCCATAGTCTCACTGCTCATACCGTAAAGAATCCTCTTGTATGTTTGTGTAACAGCACTGCTCAAGTATCAGATGCAACACTTATTGAAAGATTAACTGCTGTACTGTGAATTGTAAGTATCCACTTGATTCTGTTGGATGAATATCATTCAACTTTAACGCATCAATGTGTACGTGGTTAGGACTATATAGCAACCAGGCTGTAGATAAACTGCAGAAAGTCCTGCATTTTATAGATAACACCTTATATTATTGGTGTTCTTGCATACAGTCATTCCTAATATATTAATACACTAATATTTTGTGAGTGTAAGAACCTGTTGAGGTTTACCACTGAGCTCTTCCTTTTCACTACATTTTTCATGAACCTAACAATCCAGGACAACAATCTTCATCAGAGTGGATCTGAACTCCCTGGATTTTACTGGCACATATAGAGAGAAATAGCATGTGATAACCTGCAAATCCCAATTACCTGCAATCGAAAGGATTTTACTGAAACTTTTCTCTTAAAAGATGATTAACAGTGATGTAATCCCTCACCAGAGAAAGATTAGTACCAGTAAGTATGTGGCAGCAGATCCCGTCTTTCATCACGTTGAATTCAGAGAATTACACAGCATGAACTGAACTAGAGAAATGACTAGCTAAATCTTTCGACTTTGTATTCCTCTTACTTGTATCTGGGCAAATCTTTATTACTTCATTTCACAAGTCCTATATCGTGTGCTCACAAACTAAATTACAGAAAATAGAAACAAAAATATGCAGCAATATTAAAAGTAATAAGATGAACCGAAACAGCAAAACAAGAAACAGTCATAAGAATAGAAAGAGAATAAAAAGAGGAACTAAAGCAGAAGAAATCTTTCTTTTACTCTAAAGATCTTCGTTTGGGCCGGGCTTATATCTGCTTTCCCATTTCCAAATATTTTTTGTTCCGTCATAGATGCAGAAAAGCGAAAAGCACAGCAATGCCAGATCAATTACATGACAAACTCTGACGCCAGACTATAATGGGTTCCATTGAGTTTATGTTATGGTGTCCATCATTTTACCAGAAGTAATTAGCACCGCATGAAAATTTTATAGAATCTGCAATGGAGGCTCCTGACAGATGTGAACCAGACAACAGGAATTGTCCTATTCACTGTTCAGAGTGCCAGAGTTTTTACTATAGTTTTCTTGTATGTTTGTATACTATTAATCCATGTGAAAAAATGAACTAAATAAGTTAAAAACAGGCCGTAACTGCTTTCCACTGTCATGTCGTGTACCAGTTTTTTAAAACAATGTGTGGTATGATACACCGACACCTAATCAGATTTATCACAGGGACTCAGGCTGGATGATAAATGTGGTGGTCACTTTTGCCTAACTTTATACCAACTATTGGTTGGCTTAGTCTGCGACAGAATTTTATGCCAGAATTGTGGCACAAAATGTTGCATTTTAGGCCATGCCAATCATTCCTGCTAATCCATACACCCTTGACAAACTAGGCAAAGTGGATTATTCCACAGCTAGATGCAGTACATTGTGAAATATTAGTAAATATGTGCCAGTGTTTAAGATCAGGTTTGTCTGTAATAATTGATGCACCCTTTCCATTTAACGGAAATGTGTTACTAAAAATGCCAGATAAAACCAGAAAACCAGATACCAACACACATCCTTTTTTTCTAATCTGTTTTATTTTCTGATTGCAGATTTTTTAATTCTGTTTCCTGGACATGATTATGGGGGCGGCCATTTTGCCTGAACTGTTCTTAACATTTAGAAAGAATTAAGAAAACTGCTTTACGGCAGCCCCATGGGCCATAGACACGACGGACAGGAGAAGACCTTATTGGCTTCTATGGGAACGTTTTCTAGGCATGCTCTGTGACCTGTGCAGAGGTCATTGTACAAGGAAAGAATAAAAAAGGGATTCACCTATTGTGAATAGCAGACCCTGTCTTATCTATACACAATGGGGATATCATTACAGGCAGGATTAGAATGGCACATAAGCAGATAACTGCAGTAAAGCGATCTGTAAAGACCAAGAAGTGGTGCCTATTATGCTTCGTGGCCAGTGTGAAAACTGCAGGAGGTCATGGTTTTTGTTTAAATAAAGATATTGACATGGAAAATTAAAAATAACATCACCAAAAATTCTTTAAAAATATGTTTAACATAAAAACGTGATTTAAACAATAGGTAATTTTCTGATGACACATTCACTTTAAATTAACTCTTCTAGGACTTGCTCAGTATTACAAAACCAGGCCACCTCATCAAAAATACAGAAAGAAAATCATTAATGTTTTTTGATATGTCAGAGATATGTCATGTTGCTAGAAAAAGGAGAGCGAGGTGATTAAATATTGTGCTCCCTCGCCTTACTACAAGAATGGAATCGAGACGGGCCCATAGACTTTCTATTGAGTCCTACTCACTGCCTCTCCTGCAGCGAGTAGAATGAGAGCATGATATGCAAGTCTCTATGACACATCAAAAGTTTTCTGAAAACTCAGTGACCCTTTGATAGCCTCAGGGTGTTACAGCTTCATAAATGAAATTGGGCAAGGGTAAACTGCAATACAGCCATTGATACACGGTCACTGTGGCCTAATCATTACATTAGAACATAGTATACCACAGGTTTGACAGGATAGCTTACTGTATATGACTGAACGCTACTACATGAAAATAGGGGATTCAAGCTCCTGGTAATCAAATCAGAACACTGATCCCACCATAAAGATAAATAGTGGATCTTTTAGGTGGACAGCTGAGGGCCCTTTCAATGCTCTTTGCTCTAGTGTATTGCTCAATTTCCCAAATATTCATTCTGGCTTCAGATTGTATAATACAATTTGCTAAGGACATACCTAGTGAAGTGAATGGGGCTGAGCGCAATACCAAGCACAGCCACTATACAATGTACGGCACTGTGCTTGGTGAGCTGTGAGAAGGTCATGGCACTCAAAGAAGCACCTGTGCCTTCTCAAACAGCTGATCAGCAAGCCTCGGCCCCCCCATCAATCAGATATTGATGACCTATCCTGAGGATAGGCCATCAAGTGTCAAAATCCCTGAAAACACGTTTAAAGGGAACCTGTCATCAACTTTATGCTGCCCATACTAACAGCAGAAAAAAGTACAGACAGGCAAGTTGATTACAGCGTTCTGTCATTTAAAAGTTAAAAGTAAGTGGTTGCCGAGAACCAACATCATAATCATTGCAGATTGTGCCTGGAAAAGAGTCATGGCCACCTGAGAAGAGTCATGGTTATTCATGAATTCCTGCTTTCCCTGCCCACCTGCTGATGACTGACAGTCTTCTACCTAGTTTTCTCCCTTTCTGTCTAGGAGAGAACTTCCAATTATCAGTAGATGGGCAGGAGAGCAGGAGATTATGAATAACCATGACTCTTCTCAGGTAGATTTGACTCTTTTCAAGGCCTGGGCAATGATTAAGATGCTGGTTCCCAGCAACCACTTACTTTTAGCTCATGAGTGACACACCTCTGAAATCAGCATTTCTGTCACTATTTTATGCTGCCATTAGTGAGGTCAGCATAAAGTTGATGACAGGTTCCCTTTAAGTTGATTAAATTATTTTTATTTTATTCCACAAATTAAGTTTTTCTTTCAAATCTCCCTGGATTGGCTACCAATCTTTCTCTAAAACCATAGATAATGACATTTGAAAAGGGAAGCCGACATGTATTTCTAATACTGTAGTTTCTAGAAAAAAAGGGGACACTGTTTCAAGGGAATGTGTCAGACTGACAGAAAAAAAAATGTTGAAAACACATTCCCTTTAATTTTGGGCTGCTCAATAAACTCACTTGAAATTGAAGTGTCAAAATTTTAATAATAAGGTTATTACATGGACCAGAAATCATATTCTAAGGAACAATAGATGGTATTTTTTTTCAAATGTAAAGGACTCCATGTAAAAAAAAAATAAAAAAATAATGCACAAAGTATAGTGTGCAGATACAATATTTTTATGTTTATTAAGGTATTATTTTAGTTTTACTCCACTTTGGAGGAAAATAAATCTTGTGGAGATAAATAAAAAAAATTCTTTATCCAGAATACTATTTCAAGCTCACCTATTAACTGCTAAAAAGTAGAAGTCTGTAGAGGCTCCTACAATAATATATAAATTAAAAATTAAAAAAACAAATGGAGAAGGTGTGTATCGACATGGAGTTTTAAACAAGTCTATAACAAAATCTTGAAACCTTGGGTGATGCTTATGGACCATCATTGTTAATAGAAAATAATAGATGCAATCTTTTAGATTTTTTTTTTATTTCCTTTTTCCCTGTTTTCTCTTTCTTCCTAAGGCCTCTTGCACATGACCGTATTTAAAGTTCACGCCTGAGGCACATTTTTGTATATTACACGCAGACCTATTCATGTTTATGGGTCCGCAAAATTGTGGACAGCGCACAGATGTCATCACGTGCTGTCTGCAGCCATGAGGCCATTCCGCATATTATAGAACTTGTTTTATTGTTGTCCGTTTTGCGGACAGGAATATGCATTTCTATGATAGAGACCAAGGAAAGTGCGGGAAACACAGGGCCGGTATCTGTTTTGCGCGGATCCGCATTTGCGGACCGCAAAACGTAAACGGCCGTGTACATGAGGCCTAACAGGGAGGATAGTTATTAATCTTTCAAGGGTTTCAAAAACGTTATAGATTTGAGGTTGAAAATGAACAAACTGAAAGTGGCTAGATGGATGAAAGTGCAGCCAGTTTTAAATGTCTCTTAGAATATGTAAATTGTGATGGAATATACTTTATTAAATGCTGTATTGACTAGAAAAGTGAAATTAAATTTACATATGGTTTTAGTTTGAAAGTTCTGCCAAAAAAGTGATATGCCAAATACAATGATTACAGTCTAAATGGTTGCCTTCTGCTGACACCAAGGAAGCGGACAGTCTAGGGGCAATATATAAAGCACAAGTGCAGGATTATGATTTATGGCAATGTAAGGTGGCAAACAAGCAGACATGACATTTAAGAAGGGTTTTGTTTTTGAAGTATAAATAGCTTATTTCTCCAGCATAGACCTCAAAGCATGGAATAACATTAACCACCCACACAACTGTTCAGAATAACAAAAACACAAAAACAAAAAGGCCCCTTTCATGCAGAAAGACAAGAAAGCTTTTATAGTAAGAGGAATACTTGGAACTTATGTATCATGCAGACCATAAACATGATGCAGATCAGTGAGTTACTGTTTTCCATTCCAAAGCACAGGTAAGCTTATTTATTAGGTTTATACATTTGGATGTCATTAAAACACATTTAGATGCTTTGCAGTCTTTCCAAAAATCTAGAACGATCTAATGAAGTTACTTACGGTGAAAACAGATGTGTCTTCTGTATAAGCACCTACTGTAAAAATGACGACTTTTGCTGTTGCTCTCTTCTTGTGAAACCCCTACTGGTTGTAGGGAACACCAGTATTCCATGGTACCCTACCCTACCATGGTACCCTAGCAGGGGAACACTTTTCTACTCTGTATGACTAAATTCTTTCTTTTTTTAAGTTGTCTATGGGAGGGTATTAGGGCCCCCACTTATGTATCTTAGACTTATAGATAGTAAAGAGTGAACACCAATCGGACCCTCATTGAGATACAGGGGCAGACTGAGAACTTAAAGTGGCCCTGGAAAACTTAATATTAATGGCCCCGTTTTGTAGTCAGGTCCAAATTAATGAAAGGTAGGGCCAACACAAGTAGGCGGGAGCAGCAATACCATATTGTGGCACATTATACCACCCCAACAGAGCCAAATACCACAGTCCATCACAAAATACTGCCAGCAACACAAAATACATTACCAAAAATGTCCGTGGGCCAGCTTTCTGGAGGTCTCAGGCGGCCCCCTGGGCATAGGCCCACCGGGAAATTACCCTGTAAGGTCTATGGCCAATCCACCCATGTTGAGATACCATGTTTTATGCCAATCATATGTCAAGTAAGGTGGTTTATAGGTCAGTAAATTACATACTATGTCATGACTATCCTATGTTTATTTCATGGTGGATTAAATCCTGCCAGATGCCCTACAAACAAAGCATTTAAAACGGTTCCTCATCAGATTACAATTTTTTTTTTTTTTAAAGGCTTATGATTTTTTAAACAGACTGAGAATCGGGACAATTGTCGCGAATGAACGTTCTTACAAATGCTTGTTCACGATAACTGGCCAATGTTAAAGTGCAATTGATAACCCAACAAACACTTGTTTGTCAAGTTATTCTCCTTTCATGCGGCGCCAAAAAACCTTGTTTATCAACAATGATCTACATGTAAACTGTAGTTGAACAAAAAATCGTAGTAAAGATTATTCTTCCCAATACATCACCATACAGCTTACAAACAGGCAGTGATTGGGAATGACTTCCACATTCGTGATCAGTGCATGCTCTGTTGGCCCATGTAACTAGGTCCCTAGAATGGTGTTAAACAATAATTGATACCTTACCGTTTCTGCTCTGCTCCCATTCCAATGCTTATGGTGCCCCACCAGTCTCTACTTCCTGACCTCCCTCAACATACAGGAAATAACTGTCTGAGGAGCATCACTACTGTGACCAGGGATTGGTTGAATGGTATCCAGAAGGACCAGGAAGTAGAGACTGGCGGTGGCCCAGGATTAGTTAAAATGGGAGTGGTGGGGAATTGGTAGAGCATCACTTATTTAATAACATTTTAAGCCAGTTAAAAAAAAAAAAATTAAGGGATCGGACCATCCCCTTTAACTTACATTTTACTAACAATTTTTCACAAGTTTTTACAATTATTCAAACATGTACACACTACTAGATATAATCCTTCTGGATGTTTCATTTTTGTTTAATCGTTGGAAGATTAATTTAGGTAGATATCAGGCAAACAAAGACAGTTTCCACTGTAGAACAATTGCCGACCCCTTAACCTCTCAAGCTGTGACTGCTCTGTTTACTTTTAACAGTTAGCGGCCCTTTTCTCTCTGCTGGATAGAAAATATGAGGCATTTCTGTGCTTTGCAGGCATGACATCCTTATCATTAGTATTCAGTTTCTTTGTGAGCTGAACATAGGGGGTCAAATATTTATAGAGCTGCATATAGCTCTAACCCTGGGAGAGATGTTAAATAAGAGCCCATTTACATGGGTCGATGCGGAAAGCAGTGGATGGGAACGTCAATGATCCACCATTCAGCTGCAGTAGAGCTGCTTTTACATGCAGCAAACATCTGCTCTGTATGGTGATGAAAGATCGCAGCTGCGATCATTGTTTGTCGGCAGCATATTCCTATGTATTTACAGAGCAATTGCTGGGAATGAGCATTCATAGGAATGTTCGTCCCAGTCCTCAGCCCATGTAAAAGTGCCTTAAAGGGGTTTTCTGGGCTTTTACTATTGATGACCTATCCCCAGGATAGGTCATCAATATCAGATCGGCGGGGGTCCGAATACAGCTCATTGGCAGGGGTGTCTGATATTGATGACCTATCCTGTGAATAGGTCATCAATATTAAAAGCCCGGTAAACCCCTTTAAGCCTCCAAGAGATTGCATGAAAATCCAGGGTCAATTTCATGTTATAAGTACACAACATAAATAGAATATATGGTGACTGGAGTTTTAGAGGTTGGGGAGCAGTTCACCAAATAATGTAGTTGCTCTGTAAAATTCACTGTTTCTAATATTTTAGAAAAAAATACTATTCTATAGGAATATCATCTGCATGAAAATATGTAAAAATCCCAGTGTAGTACAATACATTTGTATTTCAGATCCTTGGGCTTCAAGTGCAATTACTTTTCCCCTGACAATATAGAATGGATAAACATTAAAGGCATAAACTCCAAATCACTCTCTTTAAAGGAAAAGAAAATATCTTACAATTTCATTTTCTTGGCATTCAAATTTTCAAATGATTTACAGTCCATATTTCAACTGCCCTTTAACTTACAAAGATTTATTAACTTCCCGAGGAGCATATTATATCTCCTTGTGGAGACACCAACTGGTTGGAGGAATCTGTCAGGCAATGCTCCCAGGGAAAGAGTATGTAAATTAGCTCTTCTTCACAAGAAAGAGAACCGTCAATCCATTGTTCAATCCATTAAACAGCGTTAAACAAAAAAACTTAGGATATCAGCTAAACAAAGGGCAAGAACCCTGTCTCTTCCTTTTAGAGAGCTGGCTGATATAGGATAATCACATTTCAAGGCTCTTTAATGGATCCAGAACTAGACAGGATACCTACCTATAGTTACCATTAGGGACAATTCCCTTCCTTCTCGGGATCTAATTTGCATAATTTGCACTGCCTGTAAGACGTGCATTGCTAGTGTTCCGACTAGGAGACAAAGTACTCTGTGAAAGCTACATCTAAGACCTCTTATCCAGCCAACCCGTTCACTGCTCCGTATTGATATGGGAAAGACCTCTAGAATCAGAGTCTTCAGAGGTCTGACACTTTTTTTTGGAGAACACACTGATTTGCTTGACATCTGTCTTGTGTTAAGGCATTGATTTACAGAGTAGCTACTATCTGTGGAAGTTTTCTTCCAACCACCCGTTTTAAGGATGGCGGGTATAAAACTTCAACACATTTTATATAAATCTCTCCAAGAGAAAAAAAAAATCCATACCTAGAAACCCTTCTTCATCCACGATAATAGTATAGTCTTCTGGAGTTTCAGTCAGACTGAAAAACTTGCACCTATGTGGGGAAAAAAAAAACAGTTGAAATAATTATACTTATGCTCCCACAATAAATCATCCGTTTTTAAAGATTTATGGGATCATTAATAAAACTGGTGTATAGTAGAACTGGCTTAGTGTCCATAGCAACCAATCAGAGGCCACCTTTCGTTTTTGAAAGCTCCTTTGGAAAATGAAAGAAATAAAATAGAATCTGATTGGTTGCTATGGGCAACTAAGGCTACTTTCACACTTGCGTTGTAAGTATCCGTTTGTGAGATCCGTCACAGGCTCTCCTAAACGGTCCAAAACTGATCAGTTTTGTCATAATGCATTCTGAATGGAAAAGGATCCGTTCAGAATGCATCAGTTTTGCTTCAGTTTGCTTCAGTTCAGTCAGCATTCCGTTTTGGAAGCGGACACTAAAACGCTGCTTGCTGCGTTATGGTGTCCGCATGAAGAAACTGATCCGTCATGACTCACAATGTAAGTCAATGGGGACGGATCTGTTTTCTCAGACACAATAGAAAACGGATCCGTCCCCCATTGACTTTCAATGGAGTTCATGACGGATCAGTTTGGCTATTGAAATCATAATTCAGAACGGATGCAGACGGTTGTATTATCATGACGGAAGCGTTTTTGCTGATCCATGACGGATCCAGCAAAAACGCTAGTTTGATAAATGACCCCATTAGTATTTCTTAAATGCAGTTATCAGATGGATGAGAGCACCAGGTTTAATGCAATGAGAAGAGGTCCAACACAAAACACACTTTTCCTACTGTACTCAATGATAATGAAGTAAAACAAATGTATAAGAGAGCCTGCAAAGACTGGTGGGAACCCAGAAACCTTTTTTGCCATTGAAACCCAGTTTTGTATTTGAAATTTTCATGGTTTTCAGAAAAATCTGACTGCACCAGTGCAGAGCATCGTTAAAAAATGTAGTGATTTATGCCAAGAACTGTGCACAGCTACCAAACACAACTGCCGCAAGGCACCATCAGACAAGAGACAGGAATCTTAGGGGGGAATTTATCATGAGAGGAATATTTTAAGTCAGTTTTGCTTGAGTCTACATTGGTTTACCTTATACCACATTTATCAAATGTCTCATGCTACTTGATAAATTTGTTTTAGGGCTCATGCACACGAACGTGTGCAGTCAATGCCTGTGCTGTGGACCATAATTTGCGGTCCACAATGCACGGGCACTGACAGTGGGGCCGCCGGATTCGGATTGTGGACCCATTCATTTGAATGGGGTCGGCGGTCCGCACCGCAAAAAAGTAGTGCATGCGCTACTTTTTTGCAGTGCGGAGGCACGGCCACAAACACCATGGAAGCACACCGTAGTTCTTTCGTGGTGTAGCGATCCGTGCCTCCGCTCCGCATCTTCCGGATTGCAGACCCATTGAAGTGGATGGGTCCGCGATCCGTGATGCGGGCTGCACACGGCCGATGCCCGTGTATTGCGGACCCGGCGTATACGGGCCGCAATACGGGCACGGGCCGGAATATGAGCCCTTATCCTTAGACCCAACACTTTTGTTTAGAGAATCTACTCCAGTTTTTCTACTCCACCCTCCTCCTGGAGTGAGATTGTGAATTTTTTTTTAAAAAAAAGTCTCAATGATAAATCTCATTAACATAGCAAACCACACCTACTTTTCCACCTACATTAAAAAACTGGAATCAGAGGTGTAAAAAGTCCTAAAAAGCCCTCCAGAATTCTGGAGTGAAGGTATGATAAATCAGGGCCAATATGTATTAACCATTGACCAATGCACTGAATATACAAGTATTAAACACAACAACCCTTCTTAGGAAAGAAATATAGATATTAAAAATGCAGAAGCATTATTGATTGTTATGCTTATGAATCAATGTGCTGAAAATATATATACTACTGGAAAATGGAAAAAGAACACCTGGAAAACAATGCAATTGAGCTGAAACTGACAAAGTATAAACTGCTAGGGGTGCTTGGTCAATGATCACACAGCCATGGCGGTGTAGTACACAGCTCTGTGTAATGGATAGAGACGGTTGCTGCTGCACTACTCCTATTCACTTTAATGGGAGCAGTGCTGCTGTAACAAATATTGTCCAGTACACAATGAATAAAGCTATGTCGTTCAAGCGCCGGAGCTACTCCTGAAAAGCTAATTGGTAGAGGTGTGTGGTGCTGGAATCCCGGCTGATATTAATAATCTATGCGAGATATAGATCATCCGTTGTTAAACCCTAGACAACCCCTTTATGCAACGAAAATGTGGTCCTTGGGGACCCACGTGTCCACCCAGTCACATAACACAGCTCATTTCCTTGCATCACACATAAAAAGTGGTCAGTGCAGATAGAGCACAGAAATACAGCATTCTGAATGGTCTTATACACTACGATAATCCAGTGTTTGGTCTTCAAGTGTCTCCCCCTCCCTTCTAGGCTTGCAGCATATGAGTGTTGGGAAACATATGTCTTGTTTTTATCTTGGCAGCTCACAGAATGTAGATGTATTATTAGATCAGCAAAACCTCGCTGAGAAGAAAGCTCAACCCATGGTACAATTACATCAGTGTGGCTCGCCCATTACCCCCACCATCTCCACACATACCTTCTTCTTAACACACTCCATCATCTCACTAATGGAAGTGGGAATAATTGTGATGCTTGGCACTTTGCTGCACCTCTCAATAAACCCTTAATCTATATTTTCGGTAATTAACCCATTTAAGCATCAGCCTATCACAGCCAATTTATTCTTCAAGATGCAACAACATTGCCAAACACAAGCAGATTCCGAGGTGCGAGGAAGATGGTTATATATAGCAATGGAAACATGCTTTTCTTGGATGACAGGCCTCGAACACTGAAATAACACTTGGCTTACACAAAACAGATATAAATAACACCAACAAATATATATTCAAGGAAACTCAGGACTATATTAGCATAGGGTAATAAATAATACCGCATTATATCTACTTCAGGCTTATAGCAGTGAACAATAAATTTCACTAAAACACAAATTTAAAGCAAAAAAGAAAATAAAACATATTTATGTGATCAATATTTGTGCACCTTTATGCCATATATCATAGTAATGTGAACAACGGCCCAGATTTACTAATCCTGTAGATAGTGTAATCTTAGACAGGCAGTCTAGACCTGCACCAGATATATCACAGGGGCTCAGGCTAGATGATAAATCTAATGCAGGGATAGACACTTTTTTCTAGCTCTATACCAACTATTGGGTGGCTTACTTTGAGACACCAGAATTGGAACACAAATGGCGCATCTTAGGTCCACCTCTCGGAAAAGCCTCACCCCTTTCCGCAAAGCCTACCCTCTTGATGAGCATGTCAGTAAAAATTTGTGCCACTTTTTAGACAGATTATTGGTGCAGACACAGTAAATCTGGGACAATATCTTAGAAAAGTGATGGCATATGCCTAGGATCACCTCTGGGACCACCACCAATCTTGAGAATGAAGTCACTATTTTGAGGCAACTGCAACATGGTACCATTCACATGTTAGTTTATTGTCATCTTTTTGTATTACGACTTGATACTTTGAAACCAATTATTAATTTTCAGTACAGTTCTTTTCTGATCTTACAATATTTTTCAGTTACATTGGTTGTTCCAAAACAATCTAATGGGGATCACTTTTATATACCAAGCTAATTCTTATATATTTTATAGAAATATTAAAGTAATATATCTGTAATGACTAGAAAGGCATGATGGGGAAGTGTAGAACAGCGTAAATGGCTTAAAACTACATTTCTATTTCAATAAGCATTAACTAAATGAGCAGCCTAAAAAGCCGCCTGACTGGTAAAATAAATCTGTGTTGCTTCCACATCAAAGAATCATCTGTTTCCTATGTATAATCAAGTTCCCCACATTGTGGAATACATAAATGTCTTCACAGTAAGGAATAATTGCAATAAAATAGTATTTATGACAGTCCCCTAAAGCAGAACACTATATTGGTAAGATCACTCCAGTTATTTTACTGCCAGATGCATATGTTGTAGACACTTGTATCAGAAAATGGAAATTCACCCGCAAAGTATATACTGCATATTTCAGTGCTTCAACAAGTAGACATAGAAACACTAATGTTACACTAATGTTGGTTGACGACCCAAATAAGAGATGAGCAAACCTTTCAAGATTCGTTTGTTTCAGGTTTGTCAAATTGTTTTAAAAATTAGAAAGAGAGAGAGAGAGAGAGAGAGAGAGAGAGAGAGAGAGGGAGAGACCAATACTCTGTATTTCTCGACAATATATGCGTTTTCTTGGGGGTACTCTCTCATAGACAGCACCGAGTATGAGGCCAACTATTGCCCCTCTGGTTTCTAGGAAAGATAATCAAATTAGTCTCTCTCTCTCTCTGCGCAACTCGCCTGACACTGTGATCTTTGAGTGGCACTGACTGGTTCTGCCGGCATTATGGAGGGACCATATTTATATGTTCTACATTCACTCTTTTTATACTCTACAAAGATTAAAACAAATCTAAATTACAAAAATATATAGACAAATATTGTGGTGTAAATGAGTCCTATATATTGTGCATGTGTCTAATCTTTGTCCTGAAACAGAGCCATTTTAACACCCCAAAAGCTAGTTTTCAAAGGTAAAGAGTGCCACCAGTCTACGTGAAAATGTTACAATTTTGATTATTGCCAAACTGCATCATTATTGATGGATCTATGAAACAAAGGTTGATGTTAAAACTGTCATCTCTCTAAATCTACAACATTAGAACCTACATCAATAAGGAAGACAATTTAGGATTAAGATGGCTGTTCTTATTTACGTCCACATATGACACAGTGTGTGGACATCTGTGGAGGTGTGAATTGAACCACCGACTTTAATGGGTCAACATATTCTCCCTTTGCAGTCCATTGTACACACAAATGTAAAATATGGTTTTCTGAATGGGGCTATAAATGACTTTATTGTGCAGGTCAAAAATCTTACAAGTATTAAAGGAGATTTGCCATAAACTACTATTCATTTTAAAGTTTTTTTTCAGCAATTGCTCTAGTTCCTCCTTGTTTTTTTTTCTCAAATTGACCTTATTTGCAGTTTTCTCCTAGCTCCCATGCTTGAATCCTTCTTCCTGGTTTGTCATGTGTCTGCTGGCTCATCATGCTGTCAGGGCAGTGAGATGTGTCCTGACATCAGCAGATCATGTGCTACTAACCATGCCACTTGTCCTTACCAATGGGGCTTCCTATGTCCTACATTGTAAGGCTCCACTGCAGGATTTATCCAACAGCAACTGTAAATGAAAACCGATTTGCTACAGGATGCAATGGTAGGCTAATAACTTTAAAAGAAGACAATTTTGATAAATGGTGGTATTTGGGGATAACAACAATATATGTTAAGTGGGATATATTAGTGCCACAACCCCTTTAATTAGATTCTTCATAGAGGTGAAAAGAGTCTAATAAGCCTGGCCAGGCTGCAGATTCCATTGGAAGCCACCTTTTACTTAATCCAGTTCCTTCTTATTTCAAACTGTTACAAGCAGTCCATGCGAATACACAATTCACTGCACAATTTCTGGCATTGAATATTGGGTCACTAAATGTAAAATGTAACATGAAGAAGTGTTGTTTTAATATGCAGAACAAGTAAGGGATGAGAAGTTACTGCTTAGCATTCGTAATGATAAAAAAAAATTAACTTTTTACTGGGTCTCATAAACTACATTGTAAAAACTCTGCTCAGTAAGCCAGTCTAATATGCATTCTGATGGCTAAATGGCCTGAATAACTCAGTGATAGGTTTTCATCTCTGGGTAGCTCCACATAATTAAATAGTCATGAACCTTGGTGAAAAATGCTGCTTTCTTTCAGCAGTATTCATGAAAATGCCTCAGAAGATACTCGGCTGGGTCAGATCGCATGACCAAGAGGGCTAGATCAAGCATGACAGTCACAGTGTCCAGATGAATTTTCTGCATTTGCATGGTATATATATATATATATATATATATATATATATATATATATATATTCAACAGTATTAAAAATACACATTTTAAATGCCTTATTATACAATAAAGTAAAATAGAATTAAAATATATAAAATTAAATCCTTGCCTACTTCCATCCAAAATCGAACATTCTGAACAGATTGAGAGATAAAATGGAACTACTGGTGTAAAATCGATGGAGGCAGATCACTATTTTATCGGTTTATGCCCCTGTGACGTTTTCGTACATCAGTAATCATTATTAGTAGCTTTGTTTTAGAATTCAACAACAAGGAACATTAAAGGGCCTGCCTGTTTTGGAAACCTAAATTTTACAACACATAGTAATAAATGTTGATATCTGAGGAGGCTTCTCTGTCCAAGACTCAAATCTATTTGCCAGATTAAACAGTGGCTGCGCAGAATGTCTCTCACATTAAAATACTTGGCATATCCATACATACACGGACGACAGTACATTGAATTAATTGGGAACTTGTAATGCTTTATTTATCCTGCTGAGGAGCTGTAGGGAAAAGGAACACTCACCACCAGGTTTTCCTACAGAATACAGCTAATTGCTGGGAGTCCTTGCAGTGGGAAACCTGGTCATAAGCTTACCTAAAACAGACCACCACATTACCATTTATTATGTTGGATTCTGCAGCCAATCAACAGTAATCACTGGATCCAGCGGACACCACTGGCACCTACCAGATCCCATTCACTATAATGGGACCCACCAGGTTTCCAGTATGAATACAAAATACCCGGCATGCAGCAGTATTCCATAATTTGTTTTTTATTTTTTGCTGGAATCAGCCATTGAGGCTGCTCCTCCCAGAATCTCCACTGGAGATGTGAACTTAGTAAGCAGCCATGTCAATTAGGTAATAATAGGAAGTCCTGAAAAAATGTCTGCTATCATGATCATTACCATCTCAGACACCGGAAAACCTTCAAAATTATTTACATAGTTTAATTATTTTAAGGCATCTTTTCCCAGATTTAGAGGGAAAGTGTTATCAAAAAATGACCTATAATTTAAATCACATTTTTATGTTTAACAAATGTTTTAAGAATTTTTGATTAGGTCATTTTTAATTTTCCATGTCAATATGTATCAATCAAAAACATAAAAATCTGTCCGTTTTTCGCACTGGCCACTAAGTCTAATAATAGGCGCTACTTCTTGGTCTTTATTGATCACTTTACTGCAGTTAACATATTATCTGTCATTCTAATCCTGCCTATAATTATATCACTTCTATGTATAGATAAGACAGGATCCACTATTCACAATAGGTGATTGTCAGCGCTTATCTATTCTTTTCTTGTACAATGACCTCTTCACAGGTCACTGGGCATGCCTAGAAAACTCTCCCATAGAAGTCAATAGAGTCTGCTGTAGACCATTGTGTCTATGGCCCATGGGGCTGCCGTAAAGCAATTTTCTTAATGCTTTCAAAATGTTGTTAAGAACAGGTCAGGCAAGACGTGTATGTGTTGATATCTGGTATTAACTGGCAGATAAAAATTTGGGTTACACATTGCCTTTAAGCTAGCCAATAGCCATCTCTCCCAAGCCTCCCATACATATGCATCCTTACTCAACAAAGCATGCATATGTGGTGAATGGGGAGAGGTCATTAATATCAGACAGGTGGAATCTGACACCCCCACGATCAGCGGTTTTGAGCAGCTGCCAATGCCAAATACTATTCAATGGGTGGAGCCAGAAGCAGAAGGCTCCATTTATGGTGCACTGCTGCATACGGCAGCATAGCTCCTATACTGAATACAGGTAATCAATATCTAAAGGTAGATTTACATAGGGCAATTATCGGGCTCATAATGAGTTCTTATCAGTATGTTGACCTATAGACATATATTACTTATCTTCATCTTTCATTATGGTTTTCCAATTTATTTGTAAGAAATATCATCTGTCTGTAATTTTGGGATAAGCTGTCCAAAAAAAGGAACAATTCTGGTTGGTAACCCTGCATATCTCCCAAAGAGGGTCAGGACTGATCACACGAGTGGGGTGGGCTCTTCAAACTGTTGATCAGCAGGGGTGGCCGGAGTCAAACCCCTATCAATCTGATTGTAATGATCTAACCTGCGGATATGTCATCAATATCTGACACTGCACAATCCCTTTAAACAATGACATTCTACATACAGATTTTACCATTCCGGTTAAAAGGAACCGCTTTTGATTCTATCCTACATAAAGATTTATACAGCTATTTTACTTGATTTGTAATAAACCACTATGTTAGCATTACACTGCTTTGCACCGCTTCGTCAACATGTCCCCTTATATACTGTGCATTTTAACAATGTGTAGAAAACAAATGTGTAATAGCGTGTGCACTAATCTTACCCCTGAAGAGTCACCTGGGCAGTGCCATTCAGGTAAGGAGTCATAGAGTCCCACACCCCTCCTGGCTTGATTAACATCCTACAGGCTGGGATACAACACAGCTCTGGCTGCATTCAGGGCTGCTGCTGTGAAGCGAGGTGTACTGACCTTGGCTTCATCTGCAAAAGGCGCATGCACCAAATGCTCCCTGCAAACAAATAGTTTGAGAAAAGACTTTAAAATAATTACATTCATGTCACTAGCAGCTAGGACAGAAGGGGGGTTCAGTAAACCTATATTCCTTCCTAGTACTGTCTATGCATTTTATTGGAGAAAATGATTTCTGAAATTTAGCGCTATTAAGCTCAGCACTTGGATTTTATCGCCACTGATAAAGTCTCGTAAAATTGATGGAGGAATTCATCCAAGTTGAAGGTGTTAATATCCCATTTCACAAGTAGGACACTGAGGACTGCAGGAATGATTAAACTTTGATAAAATGAATTTATCACCTTATTACAAGTGATGTGCACAGAAAGGCATGGCCTACAAAACATTTCATATCATGACAGAAAGTTCTGCAGTATCACAGGATAGCAAATGCTTACCACTCCTTTGTGTGTTGTCCACTTTCCCATTCCTATTCCATTGAAAATGCAAATCAACTGCCTCCATAACATTGTCACAGGAGGGATCCCATTAGTGCAAGAAGTGCCCAAGAACTGTTTTATTTTCTGTGATATGTAATTCAATAATATGCCTTTATAGGGCGCTTCATCTTTTGTCATACATACTCCACATCCTCACAATTACGGTTAGATTATTAATGTCTGGCTTCCTTCAGCAGCCACTGGGGGTGCTCAATGCTTGCTTCTCCTAGTGCAGATCGTCAGCAGTCTTTGCAAGATACTTACCTCCTCTACTAAACGGTCTCTCTAACTATGTCAAATTTCTGGACAATCAAGAAGAGTAGGCAAATAGGATACACTGCATAATACATTTCCAATAGGAAGTTTGGTGGTTGTCTACTGAGCCCTGATATATACTTTGGTGATAACTTTATTTTTAAGGGGGAATGAATCATATGTAAGGTATTTAACATACCTCCCAACTTTTGAGAATTGCAAAGAGGGACAATGTGTGCAGTTTTTTTCATACTAGGCCATACTAGGCCACCCCTCTAAGTCCACCTAAAGCATAATTACTGGAGCCCCTGCTGCAATTTTTTTCTTGCGTTTCAATGTCCATAGAAATATTAACACATAAATCATCAGATTATAGATATTTTAAGGTACAAATTGCACCAAATAATGAAGTTCTGGTCTAATATACAGGTATAAACCATACAAACACTTTAGTAAGGAGCAATTTAGTAAATTTATTAATGCACATTTATGCATTAATTCCCCAGGCCAAAAAGAGGGACATTTAAGTATCAAAGAGGGACAGAGGGACTTGGGTCAAAAAGAGGGACTGTCCCTCCAAAAGAGGGACACTTGGGAGGTATATATTTAACACTAGTTACAGTAATTAGAGCCAAGTTTATACAACATAAATATTATGTCTGCTCTTTTTAAGGTTTGTAGCTGTTTATAAGTATAAATTAAAAAAATCCTAAATTCATGCAATTTTTGCACTGGTTAATACGTTGAGACTTCCTGTTCTGTGCAGATCACTTTTCAGCAGCAATCTCATTATCATCACAGACAGAATTACAATGACAGATAAAACCTCTAAAGATAAACTGTGACTATCACTTATTGTGAATAGTGGATCCTGTGTTATCGACTTAGGCTACTTTCACACTGGCGTTTTTAAATTCCGGTATTGAGTTCCGTCAAAGGGGCTCAATACCGGAAAAAAACGCTTCAGTTTTGTCCCCATTCATTGTCAATGGGGACAAAACTGAACTGAAGACAACGGAATGCTCCTGAAAGCATTCCGTTCCGTCTTCAGACCGGAGAACAAACCGCAGCATGCTGCGGTTTGCTCTCCGGTCCAGGCATCCGCACCAAGACGGATCCGGAATGACCCCCAATGCAAGTCAATGGGGACGGATCCGTTTGGTGTGGACACACCAGTAATCCGGATCTGTCCTCCATTGATTTCCAATGGGGGGTCATTCCGGATCCGGCATACATACACACAGACTACATACAAACAAACATACAGACATACATACAAACATACAGACATACATACATACTCACATACTCCCGGGACGCCGGCAGCAGGTCTTCACGCGCCTCCTGCACGCTGCGATGACGTTTCCCCACTGCGCCCAGCAGAGGGCGCTGTGGGGAATCGTCATCACTGCGCGCAGGAGGCGCGTGAAGACGTTCTGCCGGCGTCCCGGGAGTATGTGAGTATGTATGTATGTCTGTATGTTTGTATGTTTGTATGTATGTCTGTATGTTTGTTTGTATGTAGTCTGTGTGTTGTTTTAATGTGTGTCATGTGTGGGGCCGGAGCGCTGCTCCGGCTCCACACATGTATAGCGTTAGCACGGATCCGTCGGCACCCTTTAGGTGCCGGATCCGTGCTAACGCTAGTGTGAAAGTAGCCTTAGGCTACTTTCACACTAGCGTTTAAATATTCCGGTATTGAGCTCCGTCATAGGGGCTCAATACCGGAATAAAACGCTTCAGTTTTGTCCCCATTCATTGTCAATGGGGGCAAAACTGCACTGAAGACAACGCAATGCTCCTAGAAGCATTCCGTTTCGTCTTCAGACCGGAGAGGAAACCGCAACATGCTGTGGTTTGCTCTCTGGTCTGGGGCTCCGCACTAAGACGGATCTGGAATGACCCCCAATGCAAGTCAATGGGGATGGATCCGTTTGGTGTGACACACTAGTAAACGGATCCGTCCTCCATTGACTTTCAATGGAGTTCATGCCGGATCCGTTTAAGAGATGTTAAAGATAATACAACCGGAACCGTTTATTACGGATCCACATGGTTGTATAATCAGCATGGCTGCCGCAGGTGCACGTGTGGGGCCGGAAGTACGCTCCGCCCCCATTTACTGTAATGGGGGTGGGCCGCGGATCCGACCGCAGCACGGCAAACTTGCTGAGAGGCGGCCGGAACAAAAGTATGACATGTACTTTTGTCCCGGCCGCCTCTCGGCAATTTTGCCGTGCTGCGGCCGGATCCGCGGCCCTCCCCCATTACAGTGAACTACGCTCCGGCCCCACATGTGCACCAGCGGCAGCACGGATCCGCCTGCCAGAGTCCCCTGCCACTAGCGTGAAACTAGCCTAACCCTCTCTGCACAATGACCTCTGCAGAGAGGGTAAGTCCTCTCCTGTCCATTGTGCTTATGGTCCACGTGTCTGCTCTAAAGCAGACGTCTAAATGGCTACTCAGGCAAGATGGCAACTAGCATAACTATGTACAGATAACAAAATGAAAAATCTACAATCTCCAGCCTGAACCACTGGAATAAATCTGGTGCAGATCCAGACAGCTTCTTACACCATCTACAGGATTAGTAAATCTGGGCCAATAAGTTGCACTATCTGATTTTATTTGGCAGAAAAAAAAAAGTATATAAGCGCATTCCTATAAAGGGGTATTTCAGTAATTTAAAATTATACTCTATCCACAGGAGGGGGATAACTATAAGATTGGTAGGGGTCTTAACGCTGGGACCTACACCAATCACAAGAACAGGAAAGAACATCAAAGAGATGAAGAGACCCCTCCTGTGGATACCCTAAACATAAGACAATATATAAAAGAAAATATAAAGTTCTATAAATTGTTAACCAGCCTTCCTGTACATAGGATAATGATAGTGTACACAGTCAATTTGAAACCTCACCGTTCACTATGGGCTACTTGCACCACTAGTAGTTGATTTCTACCCCTGCCTGCTCACATACATTTCTGAATTTTCCCAGACCTATGCAAAAGGGAGATAACTATTCCTATAGGCAATAGGCAAAGGATCAGTGTTGAGCATTCTTCAGTTGTTTTGTTCCAACAGATTCATGCACAAAACAATAAATGCCATACAAGACAGAAAACATGGGAAATAAAAACTTGTATTATTTACAAAAGGAATTCTTTTGACAAAAATCTAAAAAAAGAATATATGGTTTGCAATCTGTTTGTGACAGAAAGCCATATGGTGGCAAACTTTAGTATAAAACACTTGAAATACGCCACCTAAACATTGCCTGGAGGCTTTGTTCCTACAGCAACACATTGGCTTAGTCACTCATTTTTGTGCTGCTGATGACCTGTGGATTAACTGCGTTTGGCCCAGCAAATTCAGCAAGTTAGGCTGCCAGCTAAGCAGAAGGAGCTTTACCATGAAAGACATTTCAGGCTCCGATAACAAAGGAAATTGTATTAAATACAGCACTCCAAGAAAACCTCAGCCTCAAAGGTGCAACACTATATTGTAGTTTGCTTTTAAGGAAAATTTGAGCTTATAACAGTAAAATATTTTATATCCGTCATTGGCGTTTACATGGTTTTCTGTATAAAACACTGTACTATTCAGAGATTCTGACAGTCCCCCTATAAATTACAATTTAAAGCACACGTCAAATGATAGGAGTAAAAATTCATTATGTTAGCCTCTCACTGACAAGTGATATTTCTTGCCGGCTCCCAAAGGACGCTTGTCTGAGTAAACTGAAGTCCTAATTTGGTCAGGATGGAGGTCGGTTATTATCTTTTCATACCATATATATTTCTATAGTGACAACAATGATACAGAGCGTAGATACAACACAAAAGCAATATTGACACATAATAACAATCCTGCTTAGAAACTGAACAAAAAAATAAACCATTCACCTGTCTGCCATTTAGTTGGTCTTTATGACAGTTAGGGCTCATGCACGCAACCATATTTTTCTTCAGTCTACTGTCCGCATATTTTGTGGATAGCACACGACCGATTCATATCTACGGGGCCATGCACACATCCGTATTTCTTTGTGGATTTGTGTGGACATTTTACAAATTATAGAACATGTCTTATTCTTGTCCATTTTGCACACTAGAATAGCCCTTTCTTGTGACTGGAGTGAGAAAAATAAGGAATGCACTTTTAATAAATCTAGTGGAAAATTGTATGTTTTTGTAATCCAACAGAAAAATGTAACATTAATCTTGAGACAACCATAAAATAACATTGCAGGATATTTTGTGAATCAAGTGACCAACAATCTCATGACAACATTTTTGGCAGTAATTTCCATCTAGTTAGGGTCTCACAAACACACAATAAATTATAACCTCTACCAACATCATACCGTGCTGCACTGTGTATTCTGCTTACAGGACAACACAATATTACAACAGAGGTCTGCAGTCTGCTAGCCCACAGTTCCTAATAGAAGTTTCAGTAAAGGAGATATCATGTGTGTGGCAGTGGAGAAGACGATTAATACCCAAGGACAGCGAGCAGCTCTTGGGAAACTGCAACTGCTATTCAAATGATTGCCTTTCACATGCAAATAAAGCCCACTTACTATGCAGTTCTGCCATACATACAGTATGTAGAAATTCAGTCAAGTATCTGTTGTGTGTATAACTTTATAATAATTGGAATTATGCCGAATGCATTCAGTTAATCAATTTAATTAAATATCTTAACAGGCATTACTAAAAGATAATAATTCAATACTTAAAGAGCCAGTTGCTATTTCCAAACTCCTCAAAACGAACAGATCTTGTATCAAGATGGGGTGGTGGGGTTACTTTAGTCCCTAAGGGCATGATCATAGGTACGGTGTGAATGCACTCTTAGCTTATCTTGAGTAGCATTCTTGTGCACTTTTGCTCTTCCTATCAAATTGAGCGTCTTGATTGCGTGGTACATATAGGTGTGTTTGCTCCTCCTCTCATTGGTTGCTGTATGCACATAGAGGTCACTAGGAGCAACACACCTATGTGTGCAGCGTCCACACTCCTAGATATAGATGCCCAACGGCATAGTTAGGTTTAGTGTAGGACCTGCCTGACCTGAGACCACCATGACGCTGGGTAGGTGGGCACAGATGTGTTTTGATCAAAATATATTGGCTAAGAGTCTCAGATTTTATCATATCAGAATGAGGTCTTAGTTTATACAGTATATATTGTTTGCATCTATTTTTGTGCACTAATAATATTTTTCTGTGATTTACTATGATCATAGGTAGGTTTCTGCATACAGTTTTGGAAGCCAAAAGCAGGAGTTAAAGCACGAATTAAAAAAAAAAAAAGTTGTATCTGTCCTTTATACTTCCTCTCCTTTCATGATCTAGTTCTGATTTGGCTTATGACTGGGAATCATCCTTATAACACAACCACTTAACCCTTTCCTGACGCCTATCCTTGTCCGCAAAACTGACAAAAATAGGACATGTTCTATTTTTTGGGCGGGGCTACGGAATGGACATACGGATGCGGATAACACACAGTGTGCTGTCCGCATTTTTTGCTGACCTACTGAAGTGAATGGGTCCGCATCTGAGCCGCAAAATATGTGGATCGGAGGCCGCAAAAGCAACTGTTGTGTGAATGCAGCCTTACCCTGTATGTTCTGTAGTGATATACGTAATGTTAGGAGGGAAAGGGTTAGGGTGAGAATTTGGCGGGGGGGGGATGTTCAATTTTTGACTTGGCCAGCAGAAAAGCTAGGTGCACCAGGGAAGGGGCCCAAGCTGAACTCTTGCACCAGGGCCCATGAGCCCTTAGCCACGCCCCTGGGAAAGGCAGTTGTATATTGGAAATTTTAACCATTTAGAGCCTGTATACAAAATATATTAGGTTGGGTTTACATGTAGGTTTTTTGCTTGCATTTTTGGTGCATTTTATTGCTGCAAAAACGCCAACTCTAGATGTTAGCTGAAGGTCTTTGGAAAACATAAAACGTAGGCAACACAAGCATTTTTTTGCTCATGCAGTTTTTATTGATTAGGTGACTTTTTAATCTTTCTGACTTCTTTTTAAAACTTGTCATTTTTTCAGGAGTTTTTACATCACCTCTATAGAGAAAAAAAACAATGAACAAAATAGTAGTGGTAAGCAGGGTTGTACTGGCCCACTAGAGTACCAGAGGATCCTCAGGTGGGTACAGTGTCTGAGACCATGGGCCCCAGAGGTTTTGAATCTAATCATTTGCCTCTGTGGTCTATTTCTTTAACTGAAAACCAAGCAGACCGTATTAATAATACAGAGGTTGGGCACAGAGAATAATTTCCTCTGGTGGGCCCAATGAACTCCAATCTGATACTGGTGGTAATACACATTACATGCAAAAAAACAAACAAACAAAAAAAAAACACCTGAAAAGAATAGCCATACAAAATGCACTAAACATTGCAGGCGGCCCAACAAAAAAAAAGCCCTAAAAACGTCCATGCAAATGTATTATTTTACTGAGTTATATTTATGCTTGAGCCTTTTTAACACCAGTTACTCCAGTGCAAACCCAGCTGGGGGGAGGGGGATTGAAAAAACATTGGAGGCATTTATCTACATAGTTTTTCCAGCGTAGTCTTTGTGTTAAAACATTAAAGAGGACCTTTCACCACTTTTAAAAAATCAAACTACACTATGTACCTCATAGTGTATCCCCCTCTGATGGTAGCGGCGCTTTTTTTTTTTCAAAAGGTCCCCCGGTGGCTTCACACGGCCCCCCGGTCTTCTGTCGGGCTTTATGTAAATTCAGAAGCATCGGAACAGGGAGGAGGAGACTCCCTGTTCCTCAATGGGCGTTGCTTCTGCCCTGCTGTGAGCGCTGTCCAATCAGAGCGGACCGCTCACAGCAGGGCCGAAGGAGTACATAGTGTAGTTTGATTTTTTACAAGTGGTGAAAGGTCCTATGAAAGGGCTGAACAAGATTACTCTCATTACAGGCCAGCTCGTTACAAATGTCATTAAAGTCATCAGTGCAGATGTTAGTTCTATGGCAAGCCGTTGCTTGCTTTTCTACTGAATATTCAAAAACTGGCACATTTGGTGTTGGCTGTTCTGCAACACAACATAACTTTTTTTAAAGGGAGAAAAGGCACAATCTTCCATATAGAGGTTTATCTAGACAGACATAATATAAAGGCAAGGCTATTTATCAGTATGATATCACTAACCATTAAACTATGCTGCCATTAAAATAAATATAATACACCATTATGTAAAATGCAGCAAAACTACTGTTCTAGCAAACAGCGAGGGTCTCAGCTCACTGACCCCTCACTAATAACATCTTCTGACATGTCTCATTGATATGTAAAGGTGAAAAGAACTTTTAGAAAAACAAAATCTGACTGAGGGTCAGAGCATAATCTAGTTAACTAGGGAAAAATAGTGTCCAAGTGCACAATAAAGAGAAGCACTTAATTTACTTTTCTTTTTGCCCCACCTAAAGGCCATTTTAGACGGGCCGATGTGTCTCCCTGCCCGAGCGCCGATCAGCGATATCGGCGCTCGGGCAGGGAGCCTTTACACGGCCCGATGAATCGAGCGCCGGGCCGCACGAGTGATCGCTGTATCACTCGTGCGGCCGGGAAGCTCCATACTGTCAGGCGCACATCGCCTGTTTACACAGGCCGATGTGCGCCCGACAGATTGGATCTTTTGTAGAAACCAAAAGATCCAATCAGCCGACGAACGAGCGTTTTGCTCGTTCGTCGGCTGATTAGGGCCACTTTTACACGGGCCGATTATCGGCACTAGCGTTCCTAGGAACGATATTTCGGCCGATAATCGGCCCGTGTAAAAGGACCTTAAGCTTTTGTAACAAATTAATTAGTAACCAAAGAGCAGACTTCCAAGTGAGCGTGTCCTCAGAAAATGGCCTATAGTTTAAATAAAGTTTTTATGTTAAACATTGTTAAAGAATTTTTAGTGATATTAATTTATCATGTCACTATATTAAAAAATATCCTAAAATCCTGCGGTTTTTGCTGTGACCATAAAGCTTAATAAAGGTGCTAATTCTTGGTCTGTACAGGTCACTTTTCAGGTCTCATTATCATCACAGGTAGAATTACAATGACAGATATCACATAGATAGATAGATAGATAGATAGATAGATAGATAGATAGATGGTATAGCAGGTAATTACAGCTCCTCTGCCACATTCACTTCAATGGGATGGCTCCTTCCTATTAAAAATAGAAGATACACCAAAAGAAGTGTCTGGCACACTGGCCCCATCTCCTGCATATGCAACAATTCCTGAATATAAGGGAATTTAACCCCCCTATTTTAAATAGATCAAACCAGGTGAGGAGTGTGCCCATCAACCAATTACGCAACTATTTTGTTACTATTGTTACGGCTAAGGGTAAGCCGTTGTTTGGAGCACCTCCGTTACATCTACTGTTAATTGGTGAGCCACTACCTGTCTTGACATTTTCTCCTTATTCGGAAACTGCCCAGGGCAGCAGAGGAAAGCCACGTGCACAACATTTTTTTTAACTAAGTGGCGTATTTTGTGCACGTTTTCAATCAAAATGTAGCTGTCTCACAGCAGGGCTTCTTTATTCTGTCACCTGGTCATCTATAATGAAATTCCTAATTGTCCTCCAGCAATAAATCAGACAGACCAGAACCTTCTTTTTAGTTTATAGACTGTATAGGTTGGTAAGTAAAACCAAACAGTGCTTGGTTCCTTCTGTAACTGCCATAGACATCAATGGAAGGAGCTCCATACAAACATGACCACCGCTCTACTGGTGGCAGTTGGGAAAAGCTGCCAATAATGGGTGCTTTGAATTCCTGAGCAAATTTTACATGTTTTGCTGGTGGGTGAGGTTTGTAGAGGCTAGGCCTCCAACTATCAGGCATTTTTGCCATATCCTGTGGATAGGATGGGAATAAGAGTAGGAGAATAACATTAGTGCTTTTCTGGGTTGACTGGCTACCTGACTCCTGGAATTTGTCAAGCCTTGGTGGGTTTGTTGGAAGGATTGGCTATAAAATACATTCATACATCCTGCATTACTAGATGACAGATACTGGAAATATATTAAAGAAGAGATCAGTCAAGCTGACAGTTTGTTGAATGTCTGAAGTAAATAAACCTAGTTAAATTACCACAGCTTACTTCTTCAGCTTATTTTAATGCCCTAGTGGTCAGCACAGAAATAGAGGACTTGAAACATTAGCAGGCAAATAGAAAGTTGATCACATACTCTCGGGGCTCTGGAATCCTCACCCATCTACAGCTTTCCAATCAAAGCATTTCTTGAAGTTATGAAGTGCGGCTGCTGATCCTATTTTTTTCTTAGCCAAGTACAGTAGAGTCTAGAAGAAATGTAACACCACTGAAAGTGGGACTGACCAATTCTAAAAGTGCACTGAGTAATTCTTTCGAGTAACGATGCCAGAGGAATGCACTTGAGCTACGATATCACTTAAGACTACCACTGCCAGCCTACTAAACATCCCTGCCACTGTTAACAAGTTCTTAGAATGTCTTCAAGCAGGCAGTTGACCTTTCCCAAAGTCTCCAATAATGCTCTGGTTTCTTGTAATCCTAAAAGACTTTAAGCGGCAAGAAAATTAATTGCAAAACCAACCAAACACACAGCTGTTCACAAGCAATGGGAAGCAGGATAATAAATTATTAGACTTGTCTCTCAACAAACACACAGAGATACTAACCACAGGTTATTCGTGGTACACAAAGACATGGTAACCTTATTTTATGATCAGTCTTTGCTTACTGTTCAATTTAAATGGAGTTTCCTGGGAGTATAATACCATACCTCCCAACCGTCCCGGATCCAGTGGGACAGTCCCGGATTACAGTGGCTGTCCCGGTACGGGGGAGGTATGTCCCGCTTTTTGGCAGCTGTCTCTGCCTGTATTATGATGAAATAGAGAGACAGCATTGTCTCCCTGCTCCATCTTTCCTCCCCCTGCTGGCTTCTCTGCACCTCTTGTCTGTGCAGGGTCGTACAAGGTAAGTATGAGGTGTTTTTTTTTTTTTACTTTCTGTGAGGGGGCACAAAGTGGGCATATTACTGGGGGCATATTACTGGGGGCACAGTGTGGGCATATTACTGGGGGCACAGCTGGCCATAATTCTGTGAGGTGGCACAATGTGGGCATAAATTCTATGCAGTGGCATGAAGGGGGAATAACTACTATGTGGGGGCATTAAGGGGACTGGTTGGGATTAGGTGTATAGTTATGTTTTGGGCAGAGTTAGAGGTGTGGCCTAGTGTGGAAAAAAATTGCTCTTTGCTCATTTACAAAGTTGGGAGGTAAGATAATACTGATGACTTCTCCTACGATAGGTCATCAAGATCAGATTGGTGGGGGTCCAATTCTTACCACCCTCACTGATCAGCTGTTTGAAGGTGAGGCTGTGGTGATGTGGTCTCTTCCTAGGCCAGTAACATTACTGTCATTGGTTACAAGCTCATTCCTAAAAGGACCTGGACTGCAAAACTAAGCACAGGCACTATACAATGTATGGTGCTGTGCTTGCTATGCTGTGAGGAGGCCACATTGCTTTCAAACATCCGATTGGCTAGGGTACCATGAGTTGGAGCCCTACTGATCTGATGTTGATGACCTATCCTGAGAATAATACATCAGTACTGTACTCCTGGAAAACTCATTTAACTCTTTGGAAGAATGCCACTAGGCTTGAGCGAATCGAGAATTTTCTGTAATGCTGTTTCCGTACAGCATTAAAATGTATAGGCTCTGTGTAGCAAAACTTTGTCTCGGCCGAAGTTGTGTAAGACTTCTGTGTTTGACTTTGGTATTTCTTTTTTAAAATAGGAATCCAAAGTCTGCTTTGCTACTGGCTGGTACCTCAGTCCCAAGGCCGACTTTGGATTCGTATTTTAATGTGCTTTTAAATGCACAGATAGGAATACCGGAGTCATTCACCGAAGTCTTGCGCAACTTCAGCCGAGAAGTTTTGCTACACGGAGCCCATACATTTTAATGCTGTACGGAAACATCATTACAAACAAAGTTTTGTAACGAATCAACTTCGGATCTATGATCCAAAGCTTGAGTCGCTCAAGTCTAACTACCACTTTAGAAAAACGCTGCATGATTGACAATAGGCATGATGTAAAATTGTTGTTTTTTGGCTTATAAGAGACATATACTGTAAGAAGTTGTGACCTATCCATTTTATTACAGTAGATTCATTGAAGACCTTGGTATTCAGATGTAAGTGCTACTCATTGAGGTCACAGGGCTAGAGTATAAATAAAATTACGCAGATTGCCTGGGTTTTTTTGGCAATAGCTACTAAATTCAGCATCATCCGTCAGAATGCTATTCAGCTTCTGGCTTGCTGCTTAGATTAATAAATACCCATGCATAAGAGGTTGATATCCCAGCACCATGAAGTCATTTGTTTCCCCTTTATTTTAGGACAGATCTTCTGCATACATGGCGCTTCTATCCCAGCAGAGGGTCTTGCATCATCAGGATTCTCAGAAGCCATAATGGATATGACAGATACAATTAAGTTTTTTTTTCCAACTGGTTAAATAGAGACAAGATGCCACCGACACTTGTTCTTCAGCTGAAAGCTATGTTGATGAGACGCCAAAATCATAATTTGTGTCCAGCAGATAATCCTGTGTAAACAGGGATCTACTGACCAAAGACAATGTGACTGCAGCAGCAGTAGAAGTGATTGCTGTCCCAATTAATACTAATGCACCGTGTTTACAAAACCCCTGCTTTTCTTTTTAAAATTGGGGTCAGGACTGACTCCTCTTGTCCTAGATGTGGTCATTCCCCAGCTACGTTATTACATATGTTTTGGGATTGTAATGAGCTTTCCACTTTCTGGAAGAAGCATTAAAAAAGCGTATCGGATTGAGATTCCTTATACTCCAAGAGCATGTATCCTAGGTGTTTTGCATATTAGTAACCAAGCAATGTGTCTTGGTATACAAAGAATTTTATTCCAGGCTTGGAAACTAATAGCTAGATACTGGATACGGCCACAACCCCCTTCCCTCACAGAATTTCATAATCGAATGAGAATTATCTTACGTCTAGAAAAAGGGGTATATATTAAAAGAAAATGCGAGGCGAAATTCACTGCAATATGGGAAAGATGGATAGCTGCTGAGGATGGAACACCTGATCCTTAATATATCATCAATACAAAGTAGGTTTGCTGAGTGTAGCTTAGGATACGATTATGGAGCATTCTTGCAGTCTTTGCTGTGCGGTAGCCGTCTCCTCGCCAGAGGGAGGGGGTGGGTGGGTAAGTGGGGTTTGTATTGCTAATTTCTATTCGTGTGATGTGATTGTCTCTATACAGCTTTTGTATAATAGTTTTTTACATGCAATCTCGTCTGTATATATGTAAATGAAGACACTCACACTTTATTTGTAAGTTTTGGAAAAACTTTAATAAAAATTATCTGATTAAAAAAAAGAAGTGATTGCTTCATGTAAATGCAGCTCTCATCTTTGTTCACAATCAGGAATTATTGGGAATGAACAGTTTGTTCCCAATAATTGCCTGTACAGTTGACCAGTGTAAAGGGGGCTTTAGACAGCAATTGAAATGGCACACTTTACAGTCTATGCCTAAATGTACAACAAAGTTTGTTACACAGTACGGCTCAACATTTTTTGTGTTATTTTGGAGAAATAAAAAACTGTTTCTATGATGTTGCTCTATACATAGAAATGGGCAAATGTATAAAAATGTAAGAGAAAAAAAAAACAACTGACTTTCAATTGGATCTTTAAAACAGGGTTGAATAAAAAAAATGCAATGTATTTGCCCATATCTCCTCACAGAATATACAGTGCCTTGAGAAAGTATTCGGCCCCCTGGAACTTTTCAACCTTTTGTCACATTTCAGGCTTCAAACAAAAAGTTATAACTAGAATATATATTTTGATGTGCACACTTCTTATCTGTTGTGCATGGACATATGGTTGAATGGTCGATGTAATGGTTTAAGGTGGTGGTTTAGTGACGAATATTCACAACAATAATAGATCTATTGCATAAATGTGCCGTATACCTGTATATAAATGATGGTCTTGAATGAATTAGCGGTTAAAAAAATATTTATTGGGATATAAGCAAATAGGGTTTAAAAATATGCTAGTAATAGAAATGTGTATAAAAAATATATAAAATAATATAAAAAAATAATAAATTATAGTATATATATGAGGAATATATATATGAAGAACAAACAGTAGTAGTATCAAAAAAAAAATGAAAATTAAATGTCCAAAAAGTTGTTGGAGCTCAGCTAGCTGATTGGTTTAAGCATGCATATATAAAAAAAGTTTTTAGTACGTTACCGGTGAGGTGATTTCAAGCAATGTACTCCTCTTATCTTGCTTTAAGGCAATGAGTCCCTTAGATGCTGGGCCCCTTGGTTGGGTGGATATTCCCAGACGTTTTTCAGTGGGATATAGTCTGCTTGTAATCCTCTTGGCAAGGATGAGCAGCAGTTTAGATCGCGGCCTCCGTGGCGTCCCACGTGGGTACGCGCCTCGGGTAAGAAGTGCTGACTCAGCGTTCTCGCAGGCAGCGCTGTAGAAGTAGGGGCTGTTAACGCTGATCGGCTTCGGATGAGGAGCTGTGTCGGCGTCAGCTGATGGTTCTCCGTCCGGACGATATCTTGTCAGCGTTGTAGATGCAGCGGAGGCGCCCGATACTTCATCCAGCGGAGGGTATTTGGCGGCGTGTGTTTGGTCCTCATGCAAGTAGTGCCGCAATTGTTGGCAGATGTTTAGCAGAGGTTTTCAATAACTGTATGCGGGTATACCCTCTGTAGTTGGGGCGTCAGGGTTTCTTTAGTGGGTGCGTGCTGCAAGTCTCCTCAATAGGTCCTCTGTCACCAAACGCGTTTTGGGGCTCTAATGCCCCTTCCTCAGTGGTTTACCACTGAGGAAGGGGCATTAGAGCCCCAAAACGCGTTTGGTGACAGAGGACCTATTGAGGAGACTTGCAGCACGCACCCACTAAAGAAACCCTGACGCCCCAACTACAGAGGGTATACCCGCATACAGTTATTGAAAACCTCTGCTAAACATCTGCCAACAATTGCGGCACTACTTGCATGAGGACCAAACACACGCCGCCAAATACCCTCCGCTGGATGAAGTATCGGGCGCCTCCGCTGCATCTACAACGCTGACAAGATATCGTCCGGACGGAGAACCATCAGCTGACGCCGACACAGCTCCTCATCCGAAGCCGATCAGCGTTAACAGCCCCTACTTCTACAGCGCTGCCTGCGAGAACGCTGAGTCAGCACTTCTTACCCGAGGCGCGTGCCCACGTGGGACGCCACGGAGGCCGCGATCTAAACTGCTGCTCATCCTTGCCAAGAGGATTACAAGCAGACTATATCCCACTGAAAAACGTCTGGGAATATCCACCCAACCAAGGGGCCCAGCATCTAAGGGACTCATTGCCTTAAAGCAAGATAAGAGGAGTACATTGCTTGAAATCACCTCACCGGTAACGTACTAAAAACTTTTTTTATATATGCATGCTTAAACCAATCAGCTAGCTGAGCTCCAACAACTTTTTGGACATTTAATTTTCATTTTTTTTTTTTTTGATACTACTACTGTTTGTTCTTCATACATATATTCCTCATATATATACTATAATTTATTATTTTTTTATATTATTTTATATATTTTTTATACACATTTCTATTACTAGCATATTTTTAAACCCTATTTGCTTATATCCCAATAAATATTTTTTTAACCGCTAATTCATTCAAGACCATCATTTATATACAGGTATACGGCACATTTATGCAATAGATCTATTATTGTTGTGAATATTCGCCACTAAACCACCACCTTAAACCATTACATCGACCATTCAACCATATGTCCATGCACAACAGATAAGAAGTGTGCACATCAAAATATATATTCTAGATATTCCCTTACACAGTGACTACGGGTATAGTCACAAGATAGTTGCACCTCCGTCCCCATTATTTGAATAGAGGTGAGCCACCATACGTTTTATTTTATTTAAAAAGTTATAACGTTTTTAATATTTCGTGAAGAATCAACAAGTGGGTCACAATTGTGAAGTGGAACTTTTTTTGTAATAATAAAACTGAAAAGTTAGGCGTGCAAAATTATTCGGCCCATTTACTTTCAGTTCAGAAAACTCACTCCAGAAGTTCATTGAGTATCTCTGAATGATTCAATGTTGTCCTAAATGACTGATGAAGATAAATAGAATCCACCTGTGTGTAATCAAGTCTCCGTATAAATGCACCTGCTCTGTGATTAGAGTTGTCACGATACCAAAATTTTGATTCGATTTCGATACCATGCCCCCATCAGACCTCAGATCAGCCCACTGTGCCCCTATCAGACCAGCCCACCGTGCCCCCATCAGACCTCAGATCAGCCCACTGTGCCCCCATCAGACCTAACATCAGCCCACTGTGCCCCCATCAACCTCAGATCAGCCCACTGTGCCCCCATCAACCTCAGATCAGCCCACTGTGCCCCCATCAAAATAAAATAAAAAAACCTCTTACCTGTCCTGCGCCGCGGCTCTGCTCCGGGTCCGGCGCTCCTCTTCTTCTCTTCCCAGCGCTGCACTGTCACCTGACTGCGTGCAGCGTCAGGTCAGAGTGCGCGCACTACGTCCTGATGCTGTACGCGGTCAGGACAGTGCAGCACGGGCCCACAGAAGAAGAGGAGCGCCAGAGCGGAGCCGCGGCACAGGACAGGTAAGAGAATTTTTTTTTTTAGTATCGCAAAATAGGAAATTCCGGTACCGAATCGATACTGGTATAAAAGTATTGATTCAGTATCAAATTATTGATACCCGAGGCAACCCTATCTGTGATAGTCTCAAGGTTCTGTTTAAAGCACAGAGAGCATCATGAAGACCAAGGAACACACCAGGCAGGTCCGTGATATTGTTGCGGAGAAGTTTAAAGCCGGATTTGGATACCAAAAGATTTTGCAAGCTTTAAACATCCCAAGGAGCACTGTGCAAGCGATCATATTGAAATGGAAGGAGTATCAGACCACTGCAAATCTTCCAAGACCGGCGGTCCCTCTAAACTTTCATCTCAAACAAGGAGAAGACTGATCAGAGATGCAGACAAGAGGCCCATGATCACTCTGGATGAACTGCAGAGATCTACAGCTGAGGTGGGAGAGTCTGTCCATAGGACAACAATCAGTCGAACACTTCACAAATCTGGCCTTTATGGAAGAGTGGCAAGAAGAAAGCCATTTCTCAAAGGTATCCATAAAAAGTAACGTTTACAGTTTGCCATAAGCCACTTGGGAGACAAACCAAACATGTGGAAGAAGGTGCTCTGGTCAGATGAAACCAAAATCGAACTTTTTGGAAACAATGCAAAACGATATGTTTGGTGTAAAAGCAACACAGCTCATCACCCTGAACACACCATCCCCACTGTCAAACATGGTGGTGGCAGCATCATGGTTTGGGCCTGCTTTTTATCAGCAGGGACAGGGAAGATGGTTAAAATTGATGGGAAGATGGATGGAGCCAAATACAGGACCATTCTGGATGAAAACTTGTTGGAGTCTGCAAAAGACCTGAGACTAGGATGGAGATTTAGTATCATAAAGACGTAAAGTGAAGGAGCGGCACTCACCCGGTATCTTCAACTACTGCTTTATTTAATCCTCATAGGCATACATACAGCGATGCAGGCCTCTTGCACTTTGCTAGAGTCACGGCGGCCTGGGATGGAGATTTATCTTCCAACAAGACAATGATCCCAAACATAAAGCAAAATCTACAATGAAATGGTTCAAAAATAAACGTATCCAGGTCTTAGAATACCCAAGTCAAAGTCCAGACCTGAATCCAATTGAGAATATGTGGAAAGAGCTGAAAACTGCTGTTCACAAACGCTCTCCATCCAACCTCAAAGAGCTTGAGCTGTTTTGCAAGGAAGAATGGGCAAGAATTTCAGTCTCTAGATGTGCAAAACTGATAGAGACATACCCCAAGCGACTTGCAGCTGTAATCGCAGCAAAAGGTGGCGCAACAAAGTATTAATGCAAGGAGGCCGAACAATTTTGCACGCCCCACTTTTCAGTCTTATTATTACAAAAAAAGTTTCAATGATCCAATACATTTCGTTTCACTTCACAATTGTGACCCACTTGTTGTTGATTCTTCACCAAAAATTTAAAATGTTATATCTTTTTGTTTGAAGCCTGAAATGTGGCAAAAAGGTGAAAAGTTCCAGGGGGCCGATTACTTTCGCAAGGCACTGTATATAAATCTGTGGAAATTAAAGGGTTTTGCCTCTTCCAGATATCCCGCCAGCAATGTCATATAGGTATGGGTCCTGGCGGGAACCATTCCTATCTCCGGAACGAGGCCCCCAAAGGGAAGGAGATCATGCGCAGTGTGCTCTCCATTCACTGGTTTAGGAGTTCTAAAAATCACCAAGCACGCAAGTTCAGCTATTTTCGGAAGCCCCAAAGCGGTGAATGGAGAGAGAACTGCACATGTATGGCCACCTCTCCATTTCCTACTATGGGACTGCCAGAGATAGCAGATATAGAACTTGGCTATTTTTTTTAAACTTCCATGGTGGTGAATGGTGGGTGGCTGTGCTTGCGCGTTGGGCCCTTCTCACTTCAGGTGGGGGGGGCTGGAGTTGCGATCCTGGTGCTATCTGACATTGATGGCATATGCTACCAATATAGTATCAATGTCTGACATGGGAATACCCCTTTAAATGTAAGATATGTGTTTTTTTACAACAGCGGTTCTGATTGGAGTCCAATATGGCTTGAGAGTTATAGCCCAGGCAGGATTATACTGCAATATATATGAGGACCACCTTCTGCTAAGTGACAGTTCACACAGACATTTTCAGAACAGTGGCAGTCTAGGAGTGTAATCACATATCCATTTTTTAAATGGATCGTGAATACCAGGCATAAAAATAGGACATGGATAGACACACGGAGGCAAAATGGCCATGACAAAAACTGACAGTTTAACCATTTTTAATGGCCTTTTTTCTTCACTGTCCTGTGAATAAGGCCTAAGATGTTAATACGCTCTACCTAGTTACTGCACAAAACCTACTATTTACTTTTCATTCTTTAATATTGACTGCAAGTAACAAATCCCAACTTATAATTACGGTAAACAGGAAAAGAAAGTTGCACGATTGAATTACATGTAGAGCACACACAGAGCCAGGCATCGCTTTCCTCTCGGAAAGGCTTACTGTATACGTTTACTGTGGTGATCCAGGCCTATTCTGAGAAAGAAATTTAAATCCATACTTGTGAAACGTGTTTTCCATGTTTTAAAGTGATCACTCTGCGGTGCACAATAATTACATTTCCTTTTCATGAACGTCTTAGTTATTAGCCCTGTTAGGCAATAATGAATGAATTAAGAAATGTGTTATAAATAATACACCATATCTTTGGGGAAGAGTGTCTGGCTTTCACCCAAGCCTTCTCTATCTAATCTCAGTTCACTCAAACAAAGCTATTCTGAGCCAACTCTCTTGTACACACAGGAGACTGTAAACAAGTCCGTCTTTAGGGAAACCTGTATTACTTATGTGCTACAGAACTGCACCATGTATATTATATACATGCACACTATAATATAAACTATAAGCGTACAGTTGTAGCAAGTCTTTATTTGCATTAAATACACTGTTGCAGCAAACTTTAAATTGACCCAATACAAAAGCCATTAAAAGTGAGGTTAAAGATTACTGCAATTGTGTATTAGTGTATAATGAGTGTCACGTTAAGGACTACTACATCTGTACTTTAAAACAGCATTTCTTCTTTGCTCATGGATGTAAATAAATCATGTAAGATGTTTATCCCATACATGACATACAGCAAGTCTAATCAACAATTTGGCACCTGTCATGTGCATGGATTACAGTGGATTGTTCCATTATACTGTGTTTTGTAACACATTTTATCTTTCTCTCTCTAGCATTCCATAATTATATACAGTGGTCCCTCAAGATACAATATTAATTGGTTCCAGTATGACCATTGTATGTTGAAACCATTGTAACCTGAGTAATCGGTTCCAAAGCCCCAACATGTCTTCCAAGATAAGAGAAAATGAACATAAGCAGATAACTAAGACAGATAAAACAAGACAGGAATAGCAGATTACTAGAAACTTAGGCCTCTTTCACACTAGCGGCAGCACGGATCCAGCACCTAAAGGGTGCCGACGAATCTGTACTGCCGCTGATACATGTGTGGAGCAGTTGGGACAAGACACAGAGAACATACATACACACACACACAAACACATACATACTTACATACTCCAGCCAGGGACGCCGGCAGCACATCTTCACGCGCCTCCTGCGCGCAGTGATGACGATTCCCCACAGCGCCCTCTGCTGGGCGCAGTGGGGAAACGTCATAGCTGCGCGCAGCAGGCGCATGAAGACATGCTGCCGGCGTCCCTGCCTGGAGTATGTGAGTATGTATGTGTTTGTGTGTATGTGTGAGTATGTATGTATGTCTGTATGTCTGTATGTATCTCTGTATATGTGCAGCCGGATCCGGAATGACCCCCCCATTGCAAGTCAATGGAGGACAGATCCGGATTACTGGTGTGTCACACCAAACGGATCCGTCCCCATTGACTTGCATTGGGGGTCATTCCGGATCCGTCTTGGTGCAGATGCCTGGACCGGAGAGAAAACCGCAGCATGCTGCTTTTTGTTCTCCGGTCTGAAGACGGAACGGAATGCTTTCAGGAGCATTCTGTTGTCTTCAGTTCAGTTTTGTCCCCATTGAAAATGACCCCCTATGACGGAACTTAATACCGGAATTATAAAACGCTAGTGTGAAAGTAGCCTTATACAGCTATTTTACCAGAGAAGTGGCCTTGATCGGTTGGATTTGAGTCTGAGATATTGTAAGAGTCTAGTTTCAACTTACGATGGGTTAGAAAAGACCATTGTATGCTGAAAATACTTTACATAGATGAAAACTACATGTAGACATGTTTACTGCAGTAAGCAGGGTATAAAAGTACTAGTGACAAACTGTCAAACAAACAAAAACCACCTTATGTTCATCTCTCAATGTCTACAAAGAGCCTAATACTGTACCTATACCAAAGAATTACATAAAAGTTAACTCCCCCAATTGTATTGTTATTCTAAACCTATGTGACGTATAATGAAGATTACTTCAATAAAGCCTTTATTCACCTTTACAATAGTTTTTTGTAATTGTTCCAAAGCATATAACATGTAATAATTTTGCAACTGAGCTTATTTAAATTAATAAAAATCCTCTTCTTGTGTCAAAAACCTCCTGTGCAGACCTAAATATTGACTAGTAACTAGTGATGAGCGAGCATACTCGTCCGAGCTTGGTGCTCGTTCGAGTATTACGGTACTCGTAAGTGCTCGCTGCTCGGACGAGTATCTCGCCATGCTCGAGGAAATGGCAACTTCCGCATCGTGCATTTTTGGCGCCTATAAACTCAGCCAATCACAAGCCAGGAGACTCTGCGGTACACCCAGCATCACGTGGGGCCCTTACATGTCGATAGCAGGGGTTGGCTGGCCTGATCAGGTGACCCTGGAATATACTAGTGACTGGCCGCGGTGCTCTGCTCAGATGCTGTCTGGATGTCGTTAGGGATAGAGCTGCTGCGTTTCAGGGAGAGTGTTAGGGCCTGCATTTAGTTCTCTGTTAGGCAGGAATCACCCACAAAAGAACCCAACAGCCCTTCTAAGGGCTCCAAGAATTTTTTTTTTTGTATTCTGGCTTGGCTGGCTGGCTGGCACTAGTAGTGCAGCTATCGCCATATATAACCCCTTTTTTTTTATTATTATATCTCAGTGACACAAATCCATTTCACACAGCTGCGTGTAACCTTTCTGTGTGTCACAGTTCAGCACACTGACTACAATCCGTATTTTCTGTCCAGGTGACACTTTCTGTACGTCACTTAATACAACCAGGTCTTTTGCTCTCACGTATATAGCTTGATCCCAAAAATCTCTGTGCGACAATTGTCTGGGTCGCAGTCAAAATAGCCACCGTCAGCAGGGTGTGAGTTAGCTCTACGATAGTTTCTGCACGTCACGTTCCCAAAGAAACAAAACAAAAAAAATAAAAAAATAAAAAAAAGTAGTTTTTTTGTTGTTTTAGCTCAGTGATACAAATCCATTTCATACAGCAGCGTGGAACCATTCTGTGTGTCACAGTTCAGTACACTCAATACAATCCGTATTTTCTGTCCAGGTGACACTTTCTGTACGTCACTTAATTCAACCAGACTGAACAAGTTTGTGGGTTTCAGTATAGCAGGCCCATTTATTTTTTATATAATACACTTATATACAGAAAATGTTGAACCCCAGGGCTAAAAGTCGAGGACGAGGGCGTGGGCATTCAATTACTGCAGGGGGCAGAGGCCGTGGTCCTGGGCAGGGTGAGACAGTACCTGCTGATGAGGGAGCAGGGGAACGCCGCAGAGCTACACTCCCTAGCTTCATGTCTCAACTTACAGGGACACGTGGTAGAGGACTGTTGAAACCACAACAGTGCGAACAGCTGATGTCATGGATTGCGGACAATGCTTCAAGTAATTTGTCCACCAGTCAGTCTTCCACGCAGTCCACCCACGTTACCCAAGGGAATACTCCTCTGGCTCCTCCACCTCAACCTCCTTCCCCCCAGTCTGCCCCCTCCCAGGAAAATTTGGAATGAGATCCGGCATATTCTCAGGAACGGTTTTCTGGACCCTTCCCAGAGTCACAAACCACTTCTCAGGTTGCTGCTGACCTCTTTCCCGATGCCCAAGTTTTACAACTGTCGCAGTCTGTGGGTGATGATGATGATGATGATGATGATGACAATGTTGAGTTAGTGGAAGAAGTTTGTAAAGAGGTGTCGGACGATGAGGAGACACGGTTGTCAGACAGTGGTGAAGTTGTAAGGGGAGGAATTCCAAGGGGGGAGCAGACTGAGGAATCGGAGGATGACGAGGTGACTGACCCAAGCTGGGTTGATATGCCGAGTGAAGACAGTGCTTCTGAGGCGGAGGCTAGTGCTGCACCAGAACAGGTTGTAAGAGGCAGTGGTGTGGCCAGAGGGAGAAGCAGGGCCAGAGCTGGTGCATCAGCAGCAACTGTTTCACGTAGTAAAGCTCCTGTGGCGAGGCCTAGATGTTCGCAAGTCTGGAGGTTCTTTAAAGAAAGTGAGGATGACCGACGGACTGTGGTGTGCAACCTCTGCCACACCAGGATCAGCAGGGGTGCCACCACTACTAGCCTAACCACCACCAGCATGCGCAGGCATATGAGTGCTAAACACCCCACTCAATGGAACCAAGGCCGTTCACCACCTCCTGTGGGTCACACCACTGCTCCTTCCCCTGTGTCACTCGCTGCCTCTGCTAGTCAACCCCCTGCCCAGGACCCCGGCACGAGCGCCTCCCGCCGGAAAACCACACCTTCGCCTCCACGATCCTCCACAGTGTCCCAGCGCAGCGTTCAGCTGTCTTTACAGCAGACGCTGGAGCGCAAGAGGAAATACAGTTCCACCCACCCACATGCCCAAGCTCTCAACGTCCACATCTCCAAATTGCTGAGCCTGGAGATGCTGCCCTATAGGCTGGTAGAGACCGAGGCCTTTCGCAATCTCATGGCGGTGGCTGCCCCTCGGTATTCGGTCCCCAGCCGCCACTATTTTTCCCGATGTGCCGTCCCAGCCCTACACCAGCACGTGTCAGAGAACATCATCCGTGCCCTGACCAACACTGTTTCTGAGAAGGTCCACCTAACCACGGACACGTGGACAAGTGCTGCCGGGCAGGGACACTATATCTCACTGATGGCACATTGGGTTAACTTGGTGGAGGCTGGGACCGAGACTGACCCTGGGGCCGCTCATGTCCTGCCCACACCGAGGATTGCGGGGCCTACCTCGGTCACGGTCTCTCAGGCGTACTATGCCTCCTCCTCCGACCCCTCCTCCGAATTACCATCCGTGGGCACGGCGCCTTCAGTTGGTAGCTCTAGACGCAGCAGCAGTGCCGTGGGTAAGCGCCAGCAGGCAGTGCTCAAACTGCTGAGCTTAGGTGACAAAAGGCACACCGCCTAAGAGCTGTTACAGGGCATCACGGCGCAGACCGATCTGTGGCTGGCACCGCTGAACCTCAAGCCAGGCATGGTTGTGTGTGACAACGGGCGTAACCTGGTGGTGGCTCTGCAACTCGGCAGACTGACACATGTGCCATGCCTGGCCCACGTGTTCAATCTAATAGTTCAGCAGTTCCTCAAGACATACCCCAATCTGTCTGATTTGCTCACCAAGGTGCGCCGCATCTGTGCGCATTTCCGCAAGTCGACCACAGATGCTGCCACTCTCAGGGCAGCGCAGCGCCGCCTACAACTGCCCGCTCACCGACTGTTGTGCAACGTGCCCACGAGATGTAATTTGACATTAAACGTGTTATCCAGAGTTTACCAGCAGCGCAGAGCGATTGTAGACTGCCAGATGTCAACTTCCACCAGAACTGGTAGTCAGGTCAGTCAGATTCCTCAAGTCTACAATGAGGAGTGGACGTGGATGTCTGATATCTGCCAGGTGTTGACCAACTTTGAGGAGTCAACACAGATGGTCAGCGGCGATGCCGCCATTATCAGCCTCACCATCCCGCTGCTTTGCCTGTTGAAAAACTCACTGCTCAGCATCAAGTCGGATGCTTTGCGCTTGTCATAAGAGACAGTGGAGGAAGATACGTCGCTTGATAGCCAGAGCACCCTCCGGTCTGTTTCTCAGCGCGTATCGGAGGAGGGGGATGAGGAGGAAGAGGAGGAGAATGTCGGCGAGACAGTAGAGGGTACCAGTGCTCAGTCCTTAACTCTTGAGCGTGTATGGGCTGAAGAGGAGGACTTGGAGGAGGAGGAGGAAATGGAGAGTCAGGCCAGTGAGGAGAGGGAATTCTTACGTGTTGGGACTCTGGCGCACATGGCAGACATCATGTTAGGCTGCCTATCCCGTGACCCTCGCGTTAGAAGCATTTTTTCAAACACCGATTACTGGGTGTTCACTCTCCTGGACCCACGGTACAAGCAGAACCTTTCCACTCTCATCCCTGCAGAGGAAAGGAGTATGAGAGTGAATAGATATCAACAGGCCCTGGTGCACAAGCTGAAACAATCCTTCCCATCTGACGCCGCTAGCGGCAGAGGGCATGGTTCTGTGGGCCAAGTAGCGGGGGAGAGGAGCTGAGCAGGCAGCTTGTCCAGCCCTGGCAGGGGAACGCTCTCCAAGGCCTTTGCCAGTTTTATGTCACCCCAGCAAGACACTGTCACCTGTCCCCAGTCTAGGCAGAGTAGGGGGGAGCTGTACAGAAAGATGGTGAGGGAGTACCTAGCTGACCATACCAACGTCCGTAGCGATCACTCTGCTCCATACAACTACTGGGTTTCAAAGCTGGACACGTGGCCTGAACTGGCGCTGTACGCCTTGGAGGTGCTGGCCTGCCCTGCCGCTAGTATGCTGTCAGAGCGGGTATTCAGTGCAGCTGGTGGCATCATCACCGATAAGCATACACGCCTGTCAACTGACAGCGCTGACAGGCTGACGCTTATTAAAATGAACAAAGCCTGGATTTCACCGGAATTCAAATCTCCTCCAGGGGAAAGCAGCTAAAGATTTAAATAACTTATGTATCCGATTCCTCTTCTCTACTCCTCCTACTCCTCCATGTCGTCTTAGCCTAACGCTGACAAAAAAAACGCCATTTTTTTGGCCATTTTTGGCCTATAGGTCCACCTGCAGGCCCTCTCTCCAAACAATGTTTCCAGAGGTCCACCTACAGGCCCTCTCTCCAAACAATTTTTCCGGAGGTCCACCTACAGGCCCTCTCTCCAAACAATTTACGTCTTTTTCCTATCTTTCTCTCTCTCCAAACTATTTTTCCGGATAGCTGCCATATACGGTAATAAACTGAAAAGAATACAGAGAACACATGCCACACTTGATCAAGCTCATAATTTACGACTGTACCGGTTGATGCTAAATTTTTAAGTTGGGGTCCTGCGTCGTCATTCACTGAATTTCACTGATCTCCTCAAAGAACCGAAAGACCATTGTGGAGAGAGCGGCATAGCTCGCCATCAAAGTGACGAACCCCAACGCCAGACTGCGCAGCGAAGAGAACGGATAAATATCTCTGTGGTTATTTGTGCTAAATAAAAGTTAAATAAACACACAAAAAAAAAAAAAAAAAAATGATCTGTTCCTGTGCCTGATCCACCCAAGTTGAATCTGTCCCATCATGAGAATTCCCCCCCAAGGAGTCCCCACTGTAACTTGCTTCCCATACAACTACCTCACCCCCCGACACCTGTGTCTCGCCATTGTCCACCACCTCCTCAGACAACACTGGTAAATCCCCACTGTCAGCACACGGAGACTGCAAAAGGTCTTGCGAATTGGGGCAGAGAATGTTCTTGGGTAGCACATCAGAGAAGGGGTGACTATGGGGTTCCAGGGAGTACGTGACCACATGCAATCTCCATCTAAAAAGTCATACTGAGGCTCACCACCATGCTTTACACTGCAATCTTATTGAAAGACAGACAATCAGGGGTTCACCACCAGGTTGTCAGGCAGCATTTTTAAGTGGGTCACCATTACCATGTCCCTGAAAATTGGCGGTGATGGACCTTCGTTGCACCTAGTTGGGTGCTTCCCTAACATGTGATGGGCATGTGCCTCGCCTTTCTTTGTCTGGGTGAGCACAATTGCCATGAGGGTAACCACCAGGCTGTTGCCTGAGAATTTGGGGTAATGGTGGGATTAAGCAGCCTCAGAGGCATCCATGCATGCTGCCCCTGCTGTTTCCTGTCTATTTCCGTGGTGTTTCCATCATTTTTTGAGGTTTCCAGGTTTTCACCCAGCCTTCCCTAGGCAGAGCCTTGGTGCCCTGCAAAAAATGCTCGAGTCTCCCACTGACTTCTATGGGGTTCGTTATTCGAAACGAGCACCCGAGGATCGGGAAAAGTTCGACTCGAATAACGAGCACCCGAGCATTTTAGTGCTCGCTCACCTCTACTAGTAACACACTACTTACATGGTGTAATTTATACTGCACTTCCACTGGTCTCCTAATTCTTACCAACATATATTGCATAGGTTAGGAAAGAGCAGGGGGACAGCTGGATAGCTACATGACTGGAAGACCAGATTACAGTTTGTTAATAGTCTGTTACCATGGAAACCCCCGGCCTTATAGTCATAGACAAAACAGTAGACAGTTACCAAAGCCCTGCACATTATATGCAGTCAGAAATAACCAAGATGGAAGAGGTAGTGCAAAGGAACCCACTGAAGACACCCTGCAGCCAGGGTCTAGACTGGTGCTCTCTAATGCAGAAACGGCACATTACAAATCAATCAGGTATATTTCAGAATACATCTCTAAGAAAGCTGTATTGATTTAAATGGGCACTGTACTCGAACACAGCTTGGCATAAATCAATAGTACAGGTGAATATAAGAAACCTTTTAAAGCTTTCTCTTCAAAATTTCTGAGAAGTTCATCTTGTGAAACCAAGATGACCAAGATCCGACTACATCATCCCATAAATGAAGGAATGGAGAGGAGGCGGGACCAAGTGCATAGAGAAAGAGAAAGACAGTGACAACAGAGGAAGGACACTGCAGATTCAACAGCTAATACTAAGTCGTCTGTATTACCCAAAGTTCTTTATTCACTCTTCAACACTACGCTATAATGTCCGATACGGTGATTCTGAGTGATTAAGAGACAGGAAACAGAATCTGCTGCCGCAATGTGTATTCTATGGGAAACCACTAGAGTCCACCCACCAGCTCAGAGACAACTGAGATTTAGATATGCATAATCCAAAGGAGGAAAGGAAAGTGCTACAAAATGCCAGATACAAACCATATAATGGTCAGACACAGTGCTAATCACACATATATATATATATATATACACACACACACACACACACACGTCAGCTGATTCTGAAAAGATATCTGAAACGACAGGTAGGCTTCAAAGTTTTCATGAAACAGGGGTGAACACTTTGAGCTATTTGTGATTCAATTATATGTACCAAAGCCCTCAAAGTACAGTGAGACAGGACATAAAAGACTGAGGGAGATTTACCAGGCCAAATCTGCCAGAATTCTGTCTGGAATCAAACTAAAAACTGCCATATATAGCAGGCACCAAATGTATTATTGGTTTTAGGCATTTTTGCACCTCATTAGACAATTTTGAAAGGGTCAGAAAAAGAGGAAGTGACCAAGCAGAGTTGCGAAAAGGCCCAGAGTTATAAATGCATGCACCACTATTTTAGCACACAATATTTGTGTAAAGAGGTGGCATAAGGAAGTTATAAGTGCACTACTGTGATACATTTTTTGCTCCATTCCTGCCAGTCTCCTCTAGCTTTATGCTATCTATGCTTAGGTCGTCTCAGAAATGGAAAAGGCAGTTGTACGGTAAAAGTTATTTGAATCAATTGTAAACACAATGAAAACCGAAAACGGTTTTGCAATAATCATTTGAATTTTTTGTATAATTACCCCTTTACACAACATGGTAGTAAAGAAATATTTTGGGCAAAATGAAAATATAAGTGTGGGCATATCCTCTCTTCAAAAAGTATGACCCTGTTCAGTTCACTACACCGACTACATTTCAAGTTTTGAGTGCTTCCTTAAGAAATGCTTGCACGTCTCAAAGTAAGAAAAACACTGCAGACAATGTGATACACAATTCGGATGCATTCCTCAAAATTCTTTCTAGTCTTTGCCACCAGTATAAAAATATATTTTAGTTACATTCAGGAAAGTCAGACAATGGTCTGTTTCCTTGGACAAAACAAACCAGCCTTTAAAGTTTTTACTTCAAACAAGCCCATTCTATATGATGCTTCTGAAACATTCCTGTATGTTGTCAATATATACAGAGTGCACTTCATTCGCCATGTGATTTATGCTAATATGTGAACCCTAATCTAATACCTATGATGAAATACAACAATTCAAGGAAAACATTCCATTGATGGTATATACTTAAAAGTATGGTAATAAAGAATATAAAAATATAAGAAGGAAAAAGATAATAGAGTAACTGAAAAAATGCACAAGCCAATTTGACTTTTTAGAGGCCCAGAACTAAGAACTATGATCCACTTTGAAAATTAAAAACGGAAAAAAAAAAAAAAAAAAAAAAAAAAAAAGGTGTCAGCAATAAGTTTCTAGGCACATTTATAATCTGGCTCCAGGGATTCGTCCTTCCCTTATTTAAGTGCCTACTAAGTGTTTACTGGTATGTAAAGGTCATGGGGGTTATCTTTTGCCCAGATGACATTGCTGTAATCACTAATAAAATTAGCACTGTATTTATATGTACAGTTTTAAATATAAGGAGGACTAAATTAGAACCAACACGACCGTACAACTTGCAACATGTCATACTTCAAATGGGACATTTGTACAACACATTTGTATTATTGCAATGCTACAGAAACTGGGACTTCAGAAATTCATAAATAAAATATAATTCAAAATGGCCAATAAAACTGTAAAAGCAGGTCTGGCAGGACAAAGTTTTGCTCATTAATTATTGGTATTTGTGAGAAAAATTGGCTTCAAAGGGATGTCTGAGATTCATTTTACCCAAATGTTGGGATCTTTCCTGTGCTCACTCCTATACAGTCTCTGTCCTCTTCCGCCGGCTGCAGCCAGTGACAGATTGTTGTGGCCATAGCGGGCATGTCTCATATAGCACTGCAGCCAAAATACATCACTTGCTACAGGCCATGAAAGAAGACAGAGTGATGGTGCTGGATTGGAGTGAGTGCAGATAGGTAAGGCAAGTTATGGCTCCCTGCAAAAAAAAAAAAATTAAACAAAAAAACCAACAACAAAACTTTGGACTAGAAAATACACCGGAACATGATCTTTTGATGAAATTAAGCTTTTGGCCCATTAGAAAGGTACATGATGTAAACTGTAGTGAAGATAATCTTATTATCGGTGAATGTATTTTTGAGTTAACCTCTTTGTTCTGGTCCTTAGCCATGTCACGTGACCAACACTCTGACTCTCCAACTGACGGGGTGTGGGAACAGGAAGTCAGTTTTTTAAAATAATTCTTATGACTCAATGCAAGCCTGTACACTACAGTGTACATCATGTACGTTCACAATGGACCAGAGAACAAAAATGTTGGTGGGAGTGATTTTTTTAAGAAGTTTATGTTAATATTGTCGCTCTCATTTGCTGGCAAAAGGGGCATAGCTTATGCATGCCCAACTTAAAGTGGATGGCATGTGGCATTCCAATAAGTTTTTGGGTTGTTCCCAGGTGATCCAAGGGTTAGGCCTTAAATGGTCACTCGTTTCCACAAACCTTGTATAAATCAACAGTAGATGTGACTATAAGAAATGTTGTAATACATATTATCAAAGAGAAATGCTTTTTTTCCTATGGTAGCATTCTCCTCTCCATAGACTACTAAGGGCAGCATATGTTTGTCTCTTTAAATAAGATCTATTTTATGCAAAGTTTGTTGAAACGTCAGCGATCATTTAACAGTCCCGATTTTTATATTCTCAGTGTTGATAAGTATGCAGTCACCAACGTTAACGCCAGCTATACCAGTTAACTTTCCCAGGTACTAACTGTGGCTGCCGGTACTCATATACCACTATGACAGTATATAACAACCGATCAGTCACAAGAAATATAATATGAAGCACAAGCAAGACTGGCGAGTAACAAATATACATAAGTGAAACTCACTGACAACAAAGTGAGAAAACAAAAATCAAACTGATGTGAAATGCAAAAGCAATAGGTACATTTATGAGAACTAAAGAAAGGATAAAGTGTTCACACTGGCATCAATGCTTCCATTTATGACAGCTCCATGATGGATCAATTTCTTACAGATTAGAGCATAATTGTAAGAAATCCCACCTTCTCTGATTATCTCATCACTGCAATATTTCACAATGCTGCAATTATCCCCTTTTCCACTACAGACTTGTATAGACAATGCACAGCCCTAACAGAAACTAAAGCAAATTCCTGGTCTGATTCGCCAAATTTTTAAAAAAATTTGATTAGGGTACAAATCGATTCTACACGAAAGAGAAAGACCAATGTGTAATGCTCCTCCTTCCAAAAGGAAATGCCTAACATGGGAACAGGGGCGCACACAGATCTCATGGGGCCCCATATCAAAACTTACTATAGGTAAACCTCCCAGGCAACATGGAATCCATGACTTCCCTGATTTCTGCTGAAATATTTTTTATTAGGTGGAAGGAATTTTGAATTAAAAAAAAATATATATAAATATATAATAAGGTTGCACTCCACCTCATCCACTATATCCAACTTCTATGCCGGAAAACATGATACAGGTGTTTTATAAATAAGATGCATAAATACTCTGATAAATCTGCTTCCTTTCATATAGTATATTATAAAATTGAAAGCTTTTAGCTACCACTAGGGGGTGTTCAGTGTATAGGAATTTATACAGCTACCATTGATATCAATGGGAGCTGTTAATAAACTCTTTGCACTGAACTTCCCATATTGGTTGCTGCTGGAAAATGCAGTAAATCTATGTTGCAAGCAGTAGAAGCAGTTGAGCACCAGTACCCCATTTCCCCTGGGTCTCATGTCAGTCATATGACAAATATCAAACTGTCAAATTTCCATATGAAATCATATAAACTGTTATTCTGCATAACATCAAATGCTTAAAGTGAAGTCATTTTATATATTTTTTTATGAGTTACAGTAAATCTCTAGTTTCCAAATCAATCTGTAACAGTTGGGGACCCATGCTCTACACCCGCCAAGGGATATTTTGTTTTTGCTCCACATGACCACAGCAGGGAACATCCTAACTTTCTAAGCCAACAAGAGCAAAGTGGTATAATCATATTGCAAATTATAGCAGTTTGCGAAAAATGATGTCTCCTTGTAACAAAAAACTAGAACTGCAGTATATCAATCAATTAGAAATGCAAGAAAGTGTGTGAACCTTCCCTCTTCTTTCATCTTCACTATAGAGTTTGGCTTAATTTAGAGGAATTGAATATATTTTAGTAGAAGAGGGCATCAATTGCCTTTTTCTTTTTAAGCATTTTCTGTCAGTTAATTGAAAAACAGTCACTAAAGGGGTTGTGCCACTATGGATATTTATCACCCAAATGTCTGATTTCTGAGGGTCTGGTGGCTCATGAGCCTTGCTCTAGTGATCAAGGTGGTCCCAGCTGTGATGCACTGAATAATCTGCCATACCTATCCTGTGAACAGCTCATAAATGTCTACTGTGTCACAACCAGTTTAAAAAGTGTGTAAATTCAACTGATATTATTACATACGCAAGTTCCTAATAAAATTCAGATTGTGTCAGACCTTGTAGGGTATATCCTACTGACAATGGTAATGCCCAAGTGTCAATTCAGTCATTATGTTCCAAGAGGCGTATACAGAGGAATGGCACAACACAGTGTTCTAAGAAACAATCCTTCAGAAAAGTTACTTATTGGAGAATACAGGCATTTACTGTCTACCAGAAAATTAAATGGATCCAGTTTCATGTTAATAAAATACATACAACTCTAATTTCCCTGGAAAGCAGAGAGAATGAAAGGGTGTGCAAAATCAGCTAACAACGTCAAGATGTTCAGGCCTATTTTTTTCTTGTCCTAAGGGTACGTTCACATCAGCATTTGAAATCCGGCAGGCTGTTCCAGCAGTAGAACACTGTGCCAGGGTTCACCATATCTGGCATAGCCGGATAATGCTGGGAACCGCTGGATCCCTATTCACTATAATGACATAGGGCCACTCTCCATCATAAACGCCAGGCTATTGGATCTCCTAATGCTCTTGTGAACTTAGCGTGAGGAGATCTCAATTACTTTCCCAGGTGGAAGCTGAAATAACAGACAGAGGACCTAACTAAACACAAAAGCTGATGTTTCAGCAGTTTTAACCTTTAAATTTTATTAAAAGTTAAGAGCGTCAAAAAGAAAGTGACATATATGATTTTATTGCAATGGCTTTTGTTGCTGCCAATTCCATTACTTCAAAACCTAAAATGATTAAAAAAGCAAACATAATACAGTGGTCCCTCAAGGAACAGTAGTACGGTAATTCATTCCAGGATGACTTGTTCGTATTGGACTTCAAAATATTGTAACTATAACTATGGAAAACTAATAACTTGTTCTGAGGCCCCTAAAATGTCAACGCACATAAGATAACTAATACAGATAAAGCAAGTCTTAAAGGGGTTATCAAATATCATACAACAGCCCCACATGTGCCAGGCCCCTCAGAGGAAATATACTTATCCTGCACCACTCCTTGTCCCTGCTCCGCCGCTTCTCCCTGTACACAGATAAAAAAATCCTTTGCCGGGGGGGGGGGGGGGAGCAACCAATGGCAGGCGGGGATGGGGACAAGCCTCCCTAGCATCATCCGCGATGCTATGTAGGCTCGTCCCGTCTGCCATTGGCTGCTCCACCCCAACACTGGATGTTTTCATCTGTGTACAGGGAGAAGCAGCAGCAGCAGTGTGGGGACTAGGATAAGTATATTCCCTCTGAGGGGCCCAGCACATGGGCGGGGGCTGTTGTAGGATGTTGGATAACCCCTTTAACATATAAAAGTAAGATCTGAAAGCTGTAAATCACTTTCTATGTAGGAGACAGAAGCTTCTTCAGGGACCATGGCATCTTGGTATCCAAAGGAGTAGCTCATCCTGGCACAATAGCACTGTATGGCACTACTAGGCAGTCAATCCGTGCACTTCAGTAATACAGTGGTTTTACCAGAGTATGTCAATGCTAATGGGTTGTCTCTTCCAGGCAATCACACATAATGCAGATACAAGTGACACTCTTATGTAGAATGTGGTTTCATGGTTCAATGGCCCAAGACCATTGTATGTTTAAAATATTGTAACCTGAGGCATTGTAACTTGAGGGACCACTGTATAGGATTATGTAAAAGACATTCAAAGATGGCTGATCTAAGAGTGTCAAGGGTGGACATCAAAATCAATGTAACGAATAATGATTTCTCAAGATTGCACTACAAAGCAGTGGTTTCTGTAAGGGTTTTCTTTGATGAAATATTGATTTCCTATCCTTATGGGACTGTTCAAGGTTCAGCATCTGGTACATCCAAAGATCAATAAAGAACAGGGGCCATGCAGTACATGATACAGTGTGGCCCACACCCAAATGATGTTCTAGAACTGACAGACTAAGCCAACTTCAAGACCCATTTGAACAGCACTTTGTCTAGTAGTGCACCCTGCAACAGTGGGTATACTGTCAGTGCACCACCAATAAGGGCAAGTTGGGGGCGTGGCTTGGATGCCGATGGTGATGGCTGCCTGACCTCGCAGCTCCGTCCAGCACTGCACTTAATAGGCCAGCGACACCTGCTACAGACCCGGTATGGGGAGGAGAACTGGCACCCGTGGTTCCCCCCGTCATCCCCGCTCACCTTCTCCGCCCAGGACCCTGGAGGACTGCTGGGAGAGAGGCCCGAGACCCGGCACTGGGAACAGACGCATGGCGGCTGCAGGAGCTTCCCGCCACTCCTCGCTTCCTCCCGCCCGCCATAGCACCCGCACGGGACCCAGAGGCGCTGCTGAAGTGGCCTCCCTGCTGGACCTACCTCCTTCCCACACACCAGAGGACCCGGCGGCGCTGCTTGGACCTTCCCTGGGGACGGATTGCGCTGGATTCGCGGGGCCACCATCCCCTGCTGCATCTAAGATGGCGCCCGGAGACCATGCGGCGGGCAGCCTCACGCCCGCGCCAGGTACTGCCTCCTCGCCTGTGCCTTACTCTCCAGCCTCCTGCTCCTCATCTGGGGTTTCTGGCACGTCCCCCCTGGCCTCATTTTCCCCCCAAGGCTCTGGCTTTAGTCCTGGGCCTGTTGGAGTTGGGCCTGCTGCCTCCCACACTGCCTCTATCCATGGGGACGCTCCATCCCCCCTCCTAGCTGCATCCTCTCTGCCCCCTGCTGCTATGCCTCTCCCTCCACATGCTTGGGAATCCTATCTCAGTCAGTTCCCAACCAAGGAGGACTTTAAGATTCTTATCTCTGAAGTCACTGGAGCCTGTAGGGCTGAAATCGCCATGGTGCGGGCGGATATTAAACATATTGCAGATAGAGTGGAATCTCTGGAGGGCGCTCATGATGATACTCGAAACTATATTCAAGCCTTGCACACCTCCCTGTCGTCTCAAAATTCTGCTCTCAGGGAAATGGGGCGACATCTGGAGGATTTGGACAATAGAGGCCGTAGGAATAATATCAGAGTTAGAGGCCTCCCAGAGGCCACGGGGGAGGAAGACCTTTTTGTCACTCTGGAAGCAATCTTCAACTTAATACTTGGGGAACCCCAATCTCAAAAATCTCAAATCTCAAAATCAAGTTGGACCGCGCGCACCGTGCCCTGAAACCGAAAGGCCCTCAATCTTGGCCACGTGACGTAATTTGTTGTGTTCATGACTTTACTACTAAAGAAGCGATTATGGCTAAAGCGCGGAACCTTCGTAATTTTGAATTCGATGGGGCCCCGGTTCAACTCTTCCCGGATCTCTCCTGGATAACACTACAGAAAAGGAGACATCTGCAACCGCTTCTCACCATACTGCGAGATCGCCAGATTGCATACCGCTGGGGTTTCCCGTTCTCTTTGTCTGCCAGACACCAAGGCAAAACAGCGACCCTTCGCGCGTTCGCTGACCTGCAGCCTTTTTGCGAGATCCTGGACTTGCCGGTGCCTGTATTGGAGGACTGGGAGCTGGAGTCCCCTGCTCCCCCACCGCTGCGGGTTTGGACACCTGTCACCAGGAAAAGAAGAGCAGGTCCACCTGATGGACTCTCTAGACGTCCTCTTTCTCCGCAGGCACCTCCGTTCCTGGTGGACCCAAGACCTGCAGGCTGAACTGCTTTTTTCTTCTGATGGTTATTGCTGGTTTTGATCTCCCAGGGTTTTTGGGGGGCTTGGGCACCCTCTGGTTGTTCTCTTCCCCTGGGTCGTTTCACTGTTGGCCAATGAATGGGATTTCTCCTATGGCATCCCTGTTTCTACTATCCGGCGCTGGCTCGGCTAGGTTTGCATTTTTAGAATGCTGGTTACCTTATTTGCTGCTTGTGTTATATTGCGCACCTGTCAGTCTAACTCTGACCATGCCTCCACTCCGGAGGCTTTTGGTGCTGCCTCCAGCAGGGCTCTAGAGCTCTGGGAATACGTTTCTTGCTGTTTATTTGTAATGTTCATTTGTCATTCAGTCCAGTCTTGTCTTCCCTTCCCTCTTGTTCTTCTCCTCTTGTGTGATGTTTTTGGTACTTCTAGGCGTGGCCCTGGCGGCCATCCTTTTCCTTCAGCTGTGATTGCAACGTCGGCCCATTTCCTCACGACATTCCATGGTGCGCATCCCCTCCCTCTGACTCTGCGGGTTGGTGAGTTGCTTCTTATGCCTTGCTATGCTCCTGACACCTTATCATGGCGTCCTATGTTACCCTAAATGTCAAGGGCTTGAACTCCAATGCGAAACGGAAACTTTTGCTCCTGGAGTTGAAGTCTTTGAAAGCGGAGGTAGTGTTTCTTCAGGAAACTCATCTGGACGATGCCGCCTCTTTTAGATTCCTTTCCCACTTGTACCCGGTGGTGTACGCGGCTTCTCACTCCCGTAGGAAGGCAGGGGTGGCTATCTTAATTTCTCCCCAATGCCCACTATTGACCCCCAGGGGAGATTTATTATTCTTAGAGGTACTCTCAGGGGGCACTCCATCACCCTATGTAATATATATGCCCCTAATACTTCCCAGATACATTTCTTGTCCAGAACCCTCGCCAAGGTTTTCCGACACTCAGACCCCCTTACGTTGATAGGAGGGGACTTCAATGTTATTTTTTCAGAGCAAATGGACAGGTTGGCGTTACCGGGGAAACCCCCTAATGTATCACAGATCAGGTTGGCGAAGGAGTTTCGCTGGTTGATCCGTCGCTACTCCTTGTATGATCTTTGGAGGATAGCCAATCCCTCTGACAAATCCTTTTCTTTCTACTCAGCCCCCCATGGGACGCATACCAGCATTGACTATTTTCTGGGGACTGTCTCGACTCTGCGCATTCTGAAGGGTGCGATCATGGGGGACATCACGTGGTCTGATCATGCCCCGGTGTTGATTTCTCTGGATGAAGGGACTGGCTACACTCGTAAATGTCATTGGAGACTTAACGACTCACTCCTTAAAAAGCCCCCTTCCCGGGATGAACTTCGGGCCCACCTAAAACAATATTTTGATACTAATGTGGGATCAGTTGGAGGACCCTGGCTCCCTATGGGAAGCGCACAAAGCGGTCATGAGGGGCCATTGCATAGCATTAAGCTCCCGGCTCAAGAAAGACACGCAGGAAACTGTGAGGGTACTTAAGTCCCAATTACATAGATTAGAGGAGCGTATGACCGCTCAGCCCTCTCGCTTCACTCTTAAAAAAATAGTTAATACCAGGGACCAACTACACAGGATTGCACGCGAAAGAGTAGACAAGCTGTTACTGTTCTCTCGACAGCGCTATTACGCCTGGGGTAATAAACCTCACACGCTACTGGCCAAGCAGCTTCGTTCTCTCCCCCCCCAGTTAGGCCCAGGTGCTATTAAAAGAGCAGACGGCTCGATTACTTATGATCCACGGGAAATTGCTGAGCGATTCTTTTCCTTTTATTCGGAACTTTATAACTTGCCACATGACCTCCCCCGTAATCTTCAGGAAAGGGACCGTTTATTGGACTCCTATTTGAGGTCCTGTGATCTTCCCTCTTTATCTTCCTCGGACAAGACAGCCCTTAATGAGCCGATTGCAACAGAGGAGATTTTGGAGGTGATTAAGAACCTTCCTACAGCTAAATCCCCAGGACCTGACGGTTTCACGTATGTCTACTATAAGACGTTCCAGGATTTGCTACTCCCTCATATGCAGTCCCTCTTTAATGGCTTCATGTCGGGGAAAGCCCTACCAGGGACGATGACTCACTCCTTCCTGACCTTGATTCCGAAGCCGGGTAAGGATCACCTTGATCGCCAGAATTATAGACCTATTGCGCTGCTTAACTCGGATCTGAAGATTTATTCCAAGATCCTAGCTAACCGGCTGAATAAACTCCTTCCCTCCCTTATACACAAGGACCAGGTTGGCTTTGTCCCTTGCCGCCAGGGGAGCGATAACACTCGGCGCACAATAGATCTTCTAGAGGTGGTGGCTCGCTCCGGGGAGGAGTCCCTGCTCCTTAGCTTAGACGCTGAAAAGGCATTTGACCGCCTTGGTTGGCCATTTTTGTTTGCCACGCTCCGGGCCTTTGGCTTTGAGGGAGCCTTTCTATGGGCTGTTGAGGGTCTATACTCCTCCCCTACGGCGACGATCAAACTACCACACTCAGACTCTGGTTTACTCCACGTTGCAAATGGCACCCGGCAAGGCTGCCCCCTGTCCCCCTTGCTGTTCGCGCTGTGTATCGAACCGCTGGCTGCAAAAATCAGAAATCATCCAGATATTAAGGGCATTAAGGTGCAGGACAAGGAGTTTAAGTTATCCCTATACGCAGACGACGTGCTCCTTACCCTCACGGGTTTGCACATGTCTCTTCCTAATCTTCAGGTCCTTTTGAGGGAATATGGGCGTTTATCAGGCTATAAAGTGAATACTACTAAAACGGAGGCGCTTCCGGTTAACATTTCTGACTCCACCCTTACACTTTTACAGACTAATTTCCATTTTCAATGGAAGACAGACATGTTACGGTATCTAGGTTTTAACCTTACTCTCAGATTTACAGACCTTTATAAAGCTAATTTCCCCCCCATTTATGGTGAGATTAAATCGCTCCTGTCTAAGTGGCAGTCACTACCGCTATCTCTGTTAGGGCGGGCCGCAGCTGTGAAAATGACCATTCTACCCAAGATCTTGTATCTTTTCGAAACTCTTCCGGTCCCGGTTCCACTGGGAGAATTGAGGTCGCTCCAATCCCATATTCTTCGGTTTATTTGGGCCCATAAGAGACATAGAATTTCCAGGTCTGTACTGCTGACTAGTAGGGATCAGGGTGGACTGGCAGTCCCGGATCTTGTTAAATACTACTGGGCAGCCCAGTTACGTTCCATACCCGCCTGGGCCTCTTTGCATCCCTATTCTGTCTGGATGCAGATTGAGAGGCTTTGGCTGGCACCTGTCCACCCTAACTCCCTACTGTGGTCTGGTCCTTGTACCTCTGTCTTGGACAGAGATCTCCTGGGTCCCATGAGATGCACCAGAATGATCTGGCATACTTGCAGGGGTAAATTTCCTTTGGTGTCGCGTAACTCTGCCATGACCTCTTTTTAGTATCACCCGTCTCTCCCTACTAGTCTCACGACTCTGGCCACGAGGCCATGGTTTCAGAAGCAGGTCTTTAGGTTTGCAGATATTGTGAGTCCTCTTACTCGGGAGATCCTGCCCTTCTCAACCATACAGTCTACATATGATCTACCTTCCACTGCTGCCTTCTTCTATACCCAGCTCAGGCATTTTGCACACAGTATCTTTGATGGCCCTTTGCTTTAACTTCCTACGAACTTTGAAAGGATTTGTAGAGCTGGAGTGCACACTAAGGGCCTCATATCAGGCATATATTCCATTCTCAGTGACCCACACCCGGATAAGCTCACCCGACATTCTTACATGGTGAAGTGGGAGGAATATCTGGGGCGGGTGCTCCCTGATGCTACTTGGAGGCTCATATGGAGAAGGGCTTCAAAATCCTCCATGTCAGTTTTGGCACAGGAAAACCAATACAAGATTATGATGCACTGGTATCACACTCCTGCCCTTCTCCATAGGTTGCATCCGACTGCATCGGATAGATGTTGGCGATGTCATTCCCATATGGGTACAGCATGGCACATTTTCTGGGACTGCCCTCTTATACGTCCATTTTGGGTGACGGTTAGCGGCTTACTCACGGACATGTTTAAATGTAATTTCCCGGTGGATCCTCTTTCCTTTCTGTTGAATGCCTTTCCTGGCTCCTTTAAGACTCCCATTCGCAAACTCATTACTCAGGTCCTGATAGCTGCCCGCTGCCTTATACCCAGGTTCTGGAAGCGAACTAGCTCCCCTGCCCTGTCGGATCTATATGCTAGGGTTATGGAGATGCGCACCATGGAATATACAACTGCACTATATCAGGATAAAGTCGACATGTTCTATGCTGTCTGGGATGTTTGGGATGACTATTGGCTGGATAAAACACCTTGACCCCCAGTACGTATCTCTGTAGCGACATGCGCTCTCCCCCCCCTTTTCCCATCCATCTGTCCGAATGTCATTGTTGTGTGTTTGTTTTACTTAGACGACTGCTAGATCGGTTCTTATCATGGTTTGTGTTTCCGAATACCTCGTTCCCCGTGCTACCATTACTTAGCCAGAAGGATTTCAAATGCCATGGTATTCAAACCTCTTTATTATATATGTCTATATCCATTTATTCATGTTGTACATTGACTTGGAAAAACTTTTTGTTACACTTTGTACACTGTGTATTCTATTTTATTGATTTTCAATAAATATACAATTATAAAAAAAAATAAGGGCAAGTTGATTGCATATCTATACTGATGTCACAATGTTAAAACATATCAAAGACCCCACAGATCCCCTAAAAACACAAACGAAAGGACAGAGTCCCTTCAACAATGCTATGATGTGCCCCTCTAAGCTACCCACTGTGCAGACAACTGCAATACAGATCCCTGTAAGGGCTTGTTCACACATCAGTTATTTGATCAGTTATTTCCATCAGTTATTGTGAGCCGAAACTAGGAGTGGAGCCTACTCAGAGATCAGGTGTAATGAAAAGATCTGCACCTGTTCTGTCTTTTTGACCCATACCTGGCTTTGGCTCACAATAACTGATGGAAATAACTGATCAAATAACTGAAGTGTGAACAAAGCCTAAGTGAATTGGGTCATGTTGTAGTTTTCTGCACAGAAATGGATGGATGAGACCACCAATGTGCAGGGGAAAACAAATCAGTGATTTTATACATTTCAATGATTGGTAAGGGATCCTAGCATTTCAGTTCCCACTAATTAGGAATGTGTCATCACTTCCAAAAATAGTAAAAACCCTTAAAGCAAAAAACTTTTTTTTTTGTATTGAGGCCATAAAATAAGGTAAAATGTAAACCACACAAGAAATGTCAGATGACATGTAAACCTCAAACGTATGCTGTGAACACTCAAGGACCATTCTAAACAGAAATACTAAAAATATATAGTTTGATAAAGCAACTACTAAAAATGTAACTTATTTTACAAACAAATATGCAGGTGAATGAAAAATTATAAATAATGATTAAGCCACCTCTCACTTAATAAATCCTTGATGCCTCTAGTTATTGGAACATACATTTACATATACTAATTATATATGAAAAACCAAGACCGGATCTAAGGAACTCTTTTACAGAACCACTGCTGTGAAGGATTGCAGGATGCTAATGGATACTTTGTAGGACACGTACCGTGCAGTGAAATTAAAGCTGCTCGGATCCTAGCGACAGGAAAAAATTGCTAATAGATAAAAGCTATGCTGCCAGTCTTTATACTGAAACTTAATTTCCCTTATGATTTTTCTCATTCTTGGCATTGCAGTGAGTGCATACAAAATATTGTTCTTAATTTTTTTTTGCCATACTACATTACATTTTAAAATACTGTACTTTCTAACTTGCCAACCATTATTGGGTAAATGGAACAGAAACTTACATAAGTCAATGATATCACAATATCCGTCAATTCACTACACCTTGTGCTATAAATCATATGACATATCATGACTACTAGAGTTTGGCCAATTCCTCCCTAGAATGTACACAATCATGCTCTGTGACGGTGGCACCACAGAAACTCACTAGACATTCATATGGTAGAAAATGATATATAAAGTAAGACGTGGCCCTTTGGACTAAAGGACTTATTGGCAACTGATGCCTCAGGAAGTTGGTAAAAACATGCTTGAGAAATAATATACCCATAAAAACCAAGAAAATTTTATTATGCCACGGATGATTAGTTCTTGATTTCTATGACATCACGTTAATAGAAAAGACAATATTTGGAGTAAGCAAACAGAGATGATATCTGTGTCTGACCACATTTAGCATTCTATTCAGGGCTGCACACCCTTTTCAATTTTTGGGATAGATTTTAAAGGAAAGTTATTCATCAAACTCCACCTGTAAGGTAGAAAAACTATTGTTTATTTTCATTTTTTCCATAAATCAATGGAAAACATTAAAAAAACAACAACAAAACTATCACTACTTTCCTCTGCCTTGCCTCCTGAATTTATCACTTACTCTCAATTTTCAGATCAGATTCATACACTGCAGGTAGAGAGATTATGAATTCAGAACATCACTGAGGGATCACGTTACAGCTGCTGCCAATAGAAGAAGTTTATAGAGAGAAGAAGGGAAGCAGGGAGCAGCTACTGAGTGAAAAAACACAGATACACAGAGATGCTACAGAGTCTAATAAGTGTTCTACTGGTTCACCACATAGTCACACTTCTCAGTAATGCTGTGGCAGCTACTTCTGCATGTGTGTTTAAGACACAGAGACAGGGTCGCAGGATCTGCTTTTTTCTATGTATGCAATGTCTTCTCACACATATGTGGTGTCTCCTAGTGTCAGTGCTTGCAGTGGAATCTACACTGCTTGGAGAGCAGCAGAAGATCCAATGCACAAGCGCCAAGACTAGAAGGCACAGAGCAGGCACAAGAAGACAGGGCTAGATGGGATGTCTAGCCCTGTCAATCCAGGGGAAGGAGAGTGGCACTAAAGCTGTAAGTGTTACTAAGTGGTGCTCCGGGGCTCTGTCTGGCCCCTTGGTGCTCCAGTAAGCTCATTTACACATCAATATAAATTTGCTTTTCTCGGAAAGGGACAACAAAATACACAATCAGGGTGTCATATTTGTCAGCATGATCACCCTGCTAGGCTATATGTTTGGTTTAATAGGGTTGATCATGCTGACAAATGCTCTTTAAGAACATGCTTGGATGAGATGGAAGTAATCCCTATGTTTCTATAGCACTATTCTCTTTTAAGAAAGCTCAAAGCCAACTTTTAGGTTGTCCTTGTAATTTATTCTCATGACCTGATGTCAGCATGCCACTGACAGGATGTGTAATTCATTGTACATCAGAGGAAACAGCTGAAACTGAAATAGGATGCAGGGCAGGTACACACAGTGACAATGCTGAAATACATCAGCACAAGTTTGTTCTTTGAAACAATTGTTTAAGTCAAAACATTGTCCCTGGAACCAGAGGAGAGGAAATAGCTAAAACTTTTGCTAGCTTGCAGCAGGCCGGCTGTCAGAACATTACCATGAGTGAACTGGCAAACTGTCACTTTTACTCTTTATCCATCATAATTCCAAGAAAATGTACCGCTTAAAGGGTCACTCAATTTTTGTAAAACTTTTGTTATGCCATAGAGACATATCAAAAGTTTTGATTTATGGGCGTCTGAGCACTCATCACTCTAACAAAGGGAGAGAACCATGTGCATATTGCTCGCTCTCACTCTTCACTGCAGAGGAAGGAATCAAGACGGGCTCATAGACTTTCTACTGAGCCCGTCAGCGAGGACAGAAATCACTTAGACCACCAACCAATCAAAACTTTTGATACGACATCAAGTTTTACGAAAACTCAGTAAGGCTAGTTTCACACTTGCATTGCGAGAGCCGGAATAGCTTGCCAGGTTTCTCTGGATCCGGTATTGCCGAAAGCCACAATGTTGTCACCCGCCCTCCTTAATATATAATGGACAGCTCTTTCCTATTCAATTGTATAGGAACAAGCCGTCCCATAGAAGTGCATAGGACGGCTTGTAATTACACCTGCCCACTGCTGAGCTGTCGACGGTGAGCAGGTAAACAAACAAGAGAAGGCTGCACTCACAAGGAGCGCGTCAGAATGCATACATAGAGGATGATAAAAACATACAAAACTACCTCCCTGGTAATGCTAATATCATAAAATATAAAAAAAAAATGAAAAAAAAAAAATGAAGATTTCAATAACAAAGCTGGGGTACAAAAACTTATCGGATGAGCAGCTAAACAGGAAGATACCTTAAAATCAAAGCTGTATAATCCGGACTAAATTGTAGGTATACACATGAGTAAAGCAGCTAATAACTGCAGCCCTGGTTCCTCAAACTTCCCAAGTATAAATTTTATCATTGGAATAAATAGCTGTCTACCATACATTTCTTCTGCAGCTATCACTGCAAATGGTGCTCATTCTGAGTGATTGTGTAATACTTGCCCAGGTTGAGCCTGCCAAAGTGGAAGATGCTTTGCCTGATAAAGGGGGTACCAAAAGGAAGACTTCCTGTTCTATACCACATGATATTCCATCTCCCACCAATTAAGGCTGGATGGTAGAGTTCTCCCCCTCCCCTCATATGCAGTATCTCCATTTAGACCCTCTGTAGTCTAGTTAAAAGGTTGTGCGCTGAACTATTTTTTACTCTAAAGTGTATTTTCATAAAGTTCTCCTGCTTTGTCATGTGTCTTCTGTCCCATCATGCCTTAGGGCAGTAAGAGGTGTCCTGACATCAGCAGGACCAGTGACACTAACCACTGCTGCTTGTGCATCCAACATTATAAGGCTTCAATGCAGGATGTAACCTACAACAACTGAATATCAAAACAGATTCACCACAGGAAGCAATGGTAGGCGATTAACTTTAGAATAAGGCAATTGTGATAAATGGCGGTATTTGGGGAAAAGTGAAATCTGTTGGGCAGGATACAATTTTTTTAAACGGTTACACAAAACAGATGGTTGATATTGTCACTTCATCTTCTGCTGATCCTCCAACCTTTATTTTCAAAGTTTTACGGTGGTGCCGACTGACCAGTGTATATTTGGTTCCTCACGATTTCAAATGCTTTTGTGACGCAGACATAACTTGTTTCCCAACTGTTACATTACTACATTCAAAGCATGTTTTACTATACAAAAATGTTCTATCTTTTTGTACTCTAATCAAAATCAGAATTTAAAAATAAAATAGAAAGGGACACAGAAGATATTATTCAGTAATGCTAGGGGCATTCATCATACTGAATATGAAGATTACATTTCCATTTCATACCATTCCTCTATTTTCTTTTATAAATGTATGAAATTATTTTCTCCTCATATTCTTAAATTTTCAGAATGCAACGAGAATTGAAAAGGAAATAATAAAAATCAGTTGGAGCTCATGACACTGCCCTTATATTAATCTGTTATGGTTTCTTAACAGTCCCCGAAAGCTAACATTTTTCGAACACAGACACCCCATTTTAGTTAAATTTAGTTAAACGTACCCTTCCATAACCGACACTCAAGCACCACTACTATATCTGATGACTCTAGACAAAGAGGGACTTGTAAACTGCTGATCAAATTCAATTTATTTAGACACTTCTGTACAAACTGTTCTACTGAAGTAGTAGTAAACATGTTATGGAAGAGGGAACCTCAGTAGACTTCATGCTTCCAATTTAATATCTTCTTATGTGAAATATTTGAAGTAATAAGGATTTTGTGAAATAAAGGAACATTGTTAGAACAACTTTTTAGAATAATATTCCCCAGTACATGATATTTCCAGCAGGGTGGCTGTCCCATTGGAGAGCAGATGCCCTTAGCAAAACACTTGGTCACTTACTGGAATTAATCCAGTTGTTAAAACCTATATTGGACAGCTTTAGCATAGCCCAAGCACTGGACGTGTTCAGTCCTGAAACATAAGCTCCTGGATCTCCCCGCAACCCACTACCTGGCAGGAGTCAAGGAGGTGGCAAACTTATGAATATTTGGACTCTGTGTCATGTACTGTGTATTGAACAGGTCCAATGTTAGGTTTGTGCTACAGCTGTTCAATACAGACTTCAGCAATAACTGGATAAATTCCAGTAAGTGACCAAGTGTTTTGCAAAGGACATCAGTCACCAGACTATGTTGGCCCCAGACAGGACAGCACAAACATATACATTCAGTATAACAGTTCATAGGTTACTTGAACAAAATCTAGGGCAGGGATATAATGTTTCTCATGGTGACCGCTCCCTACTGTAATATTAGCACACATGCACATGTGACCTTGTACAAACACCAAATTGTACAGTGCTGTAATATGGCATCCACAGACTCCTTAAAGGTCCTACTGTACCTACACATGCCTCCAATTTTAAGCAGTGTTTTTTTGTTGTTTTTCTTGCTGGACTTGCTATGTATTCAGCAGAAAACAAATTGTGGCATTGTCTATTCCCCCACGTGGTGGCACACAGAATCTACTGTGCCGCATATGGAGCCACAGTCTCTTTTTGTGTCCATACAGCTTCTGTGAACTAGGTAAAATGCTACCAGTCTTTTTCAAATACACTGAAAAACACTGTGGACTTTTGGAATAAATAAAATGAAAAATTATACAGAATCAGAATTCTTAACATAAGAAAACATTAGGGGTATACAAAAAAACTTGTAGTACATAGCCAGAGCCAAATCACTCCCAAAGTCAATGTGCTTATTAGGGTACAGTAAGTGGACTATCGAAGGTCACCCTTCGTGCTGTACTAATGGTCGAATCAATTGCAATCACATTATAATGGTGATAGACGGGACTAGATATTTTGTAATAAGGTAGTGATTACTGATACAGGTGGTTATGTGTTCACCATGTGTGGCCGGTATTACACAGGAGAATCATTAACAATGAACCTTCAACCTTATTCCCAGGGCAGATAAATCTCAGACTCATAATTACAAGGGATCTTGTTGCGGAACCTGCTTCACAGCTCACCAACCCTTCATTTATCTATTCACAACTTTTACAGACGCCTCTAGTGCATCTTAACTGGTCTGCTGGCTTTGAACAATTCTTGAGAGAAAGAGAGTCCAAAAAGGTCTGTCCTATGGATGGGATGGGCACTAGGCAATAAAGGGAATGAGTTGGAGTTACAGGTCTATGGGGCTGAGGGCCCTTACCAGCTGGGGGCTTTTGGGCACTAACTAAATTCAGCCGTGGTCTGTTCTAAACATTACTACAGATGCTATAAGGCAGTGATGGCTGACCTCCGGCACTCCAGCTATGGTGAAACCACAACTCCCAGCATTCTCCATTCATTTCTATGGAGTTCTGAGAACAGCCAAGCAAGTGTGCATCTTGGGAGTTGTAGTTTTACAATAGCTGGAGTGCCAGAGGTTAGCCATCACAGCTATAAGGTGTATGAATGCAAACTAGATGTCAACAAAAAGCAATGATATTATCAGTTGGTTCTATAATCATTTACACAATATTTTACATATTGTTTCTACAAAAAAAAAAAAATACAATCAGTCTAGTTAAGCAGCAGTATGGGGTTGGGAAGTTGTGCATTACATGGAAAAGTCTCATACTACCTGATGTTGATACCCACAAGTTCGACATTCAGGGACTACATTTTAACACCACAATCTAAGTAGATTATAAATTTAAAAAAAAACTCAAGGTAACACACAAATAGGGTAAAAAACCAAATGTATATGAAATAGATTGTCCATTAACAAGAAATTAGTGCATAGGAAATTTTAGCTCTCGATATGTTAAGCTATTTAACCCATATTTAAATAAAACCTCATTACATAAATTATTTTTTTGATCGTAGAAACAGCATCACTGTTTCCCATGGGTTGTGTTTAGCATTTTAGTTAAAAACCATTAACTCAACTAAAAAAAAAATTAAATAACTGGAATACCAGGTATGGGCCATGGACAATGATTCTGTAGCCAGTATGAAAGAAATATAGCGCTATTTTTCTTGGATCTATGCTATAGCCATCAGAGAAGGACAATATGCTGGACAACTTAGGAGTTAGTTAAAGGAGTTTTCCAGGAGTTAAATATTGATGACCCATCCTCAGGATAGGTCATCAATATCTGATCAGTAGAGGTCGGCATCCACACTGATCAGCTGTTTGAAGGAGTCAAGACGATAGAAGGAGTGCTGTGCTCTCCACACAGAATACACTATATAATGGATGCACCTTGTACTGTACCTCAATCCTATTCACTTGAATGGGACAGAATTGCAGGAAGGCAACATGACTTATAAATGTGGACCAGCACTCACCTAAGCACCACAGCCTCTTCTAACAACTGATCGGTGAGGCCCCTACCAATCTCATATTGCTGAGCAATCTTAACCCCTTCGCGCCCGGAGCTTTTTTCGGTTCTGCATTTTCGTTTTGCGCTCCCTGCCTTCAAACAGCCATAACTCTTTTATTTTTCTGTTCACATAGCTGTATGAGGGCTTGTTTTTTGCGGGACAAGTTGTACTTTCCAACGCCACCATTTAATATTGCATACGGTGTAGTGGGAAGCGGGAAAAAAATTCCAAACCGGGTGAAATTGCAAAGAAAACGCTATTCCGCTACAGTTCTACGGGTTTCTTATTTACAGCATTCGATGTGCATTAAAACTGATCCATTACTTTCATTCTACTGGTCAGTACGAATCCGGCAATACCTAATATGTATAGTTTTTCCTGCGTTTTCATAGTGATAAAATAATTAGAAAGTTGCCCTTTTTTTTTTTTTTTTTTTCCTTGTCAAATCTTGACCCCTATAACTTTTTGGTATTTATGTGTACAGAGCTGTATGGGGGCTCATTTTTTGCGGGACGATCTGAAGTTTTTATTGATACCATTCTGGGGTGTGTATGACTTTTTGATCACTTTTTATTTAATTTTTTTTAGAAAAAAAAAGCGACAAAAAACGGCAAATCGCCATTTGGACGCTTTTTTCCGCCACACAATTCGCCGTATTGGAATTTTTTTTTTATATTTTAAAAGTACGGGCGTTTTTGGTCACGGTGATACCCATGATGTCTATATTTATTGTTATTTAGGTATTTATTTTTTACTTATACGGAAAGGGGGGTGATTTGAACTTTTACATCTTTTTTATTTTTTATATATTTTTTAACATTTTTTTTAAATTTTTTTTTTACTATTAGAAAGCTCAAATATGGGCTTATAAATTGTGGCTTTTTTTTTTTTCTTTATGAGCAATTCTGGGTTTTATAGACTCAGAAATCCATCAATTGCTCATTTCTTATCCTGGCCTGCCATCTAGTGGCCAGAATAAGAATTGCACTTTGAAAACTGTAATCCTCACCAGCGACTGTACACCACCCGGAAGCGAACGCTTCCGGGTTTAGACGCAACTAGATGCCGTGATCACGTGTGATCACGGCATCTAGTCACCCCGGAAGACGCCGCCGATGGCGGTAAGTAGCGGCAAGTCTCTGCTGTTAGAAACAGCAGAGACTTGCCGGCCATGACGCCCGCCGCACTCGCGAGCGGGCGCCATGTGCCCGCATCGCCCCAGCGCCGTACATGTACGGCGCTGGTCGCGAAGGGGTTAAAGATAGGACATCAGTAGATAACTCCCAGAAAACCCCGTTTAAAAACAATAAGGCTGGGTTTACACTTCAGGTTTTCTGGTGCAGCTTTTGGGGCCAAAATCAGGAGTAGATTTAAACAAAATGTCTGTCCTATTCTTATTTGTGATCTACACCTGCTTCGGAAAACCTGAACGTGGAAAACCATCCTAAAGGAGTAATTTGGCTTTCTATATTTCAGAGCAATAAAAAACAACTGCCATAGCCATCAACAAAAAAAACAGGTGCCAATGGCAAATGTTTGGCTCTAGTAGGATCCTGAGATTTATAGACACGAACATTTGAGTAATGCCTGTAATTGTGAGATATCCGACGTAGTATGAAGCAGATATGTGAAGAATGAAGATGCTCTCAGTGTACCTTCATGTCTTACCTGTGATTAGTTCAATTATACGCTTAGTTGTTAGTTCACAGGTTCGGGCAGAAAGTCATGCTTATGTCTAAAGTGTTGTAAACACGTTTGGTGAATTTGGCTTCCGGGTCCATAGCATTTCTAAATTACCAGTTGAGTAAACAGCCCCCAGAGAAAGAAGCAATTCATTCTAATACAAAGTAGCACGAGACTGAAAACAAATAATTCATATGCTGTTTGCTTCTCTCAAGCTCCTGCTAAACCTCTGGGTGGCTTCTTAGCAGAGGTCTAATTTGTGTTATCTGATACACATGACCAGCTCATTCCATGGGACTCAGAGAAGAGCTTATTGTCACAAAGTAACCAGCCATTCAACGTTTAGTGCATTATGCAGCCGGCCTGATCATATGCTAAGGGTTGTTTTGCAAGGCTCCAACAAGCAAACAACAGATTTTACATGAAGCATTGAATATATGTATAGAAAGGGAATACAAAAATCACACACGTGCGCAATGGACGCTGGGGACGTAATGACATTATTTAAGTGGCAGCACTAAATATAATATGTAAAAGGGTTATCTCAGAATAAAAGCAAAAGGGTCTGCTACTTTAGGCTACTTTCACACTAACGTTTTCAGGGTTCAGCAAAAACGCTTCCATTACTGATAATACAACTGTCTGCATCCGTTATAAACTGATTCAGTTGTATTATCTTTAACATAGTCAAGACGGATCTGTCATGAACTCCATTGAAAGTCAATGGGGGATGGATCCGTTGTCTATTGTGAAACATTTTTTACAGACTGTGTCAAAGAAAACGTTTTTGCTCCGCATCCCATGACTAAAAAGAAAACCGCAGCATGCTATGGTTTGCTTTCCGGTATGAGGACAGAACGGAATGCATTTTGGAGCATTCAGTTCAGTTACGTTTTGTCCCCATTGACAATGAATGGGGACAAAACGGAAGCATTTTTTTTCCTGTATTGAGACCCTATGACGGATCTCGTTACCGGAAAATGTCCATGGGTAGTGAAAAGTATACATAGGTTAAAAAAAAAAAAAAAAAAAGGGGGTATTAGCAGTTAACCTGCATAGTCTGATGTTGGCAGCACTGATAGTAGAATATCAGACTGTGCAGGGCACACCCTCAACTGGCAACCAAGCTGGACCTTCATTTCAAACTGCTACTAATTCATTCACAGCTTCTGCCAGGAATAGTAGAGGAATGGCACAACAAAGAATAGATGCTCCAGAATTGTTATTACATGGGGAATGCAAATAGTTACTACAACAGACATGTCACGACAGGTTACAGGCCCTCTTTAATGAGGACCTGTCACATGAAATGCAGTGCTATCAGTGAGGCTGCTGGTTCAGTGGGGGAGAAGAGCTCAAGTACATGCAGCGATCACCTCGACAGTATGGGGACAAGCGGTTGTAATTGCGATTGCTCATCCTCAAAGCTGTATTGATTTTAGTGAGCAGGTCGCTCTTTTACACTGCATGATAATTTAGGTGCCTGCACAAATGACTGTTTCACAATGGCAAGTTTCTGAAAACAACGACCCTTTATATATTTTACAAAACTTCTCCACCTAATATGCTATTGTGGTCTATAGATGAAAAATTCCCATATATAATAGGGAAAATGTGTACCAGTTTTTTTTTTTTTTACTGTTAAAGGGTCCATGTTAAGTGATTTTTGCTTCCCAATCTGAGAACAGGATATGACAGAGGAGGAGAAGCTGAGCTATGGGATATATAGGTTTGGAACAGGATTTCTGCAGGACTAGGACGGACACCCACACACAGTGACTCTCATTGCTGAATATATCACTGTGTACACAGTAAGCTGTCAATCATCCTATGTCCACCAGGACTCTCAGTGAGGAGTCCTGACAGGATTTACTCTGCAAGCCCTAACCTATGGTGTCCTAGCACTACATAGAGCAATACAAAACATACAGGATAAGGCTACTTTCACACATGCAGCACTACGCTCCGGCCACCTGATCCGGGAGAGAATGCAAGGAATTGGCCGGAAACAAAATCAGGCATGCAGCGGTTTGTGTCCCGCTGATTCTCAGCATTTTCACCAGATTGTGGCCGGATCTCTGTCGGAGCCAATGAATTCAGGCAGGCTGTTCTCTGCTGGAATATACACTCACCGGCCACTTTATTAGGTACACCTGTCCAACTGCTCGTTAACACTTAATTTCTAATCAGCCAATCACATGGCGGCAACTCAGTGCATTTAGGCATGTAGACATGGTCAAGACAATCTCCTGCAGTTCAAACCGAGCATCAGTATGGGGAAGAAAGGTGATTTGAGTGCCTTTGAACGTGGCATGGTTGTTGGTGCCAGGAGGGCTGGTCTGAGTATTTCAGAAACTGCTGATCTACTGGGATTTTCACGCACAACCATCTCTAGGGTTTACAGAGAATGGTCCGAAAAAGAAAAAACATCCAGTGAGCGGCAGTTCTGTGGGCGGAAATGCCTTGTTGATGCCAGAGGTCAGAGGAGAATGGGCAGACTGGTTCGAGCTGATAGAAAGGCAACAGTGACTCAAATTGCCACCCGTTACAACCAAGGTAGGCAGAAGAGCATCTCTGAACGCACAGTACGTCGAACTTTGAGGCAGATGGGCTACAGCAGCAGAAGACCACACCGGGTGCCACTCCTTTCAGCTAAGAACAGGAAACTGAGGCTACAATTTGCACAAGCTCATCGAAATTGGACAGTAGAAGATTGGAAAAACGTTGCCTGGTCTGATGAGTCTCGATTTCTGCTGCGACATTCGGATGGTAGGGTCAGAATTTGGCATCAACAACATGAAAGCATGGATCCATCCTGCCTTGTATCAACGGTTCAAGCTGGTGGTGGTGGTGTCATGGTGTGGGGAATATTTTCTTGGCACTCTTTGGGCCCCTTGGTACCAATTGAGCATCGTTGCAACGCCACAGCCTACCTGAGTATTGTTGCTGACCATGTCCATCCCTTTATGACCGCAATGTACCCAACATCTGATTGCTACTTTCAGCAGGATAATGCGCCATGTCATAAAGCTGGAATCATCTCAGACTGGTTTCTTGAACATGACAATGAGTGCACTGTACTCAAATGGCCTCCACAGTCACCAGATCTCAATCCAATAGAGCATCTTTGGGATGTGGTGGAACGGGAGATTCGCATCATGGATGTGCAGCCGACAAATCTGCGGCAACTGTGTGATGCCATCATGTCAATATGGACCAAAATCTCTGAGGAATGCTTCCAGCACCTTGTTGAATCTATGCCACGAAGAATTGAGGCAGTTCTGAAGGCAAAAGGGGGTCCAACCCGTTACTAGCATGGTGTACCTAATAAAGTGGCCGGTGAGTGTATATCCAGTGATGTCTCCTTAGATGTAGATGTTCTCTGTCCTCATCTTCTCCTTTTAGACCAGACCTCCATGATGATTTCTTTCAGCCATCTCTTCTCTCTGCAGAGTTTGACAGACAGACATCTTAGTTTCCTACTTTTCCATCATTCTCTCACCTTCTTGAACACCCCAATACTGAGACGCTGTGCTCCCCAAAACTATACTGCAGAAACAGCCCCCCTGCAAATACTAGTTACACACAGATATTACCGACTTCAGTAATTATTGGCACACAGTGCTCGAAAAAATAACTGCGCCCAGGAAATAGTGCCCCTGACACTAATAGTGCAAACATAATGTCCCCCAAAAATAACTCTGCTAAGCTGATACCGTGACAGGGTGCCCCCACAGTAATAGTGATCCCCAAAGTCCCAATAGAAATAATTAGTGCCCCCATAGTGCTCCTCCCCTTGTCCCCATGGTGCCTGACATAATGTGCCAGTATAAAATGCCCCCATAATGTGTGCCAGTATATAAAATAGTGCTCCCCACAGTGCTCCTCCCCCTCCATAGTGCCCCCTATGTGTGCCAGTATATGAAATAGTGCCCCCCATAGTGCTCCTCCACCTCCATAGTGCCCCTATGTGTGCCAGTATATATATATAGGACCCCCATAGTGCTCTTCCTCCTCCATAGTGCCCCCACTAGATGCCAATATATAAAATAGTGCCCCTCATAGTGCTCCTCCCCCTCCATAGTGCCCCCACTGTGTGCCGATATAAAATATAGTGCCCCCCTATAGTGCTCTTCCAGCTCCTCACTGTTTGCCAGGGCCCTTGGCATAGCGGAAATGAAAAAAATAAACACTTATACTTACCTCCATGAGCCTGTCAGCGATGCGATGCAGGCCTCTTCCGGCCTGTGTCCCGCGCTGTACGGCTCAGGTGGCGCGCCTTTGCCGGCCTCTGATAGGCTGGAGGCCTAGTGCCTGCAGCCTATCAGAGGAACGGGGAAAGGAGATGCTTCTCCCTCCCCTGCCCCGCAGCATCCATGTGTATCGCTGTCCTGAGGACGGCGATACAGATGAATATAGAGATGAGTGCTTCCACAATGGAAGAGCTCATCTCTCCCTGACGCCGGCAAGAAGGGTCCCCCTCCGGCCCTGGGCCCCTGTGCAGCTGAAACGGCTGCACAGGCAGCATATATCTATCAATCTTATAACTATGGCAAAGTTTGGCACTTGATATATTGGTTATATATAACCTGGAGGACATGCTATATTGGGTATATACAACCTTGGGGACATGCTATATTGGTTATATATAACCTTGGGGACATGATTTATTGGTTATGATGACAGAGTGATGATTCATACTATTCACATGAACGAGCACAAGGACTGAGTTCTCAGTGTGATGTCATAAGGAGGCGTGGCAGCCCTTCACTCTAACTGCCTAAGCCTGCCCAGCCTTAGAAGCAGGAAACCAGGAAGTGAACTGCAGAGCTGGCTGCTGGTAAGGCTGAAATAGCAAGATGAGAATACCCCTTTAAGGGTGCATTCACATCACCATTTAGCTTTCCGTTCTTCTGATCCGAGAGAGAGAGAGAGAAAGAAACAGGATCCTATTAAATTAAATGGAAACAAAAGTACTTTTCCCCCTGTCTAAAAAAAAAAAAAAAACAGATGACAACTGATGCAACAAGATCCGTTTTGTTTTTTTTACAGGATCCTGTTTTTTTTTTTTTTTTATCTCTCTCTTCTGACGAATCAGAAGAACGGAAAGCTGAATGGTGATGTGAATGCTTAGGGTAAGCTAGCAGAGCTATGAGCAAGGTCCTATACATGGCACTCGCTGGTTGTTTGGTACAGTATCATATTGGACTGGATATTTAATATATAGAATTGGAGAGGGGTATATGTGATATGGTATACTTTTACATTGGATCTGGTTTGCTATGGCTAGCGATATATTCTAAGACAAAGAGCATCAGGGAGAGCTTTTATCATAATACGCACCTAAAATGTATTGGCATGCCTTGTCAACTACCAATATTTAACACCTACCAATATATTGCTTATTTTTTAGCTTCTGTGAATCCACATTCAATCAGCAAGAACATGGAACATTCTTACATTCCAGACAATTCTACTGCAAAATGCTTAGCTCAATCAATAGTGTTTGAATGGTGCCATCTGGCACAATACGTTTCATGCTCACATCTAAACTGAGTAAACCAGTACTGTGAAACCTGGGTTATCTTTAGAAGCAGAAAGCCAAATGTCATTGGATTTAAAGAATTCTCCAGTGATTATGGCATAAAAAGAAGATATGATGTGCTAAAAGCAATAGAGGAGAGATCAACCAGATTATGATACGTCTTATAATTCATGCAGAAGCTAAAGACCATTACAAGATGCATAAAGTTAAAAAAAAAAGTCTGCTATCTGCTCTCAATCTAATTCAAGTAATGGGGACTAGGATGTTATACCAGACTCCGCCCCCCATAGACAAGGCTGGCACTAACTCGGTGAAAATAAGCATTTTTTTTTACTATTATACAACCCCTTTAAAGAGTACTGTAGCATACCGAATGAGGCCCTGTCACCTTATAAACTATGAAACAAAGGTTGAGACATACTCTGGCATGAAAAAAGAGAGACAAACGGCTAAAGAAAAGAAAAAGCAGCAAAAAAAATAATTTTTTCTCTGCAGAGTAAATATTTCATAAGAGATCCATTCTAGTAGGAGGCGAAGCATTAAGAGGCATCACACAATGCAATAATCTAGCTTTACAGAAATCATGAGGAAAAGATTAAAATTTAGGCTTACTGCATGTCAAACTAACAAGAAAGCACAATTCTAGTAGTGGGGTTTATTAGTAATCTGTTGAGAACTGTTGCAAGTAGAACAGTTATTCAATCGCACATGTAATTAACAAGCATAATTAAAGGAGTTCTCCGGGAATGATTTAAAATTGCCACAAGCAACATGTCCTAGAATGTGGGCAGGATTGGTTGCCTCCACGTGCAGAGCTGGCTAGGGCGGAAAACGGACAAGAGTAGGACATGTTCTACTTTTTTGCAGGGCCGTGGAACGGACTTACGGATGCGTGATTGAGATGAATGGGTCCGCATCTGATCCACAAAAAAATGTGTCTTTGTGCAGCACAACTTCTCTCTGATGCCTTGATTTGGAGCAACAAGGGTTGGATTATCCATTTTTGCTCTGAGAGAACAAATCGTGCCAGAAAGACTTTTATATCCATCTCTATTGAAATAACATATAACCACTGTAGTAGATGTACTAATCAAAATGCACTCAAATTCTGGAATAATTTGCATTAAAACTTGCCGGAACTGCTTTCTGAAAAGGGCTGTCTCATTAGGGTAAAAAAAGAAAAAAAAAATAGTCATGGGGGTGGAATATATTTTTTGATGGTCAATCAACAGAACAGTTGAAATGAATCTGTTGTTTAATATTAATTTCTACCTTTTATATTCAAATTAAATCCATGCTAGTCTGTTAGCGCCCATCTCAATTATACACAGAAGCTGGTATTTTAAGGACATTACACAGTTCTGGATCTGTAGAGAAAGTGTCATGCAAATCAGACAAGAAAATAATGGACCCAAATGTCTGTTAAAGCCGTATGGGAATGCTTAGGATGGGCTGCTGGGCAGGAGTCGCGAAACCCAAATTACTAGGTGAAAATACATCTTTGATTTAAAAAAAAATATATATAATAATAATAATAATAATAAAAAAATGTAACATTATAAAGACATTATATTTAAGATTGAACAATAGGATCTTAGAAAATTCCTTTTTTTTGGGTACCATATGTTTAAAGAGGATCTTTCACCACTCCTGATATGCCTGTTTTAATAGCTCCCTGCATTCCCCACGTACTAACAATTCTGGATCATCTATTCTTGTGTCTGTATGTTGTGCCATTCCTTTATTATTTGCACTAGAAGTTATGAATGAATTGCTATTTGCCTTCAGTAAAGGAACAGAGGGGAGGTGACCAGTTGGGGGTGTGTACCTGCACAGACTGGCTCTATCCAATCAGTGCTGTCATGTTCAGACTGTGCAGATACACACCCCCAACTGGTCACCTCCCCTCTGTTCCCTTACTGCAGACTGCTAGCAATTCATTCATAACTTCTAGTGCAAATAATAAAGGAATGGCACAACATAGAGCCATAAGAATAGATGTTCCAGAATTGTTATTACATGGGGAATTCATGAAGCTATTAAAACAGGCATGTCAGGAGTGATGAAAGGTCCTCTTTAAAGGGAGTCTTTCACCCTCCACTGTGGGCAGAGGCACAGGGGCCTCTAGTGCACAGGTGCCGAGCGCTGGATGAGCGGCACACGCAATGTATTTGTAACCAGGAGGAGGAGGTAATTATAATAAAGGAGAGCGGGCCAGAGATGTAATAGGAGGGGTTTGGGCGCAAATTGCCCGGAGGCCTCGGCTCCAGCTGAAACAACGGCGCTTCCGAGCACTTGAAGAAACTAATTTGCATAAGTAATAAAAGTATTTTTTCGGCGATACGAGCGAGGGACAAGTATAATAAAGGTAGGGTTGAGATATATGGAAGGTAGTCTACAGCCTAATCTGAGCAGTTTATAACGCTCAGATTAGGTAAAAGACTCCCTTTAATTCCAGTGTCCACTGACAGACGTTTAAAAACGATCTGACGCAGATTTGTACCTATGAAACTGACTGACCTGTTACATGTGCACTTGGCAGCTGAATCATCTGTGTTGGTCCTATGTTTATATTTGCCACATTGCTGAGAAAGGTGATGTTTTAATATATGCAAATGAGCCTCTAGGAGCAACGGGGTAATTGTCATTACACCTAGAGGCTCTGCTCTCTCTGCAACTGCCGCACTCTCTCTTACTTTGATTGACAGGGCCAGGCATGATGAGGATTACACTGCCTAGCCCTATCAAAGTGTAGAGGGCAAATCAGTTGCAGAGAAGTGTAACGTCAACACCCCCATTGCTCCTAGAGGCTAATTTGCATATATTAAAACATATATGCAAGGCACATATGAACATGGGACCAACACAGATTCCTTCAGCTGCCAAGTGCACATGTATGGCTACTTTCACATTAGCACTTTCAATTCCACTATTGATATCCATCAAAGGATATCAATAGCAGAGGAAAACGTCTCAGTTTTCCCCATTGAATGTCAATCGGGACAAAACTGAACTGAACGAAACAGAATGCACCAAAATGCATTCCGTTCCGTTTGGTTGCGCTCCCATCGCGGACAGAATAACGCTGCAAGCAGCGTTTTTTCACCTGCGATGCCGTGAGGAGCAAAACGGATCCATCCTGACACGGAATGTAAGTCAATGGGGAAGGATCCGTTTTCTCTGACACAATAGAAAACAGATCCGTCCTCCATTGACTTTCAATGGAGTTCATCATGGATCTGTCTTCGGTATATGAGACATAATACAATCACATCCGTTCATGATGGATGCATGCAGTTGTATTATTGTAACGGAAGCATTTTTTGCCGATCCATCACGGATCCGCAGAAAACGCTAATTTGAAAGTAGCCTAACATGTCAGCCAGTTTCATAGGTACAAATCTGCTAACAGATGCCCTTTAATAGCAGAGACAGCAACACTTTATCACATATGCCAATAAGTTGGCAAGTGCCCAGTGGGTGGTCCAAAATACTGCAAGCGCTCAGGGTTTCCTCACTATACCCTGCTGGACTTCCTTGGCATTGGAACTTCAAACACCAGTATGCAAACAGTAACCTACAGATTTTGACATTTTATCAGAGATTTTGTGTCGGTATATGTTGCATGAAAACAGAGTTCCATATTTTTTTTCCCAAGAGAGATTTTCTCTGAAGTCAGTAAATGAAACTAACAAAAAAGTTAAACAAAACTATGCCTGCCCCCCATAGAAGTAGGATAACGGCATTTCCCATCTTTCATGCCCTGCTTTCTTTGCCCTTGGTTATCTTTATGATTATCAGAATGTCACAACAAATAAAGTGTATGCAGACACCTCCTCATATTCCCTGCCGCTCTGTATACACAGCATGCAAAGCAAAGTCATTTTCATCTTCTCTTGCCTGGTAACCAGCAGCTTAAACCAACTTTACAATGTGCTGACCTTACCAGCAAGCTGCGGTAACCCTTCAAGTCCTGAACCTTTTCATAAAGGACTACAAGAGAAATATTCCTTTAAATATCCTGCTCCGTATAATCTGTCACAAGGTCTACTAAACACATTATTATGTTTGAAGATATAATACAAACGAATTATAGAAAAATATGTTATTTTACCTACAGACAAGTATGTCTGTGCTATTAGTATGATTGATGGTGATTACTGTTTATGCCTTTCTTTTTACACAATGCATTCTTGTATGCATGCTGATAAACTCAACAACGTTACTTTTTTTTTGCCATTCATTATTGGTGCATAGCAAACCAAGGAATCCTAAAACCATGCTGGTCAATTCAGGATGTCACAGGTACAGATCTAGCTAGTTGTGTCAATCTGTATCACTATGTAGGTCTTCTATAGGGTCCTCACACTAAAGAGCTGGTTAGGCTTGAAATGATGATGAACTACCAGTAACTTAAAGGGAATGTGTCATCAGCAAATGACCTTTTGTTTAAATCACGTGTTTAGGTTTAAACATTTTATTTTTAATTTTCCATGTCAGTATCTATATTTAAACAAAAACTAAAAAATTCTGCAGTTTTCGCACTGGCCACGTCTAATAATAGGCGCCACTTCTTGGTCTGTACAGATCCCTTTACTTCAGTAACCTGCTTACCTGTCATTCTAATCCTTCCTGTAATGATATCACGTCTGTGTATAGATAAGACAGGATCCTCCATTCACAACAGGTGATTGTCAGAGCTTAGCTATTCTTTCCTTGTACAATGATCTCTACACTGGTCACAGAGCATGGCTAGAAAATTCTCCCATAGCAGTCAATGAGGTCCCCTCCTGACCATTGTGTATATGGATCATGGGGCTGCCGTAACGTTATTTAATTAATGCTTTCTAAATGCTGTTAATAACAGCTCAGGCAAGATGGCCGCCCTCATAATCATGTTGAGGAAAAAGAATCGAGAAAAAAAAAAAAAAAAACTGATTTGAAAAATCTGGTTTTAACTGGCAGAAAAAAATTTTGGTGACACATTTTCTTTTAAAGGGGTTTTCCAGGATTTTACTAATGATGACCTATCCTCAGTATAGGTCATCAGTATCTGATCAGTGGGGGGGTCCGAAACCCAGGACCCCCGCCGATCAGCTGTTTGAGAAGGTAGCGGCTCCAGTGAGCACCGCTACCTTCTCGCAGCTTACCAAGCACAGCGCCGCACATTGTACAGCGTCTGTGCTTGGTATTATGCTCATCCCCATTTACTTGAATGAGGCTGAGCCGCTCCTAGGCCACGTGACCGATGAACGTGACGTCACTAGCCTAGGAAAAGCTAAGAGAAGGCTGCGGCGCTCAAGGGAGAACCGGTGCCCTCTCAAACAGCTGATCGGCGGGGGTCCTGGGTGTCAGGCCCCCACCGATCAGATACTGATGACCAATCCTGAGGATAGGTCATCAGTGGTAAAATCCTGGAAAACCCCTTTAAGTACTAAATTAAAATTTAAATACAGCACCTCTAGATGGTCAAAAATGTAATTTTAAATCCTGGACCCTGTAGAGACCCTATTTTAATACCTGACTTTTTAGGTGCAACTGTTGTTGCTATTGCTGTCCTGTCAACTTCAAATAACTTTTGATATATCATAGCGACATACAGTATCAAAGGTCTTGATTGGTGGGGTTTGAAGGCTGATAGCCCTGATAATCACCAGAACGAGGAAAGTGCTCACATATCGCGCTCTCTCTCTTCTCTGCAGGAGATGGACTCAATAGAAAGCCTATGGGCACATCTTGATTCAGTCTCCTGCAGTGAGGAGAAACAACGCGCTATGACAATGCTTCACCCTCCTCACTCTAGCGATCGGCAGAAGTTTCAGCATTCAGACCCCCACCGATCAAAACCTTTGAAGGTTATTTGAAAGCTCAGTGATACTTTAATTTTGTACTGTCAATGCCTTTCTGGTTCCACTATTTTTTATTTTATTCCTTACTTCGGACCATGTTCCATACCTCGAGAAGTATTCATATTTCTAAAAGGCAATGTGAACAAACATATTTAGGAACAGACGTATGGATCATCCATTTCCTCCCAAGTCATTTGGTTACAGGTTTCAGAAATGTAAAAATAACATAAGAATTCAGGAACCGTTAATACACACTGAGAGAGCTATCAGATAGAGGATCTGGTTTCTCCAAGTGCAAATGAGGAACAGAATCTTCATAGTAAAGAGGATCATTTGAAGTTTCCAGAGAGATGAGAAGTTGCCATCTAAACATATTTATCTGCAACCATGTTTAGTATTGTGAGAAATTAGAGGCATTTGAGGCTACACCCAGTTTGGAGGTGCCTAGGGCCCACCAGTAAAATTCATTTTGTGAACCCATTGTACAAATACATGCAAATATTATCTGCTCACACAGCGCCATGCAGCATTAAGATGCTACAGGATAATTGATTATGGGATCCCTGCAGCAACATCAAGAAGGCGAATACCTGATAGAGGATACCAGCTGGTCTGACTACGAAATTCTTCCAGGGAGAATGCTTAAAGGGGTATTCCCATCTTAAGCATTTGTCATATCCACAGATCTCTAGAATGTGTTGTCCTACGCTGTTTTTTGTAACTTCCATAGAAGCGAACGGAATTTACATAAACTTCATACTCCCATTCACTTCTAAAGAAGTTATAGAAAAAAAAAAGGTGAGGATGTGCCTGAGAGCTGCAGGGAGGGACTTGATAAATGTCATTTTCTTACCAGTAGCTGAATTTTTGAGTTATATCATCCTGAAGTTTCCTATCTGTGTCATGTGACTAGGAATTAGACCCACCAACTCACACAGAGACTTATGTGTGGACAGGAAGTCTAATTTTCTCTGCATTCCCATGGGAGCCTCACTTTCAGTCTCATAGGAATGAATAGAGAAGTGACTGGCTTGCTGTCCTGGGTCAGTTGGAGGTCATGGAGTTGGTCACGTGACCTAGGTACAATAAGAAGAGAGTGGAAACTCTCAATTTCAGCCTCTAATAAGAAAATGACATTCACTACAGATTATATCATGCACCTTTCTAACAGGTCAGAGAATAAAAAATTTTGCGGGAGTTCTTCTTTAAGCAAGAAATATACATCTAAAATAGCACAAAAAAAATGCAAAAATGTTATTCTGATTTTACAAGCATTCCTGAAGAAGTGCTTAAGTCAAGCACCCTCAGATTACCAACGCTGCCTGCAAGAGTGCCATGAATGTGTGAGGGATCAAACACAGATTAGAAGAAATAATTTCCACATTCAGTTTGGTCAAGTGTGCCTATCTGGGATTAGAACCTAAGTGAAGAGGCTTGCCAAAGAAACAAGGAGGGGGAAGTTCTTCTTTTTAATATTACTAGATTTATATAAGCAGACTACCTCCCTTAGGCCTCCTGCACATGACTGCATCCAGATCCAAAAAATACAGATGCAGTCCTTGTGCATCTTGCAATTTTCACGGGACTCATTGTAAAAAGCCTATTCTTGGCAACAAAATGGACAAGAATAGGACTAGTTCTATAATTTTCGGACCCATAGAAATGAACAGATCAGTGTGCGATCTGCAAAAAAGCAGATTGGACACGGATCAAAAATACGGTCGTTTGAGGTCTTAGTGTAATAACATATTTATGACTGCATAGAAATGATGGCAGAAAAATACCACATGGTCCATCTAGTCGCCCATTATATTAGTTCTATTTTAACATAGGAGAGATATGTTTACATAAAAATGTCAAGACATTTTTCAAAATTACTTTTTGTAAAATTTTTTACATAATTTCTTAACATATTTCCTTATAAACTTGTGTAATGTCTTTGACAAGTGTCACAGCCAAGTGAGAAAAGGACAGGATCAACATTATTATTCTACGTGCGCTCCGTGAACTCCTCTACTTTTATTGTTGCCACTGTCTCAAAGTAAAGGTGTTTAGTATACAATGATAACATGGTTTAATGTATTACTGAATCCTAAAGACAAAACAAAAAAATTGTAGCATACCTTAACTACTTGCCGACCGCCCACTTTAAATATCCAGGTAGTCGGCGTATAAAAGTGCAAGGACGTTCCTGAACGTCCTTGCAGAGTTAGCAGTTGCACGCTAATCTGTACAGATGTGGGAGCGGGCTGCCCACTCTCAGAGAGTAGGGAAGGTAGATTTTTAACCGTCCTTACCTTATCCATCGTTATATATGCAACGCTATACATAGATCCAGAAGTGGTGAATGCCACCACACCACAACTTCTAACCCAGCCCTCTGGTGACCATAATCCATATATCCCCTACATCAAAATGACTGTTATAGGAAAGTGACAAAGTAAAAAAAAAAAAAAAAAAAAAAAAAAAAAAAATAATAATAATAAATAAATATATATATATATATATATATATATATATATATATATATTAAAGAATCATGTATAAATATCTAACCCCATTTGGAGTGTGCCTACTTACCCTATATTAGCAAATGTCATACAGTCACAAATAGCCAGAAAGTGGCCAACCCAGTTAAAGGTTTACATATACAGCATTTATATTTAACTGATTTTTTGCATTTTGTGTGTTTATGGTTTAAAAAAACAAAACAAAAATAATGAAAGCTCTCTTCAGGACTTGAAAAAGCATTGTTTAAATGTTACAAAATGTAAAAAAAAAAAAATTGTAAAAAAATACAATGAAATACAATTAAAAATGTTGGGATTTTTAACAATGGTTTAAAAATTGCTGAAACAATAAAGTGTGTGCATGTGAAGGAGGCCTAAGGTTTTTATGACAATGGAAAACCGATAATTCATAACCAATAATTCTGAGGCTGTAATGGGTATCAATGTCTACTTACATTCACTTACCCATATAGGTTGCTGTACAAGATATTGGAATTTATGTAAATATCAAATACACTCTATAGCAGTGTTCCTCAACTCCAGTCCTCAGGGCCCACCTACCGTTCATGATTTGAGAATATCCCACAGAATGAATATCTGTGGTAAGTCCTTATGCATTTATACTAATTATATCACTGCTCAATACCAAGGAAATCCTGAAAACATGACCGGTAGGTGGGCCCTGAGGACCGGAGCTGAGGAACACTGCTCTATAGGGATCCATCAAGTATAACCAGAGAAAGGCGTTAGACTGGCCATACCAAGAGATACCTGTTCTAAGCAAGGGGAGTAGAGAAATCCACTGCCAGACTCCTCTGTTGGTAGCTCATGCTGAAATCCAACAGTCAGATCCATAATGTGTATAGCCAGCTTTAGGATGCGATCACATCTGCATTCAATGCTCCATTAGGAGCCTCTGTCACAGATTCTGTCATACTTGTCAGAAACAAAATAGGGCAATGAGCAACGCTAGGTTTATCTATAAAAAGTGGACGCCATGATGGAACGAGAAAAGACTGAATCATATATAAGGTGAATTAACTTGTATTTTACAAAATAAAATAATAATAATAATAATAACAATAGTAGTAATTATAATAATTTTCAATTTTTTCTCTGGCAGCCTCACATTTGCCATATGAATAGTTAATAAAACTTTACTATTGAATTGAGTAAAAATGAAGTATTTGGTCACATGCACAGAATAAACTAAAAATGCCTGAAAACTGAATATAATTCAGTTACCCTGAGTCATTGGTATGGAGAAAAAAAAAAACTCAATGACTCATTCTGGTCTCAAACACTAGAAAATACCTCCTTTGAAAATTGACAGCTGGCAATTTTTGGTGGTTCCCTGTGGAATTTCACACTTTACACAAAACAGTGCATTCCTTTTAGAATATATATATATATATATATATATATATATATATATATATATATATATACATACATACATACATACACACACAAACAGCATATTCTAAAACATAATAGGCGTGTTGTCTGGTGGAATACATTGCTGGCCCTGCTCCTTTTCTCTGCAGTTATATATACATGTAAACATACCAATGGATAAATGATGATGTAATGTTGTTATGGAGAGTGGTGGAAGGAGGCCAGAACTTTTGTGAACAGCATTTATTATGTGTGGGTATCTGATAGTCTGCAGATAGAAAGGTATGAGCCTCTAGCGAAGCTTACTAAAAGCTTTTTCGATGACAATAAGAGGTCTACGAATAGATACAAATTACCAAAATATAGAATTGGTATTGAAAAATTCTTAAAATTAAAAATCAATATTTCCTACTTTGGGGCATTTACAAATATATTGTGGTTGTACGTACAGTAGGTGAGTTGCCATATCTGTCAGCTAGCTGCTTATGACAAGACCTTTCTGAATTGTGCCTTACAAAAAGGGGCATGGTATGTGATGGGTGTGGCTTTTGGATGCAAGACATAAGTATTGCACAATATGTGCATTTCTTTTTTCCTATTGCCACTCCAAACTTTCATACGCCCAGTATACCACCAGCTACTGACCATCTACGTAGCTTCAATCTCAGAAATCTAGTAAGATCTAGTTCCTGCTTGTACACAGAGCTCTGAGGGATCATGCACACAAAAGTATTTTTTTCCCCGTGTCCATTGTTTTTGTGGCCCATATGAGGAACCATTCACTTCAATGGGGCCGCAGAAAAACGGAAACGACTCTGTGTGCACTCCATGTCCTTATGTCCGCATGGCAGTAAGGCAAAAAAAAAAAAATAGAACATGTCCAATTATTGTCCACATTACAGATAAGGATAGGACTGTTCTATTAGGGGCCAGACGTTCCATTCTGAAAAATGCGGAATGCACACAGCCAACGGTCGCGTGCATGAGCCTTGAGATTGGTTGCATATGAGGTGTCAGCATTTGTTTTCAAGGAAGTGACGCAGCCGCCAAATGTTACAAGCCAGCCAATAAGAAATTCTAAAAAGACCTATGAATGCTGTTTTTCATAATGGTGTTTTTTTTTTCTTTTCCTCTATATGAAAAAAATGTTGAGAAAAAGTGTGACAGAAAAAATGCCACTGTAACAATGCACATGAATTTCATGCTACTTTTTCTACAAGTCAAAAAAAGTGACCCCCCCTTCACCCCACAAAAAAACCACAAAAACAAAACAAAACTAAGGCCCTGATTGAATTAGCTCTGTCTGGGTTTTTTTTTTTTTTTTTTTTTTTGAGTAAATTGCAACTTTTCTGTTTGACTTGTAAGACACATTTATCTATAATCTGTTATTGATGTTATTATTTTTTTAAAGGGATTCTGTCACCACGATTTTGCCTATTAAGCTATTTACACTACTGGATTCAGCTGATCATAAGGATTTCCAAAACGTTATTGTTAGAGGTCATAGATGAAGATTTGATGCTAAAAAAAAAACCTTTTTTAACAACTGCCAATCACTTACTTAAGGAGCCCGGGGGGGATGTGCCCAGCGCCGTTGGAGCCCGGCAGACCGCTTGAGGTACTGCGCCTGCGCGGGATTAAAGCCATGACGGAGCTTCACTGCTTGAAGCAGTGAAGTGAATATTAATGAGGTGGGCGGTCCTGGGCTCCAACGGAATCGCCGTGGCCGGGCTCCAATGGCGCTGGGCACATCCCCCCGGGCTCCTTAAGTAAGTGATTGGCAGTTGTTAAAAAAGGTTTTTTTACCATTAAATCTTCATCTATGACCTTTAACAATAACGTTTTGGAAATCCTTATGATCAGCTGAATCCAGTAGTGTAAATAGCTTAATAGGCAAAATCGTGGTGACAGAATCCCTTTAAGGTACTACTACGTCAGTTTCATAAAACCTATGTCAGGTTCTTGGCCTTATATATGACAGGGAAAGTCCCCCCCAAAAAATGTCTCACGTTCCCTTCCCTTCTGCCCTGCCATGGCTGTGACAGGTGAAAATAAGGCTAGGGCTACACGCTGATCTTTGTCATGAGCCCGAGTATCACAGAATGGCAGTGCAGCCATACAAATGAATAGGGTCATGGCATGACTCCCAGGTTTTCCGCAACCCCAGAATAGCAAAATATCCAACTGGAGTTGTGGTCATGGCAAACTTACAAGTCATGATGCCACCCAATTCATTTTTATGACTGACTCACTATCACTACACTGCAATACTTGGGCGTGACACCTGTCATACCCGTATAGCCCTAGTCTAGTCAGAATGTGAGGGTTTGCCTGTGGTAAATGTAACAAGCCCTGTGTGCCATTTTAATAAATTTGGCGCACAGACTATCACCATTGCGCAAATAGACAAATGCAAAGACAAACTTCATCGTCTCCCCTGCTGATAAATCAGGGCCTATGTGTGGAATCAATGTAAACACTTGTTTTTCTCAGTACTTCACTAAGGTTGGTGCCATCTCCTCAGTCATTTCTACAACTCTGCTTCAAACCCCACTTTGTGACACACAGAGACACATGCCGTTATGAGGCCACAGGCCGTTATGTAAATTTCCTCCAAATCTGTTGTATGGACTGTTTTTCACTTTTTGTGTGAATTGTTTCCAAGGAGTGGTGGCTAAGACTCCTCATATTCGTGCACCATTGACCAATTTATAAAGTAGTAATTGCATAAGCATTAGATACCACATTGTATACGAATAGGCATGTAAACAGCATAAAAAGACAAGGCCACATAAAGATCAAGTAAGTAACAAAGACAACAATGACCCACTCAAGACAATTACATAGGAGTGTACTCCAGTCCCCATTGACCACCCTCGGTCAACATCTGTTTGCTATCAGATTAGGTGCCCAACAATGACCATTATCATGGACAGTCCATCATCCATGTCTAGTATTCATATCTGGGGTAGAAAACGAGGCCATTCATTGATACTCGCACACATTTCGTAATTCTGCTAAAAAGGGGTTCACCCAACTCCCAAACACCTCCGGCGTATAGCACTGCATCCATGGAAAAAGCCAGGCCTCAGTCACAAGCTTCTCTTTGTGTTAAGTACTGAAGTAACATGGACTTTTTTTCCACTCCTTGTAAACATCCATTTCATCAAACATGCAACAACTGGCCAAAGTGAATGGCAGGATTAAAACAAAAGGAACAGGAAAATATTTAATCCGCCCTTCGCGTCTCTGGCACTGAGTTTTATGCCCACTTATTTGCTGCTTGTCATAAACAACCTATGGAACTATCATTACAGCTTTTAATTGATGGGGGGGATGTGAAAAAGCTTCAGCAGCTACTACCAAAAAATTGAAATAACCCCTTCACTCCCCACAGGGGGACTGCCTGGCCTTGGAGTGATTAGGAGAACTACAGGCGGTCTCCTACACCTCAGTTCACACAGTTTCGGCCCCCCCAGTGCAGAGGCAAAGTAAGTAAACAAGGGTCTGGAATAAATTACTTTGCAAACAATGGCAGAGCTCAACCACTGGGGAGACAAAAGCTTCAAATAATATCTGTGCACATTTCTGCAAGCCTTCCCTAGGCTGCCACTCCCCCTCACCAAATCCAAGCCATTGTTTCAGATGGACCATTGATCCTATAGGCAAACTTTAGCTATGTGTTTTTCTAAGTTGCCATACCATGGCAGAACAATGGGCACAAGTATAATCCGAAAAATCTCCTAGAAAAGGTGCAGGAGATGGACATCAGGCCTCAAAAAAAACAAATTCACTGCAACCTAAAACATAGAAAAGCAAGGCTATCACCCACCCCGGGGCTAAGCGTATACAGGCATACATCTGGAGAGAAAAAGGGGGGGGGACCACGGATGGCTAACTGTTTATCCAGATTCCAGCCCTGCACCGTAGGGGTATATAGAAATAAACACAGCATCCAGCCAATAGGATCCCTGCGTCTACATCATATACAGAGATACACACATACCTTATATTAGATTTCCATTTTCTGGCTAAAAACAACACCTGTTCCATTCATTCAATGTCCCCCTCCCATGCATCCCAATGACAGTCACAATCGCCCAATTCAAGGACCTGAAGTTGTTTTTCTCAGGGCTTTGTGCATCCACAGCTAGGGAATCAACCAGTGAGAAGTGACCCAATTCTTGTGCCCCCCATGCCCCCCCTTTGCAGTGCCCAGGCTGCCACTTACCTGGTTTTGGAGGACAAAAAGGCAAGTTTGATTAATCCATAGGTAAACAACTGGATGTTCTCCTTGGCTATGCTGGCTACTTTTAGCCTGTGTTCTAGGATATGCAGTTCCATCTTTTTCTTCTTCTCATTTGTAGATCATCTAGAGGGAATAGTGTTGTTGCCTTTTGTGTGGATTGCAGATCTTTATCGTTTTGGAGGGGTTTTTATTTGCCCCCAGTGCAGCTGGTGGGGAAAGTGAAGGAAGGAGCAGTAAATGGAGAGACCGAGGGGGGATCACGGAGAGAGGGGAAGCTGAGAAGCTGAATGAGTTCAGGAAGACTCGCACAGCGGCGGCTCCAGAGTGCAAAAAGCAGCTGGTGCTACACTGTAACAAACAACTTGCCACTCAAAGCCGCCCCTCACTGCGCATATGCGCCGGCCCCGCGGCCTGCCGGGAAATGTAGTCCACAGTGCTGCTGAGGAGAAAGGCGCTGTGGTGTTGTTTGTGGCTTTATGCCGTCTACACTGCGGGCTTATTAGGAGTATATTTACTCGCCACCGTCACGTGGTGTCACTGCGACTAAAGCTAAGGGCTAGTCTAGTTTATGTACTTTGTATTGGACAATATAGTCTATTGTTCCCTGGTATCTGCTATGTCATGCTGGGGTGAGGGTATGTTCTTCCATGATATTACTGACAGAAGTTCAGAAAAATGCCCCTTCTGTGTGAGGAACTCCAAAGGAGGGCAAATACTGTATAATATGTGGATGAGGGAAGTTCTGGTCCGGACAGTCAGTGCACCATGAGAGCCAGCAGAGCAGTAACTGTATATTTTCCATACTATTGCACTACTTCAGTCACAAGTGAGTGGCGGACATCGCTAAATGCTTCAAACTTACAGAGAAAGACATATCCTAACTCATACAGAGGAAAAATGGTGTGGTTACCAAAAGAAACCAATCAGATTGCACCCCCCATATTTCAGCCGTCCATTGGAAAATGTAAACAGCAACCTGATTGGTTGCCATGAGAAAATACTCCACTTTTACTTTGTACCAGTTTTGATACATTTCTCCATGGAGTATCTGACGCTAGAAATGGTGCCCACTGAATGCACTGGGGAGTAGGCCACAGCTATTCTCTAATAAAGCTAGCTACGAGGCCCTGCAACAATACCAGTTGCTGTGTCTGCCAGTTATGGTTTCCTCATTAGGGCCATCAAAAATATCTGGGTCCTATACGGGATAATGGTTACCTGAGGAAGGTTGTCCTCAAGCACCTACTGCCGATAAAACAAAAGAGAATTACACTGGTACAATATATTCATGAAAGGGGTTATCTGGGATATTGATGGTGTTACATTGGTGGCCTGTATCTGTCGCCGCCCCACTACTTCTATTAGGAACATTATTCACTCCCATTTTTGCCTTCACTACTACTTCCCTTCTCTCCCTGCTCTTTGTACAGCTGCATGGCTTCTTCTAACTACTAATCAGACAATTCACGGAAAAAGGTGCACTACAACGGTAAATGCAATTGAAAATATATGGCTAAGCTCTCACGCTGATGTTAAAATAAGACTTTCGCCAATATATTCTTATATCAAGAACATACCGGAGCCCGTGCACCCCATCAAGGTATCTGTGCAGCCTGAGTCATATGAGTCATTGGTAGGTGGACTCACAGTCTCCTCCCTCCTCCCATTGTATGTGTGATCTCACGCTGAAGGTAACTAGGACTTGGTCGATGTGTGTCGGCCTGTATGCTCCTTTCCTAATTGCCCATACGGCATAGGTAGGTTAGCGTTAGGTCCCGTGCCACTTGAGATACCTTGACGCGGTGCTCGGGCTCCGTTATGTTCTTGATATAAGAATATATTGGTGAAAGTCTCATTTTAACATCAGCGTGAGGGTTTAGCCATATATTATCAATTGCATTTACCGTCTCAGTGCACCTTTTTCTGTGAATTGTTTGTTTATATAGTTTGTCACATCCGCACACTTGGTTATCCTGTGTAGGATGTTTTTGTGGTACATGTGGTCCGCTGTAGGCATTTTTGCATACTATTTTGCTGGACCACATGTGCAGGATTTGCTTCCCCGATTGGATATGCGCAACAACATATGGGGTTTTGAGAATTTGTTTTGCCATTTAAGACCGTGATTGTGTAACTACTAATCAGCTTCAGCCATACAGTCAGGTTTCCTGATGCAGTTTTGGAAGCCAAAACTAAGAATTGTTCTTAAAGGGGTTGACTCCTCTCAAAATTACTAAGGCGAGATGAGACACAGTCCTGACCACCTCCCGGCCCGGAAACAGCAGAGTGCTCTGGCTCTTGCTGTTTCAGTAGCCCCCATTGCGGTGAATGAGAGCTACGGAAATAGTGTAGCACAGAATGCTTTTTCCAGGCCAGGAGGTGTTCTTAGTAATGCCGAGATGAGTCAACCCCTTTAAGGCTACTTTCACACTAGCGTTTTTAAATTCCGTTATTGAGTTCCGTCATAGGGGCTCAATACCGGAAAAAAACGCTTCCGTTTTGTCCCCATTAATTGTCAATGGGGACAAAACTGAACTGAAGACGACAGAATGCTCCTGAAAGCATTCCGTTCCGTCTTCACACTGGAGAACAAACCGCAGCATGCTGCGGTTTTCTCTCCGGTCCAGGCATCCACACCAAGACGGATCCGGAATGACCCCCAATGCAAGTCAATGGGGACGGATCCTTTTGGTGTGACCAACATGGTAAACGGATCCGCCCTCCATTGACTTTCAATGGAGTTCAGGACGGATCCGTAACCACATACAGACAGACATACATACACACACATACACACATACATACTTACATACTCCAGGCAGGCAGGCCGCATGTCTTCATGCCCAGGAGGCGTGCTGCTATGACGATTCCCTACAGCGCCCAGCAGAGGGCGCTGTGGGGAATCGTCATAGCTGCGCGCCTCCTGGGCGTGAAGACGTGCGGCCTGCCTGGAGTATGTAAGTATGTATGTGTTTGTGTGTATGTGTGTGTATGTCTGTATATGGTACTGTGTGACATGTGTGGGGCCAGAACACGGTTCCGGCCCCACACATGTCCCTGCGGCAGTCTGGATCCGACGGCACCCTTCACCTGCCGGATCCGGACTGCCGCTAGTGTGAAAGAGGCCTAATACTTAATGCTGTCTCTACTTTTATGATCCACTACTGATTTTGGCTTCCAAAACTGCACCAGGAAACCTGGCTGTGCCTTAACAATGAGCTGCTGACCTCCTTTCCTTGGCAGAGCTTTAGGTTCCTAGTTGTCTAGTTAACCAGTGAAGGTGTGCTGATACTCAACTGCCTGCCCTGTCCTTGGGTTAGTGTCTCAGATATGTACAAACTCTTCCTGCCCTGTCCTTGGGTTAGTGTCTCAGATATGTACAAACTCTTCCTGCCCTGTCCTTGGGTTAGTGTCTCATATATGTACAAACTCTTCCTTCCCTTTCCTTGGGTTAGTGTCTCAGATATGTACAAACTCTGCCTGCCCTGTCCTTGGGTTAGTGTCTCAGATATGTACAAACTCTTCCTGCCTTGTCCTTGGGTTAGTGTCTCAGATATGTACAAACTCTTCCTGCCCTGTCCTTGGGTTAGTGTCTCAGATATGTACAAACTCTGCCTGCCCTGTCCTTGAGTTAGTGTCTCAGATATGTACAAACTCTGCCTGCCCTGACCTTCGGTTAGTGCCTCAGATATGTACAAACTCTTCCTGCCCTATCCTTGGGTTAGTGTCTCAGATATGTACAAACTCTTCCTGCCCTATCCTTGGGTTAGTGTCTCAGATATGTACAAACTCTGCCTGCCCTGACCTTTGGTTAGTGCCTCAGATATGTACAAACTCTTCCTGCCCTATCCTTGGGTTAGTGTCTCAGATATGTACAAACTCTTCCTGCCCTATCCTTGGGTTAGTGTCTCATATATGTACAAACTCTGCCTGCCCTGTCCTTGGGTTAGTGTCTCAGATATGTACAAACTCTTCCTGCCCTATCCTTGGGTTAGTGTCTCAGATATGTACAAACTCTGCCTGCCCTGACCTTCGGTTAGTGTCTCAGATATGTACAAACTCTGCCTGCCCTGACCTTCGGTTACTGTCTCAGATATGTACAAACTCTTCCTGCCCTATCCTTGGGTTAGTGTCTCAGATATGTACAAACTCTTCCTGCCCTATCCTTGGGTTAGTGTCTCAGATATGTACAAACTCTGCCTGCCCTGACCTTCGGTTAGTGTCTCAGATATGTACAAACTCTGCCTGCCCTGACCTTCGGTTACTGTCTCAGATATGTACAAACTCTTCCTGCCCTATCCTTGGGTTAGTGTCTCAGATATGTACAAACTCTTCCTGCCCTATCCTTGGGTTAGTGTCTCAGATATGTACAAACTCTTCCTGCCCTGTCCTTGGGTTAGTGTCTCAGATATGTACAAACTCTTCCTGCCCTGTCCTTGGGTTAGTGTCTCAGATATGTAGAAACTCTGCCTGCCCTGACCTTGGGCTAGTGTCTCAGATATATACAAACTCTGCCTGCCCTGACCTTCGGTTAGTGTCTCAGATATGTAGAAACTCTGCCTGCCCTGACCTTGGGCTAGTGTCTCAGATATATACAAACTCTGCTTGCCCTGACCTTGGGTTACTGTCTCAGATATGTAAAAACCCTGCCTGCGCTGACCTTGGGTTAGTGTCCCAGATATGTACAAACTCTGCCTGCCCTGACCTTAGATTAGTTTCTCAGATATGTACAATTGCTGCCGGCCCTGACCTCAGATTAGTTTCACAAATATGTACAAACGCTGCCTGCTGAAAACTCAGATTCGTTTCTCAGATATGTACAAATTTTGCCTGCCCTGACCTCGAATTAGTTTCTCGTCTACGCATGAACTGTGCCTACCTTGACCTCGGCTTGTTTCCTTATTGTGCCTGATGTTTTGGTGCCTCGCATAAGTGCCTCTGACCCTCATCAGTCAGCTGACAACTACACTGCGACTGCTCCAAGATGTAGCAGCTTGGTGGCTCCCCTGGAGTGAAGGCCTTGTATAGGGGTTAATGGGTGAATACCAGAGTACCACCAAGAAAACATTCTTAGGCTTAGCACAAAGGCAAACTGGTTAGTTGGCACAAAGGGTCCATTCCCACGGTCAGTTACAGATGGCCTATCCACAGAATAGGTTATCAATATCAGATTGGTGGGGTCACTTCAGCTGATTGAAGAGGCCAATGTGCGCATCGGATCTCCTGTGAGAACTGCAGCCTCCCCACAGCTTACCAAACAGTGCCATCCTAGGAAGCAGCCTAAGCGCTCACAGAGTGCCAGCTGATTGGCTGGGTTTCCAGGACTTGGACCCCCCGCCAATTTGATATTGATGACTTATCCTGATGATAGTCCATTATTTATTATTTATTATTATTATCTTTAAGTCCGCGGAGAGAAAAAAAAACAAAATAGTAATTGGGACCTACACATTTGCAAAATTGTAAAATGAAGCTCATGTTGGGAACCAGGTTTGCCCATTGTTACCACGTTCAGACGGCCATGATACTGAGGGCTGTTGTGGACAAGAATAGGACATGTTCTATATTTTCTTGCGGAGCCTTGGCTCGGCAAGATCACAAGCCGTCCATTGAAGTGAATGGGGCCACATCTATTCCGCAAAATTGTGGAATAAATGCAGACCCATTCACCCTTTCTTTCTGTAACTCCAATGCAGTGACTGGTAAGTGGGTTGCAGCCCACAGGTGAGTTTGGGCCCCTTATTTGGCAGGGCCCAGAGGAGTTACTAGGTGCTCAACTCGGGTAACGGACTAACGCCACACTATGACCACTACCAATGCCATACCATTAAATAGTGACTGAATAATATTACCATACTATTACTGAGCAAACCAGTATTCAATGACCAGTAATGCCCCAATCTGGTGGTTGATATTAGTTTGCAAATTCACTCACAGAGACTGTATAAGTGATTACAGTACAGTAAAATCTGGTGATTTACAGTCCATGCACATATTCTCCGAATAGGGGTCGTTCACTTTTCCTGTCTTTTCCTTCTGGCCTGGACAACTATGACAACTTTCAAGCCACAAGTTCTGCCTGCAAAGTTTTCAACAGAGACATCTTTGGCTCCTCACTTATCCAGCCTCAACCCCACCTTTCCATTACCTACACAAACTACCTGTCCTGCTGGTACCGACTATTTTTTTTACCTATTGCTGCCTCATCTTCCCCAATTACTCTACCTACTGTATGGAACAGTGCCCCAAATATTGTACTTCACTGATAGAATCAAAACGATCCCATATGACTGCCACAGTTCACAACCAGTTATCAACGACTTATGGCCCCAAAATCATATGGCAGCCACAGATGCCCCAAAAATAATAAAAGTTGTACTCACCTCTCAAGGATACCCCCATGAGCGCTACAACCGAGTCTGTGCACAGTTAGCGATCTGGCAGAGATTACTTCTTTTATGCACCCTGTTATAGTAGGCTACTTAAAGAAGAACTCCCGCAAAAAAAAATATTCTCTGACCTGTTAGAAAGGTGCATGATGTAATCTGTAGTGAATGTCATTTTCTTATCAGTGACTATTTCTGGGAGTAAAAACCTCTCTTCTTATTGTATCTGGGTCATGTGACCAACTCCCTGACCTCCAACTGACCCAGGACAGAAAGCCAGTAACTGCTCTATTCATTCCTATGGGAGCCTCACTTTCAGTCTCCTAGGAATACATAGAGAATTAGACTTCCTGTCCACACATAAGTCTATGTGTGAGTTGGTGGGTCTAATTGCTGGTCACATGACACAGATAAGAAACTTCAGGATGATATAAGTCAAAAATGCAGACACTGGTAAGAAAATGACATTCACTACATATTATATCATGTACATTTCTAGCAGGACATGGAATAAAATTTTTGTCGGGAGTTCTTCTTTAACGCTTTCAAGAGCAGACTAATTTTCCTTTTTTTAGCTTTTCCTCCTCGCTTTCCAAGGGCCTTAAGTTTTCTACTTTTCCTGGCCACTGAAACGAGCGGAACTTGGGTGCAACAGAGCAAGAGCAACGGTGACGCCCTCACTGCACCAAAGGCCTAATATGCATATTAAGAAAAGTATCATAACTCAGGAACGGAGCTTAACATCAACAGTGTTTTAATCATGTGAACTACAGCTATGTGTCTAAGAAAATAGATTGATTTGGAGATGGCTGATGACAGATTTCCTTGTAAGGGCATCTGTCAGCAGATTTGTACCTATGAAACTGGCTGACCTGTTACATGTGCAATTGGCAGCTGAAGACATCGGTGTTGGTCTCATGTTCATATGTGCCCGCATTGCTGAGAAAAACGATGTTTTAATTTATGCAAATGAGCCTCTAAGAGCAACGGGGGCGTTGTCGTTACCTACCTACAGGTTTCTATAAAGTGAGCCTACATGTATGACAAGTACTAGTTCATTTTTGATTTGTAGTCTGGCTTTGGGCACTTACAGACCAGCATGTCCAGTGTGAAAAACATGCTCCATGTGGAAACATCATTTCCCATTATGAACACTGCTCATTCACAGGATCACACGGCATTATAATGATTTATAATGCTGTGTGTCTCTGTACCACCATGCATCTACTGAATTATACAGACAGCAGTTTAGTTAAGTAGATGCATGGTCGGACAGAGACACAATATTATAATTTAATATAATGCCGTGTTATCCTGTGAAACATCCATAACAGGAGATCATGTCTAATGTTGGTGTCTCTTTGTGCACCCTTATTTGAAGGGATGAAGTGAAACTGTTGTGTATTCTTTATGCCTTATCTATGAGGCTGAAATGCCAGAAAACCACATAGGACAGCTCAGAGTTGTTATAAATGTCCACTATTGATTGTGGGAATTAGCTCTGAAGTGGTAGACAAAATTGGTTCAAATGTAGCCAGAGACAGTGACACAGAAGTCCATATCAAACAGGGCTTTTCTTGCACAAAACAAACGTATAGCTCTCACAATGGGGCCCAAAGCACAAATCAACCACCGCTCGGCTGAACGTCAACTAAACATAGACATTTCCCTGTCTATACAAGAGGCTTACTACCAACCACTCAAACAAAATTAAATTAATGTGTTTTACCTCACACCAGGAGTATATGTCCACTTTGAAGCTACAAATCTCAGAAAAAGTTTCCCCAGAGAGGTTCTGTCTCCTCAGAAGGCTCTCACTCTAGTGCACACCATCCACCTTAATAGCCCAGTTGGACTGTGTTACAAAGACAGTTGACACGAGAAGTGAATGACAGGCCCCACTACCAACCTATCCACCCACTATTCCATACAAATCTATGTCCAAAAACAGGACTTACTAAAGCCCTTAGCAGTTCTTTGTATCTCATCCAGCTTTCCTGGATTCCTTATATTTCTTCCAGCTTTCTCTAGGAGAGACATATACTTCCTGGAGCCTAGTACACATATGAGAGGAATCTTAGGGAAATATAATGATCCCTGATCACTTTCCTGTCACTGTCTTACACTATGTTTTGTGAGGAAAAACCCATTAATTTAAGGCTTTATCTCATGATTAATGTAAAAAATGAAAATCAGACACCATATAGAACATGATAATGTTTTTCTAACAAACCTAATACCAGCCCTGTACCTCACATGGATTCAGAGATCTCCACATTCATTGATTTATATCAAGCTGGCAGCTCAAGGGGAGTGTCTTCTGCTGCAGCTAAGGGGGTGTGTCCATGTACAGGGGCGGATTGGCCATAGACCTTACATGGAAAGTTCTCGGTGGGCCGATGCCCAGGGGGCCGCCTGGGCCCTTCTCGTGGTCGGCCAGTGGAAGTTTTTGGGGATATATTTTGTGCTGCTGGCAGTATTTATGATGGACTGTGGTATTTGGCTCTGTTGAGATGGTATAATGTGCCATAATATGCCACTGCCGTCCATCAATTTGGACCCTACTACAAAACGGGGCCACTTTTTGTATTTTTTCCAGGGCCACTTTAAGTTCCCAGCCCGCCCCTGTCCATGCTCCATATCACAGCTCAGGAGGCAGTTGAAGGATGACACTGAACATGGGCGGCCATCTCGGTGATACGGACAAAAATAAGAAAAAGAACAAAGAGCAGGTGGTGCTATACAGATACATTTTATTGAATAACTCAATGGCCATACAAAATTATTAATTTCATGCACTTACAAAAATATTCAGATCCAGGTGCTGGTTTGAAAAGTGTAGAATATTTTTTGTGGGACAACCTCTTTGAGGACATTTCTAATTATAATGTAATCAAAAGCAGGACATAGCATTAGCGATTGCTCCTCCCCATACTCTGGAGGAGATCGGTGAATCATAAGGGAACTTCTACATTATGTGTACTAATAGAATTATCTCTGTGTTATCTGTGGTGTTACATAATACTGCAGGTACCATCGACTACATTATCTGTACTCAGAGAGTTAAAGGGGTATTCCCATCTTAGACAATTGGGGCACATCGCTATTGCAATACTTCAGCAAGTTTAAAAATCATTGCTTGCCGGTGGCAGATCAGAATGATTCAGTATGGGGACGAGTGATGACATTAGCAATTGCTCCTCCCCATACTGTGGAGGAGATCGCTGCATGTAATAGCAGCAGTCTCCTCCACTAATGAGCAGGCGATTACCGGGAAGGAACGCTTTCTTCCTGACAATCTTTTGATTGATCTGCTAGTGTAATGAGACCCTTATTACTGTGGTTATCTGTGGTGATACATAGGACACAGTTTGGGTACAGTTGTGACATGGGTGTGTGAAAAAAAATAACTATGGGGTAGAAGGGGGATGATCAGAGGAAAATGGGCCTAAAGTATAATGCATTCATCATTTTCTATGCCTGTTTTAGGTGTGCCAAATGGTCTAATTATAAGCCAGCAAGGAAGCTGTCTAACATTTAGACTGGTGCTCAATAAGCCGAAGTTATATAGAGGGTGGCGCCTCTTCATAACTTTGGCGGATCCACCACCAGCTATAGGCCTCCATAGTGTATTTCTGATAGACTCCAATGCTAATGCATTGTAGTCTATGAGAGAAGCAATATGGTGGTTGTTTGTTAGCGTTTCATATGAGAGCCATTAAAAAGTGTAAAAAAACATTTCAAATTACCTCCCTTTACCCAAAATCAAAATACTTAAACAATAAAAAATAAACATCATGGGCATCACTGTGTGTGAAAATGCCCGTACTTAAAATATAAAAAAAATATTTATCCCATACAGCAAAACGGGAAAAAAGTAAAAATGGCTGTTTTGCCGTTATTTGGTTGCTTCAGCTCCCACAAAAAATGTACTAAAAAGTGATCAAAAAGTCATACACACCCCAAAATTGTATAAAAACTAATTAAAAGTACAGATTGCCCCACACAAAGTGAGCCCTCACACAGCTTCATACACATAACAATAAAAAAGTGTTGGGGGGTCAAATTATGGCAATGCAAAGAAACATTTATTTTTTTCCAACCTTTTTTTTTTCAGTATTTAAACACAAGCAAAACTATACATTTGTGGTATTGTTGTAATCGTACTGACCTGTAGAATGAAGGGAACTGGTCAGTTTTACCACATAAGGAACAATGTAAAAAACAAACCCATAATGGAATTCTGTTTTTTTAAATAGTCTTTATTTTTCATTTTAAAAGACAAGCATTTGAAAACAGTTCACCAAACAAGTGTCACACATACCGAAGAGACATTGCAACAGCATCTGGGTACGTTCATGAAAACTCCACAAAATTCTGTCAGTATTAATCTTCTAAGCCTATAAGTTCGCCGTTGCTTCTTGATACTTGCATTATGACCTTAGATACCATTCACCCACACATCCACACCATCGCAGCGCCAAAGGGCTCACATCTTGGGCTAGATCACCACTGTTCTAGTGGCTAACCATGGACCCAGGGGCATAGCTAAAGGCTCATGGGCCCTGGTGCAAGAGTTCAGCTTTAGCCCCCCACCCCCAGCGCTGGTGCACCTAGCTTTTCTGCCGGCCAAGTCAAAAATTGAACCCCCCCCCATGCCAGCAAACAGGGTAAGGCTACATTCACACGACAGTTGTTTTTGCGGCCTCCGATCTGCATATTTTGCGGCTCAGATGTGGACCCATTTACTTAAATGAGCATTGTGTGCTGTCCGCATCTGTATGTCCATTCCTATTTTTGTCCATTTGCGGACAAGGATAGGCATTGTTACAGTGGATCTGCAAAAAGAAAAACGGATGCCATACGGAACATCATCCTTTTTTTTTGCGGATCCGCAATTTGCAGACTGCAAAACACAACGTTCATGTGAATGTAGCCTAATACAGCGCCCCATACCTCGTACATCCAGTATAATACAGCGCCCCATACCTCTTACATCCAGTGACGTCTCCTCGGATGTAGATCTTCTCTTTCCTCATCTTCTCCTTTCAGACCAGACGCCATTTTTTAGCCATTTCTCATCTCTGCAGTTTGACAGAAAAAAATCTTAGTTTACTACTTTTCCATCATCCTCCCATCTTCTGGACAAATCATCCTACCACCCCCAGTACTGTGCCACTAGTACCACACAGATAGTGCCCTTCAATAATTATTGGCACACAGTGTCCTAAAATAACTGTGCCCAGCAAATAGTGTCCCGTAATAGTGTAAACATAACGTCCCCCAGAAATAACTGCGCTGATACTGTGCCAGGGTGCCCCCCACAATAATAGTGCCCCCCAAAGTCCCAACTAATAATTCTCTGCCAGAGTGCACTTGTTAGTAATAGTGACACCAACAGTACTAATGTCCCCACTGTGCCCCAGAAGTAATAATGCTTCCAATGTACCAGTAAGAAGTGCCCCAATAATGTGCCAGTACAAAGTGCCCCAATAATGTGCCAGAAGGGCCCCCAAAATTTCACCCCAATAATGTGCCAGTAAGAAGTGCTCCCCAGCCATAGATGCCCCCCAAATTATGTGCCAGTAAGAAATGCCCCAATAATGTGCCAGAAGTTCCCCCCATTGATTCCCCCCCAAAATCATGTGCCAGTAAGAAATGCCCCAGCGCCCCCATGTGCCAGAAAAATGCCCCCGGTGCCAGTAAAGATGCCCCCAGTGCTCCCATGCCATAAATAAATGCCCCCAAGTGCCAGTAAGAAATGCCCCCATGTGCCAGTAAAAATGCCCCCATTGCCCTCATGTGCCAGTAAAAATGGCTTCAGTGCCTGTAATAATGCCCCAGTGCCAGTAAAAATGCCCTAAGTGCCCCCTTTTGCTGGTTAAATGCCCCCATGTGCTAGTAAAAATGCCCCCAGTGCCCCTCAGTGCCAGTAAAAATGCCCCCAGTGCCCCCATGTGCCAGTAAAAATGCCCTCAGTGCCAGTAAAATGCCCCCAGTGCCCCCATGTGCCAGTAAAAATGCCCCCATGTGCCTTTAAAAATGCCCCCATGTGCCTTTAAAAATGCCCCCAGTGCCCCCATGTGACAGTAAAAATGCCCCCAGTGCCAGTAAAATGCCCCCAGTAAAAATGCCCCAGTGCCAGTAAAAATGCCCCCATGTGCCAGTAAAAATGCCCCCAGTACCCCCATGTGCCAGTAAAAATGCCCCCAGTGCCCCCAATAGAGCTCTGGTCTGTGACTGCTACAATAAAAAAAATAAATAAACACTTATACTTACCTCCATGGAGCTGGCAGCGATGCGATGCAGGCCTCTTCCGGCCTGTGTCCCGCGCTATTCGGATCAGGCAGCGCGATGACGTCATCGCGCTGCCTGAGCCGGCCTCTGATAGGCTGCAGGCCTAGTGCCTGCAGCCTATCACAGGAACGGGCAGGAGAGACGCCTCTCCCTCCCCTGCCCCGCAGTACAGGCATCTGTATCGCCGTCCCGAGGACGGCGATACAGATGGCTATGTGGATGAGCGCTTCCACAATGGAAGCGCTCATCTCCCTCTGCCCCGCCGCCGCCCCCAACTGTGCGCAGGGCCATGCCGCACCTGGCTAATTGGCGGTGCGGCCCTGCAAGTGGCAAGGGGCCCCCCTGGTTGGCTTAGGGGCCTGGTCGCAACTGCGACCCCTATAGCTACGCCACTGCATAGACCCCATATCTTATCAAATCTCTCTGGACTTCCTCTGGCAAGGTAAGTCAGTTTGTACATTGGCAAGGCCGCTTTGATAAGTTGCATCCGGTGTTGGACTGAGGGGACTTTGGGGGCTTCCAGTTCAGCAGGATAACCTTCCTAGTATAGAACATTAGAAGTCGATATTCTATAGTATTTGGTTTGCAGCAGGTCGTTAACCAGTCCTAGCACGCGGTATACCTAGCTTCAGATTTAAAAACTCATGGACCGCCCACCTATACTCTGCGATTACCGTGCAGTCCCACATCATATGAATTAGGGTGCCTTTTATCCATTACACCTGGTACATAAAGAGCTATTGATTCTACACATTCGTTCTAATCTGACCGGAGTTTGATAGACCCGGTGTATCCACTTAATCTGGGTTTTTTTTTAATAATTCCATCCCATTTGGAATTTTTTTCCTGCTTCCCACTACATTGTATGCAACTGTAAATGCCATGAGAAAATACAAATTGTCCCAACAAGCCCTTGTATGGCTTTGCAAATGGAAAACTAAAAAAGTTATGGCTTTGGTAAGGCCGGGAGTAAAAAACGAAAAAAACCGGAAGGGTTTAAAGTCCTTTAGAGAAGAAGTTTGTAGAAAAACGCCATACATTCAGCATGACCTAAAAAAAGTCTTTGCTGGTCTTGACTTCCTGGTGACACCTCAGAACACAGAAAATTCCAGGAGATGACCTGCTTAGTCAATCACTGGCTGAGATGGGTCACAACTACAGCCAGTGATGTTTCCTGTGTGTCAAGACTGATCAAGGAATTAGAATGGGGACCTGGAGAGCTAAGTATTGTAACCCACTCTGAGCCCTATTATGATGGTGGTCTTACTCTATAGCTGGAGGTGCATCCTCCGAAGTTATGAAGAGGTGCCGGCCTCTACATAACTTCAGCGTATCCAGCACCAGTGTAAATGTAAGAGAGCTTCCTTGCTGGCTTGCATTTAGACCATTTTATACACGTAAAACAGGAACAAAAACTGCCCACTTTTTTTAGACCTGGCATGAGCGGGAAAAAGTCACAGATTGCCGCAATCTGCATCAGAAATATGTCTAATACAGGCATATTTCTGGATAGTAAATGACCCCCATAGTTTTTGCCTGCTGAACAACATCTTTAATATAGTGCATGGAACAGGGTTGTCTAAAGTGGAGAGCCCCTTTAATTTCCAACTTACAGTTGCTAATCATTGGCGTTGGCATAGGATTTTCAAAACAAAAAAAAAAGAAAAATCAAAGCTGATGACTTATGATATCATGCTACTTGCATTGGAGATATCTTCCTGTGTAAATATGTCATTTTGTGGACAGTATATCATATATGTGAGGAGATACAAGATTTGGAGCACAAGCTATGCCTTATCCTATAAGTTTCACTTGACAAAATTACTGTGAAATATATTAAGTGAAGTTTAATTAACCTTGCCCTTCTTATTATAACACTATTATTATAATGTAAATCTGGCAATACTCACTAGCTGTTATGTTGTTGCTATGGTTTCTCATTTCTTATGTCATTTTCTTCTTTAATCTGTCATTTTGTAAGTTTTTAGCAAAATCTTTCAAGATTGTGGGTTCCCCTGAGACCAGCTCACAGCAGGAGATCCCGGGAAAACCTCTGTGTACAGTAATTGTTTATGCCACTACAGGTAAAATGGAGAATCATATGGTGCCCTTTAAAACAAATGGGAGTCTTTGATTTCACTGGAAGTTGGCGGTCCGTTCTCTATCACATCGCTACACTGTTCTGTGTCTGCAATATCCTTAAGGATCATGTACCAAAAGTATTGTTTAATGTTGCCGTCTCCTTGTATAGAAATATATGCAAGTTAACTAAAGTCCATTCTTTATGCACTAAAAATGTTAAGGCTCTGCTTACCTACATATGAAAATGAAGGCATACTTCAGTACAGTACAGCATCGTGCACCATATGGATGCCCTATTACCGCCCTGTACAACACATGTATGAGGTCTTACATACATGTGTAAGGAATGGGAATATAATTTATATTTCAATACTCATTGTTTTGAATAAAGAAAACACAATATACAGGTGTATGACAAGTAGTTTTGTCAATATTAAAGGGGTTTTCCAAGATATTTTTATTGATGACCTATGCTCAGGATAGGTCATCAATATCAGATCGGTGGGGGTCCGACACCCGGCACCTCCACCGATCAGCTTGTAGACGATAAGGCCACCCGATAGGTCTTCAATAAAATATCTCGGAAAACCCCTTTAATATGTACTAGTTAAATTACTATTGCATTGCTTTTTATACTGTTATATTAATTTTTACATTGGAAATCGTCATAGAAGGCATATCAAGATATTAAAGGGGTTATCCCATGAATAATGTAAAAAATGAAACTCATACATAATCTTGTACATGACAACCTCTTTTCTAACAAACCAAGGACCAGCCCTGTACCTCACATCAGGGCTGTGGAGTCGGTAAGCCAAAGCCCTGACTCCTCAATCTCCCCTGACTCCGACTCCCGACTCCCAATCCGACTCCAACTCCCTCATACATGGCGCATGTTTAAGTGATAACTTCAAACAAACTTTGCATAAATCAATAGTACAGATATGTCATGACAAAAAGAGTCTGTAATATACAGTACAGACCAAAAGTTTGGACACACCTTCTCATTCAAAGAGTTTTCTGTATTTGCATGACAAATTGTAGATTCACACTGAAGGCATCAATACTATGAATTAACACATGTGGAATTATATACGTAAAAAAAGTGTGAAACAACTGAAAATATGTCTTATATTCTAGGTTCTTCAAAGTAGCCAACTTTTGCTTTGATTACTGCTTTGCACACTTGGCATTCTCTTGATGAGCTTCAAGAGGTAGTCACCTGAAATGGTTTTCACTTCACAGGTGTGCCCTGTCAGGTTTAATAAGTGGGATTTCTTGCCTTATAAATGGGGTTGGGACCATGAGTTGTGTTGGGCAGAGGTCAGGTGGATACACAGCTGATAGTCCTACTGAATAGACTGTTAGAATTTGTATTATGGCAAGAAAAAAGCAGCTAAGTAAAGAAAAACGACTGGCCATCATTACTTTAAGAAATGAAGGTCAGTCAGTCCGAAAAATTGGGAAAACTTTGAAAGTGTCCCCAAGTGCAGTCGCAAAAACCATCAAGCGCTACAAAGAAACTGGCTCACGTGAGGACCGCCCTAGAAAAGGAAGACCAAGAGTCACCTCTGTTGCAGAGGATAAGTTTATCCGAGTCACCAGCCTCTGAAATCGCAGGTTAACAGCAGCTCAGATTAGAGACCAGGTCAATGCCACACAGAGTTCTAGCAGCAGACACATCTCTACATCAACTGTTAAGAGGAGACTGTGTGCAGCAGGCCTTTATGGTAAAATAGCTACTAGGAAACCACTGCTAAGGACAGGCAACAAGCAGAAGAGACTTGTTTGGGCTAAAGAACACAAGGAATGGACATTAGACCAGTGGAAATCTGTGCTTTGGTCTGATGAGTCCAAATTTGAGATCTTTGATTCCAACCACCGTGTCTTTGTGCGATGCAGAAAAGGTGAACGGATAGACTCTACATGCCTGGTTCCCACCGTGAAGCATGGAGGAGGAGGTGTGATGGTGTGGGGGTGCTTTGCTGGTGACACTGTTGGGGATTTATTCAAAATTGAAGCAAGGCTACCACAGCATCTTGCAGCGGCATGCTATTCCATCCGGTTTGCGTTTAGTTGGACCATCATTTATTTATCAACAGGACAATGACCCCAAACACACCTCCAGGCTGTGTAAGGGCTATCTGACCAAGAAGGAGAGTGATGGGGTGCTACACCAGATGACCTGGCCTCCACAGTCACCAGACCTGAACCCAATCGAGATGGTTTGGGGTGAGCTGGACCGCAGAGTGAAGGCAAAAGGGCCAACAATTGCTAAGCATCTCTGGGAACTCCTTCAAGACTGTTGGAATACCATTTCAGGTGACTACCTCTTGAAGCTCATTAAGAGAATGCCAAGACTGTGCAAAGCAGTAATCAAAGCAAAAGGTGGCTACTTTGAAGAACCTAGAATATAAGACATATTTTCAGTTGTTTCACACTTTTTTGTTAAGTATATAATTCCACATGTGTTAATTCATAGTTTTGATGCCTTCAGTGTGAATCTACAATTTTCATAGTCATGAAAATACAGAAAACTCTTTGAATGAGAAGGTGTGTCCAAACTTTTGGTCTGTACTGTATGTTTTACTAGATATCTTTACTCTGCACTTTCAGTATCAGGCTTTTCTCTGGGTACAGCTCACTAAGAGCCTGATGTATGGAAACTGTCTAGGTCTAAGACTTTCTTTGTTGTCCATAGCAACCAATCAGAGCTCCCCTTTCATTTCTCCAGAGCACTATATGAAATGAAAGGGGAGCTCTAATTGGTTTCTATGGGCAACAAAAAACTTCTACACCTAGACAGTTTTCATACATAAGGCCCGAGATGTTTTTGCATCAGCAGCATATAGAAGCCATCAGAGTAGCTAACCTCTCCAAACATCAGCTCAGAGGAAAAGCAAACTAAAACATAAAGCTTACAGAGAGAACGTGCACTGGACGATTGATTTATGCACAGTTTATTGAAAGTTTAGATATACTAAGAAGTACTTGCCTTAAAGGGGTTTTCTCAGCACAATGATTCACTGGCCGACAGGCAGTTTGTACTAACTCTGTCTCCTCAGGCCGTGGGGGGGGGTGTCTCCAGCAGTTATTAGCATATATTAACTTACTCTGACAGAGCAGGAGATTGTGATCTCTAACACAATTACAGGTAAAGCCATCCTTCTCAGTCCTCAACACATTTTGCTTACTGAGGTCACTCCTGCTCTCAGCCAATCAGATAACAGTCTTTCTGGTCTGCAGGTTACCATAGAAACCTGTGTACAGTGAGAGACCTGCTGAACTTTCTATAGATCATGACTAAAGTAAAATCTACTGACCACTGTATTTAGAAAATGTCTTCCTTTAACTGTCCCTTTATGCTGAAAGGTAATCTTTGTAACTACTGAGAAACCCCCTTTAATCCTGTTTTCTCTAGCAGATCTGAGATGAGTACAGCCATTCCTTCCCAGTGCCTTTTTCCTCTGATTTGTAGCAGAGGAGTTTCACTTCTGAGCATCTACATGAAGGACAGCACACAGTCATCTCAACTGAATGCCTAGATCCTTAGTTCAGTAATAGAACAGACATTTATAGGACATTTCATCATTTTCCCAAATTCTTACGAAAATATATTCAGCACATTGAACTAAATGTACCAATTTATTATATATTTTAGGAGTCGGTCTATTTTATACCGACTCCAACTCCGACTCCACCAAAATGGTCACCGACTCCACGACTCCGACTCCACAGCCCTGCCTCACATGAATCCACATGAATCCAGCAATCTCCCCATTCATTGGCAATGTCCATTCTGCTGCAGCTGGTGGCAGTTTAAGGATGGCACTGAGCGTGTGCGGCCATCTCAGTGAGCAGGACAGAGAAATTAGAAAAAGATTTAACAGCCAGAGGCGCTATACAGATAGATTTAATTGAATAACTCAGAAGCTATAATACATTTTTAAATACATGCAATTACAAAAGTATTCGGATCCAGGTGCTCGTATGAAAACTGTAAAATATTTTTTGTGGGATAACCCCTAAATGTGATTTCAATTAAGGAAGGCACACTTGATACAGTATTTCAGGATAACTGTATACATACTTTCTTTTTCTATATTACAACCATTCCATTAATTGATGTATAAATAGGATAGGTTTATTTCTATTAATTTTATCTGTGGGATTCTTTCCTGTGCACAGAAATTACAAAGTACATGAACAATCATTAAATTACAGTGCTATTGTCATGACTCATGATTGTGAAAGACAGAAAGACAAAGACCTGTTATCTAATTTCAGCTGCAGCACTTGAAGGCGTTTATGAACAAAGTATGCTGAGAAGCGAGCAGCTGAGTCAGTAGATGATTCCAGTAGTGGCGGAATGATGTAATAACATCATTCTATCAAACAGAAATATGCCTAAATCAAGCGTATTTCTGGCGCAGATTGCGGCACAAAGGTCCTTTGTGCTGCAATCTGCGACTTCTCCCCTCTCACACCAGGTCTAAAAAAGTGGGCATGGTGTGGGAAGGGGACAGGACGGCGGAAGCTCGGAAGCTGTCTTACATTTGGAAGTGGAGGAGGATCTGCCGAAATCATGAAGAGGCCGGCGCCTCTTCATAACTCCGATGGATTCGCTGCTAGATATAGGGTTATGAAGATTGGCGTCTAAAATGCCAGTCTTAATAAATGTGCCGCATTGAATTTTACAATGCAGCATTTTTATTTGATATACTTTTAGCCCTTGCTCAGCATATGCAGAACATGTACAGAAGATGTTGGGTCTTTAAACATAAATCTGGCTCAGGAGCTGAGTGACTGCCATAGCCAGCAGGTGACTGGTGTTTTACACAGCAAATTTGTCTGTTTGCTGAGTTGCTTTTGATTTTTATTGGCTGTCATGATGCTGTGTTGCATTTTAGAGCAGGGTCAGTTCAGTATGTCTTTATTTCTATTTATTGTCCGTCATCTGTTCTCAACCTGTTTGCGATTACCATCTCTCATCTACTCTATTGTCACACTCCAATCTTCTCCATCCATTGATATCATTATTTGGTTCCTGAGAATTATCGGTGAGTTTATTGCAGTGCTGTAATGTCTGCCACTGTTGATACATGCTTCATATATTTTTCTTGGACCATCTGGCTGTTATATAGTTCTGCCCTACCGTAAATCCTGGGGGTATTTAAGTACCAAGAGAGACTGACAGTACTTGGGAAAAGTGACTGCATAGGTAAAGTCTGGTTCTGCAGTCTTGTGAACAACCAGTGTCATTACACTCTATAAACTTAGTAATGTCATTGCTTTTGGATACATCCTCTTTCCTTTTGCTTCTCCATCCAGCCTAGACCACCTTCATGACTTCTCCTGATGGCTGCACAGTTGACTGCTGCAGCCATCTTCAGCATTGATAGCAAAACAAATACATTCAGACTCAAAGCCAGAGACCCTAAATTAATTCATACTCCATGGCAGATCCCTTATTCATTCTAGACTTCACATTGCTAAAAGTTGCTGTTGGTGTGATAACTTCAATATAATTTTTTTTTTGCGGAAGGAGGGGAAACCCTTTAAAACAGTGTTCCTCAACTCCAGTCCTCAGGGCCCACCTACCGGTCATGATTTGAGAATATCCCGCAGAATGAAGACCTGTGGTAAGTCCCGATGCACTGACACTAATTATATCACCTGCTCAATACTAAGGAAATCCTGAAAACATGACCAGGTCGGCCCTGAGGACCAGAGTTGAGGAACCCTGCTTTAAAATATATCAAGTTTAAATCAGGTAAAGCTAGTTGTAATCCGCTAAATTTTTAAGAGACTTACAAACTGTGATGTAGCACCAACCCTGATACACAGAGGCTCATGTATGTGAGAAAAGTCATAATAAATGTCTATGGCCCGAAGTGTGAGCACCATTTTTAAAACAGGAAACTGTGTCATATGTAGTTAAAAATACTTTTCAACATATTAACGTAGTAGTGATATTCTCTTTTGAGTCTCCTTACATTAGTAATGGTTCCCTTTGAAATCCATACAGTAGTACGGTAATTACCCTTTATATGCCCCTGTACAGTAGTAATGTCATTCTTTGTGCCCCAACACAGTAGATGTTTTTCTTTCTGCCCCTACACAGCATTTAGGTATTAATTGTGCCTCCATAAAATAGTTAGGTATTCTGTGCAGCCTATACTGACAGCAATCTGTACCCACCACTGCTCTACTCCTCCCAGTGGGCATGGCTACTGCTCTGATCAACTGCTCTGGCGCTCTTCTGACCCAGTGGCTCAGACCCTCTGACATTGCCTCCCTTCCACCTAATGGGCCCAGCTGCCAGAGTAGTGCTGCTGGCATTCATCTCCTCCACACAGGCTAGGCATGTCTCTGCTGTGCCCCTAGGGCATGCATGCTCCCTCTGGTTCTTAAAGGGCCAATTTGTGTGCACTGTAATTTTCCCCAACCAAAGGGTGGCAAGATAGCGGGAACTTAAACATACCTTTCAATTCACCCAGGCAGCCCGCCTGAACAGGGCATCGGAGCATCCTATGCTCCGATGCCCTCCTTTGCCCTGCGCTAATTAGCGCAGGGCAAAGGAATTTAGCCCGGTTCCGGTGACGTACCGGGCTCTGCCAGGCGGAGGCTTCCGCCCGGCAGTGAATGTTTATAAACAAAAGAGCCCTTGCCCTGCGCGATCCAGCGCAGGGCAAGGGAGGGCATTGGAGCATGAGATGCTCCGATGCCCTGTTCAGGAGGGCTGCCGGAGTGAGAACCTGGGTATGTCCGGGTTCAGCTCTGAACCCGGACAACCCCTTTAAGACATTTTCCTGTGGGAAGCTACCTGAGAAATAGCTTCTGCAAAGGTGTGCTAATTATGTTCGTCTACCGACTTCTGCCTTTTTCCTGGAGTTTACCCTTCACTGCATGACCTGACCTCTGATTTCCTCTGACCTCTGACTGTTTATTGGATCACACATACTCTGCCTGTTCTGACCTCGACCTGTCCCTGACTACGGTTTTGCTAGTCAGGGCTCCGCATCAGTGTTTCTTGACCTCCCTCGGTCAGCGTTCACTTGCACAGAGATTACTCCAAGAGGTTGTGGCTTGCCAAGTCAGGATATTCCTTCTACCTTGGGTGATCTGATTTCTCTGGCTACCTGCATTGATCTCCATTTTGGAGAAGTCTCAGGGAGACAGTCCTAGAGAGGAGAACCTCCCAGACTGGTGCCACAGAAGCCCATGCTTCCTTCTCCTTCAACTCCTGCCCAAGAATGCATGCAGCTGGACAGAGTTAAACTGTCCGAAGAAAAGTGGCAGCACAGGCATAGTAACAATTTGTGTTTGTTCTGTAGTGGCAAGGTCCACTACTTAAGAACTTGCCCTCTAAAGCTAGGAGCTTCCAGTGCCTACTGCAGAGATGACTCTTAGTGAAGATACTCTCCAAAATTAACTTTTTCTGTGATATTGTTGTGTGGTGATGTCTGAATTAACAAACAGGCCTTCCTGGTTCAGCAGGTAAATTCCTGCATCAGGCCTTGGTGAAACCGCACTACATACCTATCATGCACCTGGATAAGTCTTTGTGGTGGTGTCAGTCAATGGAGCGTCTCTTCGCCACTGTGCCCATGGACCTCCAGATGGGACATTTTCAATTTTTTTCCTGGAATCAGATACACTTGTTGCCTGGAACCATTCCACTGTGTGGCCGTGCTCACCCACTGTCTCAGCCTGAGACTCAGGGCATGTTTGATTACTTCAAGGAGAACCTGGAAAGCTCTCTTACAGGAGCTGTTTTTTCATTCATCAAGAAGAAAGATGGCTCTCTTCCATGTATTGAGTACCACAGTCTGAAAAAGATCTTGGTGAAGGACAAGTATGTTATACCTCTGATTCCTAAGCTCTGTGATAGACAAGTGTGTTCACAAAGTTTGATTTCCAAGAGGCTTATAAATTGATCCATTTATGAGAGGGCAATGACATCTTGGTCTTTGCACCATGCCTGACTGCACAGTGGAGACACATCCACAGACTCCTCTGTTATCTTCACAGATTATATGCCAAGTTTGAGATGTGCCTTTTCGAGAAGACTTCCTTTCCCTTCCCAGGCTATATAATCTTTCATTGTGGTATTAAGATGGACCCAGAGAACCTGACTGCGGTTCTGGATTGGGATTGCCCAGAAAACCCAAGGAAGCTGATTGTGGTTCTGGATTGGCATTGTCCTAGAGGCCTTCGTGTCAACCATTGTTCTTGGGCTTTGCCAGTTATTACCGTCAATTCATTCCTCACTTTTCCACTCTCATCATTTCTACCATATTTTTCCCTGGGGTGGGGTGGGGGGTGGGGGGGGGTGTCAGTGCAGCTTATAAAGCAAATACTCATAAGTGCTTTCATTATGGAAATGTTCATTCATATGCAAGAGGGATTGTAGAGTTTTGCGCTGCGAGTGCTGGCTGTACTCAGCATCCCTTGGTCTTCTCCAAGTTTGCGTTGCACTGTGGCCTGGCTTCACACAGTGTCAGGTCATAGTGTGCGCACTATGTCCATACTCTGTATGCAGTCTGATTTGAGGTCTGATGAAAAAAAAATTCGTATTTTCCTTCTCTAAAACCTAGGTGCTTATTATAATCCAGTGTATTTTATAAAAGGAAATACTGTAGATTTGCCCTTACCTGGAAGGGCATGAACACAAGGGAATGGATACATAAGGCCAAGTCTGTGCTTCTGCCCCTCAAGCAGGCCTTCTCTCCTGCCTTGAATCTCCACCACCATGATGTCTTCAAAGAGTTCTTTCTGGAGTTGAATGCATTCTCCATCAGAGCTGGGGCTGTCCTTACTCAGAAGAGTTTTTTTTTCCGATGGGTTGGTTACATACTGCTTTTTGTCAATGTCCTTTTCCAATGCAGAGTAAACTTATTTCATTGGAGATAGAGAACTATTCCCAATTAAGTTGGCCCTAGAGGAGTAGTGTAATCTACACTGACCGTAAGAATTTAACTTATCATCAGTCAACTCAACTTCTCAACTCTCGTCAATATCAGGGGTCGCTGTTCTTCTGATTTTGTTCTGCATTTCTCCCTATCTGAGATGTATACCAAGGTAGATGCCTTCTGTCATTCATTCGACTTTGTTGACTGAGCATAGGAGCTCCAGCATGTTATTGATCCTGCAGACAATTTCTCTGACTCTCCAGTTCTGCTCAAGAACTTTTCGCCTGATAGGACATATGTCCATGTGGCTAAGAGTAGACAGTTTCTGGCTTGGGATCATCATTCTAAAATCACTGATCACCCACTGATCACATCTCTGCAAAAATGCTAGCCTGATTAACCAACATTATTGGTGGCCTACGAGTTCTAAGGATGTCTAGGATTATGTAGCCTCCTGTTTCATTTGTGCCCAGAGCAAGAGAGTCAGTGAGTAAGACCTCTTCCTTTGTTGTGCATGGGCGTTAGTTACAGATATGGTAAGAGACTAATAATTCTCTGCTACATGCTTCTGCTCGCATGAAGAGGTTCACTGATAATAGGCACAGGACTCCACCTCAGTTTTCTCATGGGGCCAAGGTTTGGCTCTCCTCCAAAAACATCAGACTCAATGTACTCTCATATAAATTGGCACCCAGTTTCATTTGTCATTTTAAGGTTTTGAGTCAGTTAATTCCGGTCTGTTAAAATTTGCATCTTCATTCCTCCTTATGAATTCCTAATTCATTTCATGTTTCTCTCCTCAAGCCAGCTGTTCTGTTCCTGCCTCTGCCTTCTGTTCCTGCCAGTTGGTACAGAAAATGAGTAAAAAGTCAAGGATGCTTCTGGTGGCCTGGAGAGGTTTTAGCCCAGAAGAGGGATCCTGTGATCTTAAGCCTTCCTTCTGTTGGACTGGAAAGGTTTTGGTCCAGAAGAGAGGTCCTGGGACGTGCTGAAACATTAATGCACTAGCCCATCTGAGGAGTTTTTTTTTCAGCAGTCTGGACCAAAGAAAAGAGGTTGTAAGTTGGGGGGGAGGGGTAATGTTACAGTGCTCAGCAATGCTCTGCCCCTTTTGCCGCCAGCCTGCTCATCTGCCCTGGTGTGCCTCTGTACTGGTGGCTTGGACCTGCTGGAGTTCCCCTCCTTCTACCTGGTGGGCCTGATTGCTGAACTACTGCTGCTGGTGTTTCTCTCCTCCACTCAGTCTAGTCCTGTCTTTGTAGTGCCCATAGGGCATGTGCACATGCTCCCTTCGGCTCTTAAAGGCCCAACATGCGCGCTGTGATGTTCCCCAGCTGATGGCTGGCTACCTAGGGGTACTTAAGGCACCTTCCCCGAAGGAAGGTTCCAGAGAAATAGGTCCTAGTATGCTAGGAAAGATCTGCATATTACATCCATCTGCCCATGTACTGACTTCTGCCGGTTTCCTGAGCTTTACTCTTCGCTGCCTGACCTCGGACTGTTTATTGGATCACACAAACTCTGCCTTTCCTGACCTTGGCCTGTCCCTAGCCACAGTTTTGCTTGAAAACTCAACGCTCAAAGGATGAACACCAGGGGGACACTTAGATAATTTCTTTAGGAGTAGCCAAATCTGTTTAAGTAACATAGTGGATCCACATCCGCTTTAAAACACACACTTCCATTAATGTTATTAAAAGTGTAAAAAAAAAATAATCCCTGATACTCACCTAGCTACATTCCCACAAAAGAGACGCTGGGATTTCTTGTCTCTGCTGGGAGTGGCCTGGGGCAGGCAGTATGATGCAGTGACATCAGTGTACCACCTGAGTTTGGCCACTGCTTTGTCATAATTTTCAACTCAATCCATGACCTGAGGACACCGATACAGGTGAAAATGGCACTGAAAAGTTAGAATCCCCCCTTAAGTTTGCAAGTGTAAAAGTGAAATTAAGGGGTTTTCTGGGATTACTATGGTTTTTAACAGACATGCTCATGTAGTTTCATACATCTTCCCCATGGACCCTCCTGACCCCTTTTTAACATGAAAAAATTATTCTGGTGTGTTTACATCCTGTATGTAGCATTTCTTGTTGCTGTATCCAATCAAACCCATGGTGCACTTATCCTTACTCCAGCACTAGGGATGAGCGAATCAACTTCGGGAGCTCCGTACAGTATTAGAATGTATTGGCTCCGATGAGCCGAAGTTATTACTTCGCGAAGTCTTGTGAAACTTTGTGTAATAACTTTGTGAATTAATTATTACTGTAAAAAACCTTTATCGAACTAGAGTTCGGTTCCAAGGTACCACCTTCTATCCAACAGTGTACAGTACCTGGGAGCCTCATTTCTCTACTTTGCTGCTACACAGTGTACTAGTGCTTATATTGGCACACTAAAGCTGGGTTCAGTGTGGGGGGGGGGGGCGGTTGGCTACAAAAATTTGCTGTGGAACCCAGTCAGTTCTAGCTATGCCCCTGGATATCCCATTACACTGAAGAAAAGATATCACATCCTTATCTGCTGGATTGTACAACGTATTGCAGTTGCTAAGTACACCCATAAATAAAAAACTTTCAGACTATCTACTGTTGAAAACCAGTTCAAGCCCATTCCTTTTAAGACTCTTGAAATGTAATTTGCATGGCTATTACAGTCTAAGCCAATATGCAGTATTGAGTTCTCAAGGCCTGCTGAAAACCTCATAGTACACTTATATATAAAATGTACTGTTAAGAAATTAAATCTTATTTTATTCCCGACAAACAATCCCCTCCTCAATTGTTCAAGTTCTCATTTCATTCTGTAATATTTATAGGCAAAGAAACCAATGGTCTGTTGGAAAGATGAATACTATAAATTGTATTGAAGGTAATGCTTCACCAGAGAGTTATCCACTCACTTCAGGTTCTTATATAATGTGACCGACTTTCTGGCTCTCCAACTGAGGCTACTTCCACACTTGCGGTGTGGAGCATGTTGTATTTTCGTTCCGTCCGCCTCTCAGCAGGGGTTAACATGCTGCGGCCGGATCCATGGCCCGCCCCCATTTCAGTGAATGGGGCCGGAGCGCAGTTCCGGCCCCACACGTGCACTTGCGGTAGCACAGATCCGGCGGGCTGTTCACCCACCAGAACAGCCTGCCGGAGCCCCGCACCACAAGTGTGGAAGTAGCCTTACACAGAGCACGGTGATTCAATGGTTAGCACTGCCGTCCTAGGTTTGTATGCGACCAAGGACAACATCTGTGTGTCTGCATAAGTTTCTTCCTCCAGTCTCCCTCCACACTCCAAACATACTGATAGGGAACTTGAGGCGGGTTCACACGCTGCAATGTACAGCCGATTGTCGGAAAGGAAGTGTTCCTCACCGACAGTGGGCTGTTCGTTCAGTGAAGGAGACTGCATTTACATACAGCAATCTCCTTCAAAGTATGAAGATGAGGGATTGCTATTGTGAATGAGCGTTGGAGACTACAGGGAACAGCTGATTGGTGGGGGTGCAGAGTGTTGGACTTTCAGTGATTAGAAATTAATGTCCTAACCCCGTAATGGCTACTCCAACTGTTGTAAAACTACAACTCAAAAGATGCACACTTGCTTGGCTGTTCTCAGAACTCCACAGAAATGAATGGAGCATGCTGGGAGTTATAGTTTCACCACAGCTGGAGTGTCAGAGATTAGCTGTCATGCTCTGGTGTGGGGGGTGGGGGGGGTGGGATTAGGCCTCGAACTAGTGAAGGCAGATGGTCACCTCCTATTGAAACTCTGACTCCAGTCCTGGCTTACTAACAGTATGAACAGGCCTAGAAGGTAGGCGCGTTTATACGCTGGAAACCTGTGACCCTAACTGTCCCTGAAGGATCCTGAAGCCATTGACTGGAATGAGACAAACTGTTCCTCCACCAACCTGGACAAACAGTAGTCTCCCCTCAGGCCCAAACACCAAAACACAGGGAAGATGTACACAAATGAACAAAAGGGAAAGAAGACACTTAACTATTCTGAAGATAATGGCAGCAATGGGATCTCCACAGAGAAACACACACCAGCAAACCACAGAAACCACAGAAAGTATAAACCGCACAGCATGGTGGGAGAAGCAACACTAAATAGACAAAGATAATTGATAAAACACCTACTCCTGAAGGGGGAGGGTGTGGTGAATGCCAGCAACAAAACAACCAAAGGAGAACCTGTCAGTTTAACCCATGGGTTGCCAATCTGACAGACCTCCTGATACCTGTCACAGGAATGTCCGTGACATTAGCCATCACTGACCTAACCTATGGATTGGTCATCAATACCAGGAGCCTGGAAAACCCCTTTAATCACTTCTGGAAACCTTGGTATATGAAGCCAAGCAAATAAGAGAAATTGACACATGGCTTGTAGGGCAGAGTGTAGATAAAAAGATGTGTAAACTTACTTACATTATGGTTTGATTGTGAACACCAGAGGGAACAAGGACCAATGTGAATTATGAGTGTTTGTCTTTTATGGTAAAACTAATGATATTAAAACAATGTATCTCTTAAGATATTAGACTGTGGTTTTGAACATTTACAAATAGGAAACCAAAGATCGATAGGAAGTAAACTGTGGCAACCACTCCCTGGACGAAGTCCAGACTCACCATCACGCTATTCTACTCTAAATAACTACAGTATTTTGTATATATGTTATATTCTGCTTTACCAAAATAATTTGTTTCTCATCCCAATAGGTTTTTGCCATTGTAAAAATGACATGGCATGCAATACAAAATGTTCTTTGTGTCCTTTGTTACTAAAAGTATTTGACTGAGAAATGCCTGTGATTGTTCAGGTCTAAGCTCTACAGAGCGTGGATCCAGTGCATTGCCAGTTCTTTCATATATGAACTTTATGACAACACACAAGAGAGGTGAATCAGCTATACATTTGGGGTTTCAACAGCTGCCCCTTTTTCTCTCCACTGGGTTAATGCTGTCAAACGATAAACAAGTAGAAAAGCAGCAATGAGTCACTGATGGTTGTAAACAGCTTAGAATAATGCCCTGCATTTACTGAGCAAACACCTACTGAGTTAGGACTAAAGAATCTCAAAATGCCTTGTATGATCGGTAAATGACCAGACCAGTGGTTTGAATATTCAATGTGTGGCTTTTTGATACCATTGTGAAAAATGTTATATAAGGAAATGTTAAGCTATATTCATATTCTTTTTTGGGAATATTCTCTGACTTATAGTTCTTACAGTTCCATAAGTCGCATGCACCAGGGCATTTTTTTTACATAACGTTGCTGAGCCAGTGTGCATTGCCAAATCTTTTTTTTTCCGAACTCTATAAGAAGGCGTAGTAAACTACACTTTCTTATGTAAAAAAGTATTTAAAAAAATTATATTTGCTGTATACACATTTTTATGATGGGAGCAGCTCATATATGGCTTTACAGTGGCATATGACATAGCAAGGATCCATTAACCTTCTGGTAAACTGTGCAGCTGTCCTCAGGACGCGGATACAGTTAAAAACTATCAGGGAGTAGGGATCTTTCAGACTCCTGGCCGACTATTCTCTGTAGACAGGCAGCACAATATCATTGAGTTCATGTGACTGGAAACGTTGACCACTGTTGACATCCTGCAGCTGTTCACTGCCTGAGGCTGCCTAACTCATTGGACACCTCCTGGTGCCCTTCCTGTGCATTCCCACTATGTCCATGCTTTATCTAGTAAGCGCTACAAGGCTGCTGGTGCCATCTTGCCCAATGCTGCTTGACCAGGACTGAGCAAATGTCCCAAGGAACTGCTGTTCTGGGTGGCTATTCTAAGGATAATCATGCGGCCCGTGGATTGTGTTAACCATGTTCTGCTTCTATTACTCCGTTCATGCACTGGTAATTACACTCACTGTAGCATCCCGGGTTGCAGGACTTAAATGATATGACCAACGGAAAGCCATGTATGGATGCTGGCCCTGGACAGAGCACACATATGTGAAGCAGCAACTTGAGAGTTTAGGATTTGATGTCCTGCAAATAGTCAAAGCTCAATAGGCCGCATGCCAAGTAAGATATCTGTAATAATGACAAGGGGTGAGGGATAGAGTGAGAGCTCTCACAAAATTTTTGCACAGGGCCACCAACGTTTTAAAACAGCCTTGCAATCTTGCATCATAGTCTTCGGATTATACCAGATTATGTTGGATTATACTCCCAATATGTACCTATGACATAGCCAAAAACAAGATGTGAAGAGAATCTTAGTGAACTCCAGACACTGACACCTAGTAGATTCATGTCATCTATCAAGGCTCTGGTTACATCAGATGTTGTCACTCTGATGAAATGTAATGCATACACATGAATGTGTGCTTGTGTATACGTGCCCCAACGGCTTTTGTGAATAAACAGGTCAAATGGTTATAAAAATACTGGATGTTAACAGTAAGAGATATGGAAATTCTAGTGTTCAACTTGCTAACAAAAAGCATGTGAAATGTAAATGCAGTTCATAAGATGAGTCATCTGTGTGCTGACCTTTTAACAAGTAATTATAACAAAATCATTTCATTTCCATTTTAACACGTTATTTTTATGCACTTGTTTTTAGACTACAAATCAAATCAAATTCCATTAAAACTTGACAAGCACCAGTACACCATGTAGTTTGCCTTGCGTTCCTATTGATAATATTGTATAGCTGCGACCACTCAGATTTTACTGTTGTACATTCATGGACCTTGAACAGACCTCGGAACAACTGTTAGGGTTCGGCTACACAGCACTCTTAGTCGCGTGACACTGCTAGTTTGTTGCGATTCTGGTGTTTTGTTTGTAGCAAACATTCGAGCAGCACTGCGGCCCCTCTCATTTCTATGCTAGCGTGACCAAGATTGCTGGTTAGCGAACCCTTACATACAAAGGCATATGCAGTAAAAAGTGAAAACAAGGTACTTTAATTTCACATAGTAAAATACAATAAAATCAGTCAGAAAATATTTGGTCTTTTTGGGATATCATTATTTGTTGTTCAAACTATTTTTGTAGATTAATAACAGTAAATTCCTCACCAACCCCCAAAAAAATCATTGAGCTATCTTCTGCATTGTTATAAATCCATGAGTATAATCAGTAAATATATGCCTCTGTATAAAAGTAGATGTACGCTTTAGGTTCTGTGATACCTATCCATACAACACTGATCTGCAATAAGGTTCTGCATGTGTCCTATCCTTAGGATTAGCTTGAACAGCCAACCACCACTCTATTCCTATGAGGGTACAGAGGACAGGATGACCCATTCTCGTGATCAGTGGTAGCTCCAGTGGTCAGATCTCCAACAATCAAACACTTATCCCCTATGTTATATATAGGGAATAAGTTCAAATCTTGAGGTAACCCATTTCAAGGCAGAGGTCACTTTTTGGCTACTGTTGACCAAATGTGTAGGTTAGATGATTATATGGCACTTACTAATATAGCTTTTGTTGATATTCTGTGCTGTTTGCTATATTTTATAAGCTATGCCCCCTTGTTAGCCAAATCTTCTGTGCTGTCCTCATAGAGGCCCTGTCCATAAGATGGCTGCTGATGGAGGGTCATGGGATACATCACTCAGACTTTTCCTTTCAAACACACTATACATGCACTAAACGTCCAACAGTGAAATGCAGATGGCAGGTGCAGTGTATTTGAATGGAGGAGTCTTTTACTTGGTCACATGACCCTCCATCAGCAGCCATTTTATGGAGAAGACCTCTGTGTGGACAGCACAAAAAACCTGGCAAACAGGATGGCATCCCTTATAATATATAGAAAATGGCACAGAATATCAACGAAGGCTAAATTAATAAGTGTCATATAGTTTACCTTACCTACACATTGGTCATCAGTAACCAGAAAGTGGCCAACTGCTTTAAGCTAAACAATCTTGTATATGTTCCATCCCAGAAGTCATTGTATGGGTTAGGCTATAATCACACATCTGTTGCAGATTCTATCACATTTAATGGAAAAAATAGGGCTGCAACAGTGAACCCCATGATGAAACCAGATTAACAGCATTATAGGTCAATGGGCACTATGTTGTGGTTTCTGTTTCACAGTGAAATTTCTATTAAATGTGTTTTGTTTAGGCTACTTTCACACTAGCGGCAGCACGGATCCGGCACCTAAAGGATGCCGACGGATCCATACTGCCGCTGATACATGTGTGGAGCCGGAGCAGCGCTCCGGCCCCACACATGTTGACACAGACACAGAGAACATACATACATACACACACATACACACAAACACATACATACATACATACTTACATACTCCAGCCAGGGACGCTGGGCGCAGTGGGGAAACGTCATAGCTGCGCGCAGGAGGCGTGTGAAGACATGCTGCCGGCGTCCCTGGCTGGAGTATGTGAGTATGTATGTATGTATGTATGTATCTCTGTAGCCGGATCCGGAATGAACCCCCATTGCAAGTCAATGGAGGACAGATCCGGATTACTGGTGTGTCACACCAAACGGATCCGTCCCCATTGACTTGCATTGGGGGTCATTCCGGATCCGTCTTGGTGCGGATGCCTGGACTGGAGAGCAAACCGCAGCATGCTGCGGTTTGTTCTCCAGTCTGAAGACGGAACGGAATGCTTTCAGGAGCATTCCGTTGTCTTCAGTTCAGTTTTGTCCCCATTGACAATGAATGGGGACAACACTGAAGCGTTTTTTTTCCGGTATTGAGCCCCTATGATGGAACTCAGTACCGGAATTTAAAAACGCTAGTGTGAAAGTAGCCTAAGTTGTACTCCCTTTAACAATGGTGGCATCATCAGCAGACCTTTTGAAAGTTTGTCATTTCTTCCATATCTTGATAACTGAACTGGAGGCTGTTGTAAATATACTTGATGTTGGTCTGGTTGATGTACCTTCATATGCCATGTGACCCATGCAGCCAATCACTGACCTCTGCTGTAGACCACTGAGGACAGTGATTGGCTGTGGTGGTCATGTGCCAAATCCTGACATGTTACCACTGTTGTTTGTAAACCAGCAGCAGCAGTAGAACCAGACCAGTGCCACAGAAAACAGTGGACTATATTAGGATTTAGCAGAGCTGGCACAGGAAGCAAGAGCAATGTGCAATGTGAGCTCCCACCCTACGCTTGATCCACTATACTAATAGCCTGCAACGATATAGTTGAGAGACCGTATTATAGCACTATTTTGGCACGCTCCATAATTTGTGACTTATGGCACAAAGCTATGACAATTTTTCTCAACCATATTTTTTACCCTTCATGGTCCCTTCAAGTATCATGTAATATTATTTACCTATATTATTAACCTTCTTTGGATCTCCATCTCTCTTCTGTTGGTCAGCATTATTTTTGTACGTCCAGAAATGCTTTTACTCAAAGTCTCTCTGGATAATATCTCTCCAGAACCTCAAAAGAATATTGGTTCCTCAGCCTGAGTATGCAGAGCTGGTGACGCTAATAACACTTTTAAATTGGTCCATGACTCACAGCAAGCATTCCTCACACTAGGGCTCTATGATACATATGCATTGCTACCACTTCTACCTGTTGTGTCCATAGAGAGTTGTGAGCCAAGCATTAATTCAGTACAATAATAACATCAACATAAAATTGCTCATACCTTTGTATCCACCTCCACATAGAGTTGCCCATATTACTTTGCCAGACACATAGCAATGTCGATAAAACTTTTTAATCACATAGCAGTACCATAACAACTGTTTTATTGCTACAACAGTGCCATAAAAATGAGACTTGTCTAAACAAATGTGCAGGCACAGTGCCTCTATGAAAATCTCCTTCATGGTGCTAAGCTGCCCTCTACCCAGAAATAGGCACGTAGGCAGTCAGTTCAGAGCCACATAATAGTGACTATATCTTCCTGAGCAAATTTCTTCTTGAGCCGTCTCTGCAACTGCCATACCCTCTGCACTTTGATTGACGGGGCCAGGCAGTGAAAATGTCATCACACTCCACATCATCACATCATAGCCCTGTCAATCAAAGTGCAGAGGGTGTGGCAGTTGCAGAGAGGGCTGAACCTTTAGGCATAACGGAAAAGCCTCTTTTGCTCCTAGAAGATCATTTGCATATATTAAAACATCATATTTCTCAGTAATGCGGCAAATAGGAACTTGGGACCAACAAAGATGCCTTCAGCTGCCGAGAGCACATGGAACAGGTCAGCCAGTTTTAAAGGTACAAATCTGCTGACAGATGCCCTTTAAAAGCTGCACGAAACAGACCTGTGAACCATGTGTGGCTGTGTAGCACTCTCTATAGCTTCAACAAGTGCCCACTTTCAGCAACATGACATTAATCCAATTTGAAATATATTACATACAGTACATGATATACTGTATGTATTGCACGTGTCAGCTGCCATGTAATGCCACATTTAGCTCTGTTTTCGATTTGTGGTCCTAGTTTTAAAAGTTTTTTGCCCCATTTTTACATAAGCACATAAACATTATAGCAGTAATGCAATGTAATATGCTAATGGTTTCCTTTAAGTAAATCTACAATTTACAGGAAATGAACATTTGGAGAGAATACGAGTTACGTCAGTTCACAGAAAAGGGAAGTGATGCAGCTAAGGGAACTTCATAAGAAAATTTCTTGAAATTTATATCAATGGCATTTAATTTTATCCTTTCTGTAAAAAGTTACCAGTAACAACGCATTTACTTCTCATACAATAATTTAGAGTTGCATCTATAGCATTTAAAATACCATAGAAAAGTAAACAATATACAAAAATCCTCTTGGGGAATCCTCGGGGTATTGGCTACACAGGGTACTATTTAATCAGAAAGTTCTGACTAACAAAAAAAACCTCTATAGGGATCCCCAATAATTCTTCGCAATTTTTTTATTATATTATGAAATGTAACTTTTATTATTTAATTGATAAAAATGCACGTTTTGAAGAAAACTAAAATTTTCAGCTGTTTGTTGGACATTACTGTTTGTTTTCACTTATTTGAATGAGGGTATTACCCCCAGAAACATATGCTGGAGTGACCAGGTCATAGTGTGCGCCGGCCAGGGAAGACAGTGGAGCGCCGGACCGGAGGGCAGCCACAGCGCGGGACAGGTAAGAAAGGTTTTTTATTTTAATCTTATGTGGCTGGGTGGGCTGATCTGAGGTCTGATGGGGGCACAGTAGGCTGATGTGAGGTCTGATGGAGGCACAATATGCTGATCTGAGGTCTGATGGGGCACAATATGCTGATCTGAGGTCTGATGGGGGCACAGTAGGCTGATGTGAGGTCTGATGGGGGCACAATACGCTGATCTGAGGTCTGATGGGGGCACAATACGCTGATCTGAGGTCTGATGGGGGCACAATACGCTGATCTGAGGTCTGATGGGGCACAATACGCTGATCTGAGGTCTGATGGAGGCACAATACGCTGATCTGAGGTCTGATGGGGGCACAGTAGGGTGATGTGAGGACTGATGGGGGCACATTCTGCTGATCTGAGGTCTGATGGGGGTACAATATGCTGATCTGAGGTCCGATGGGGCACAATACGCTGATCTGAGGTCTGATGGGGCACAGTAGGCTGATGTGAGGTCTGATGGAGGCACAATACGCTGATCTGAGGTCTGATGGAGGCACAATACGCTGATCTGAGGTCTGATGGGGGCACAATACACTGATCTGAGGTCTGATGGGGGCACAATACACTGATCTGAGGTCTGATGGGGGCACAATACGCTGATCTGAGGTCTGATGGGGGCACAATACGCTGATCTGAGGTCTGATGGGGGCACATTCTGCTGATCTGAGGTCTGATGGGGGCACAATATGCTGATCTGAGGTCTGATGGGGCACAATACGCTGATCTGAGGTCTGATGGGGGCACAGTAGGCTGACCTGAGGTCTGATGGGGGCACATTCTGCTGATCTGAGGTCTGATGGGGGCACATTCTGCTGATCTGAGGTCTGATGGGGGCACAGTAGGCTGATGTGAGGTCTGATGGGGGCACATTCTGCTCATCTGAGGTCTGATGGGGGCACAATATGCTGATCTGAGGTCTGATGGGGCACAATACGCTGATCTGAGGTCTGATAGGGGCACAGTAGGCTGATCTGAGGTCTGATGGGGGCACATTCTGCTGATGTGAGGTCTGATGGGGGCACAATACGCTGATCTGGGGTCTGATGGGGCACAATACGCTGATCTGAGGTCTGATGGGGGCACATTAAGCTTATCTGAGGTCTGATGGGGGCAGGGGACTGTTAGTTTAGTGATGTAAAATGTGGGGACAGGTTTCCTTTAACATAGGAGTCCCCTTGTTTTTTACTCCTATTACTCCTATATTTTACTGCATTATATGGTAGAGTATTTACACTAGGGTATGTAGAAAGTCTATTGTACTGTACTTAACAGCATAGATGATCTAGCAGTTTATACAGTCATCTTTCTAATACAATATTATAACCACAACTAGTAGTATGTGCCTGTGAAGTTGGAAACGTGCGTTTGGGAAGCCACTAAGTGGGGGGCCCACTCAAGTATGTTTCGCCCCCCCCCCCCCCCCCCCCCCCCTGTGCTGAACCTCTAGCTACGCCTCTGGCCGCAGATATGGCTTTCTGTGGCTGACTGAGTGGGAGAGAAGCACTCCTCCTCCCACCCGCAGCTCACCTGATCATCTTCCAGGTCTCCACCCCCTCTTTTGCCGACAGAGGGGGCGTGGCCTACAATGTCCAGCATATTATGTGGCCATCCTAAATCCTGCCTACTATGATAATGATGAAAAGTGATCTGTACAGACAAAGACAAGGGTGTCACCAGATCAAATCATCCAGGGCTTGGGGCCTGGATGTTTTGTCCAGGGCCTTCACCATTCATTAGGCAAACTCAGCCTCTGGCCTCAGGCAGCGTTGTGCTAAGACTGCAGGGAGGTGGCAGTTTATGATATCTGTGTCTGATTGTTGTACATCACAGTTTGATTGTGATTTCTACAATAATTTGCAGCAAAAACCTAAACTGCAATGTACATTGACCCTTAGGCATAGTTGTGTGTCAGAGAGGGTAAAGAACCTTTAGGACTGATGCTGTGTGTATGTCACATGACCGTATCTGAAAGGTCTTTAAGCCTCCAAAAGACTCCGGAGGAGAAGAAGAACCTGCAGCAGCCTGTAAGTAAACAAGCATGTGTGCGTCTATCTGTGTGTGTGAGTGTGTCTGTCTGTCTATCTGCATGTGTGTCTATATGTGTGTCTATCTATCTGTATGTGTGTCAGTCTGTCTGTGAACATCTGCTTATTGCGTATATAGAACTGAACAGCCCTCTTGTCCTCAATATCTGGACATGAGTGCTTAATATAGTACTCCTGTTCTGTATATAGAACTGTATATCCCCACTGTCCTCAGTAACTGGAAATGAGTAATAGTGTTTGATATCAAAGTAGTGCTTTTTGTCTGTATATACTACAGATGGATTTATAATTACATGGGGCACTACAGTGAACATTATAACTACTAGGGTCTAGAGGGGGCCATTATAAGTACTGCGTAAACTTAAGGGGGTTATTATAATTACTAGGGTCACTATAGGGGGCATTCTACCTACTGGGGTACTATATTGGGAATTATAACTAATGGTGGCACTAGGGGTCATTATAACTACTGGGGGCTCTATAGGGGTCTTATGGAGGTGTCTTATTACTACGAGGGGCACTTTAGGGGCCTTATTACTACTGGTGGGCATTACTATTATGGTGGCACTACTACTAATTTAGACACTCTTGGATAACATTATCACTGTAGGAGACACAATTACTAATGCAGGCACGCTGGTCGAGAATTATTACTATTGGTGGGAATTTTGGGAGCACTTTGTCAGCTATTATAGAAATATGGCAGGAGCCCATAAGCCAGAAACCCTATGGCAGGAAATTTGTGAATTTCAGGACAATATGCCATATAGCAGACAATCGGGTAGCTTCTTTAAAAGTTATCTTCTATCAGTTCTTGCATATGAAAGGAAATAAGAACATTGAGGTTACACAACTATACCGAGAAACCTCTATATGTGCAATAGGATTTGTGGATGTTAAAGAGTTCTTTGTTCTCAATGTTAGCTGTAGCTAATAATTGATCAGAATCAAAATCCAGTTTGGATTGGAATATTATGGGCTAAAAGATGAGTTAGGGCCAATTCATGTTCTGATATAAATAGGAAAAACTACAATGTAAAAAATGTAAAGCAGAGATGGATTTTTTTTTTACAAAAATGGCTACAGGAAGACTTCCTAGAACTGATTCTAGGAAGCTTTCATGGCAGCTTTAAATAGGGGCACCCCTTCTTTATGCCACTACACTGTACAGCAAAACATGCAGTTTTGTATTGTATTTAGCAAATCAAGGAAAATCCATGTCCCCATTTCCAGTAGGACTGTAGTTATTAACCTTTACTAAAATGGATCATTTCTAAAATACATTTTATACATTATACTATATTGTAATATGTTGTACATTGTACCCTAGGGTAATAATCCATGTTTAGTAACACCACAACAAATAGATTTAGGGGTTGTAAAGGGAAGATTACTCACCTGCTTCCTGGTGCTGGCTCCCTACTAGTGATCCGAGACTTGATTTGCTCAAAACTTCGTTTGAATGCTGTACGGAGATTAGTCTTGCGGGACTTCAGTGAATGACTTCGGACTTTAAAGAGGACCTTTCACCACTCCTGACATGCCTGTTTTAATAGCTTCATGCATTCCCCATGTAATAACAAGTCTGGAACATCTATTCTTATGTCTCTATGTTGTGCCATTCCTTTATTATTTCTACTAGAAGTTATGAACGAATTGCTATTTGTCTTCAGTAAGGGAACAGAGGGGAGGTAACCAGTTGGGGGTGTGTACCTGCACAGTCTGAACATGACAGCACTGATTGGATAGAGTCAGTCTGTGCAGGTACACCCCCCCAACTGGCCACCTCCCCTCTGTTACTTTACTGAAGACAAATAGCAATTCATTCATAACTTCTAGTGCAAATAATAAAGGAATGGCACAACATAGAGCATTCTAGAACTTGGAAACCATTTTTAAACTTGGATCCCAAGTCGAAGTACTAGCCTGTACCGAAGCCGGCTTTGGATTCCTGTTTTAAAATGGTTTTCAAGTTTAAAAATCAAAATCCGAAGTTATTCACCTCGCCAAAGGCCATAAATTTTAATGCTGTACGGTGATGGATCGCCGTACAGCCTTAAAATGATGTTTTGAACCAATTGACTTTGGATCTTGAATCTGAAGCTCGTTTCGCTCAACACTACTCCCTACTCCTTTTCCTCCAGGCCTGAGATACTCTGTTGGGCTCCCCCGATGTAAACAAATGGTCACATGATGTAAGGGGATCTGATTTCTGCCGCAGCCTGTGATTTGATGTGGTGATATCCCGTGATTTTGGGGATAGTTGTCCAGAAAAAAGAAAAATTTGGGTTGGCTACCCTGCAATGGAAGTCTAAGGAGAGGGGAAGGAGAAGAAGTGAGGAGAAATTGAGGAGACAGACACAGACAATCAGAACTGCACACCTACCTAGGAAGCTTATAGTTCATTACAAGTGCTTCAGTCGCAAAAATACAGGTCAGTACTGCTATGTAATGTTCCTCTGCCTGCTTCTGAGTGACTGTGAAACAGTTAGGAAGAAGATTTTCCTCTACCTTCTGTATGTGCAGTGGATGGCAGCTAGTCTCCAACATCCATGTTGGAGAGAACTGCAAACCAGATAATCAGCAAACACAGAGGAAAACTGCTAAAAAATGCCAGATACAAGTCATATATTGGCCAGAAATTATTCCTCATGTACACACACTGTACTATTGATTAAAGTAAAGCTTGTTAAAAGCCCAGTGCCGCTTCAAGCTTTCAATCATTTGATAGAAATGTGGGTTCCATTAATCCAACCAGCGGATTCAGGTTTGTGACCTCTATTTTATGTAATCAGTTCAATGTGCCATAAGCCTATCTTGTGCAAGCGTGTTAATTAAACAGCACAGGAACCTTGTTAAACTCTTAGCACCGGGCTCATTATCCCATTACTACACAAAACATATTTTTGTAAGGAGATGACAATGAAAACAACATCATCATTGTTTTCAATCGACCTTCCTTCTGTTGATATAGCAACAGGTGGAAAGCTTTAGTCACAGATCTGAAGTCATAATAGCCACATGTACATACGCCTCATAGACTTATTAAGCAGTTTTCTGATTAAATATCACATAGCTAAATTGAAACAGAGCTAATGTTTACTTGTCAAAATTATGATGTGTGTTTGGGTTAATTTATAGGAAGTTCATTTGAAATAGTCTGAGAAAGGCTGTAGCTTCCTCTCTGCCTTGACCATAACTGTTCAAAGATGCCACAAGCTGTTCTGAAGTTTGCATAAGTTTACTCCTTCTGCTTGTTAACATACAGCAGCCAAGAAGAAACAAATTCTCTACCCTTGCTCCTTGAGCTGTTTGTAAACCATTTGTGGCACTCTGTTGTTTCCATTGATTTGTTTTGATTTGGACAAACACAACAGATTTAACCTCTTCAACCCCGGGCCTGTTTTCACCTTCCTGCCCAGGCCATTTTTTGCTAATCTGACATGTGTCACTTCATGTGGTAATAACTTTGGAACGCTTTTACTTATCCAGGCCATTCTGAGATTTTCTTGTCACATATTGTGCTTCATGACAGTAGTAAATTTGTGGCAAAATATTTCATTTTTATTTATTAAAAAAAATACCAAATTTAGCAAAATATTTGAAAAATTTGCAAATTTCAATTTTTCTACTCAAAATACATAGTAATACCTCAAAAAATAGTTATTATTTTACATTCCCCATATGTCTACTTTATGTTGGCATCATTTTATAAATGTAATTTTACTTTTTTCAGACGTTAGAAGGTATAGAAGTTTAGAAGCCATTTTTCAAATTTTCAACAAAATTTCCAAAACCATTTTTTTAAGCACCAATTCAGATATAAAGTGATTTTGAGGGGCATATGTAATGGAAACCACCCATAAATGACCCCATTTTAGAAATTACACCCCTCAAATTATAAAAAACTGATGTTACAAAGTTTGTTAACCCTTGAGGTGTTCCACAAGAATTAAAGGAAAATGGGGTGAAATTTCAAAATTTTACTTTTTTGGTAGATTATTCATGTTAATAATTTTTTTCTTGCAACACAGCAAGGGTTAACAGCAAACTAAACCTCAATATACATTGCTCTGATTCTGCAGTTTACAGAAATACCCCATATGTGGTGGTAAACGTCTCTATTGGTTTGTGGCAGTGGTCAGAAGGAAAGGAGCGCCATACGAATTTTGGAGGCAGATTTTGGTAGAATGGTTGTTAGGCACCATTTTGTAATTGAAAGACCCTGACGTACCCCTACAGTGGAAACCCTCAAAAAGTGACCCATTTTGGAAACTACACCCTTCAAAGAATATATTAAGGGGGAAACTGACCACTTTGACCCCCTACGTGTTTTACGGAATTTGGAAACACTTGGCTGTGAAAATCAAAAGTTTCATTTCTTCCAATAAAATGTTACTTTAGCCCCAAATTTTTCATTTTGACAAGGGGTAACAGGAGAAAAGCACCCCATAAGTTGTTCCCCATTTTTTCCTGAATACGGCAACACCCCATATGTGGTGGTAAACTGCTGTGGGGGCACATGGCAGGACTCAGAACAGAACGAGCGCCATATAGATTTTGCAGAACAGATTTTGATGGCTTGGTTTGCGGGAGCTATTGATTTTTATTTTTTTGAGTGATTGTCTTATGTGGGAGCTCATTTTTTGTGGGATGAGGTGACGTTTTCATTGGTACCATTTTGGGGTACATAAGACTTTTTGATTGCTTGGTATTACACTTTTTGTGAGTCAAGGTGAAAAAAATAGCTGTTTTGGCATAGTTTTTAAAAAAAAATTTTTTTACAGCATTCACCTGAGGGGGCAAATCATGTGATATTTTTATAGAGCAGGTTGTTACGGATGCGTCGATACCCAATATGTCTACCATTTTTATTTTTATTAAATTTTACACATTAGATTTATTTTTGAACAGAATAAAATCTTTTTTTTTGTGTTGCTATTTTCTGAGAGCCATATTTTTTTATTTTTTGGGTGATTGTCTCAGGTAGGGTCTCATTTTTTGCGGGACAAGATGACGGTTTGATTGGTACTATTTTTGGTTAAATATTCCTTTTTGATCGCCTCCTATTACACTTAAAAAAAAATTGCAGCATTCACCTGGGGGGCCATCTCATGTAATATTTTTATAGAGCAGGTTATTACGGATGCGGCGATACCCAATATGCCTAACATTTTTATTTTTGGAAAGTTTTACACATTAGATTTATTTTTGAACAGAATACATTTTTTTTGTGTTTCCATTTTCAGGGAGCCATATTTTTTAAATTTTTTGGGCGATTGTCTCAGGTAGGGTATCATTTTTGCGGGACAAGATGACGGTTTGATTGGTACCATTTTGGGTTAAATACGTCTTTTTGATCGCCTCCTATTACACTTTTTGTGAGGCAAGAGGGAAAAAATGGCTGTTTTGGCATAGTTTTTAAAAAAAAAAAAATTGCAGCATTCACCTGGGGGGCCATCTCATGTAATATTTTTATAGAGCAGGTTGTTACGGATGCGGCGATACCCAATATGCCTAACATTTTTATTTTTAGAAAGTTTCACACATTAGATTTATTTTTGAACAGAATAAAATCTTTTTTTTTTGTGTTGCCATTTTCTGAGAGCCATTTTTTTAATTTTTCGGGCGATTGTCTCAAGTAGGGTATCATTTTTGCAGGACAAGATGACGGTTTGATTGGTACCATTTTAGGTTAAATACGCCTTTTTGATCACCTGCTTTATACTTTTTGTGAGGACCCGATGGACTCCCCTTCCTCCCGCCCGCATCACATGTGCCGCGGTCAGTGCTGACCGCGGCACATCGAGGGTTAATACGCCCGCATTGGTGAAAACACCGATGCGGGCGTACACAGCAGGGGTCCAGCTACTGGGCACAGCCGGTCCCCCGCAGCTGATAAGCGCCGTACTAGTACGGCGCTGGGCGGCAAGTCCCCTCCCGCTGCGCCGTACATGTATGGCGCTGGGCGGGAAGGGGTTAATAATCGCTAACAAGCAGACAATCGCTAACAAGCATTCATTTAATTGGTCGTTAGTGATTATCTGTTGGTGTAAAGGTGCTGCCGATTACCTGATAAATGTGCGAAAGTCTTGTTCATTGAGTAATATGATTGTTTGTGCTGTCACCTGAAGTATTCTTTTCTGGCAGCAGATTGTGCTGTCTAAACATGCTCTGCTGCCATCAAAAAATTATTCCGCTCGGGACAAGCAATGGCATTAGTGATCGCTCCACCCCATACTGTGGAGGATATTGCTGCATGTAAATGCAGCAGTCTTCTTCACTGACAAAGCCACAAATAAAACTAAAATTAATGGAAAATCAATGGTAAAAAAAAACTACTTAAAGAGTAATCTCTCAAAGAAAGGGGTTCTGCAGTTGTTTAAAACTGATGACCTATCCTTTGGATAGATCATCAGCATCTGATCGGCGGGGGTCCGACACCCGGGTCCCCTGCTGATCAGCTGTTTGAGAAGGCAGCGGCGGTCCAGGAGCGCCGTGGCCTTCTCTGTGTATTCCTCAGGCCCAGTGATGTCATGACTACTATCACTGGCCTGGGCGCGGCTAAGCTCCATTCATATCAGTTAAAATTAACTTTCTGTACACATATTTTCGTATTTTCCCATGTTTATGCTACTTTACAGGTTTTTTTTTTTTTTAAATTGAATTGCCATAGGTATGAGGGCCTGTTCATTTAAAGAGGCTATGTCACCAGTTTCAAGTATATCAATCTAGAAATATAGGCAGGTAGGGCTCGAAACGCATATCATAAACATACCTTTATTTCCCCTATTTAAGTTCCAATAATGCTGGAAAATTCACTTTTATAAATATGCTAATGAGGCATTGAAGCACTCGGAGGCGTGCTTATTGCTTTTGAGCACCGCATCTCCGACGCCCTCCTGCCTGTTCGTTCCACCCTGCATGTTAAAAAAAACGCCCCTTAGTCTGTTGATTGACAGTGCTAGACTCACAGGTCTAGCTCTGACATCCCACGCGTGCGCACTCCCACGTCTGACGGCGCGTGTGTACTTTACTTGCAGTGCTGAACTCTGCAAGTCCATTTCCTCTAGTGCGCACATGCCGTCACGTCACTGCCAGGGGCGGATTGGCCATAGACCTTACAGGGAAATTTCCCAGGCGGTCACCTGAGTCATCTTCACTTCCGGCTAGTGGAAGTTTTTGGGGATGTATTTTGTGCTGCTGGCAGAATTCTGTGATGTACTCTGGTATTTGGCTCTGTTGGGGTGGTATAATGTGCCACAATATGGTATTGCTGGCCCTACCTTCCATCAATTTGGACCCGACTACAAAACAGGGCCACTTTTAGTATTTTTTCCAGGGCCACTTAAAGTTCCCAGTCCGCCCCTGGTCACTGCATTGTATTCACGACTAGAAGGTATACTCTTGGATATATATATTTATTTAATTATTTTCCAGTGACCAACATTATCCTGTCTGCTCTATACATTGAACAACATCATTACCTACTCGGCTTGCTAGATTGTATTATCCTCTGTATTATGTACTTACCTATACAGGTACCTATGTTGTCCGCATTATATACCCTCTAATATCTCTGTTTCCTACTTTAATATTCATTGCTTATTTTAGTTTTTGACATACATTGTATTACTTTATCCTTTATTCACATTTGTTTTCAATCTTTGATAATATTTAGTCCTTTTTTGGACTCACTACATGTTCACTGTATATATTTTATAGCCCGTGATCAAGGTCCGGGATGGTCCAAAACATTGGCCACACCTTATGAATATGTGGATACTTTCATGTAAATAAAAGCGTCTCAACAATTTTGCAACTTAAAATCCCCGTGTGCCGTGAGTTACTCTTTATTTGAATATCGGGATCTCCCGCTTCACAGAGCACCGGGTTCTGCTACTCAAGTGGAGTGCCAACCAATCACCACGTTCACTACTCATTTATTTTTGAGTTAGAGCACCCGCTCATGTCGGCTACTACCTTCTCTGATGCCACAACAGCTGACAACATTGTTTCTCAAGTGACCACGTTTAATGATTTCCTCCTTATAGCGCACAGTGAATTCCGCGCACACGACTGGGAGAGGGAGTCGAAGAAGATCATATCTTCCGAATTACACTGTACAACTCTAGCTGAGTACTATAAGAATGGCATGATCCCGAGAGTCCTAAGAGTAAATTCGCCCGAACCTATTTCCTAACAATAAGGAATATTGTGACAAATTTGAGACAATAATTAACAAATATTCTCTTGACATTATAGTATTTATTATAGTAATATAGAATTTCTACAGAAATCCATAGCAGAATCCCGAGAAAAATTGCACACTATTGAAACACAATTAACTTCAACTACCTCTATCCAGGAATGGACTGAGCTCAAAAAGAAAACAGAAAAAACCCTCGACGACTATAAAAAGTACATAGAACAAACCAAAAGGACCAAATATATCAGAGACATTGAGGATTATCAGCTTAAAAGAATATATCGTTGGCAATGGCAAGATCCCAGCCTCCCAAACTCCTACACATCCTTTTTGTATTATGTCTCATCAACCTACAGACGTCCAACCAGTTTTTTTCCAAGAAGAGGCCAAAGACTTCGATACTGACAACCCGGACCAGCCGGGGACGAAGCACCTCCCATTCCGGATCTGAGTGGAGTACAAACACGATCACAGGTACTGACCTTGTGATCAATATTTCCTCAAGGACTCTATCTCCTGCAGAACATAATCTATTATCCAAGGGACTCTCATTCTGTCCACAGGATTCTTTGCATTGTTTTACACTTGAGCAAGAGTTACATTGATTCTATCGCTCATTACGTCTAAAAGTGCATTTTTCACAGAACGTGAATGTTAATAACAATACCTCCTCTGCTGTCTCATCTCAATTGTCTATCTATAATCTAGGGCTTAAAAACAAAAGTCATTTTATGCCCCCAAAGACATATCATGGCATCGAGGCATTCATTAGTTTAGTAGACAAAGAGATACACTCTACTATTAACCAATATCAAAAAGGAGCATTCCCATCACCTCCCAATCTGACCAATACTGAACTACAAGCATTACAGTCTTTACAACAAGATACATCCATCACAATTAAGCTGGCAGATAAAGGGGGTGCCATTGTAGTTATGGATACAACATACTATCTCAAAGAAATTCAGAGACAACTAGCTGAATCTTCCACATATAAGCTTACTCACACAAATCCCACTTTTAAAATACAACAAGAAATAGCGACACTTCTTGACAACTATCTCAGCCTGGGTATTATTGATAAATTAACTTCCATTTTTCTATGTAAAGACCATCCTATCATACCAGTGTTTTACACACTGCCAAAAATACATAAAAATCTATATGAGCCCCCGGGCCGTCCGATTGTCGCCTCGACAGACTCTCACTATCTTTCTGGAAAAAATACTTACTGACTAAGACCAGACTGACTAAGTCCTACCTCCTTGACACTTAACGTTTTCTTGAACTAATCACATCACTAAAATAGATTTCTTCCAACTCATTATTGGTGACATTGGATGTAAATAGCCTTTACACCTCCATTTCTCACTCTAAATGCATTGCTGCAGTTAGATCATTCCTGTCCACTTCATCACTGTCCAAATACGAGCAAACATTTTGCATTAAACTGCTTGATCTCGTGCTCCACAGAAACGTCTTCATGTTTGGCGACAATTTCTATATACAAAAGAAGGGGACCAAAATGGGGGCCAATGTGGCCCCCCCTACGCAAATCTATTTATGGCCAAATATTAAGAAGACTATGTTTATTTACATCATTTATTCCAAAATCACACCCTATTATGGCGTAGATATATAGATAACATCTTTTGTATTTGGACAGGTTCATGCATTTCATACTTACCTCAACAATGTCGATAGTGACTTGCAATTCACAGCACATGCCGACCCTACCTTGGTACCACTATATTCAAAGGCCCTGCTGGTATTCTTAGCACTGACCTATTTGTCAAACCTACTGACAGAAACATTTTATTACTATTTTCAAGCTGTCATCCCAAAAACACCAAAGAGTCTCTTCCAAGATTTCAGTTCACGAGGATCTCTAGAATTGTTAGTGACCCTACTATAGGGGAAAAACGCTTAACAGAAATGTCCCAAAAATGTAGTCATCGAGGTTGCCCACATAATCTCCTCCGGCAAGAAATAACCCAACTACATAACCAGGTCCCCACAATCAGGAATTCATCTATCCCCCGTCTACCCTCTGTGGTGACATATCACCCGTTCATTCCCAAAATACAACAGATTATACAAAAACATTGGGCATTACTACAGAAATATTATCCAGATACTCCTGAGTTTAGCGCACCCATGAGAACTTGTTACAAATGCCCTAGGAATTTACGGGACAAACTCATTAAGGCGAATGTAGGATAGCTAAGAACTCCCTTATGTCAGACTACATTTAGCACATCCAAAAAAGACACATTTCCGTGTCTTAATTGTGCACAGTGCACACTTGTCATGAGAGGACACACCTTTACGCATCCACACTCTGGGAAGATCTACAATATAAAAGGTTTCTATACCTGTGCCACATCCTATGTTATATATCTCATCAAATGCCCGTGCAGTCTCTCATACATTGGTGAAACCTCCCAATGTGTGCGAGACTGCATCAGCAAATACAAATCCGACATTTGGTGCAACAAATCAGAACTCCCCGTTCCATATCACTTTATTTCAGCCAAACACAGTATTAGTCAATTAAAATGTCAAATTCTTGAACATGTTCCCTTGCCCCGGAGAGGTGGCAACCGTAAGCTCCTTCTCCTCAGAAGGGAAGCCTACTGGATACACAAACTCAAAACCGTATCTCCATTAGGCTTAAATCAGGATTTTGACCTATGTATTAGAGATGAGCGAATCATTCAAAATTTTATTAGCCAAACATTCGTCTAACTTTTCATAAGATTTATATATTCTACGAATCTATTTGGCGAATCTGCATACAAATCATACGTTATTATATCGCGTTTTGCGAACATTCATGCACTAATAACGAACGTTCAGTTTTAAAAGGTAAGCAACTTCTTTGAACACGTACGCATAAGCGTATAAATTGTGTACGAAAATGAAGGGCTTTGCTGGAGAGGAATGGTGGAGCAGGAGGAACGCTCTGAGTCTGCCCCCTGGCTACATATGGATACTATATCATCAGATGACAGCAGATCATCCGGCTGAGACTGAGATGAGTGTGCCATCCACTCCACTACCTCATCCACTTTCTCCTCCACTACAGTTTTGCGCCTTGGTGGGGTAGCCCGGTGGAACACCAGCCAAGTATTGCGAATACTACAAGTAGAAGCTCCGGCTACAGGTCCTTTGGCAGTGCTGCCCTGTGCCACCTGCTCCTTTTTTTTTAGAGCTCAAGGTCTGGCTGGAACTGGACCCATTTTGCTTATCTATTCCAGACATTTTTCACTTTTTCACTCTGTGGCCCTGCAGCTGGTCTTTGTCTTTGTCCCTGTCTCTCTCCCTATCTCTCTTCCTGTCTCTCTCTCCCTGCCTGATTAATTACTAGCCCTGCACTTGCCCTGCAGTATCCCTAATGTGTAATATGGATTCCCTGAACAATTACACCCCAATTTCAACAACACAGGTCTCAGTCTTTAGGAACTTCACACACAGTGCTTCTGCTTGTCTCAGCAGTCGCAGCAGAAGTGATGCATCACTGGCTTACCGAGCCTGAGCCAATCAGAGCAAGCCCTGCCCACTAGGTCAGGTGACCGCTTTCTTCCCAGGCTTTTGCGCACGAATAACGTACTAACAGTAAATGTTTGCTAAGTAATTGTATTTGTACGCAACAGGGTATGGAGTAACTTATACGTAGCATTAGCATACAATTTATCGGGCAAGTACGTAGCGAATGCGTAGAAAGCCTTAGGAACATTTTCGAATCTTAACGGAGCGAATCTCCAAATATTCGGATTCGCTTTGCAGCTGAAAATTTCCAAGATTCAATACGAATCAACGAATCGGCGAATAGATTCACTCATCTCTACTATGTATATGACGTTAGTATATAATAGTATATAATACTAATATCATGTCTTAGTGCTCCCTTTTCAATAACATGATAGATTTAATCCCTTTTTATTACCTTTATTTTCACTTGTTTTATGTTCATTTGTTTTATTTTTCTTTTCTTCTTTTTTTCAATATTTTTCATGAGTTAGGTTTCTCATAAATTTTCTTTCCCTTTTGAAGACTAATATAATCAATTTTAGGGTCTATAACACATATTGATTAATAGATACACTCTCCCTGGCTTGTATCACATTAGTATGGGCAAGCAATACGCTGTCTGCCCTTAGTTGCCTCTACGCATGCGCTAACTCGCCGACATCCGATTCGGCTTCCTGCTGATCTGAGCGCACGGATTCCCAGTGACGTCACACGTCTGACGCCGGGATTCCCGAGCTACCTCTGACACAAATACCGGAGCCTGCGCTCTGCATCCTTGCACTAATAAATACTAAAGTGTATAGACGCCCTCTTATGCCTTTTTCCACTCCCTCCCTCCCTATTTTCAATATCTAAAACTTCACTTTTATTCTTTTCCTCATTAATAGTACTCAACTCTTATTCCCTTAAATTATGTGAAATACAATAGATAATAAATGAGATGTGCAGATAATTAAAATTATCAGGGTAGATGTTTGCCCTCTTTATGGTATCATATGTATACTGAAATAACCTGCCTGTACTTGCGCGCTATGCACAGGTCTAATCAGTTTCTCCTGTCTGTCCCTTCTGCCTCTTAAACTTGGCAGTGAGGCTAACCCTGCAAAAAAAATTAATTACACGCTGCCCCCCGACATGTTTCGCCATAATTCGGCGTCTTCAGGGGTTTGGGCAGTCTGCTCTGCTGGTGGGCGGGACCCCATGTTTGAATAGCCTCCGTTTGTGACCTCACAGCTTTGTACACCTATTGCGCCTTCTAACTGGGTGAATACGTAATTCACCTGCCTTAGAACGCTTACCTATTCGTTGTAAGGTGAATATCTTCCCTCCTCCTTCATGATGTGTAGATCCCGTCATTGCCGCGGCTTACAGAGCCACGCATGCGCAAAAACTTAAATATTCTGCACATCCAGGTCCTATTGACTACGCATGTCAAAGGACTTAGACAATTTATTCCCTCTTTTTTCTTTTTGCTTCCATCTGCTTACCTCAATTTATATATACTTATAGTTTATTGGATCTTATTTATTCAGAATTTCTTATTCCCATCCATGTATCCATAATCCTCAAATCATAGAGATTATCTCTTATTATTTTTATTTTATATTATTTTAGTTTTTTAATTTTTATTATGTTATTTATTTTTTATAGAGGGAAATATGGCCTTCGTAATCACTTTATTGTGTTTTTAATGATTATAGTTTGGCAGTAATATCAGTTATTTTAGGTACTCCATATGTGAGGTCTATCACCGGAGGTTCTGTTTCCTCAATTAATATCAATAATTTTATGGGTATTTTTAATAACAAATTTCTTATCTATTAATTTCTCCCATCCCTATGTCCAGTCTTTCTCATTCTTTTTATTGGATATACATTTATTTGACCTGATAGTCTTTACTTAACAATTAAACTGTCTTCTATTCTTACATTATGTTACAATTTTAAGGCTGGGTGTCTTTTAAATAAATGAAGAGTAGGTAAACCCTTCGTTGAGACCTTTTGGACTGAGACTTTGTAGTCTATATATCCAAAGTCTATATATCCTCCTGTTGAAGTCGCTTGTCTATGTCTCCTTGTCTGGGGCCACTTTTCAGTTTCTTTATTCCATATATTTTGAGGTGGGCAGTGTTCCCTCCATGTCTATCTCGTATGTGTCTGGAGAGAGGTGTATCCTCTTCGGTATTAACATTACTGAAATGTTTCGAGATCCTCCTCCTTAGTTCTTGAATGTTTTTACCCACATATATTTGGGGGCAGCCACATTTTATTACGTACACAACACTTGTGGATTTACAGTTGATATACTCCCAGATTTCATATTTTCGATCATTTAATGCAGAGGTGGCTAATCTTACAAACACAAAGAGCCAGAAAAAAAAATGTATGACTACCAGGAGCCACAAGCTATACACTTACATGAGAGTCACCGTATTTTTCGCTCTATAAGATGCACCTAGGTTTTAACTGAGAAAAATGAGAAAAAATATTTTTCATCTGACCTGAGGTCTGATGAAAAATATTTTTTTCTTAGTTTTCACTAGCAGATCTCAGATCAGACTCCTTAATCAGACCCCCAATCTTCATCTGACCTAAAATAATATCCCCAATCTTCATCAGACCCCCAAATTAAGACCCCCAATGCTCAGATAAGACAACACAAATCAGACCCTCAGGGCTCAGATCTCCCCCATGCTCAGATCTGGCCCCCCTCCATGCTCAGATCTGAACCCCCCCCCATGCACAGATTAGAACCTCTCATGTTTGGATCAGGCCCCCATGCTCAGTTCTATAATTAAAAAAATCTCCTTCCTCTGAGGCATCGGGCTCCTGATCGGGCACCTGCTACTCTGTAGGTATGACACGTTCTCCACTGTGACCTGATGCGCACGACGTCAGGTCATAGTTCATGTCTCCATGTACTACGTTCTGACACTGTGTGCATCAGGACATACTAGAGAGAAAGCTGGAGCTGCAGAGTAGCAACGGTGCCCGATCAGGAAAGGAGATCTGTGCATGGGGTGGAGAGTGAGCCGGCCTGGCTGCTTTCCAGCTCCACCAAAAGAGCCACACTCGAAGAGGCAAAGAGCCACATGTGGCTCAAGAGCCACAGGTTGGCCACCCCTGATTTAATGGATTTATAAATTCCTTAGTTGGAATAATTTGTTTACATTCTCTGCATGGATAGGAGCCTTTAGTGCTCAACCACGTGGCCCGTTTCCCACCCTTCCATCTTGAAAAGTGGCTAGGTACTAGCATTTCTTTGAGGTCCTCATCTGCTCTCAAAATATACCAATAACGTTTGAGAATGTTATATACTTTATCATGCTGAGTATCAAACGTACCTATACACCTTATTATTTGTTGATCTTGTTTTTTGGTTTTCTTTTAGATAGAGTTATCTATTAGCAGTGTTTTTCTATCTGTATTCTTAGCCCGATTGTATGCTTTATAGAGGCTCTTTTTAGGATAGCCTCTTGCCACAAATCTCCGAAATAGGAGTGCACTCTCCTTCTCAAAAGCTTCATCATTAGAGCTGTTTCCTTTTGTTCTCAAAATATTGGCCAACCGGAATGCCTTTCTTCAAGGCTGGTGGATGGAAACTCTGCCAGTGTAAGAAGTTATTTGTCGACGTTGATTTCTGGTAGACTTCCGTATGGATGGTGCCATCAGGCCCCAATGCAATTGTCAGATCCAGAAAATTAATACTTTATTTTTGAATTTCTGCTGTAAGTCTCAAACCTATACTATTTTCATTAAGTGATTTTTCAAAATCTAAAAATAATTGTTCCGTGCCATCCCATAAAATTAAAACATCATCTATGTAGCGACCCCAAAATAAAATGTGCTCTGTGTATTGATTGAGTCCTTCCGTGAATACAAATTTGTCCTCCCACCACCCAAGAAATAAATTCACAAAACTCGATGCACAAATCGTGCCCATAGCCGTGCCAGTCATCTGTAAATAATATTTCCCGTCAAACATAAAATAATTGTGAGTTAACAAAAATTTCAGTAGTGTCAGAACAAATAAATTGTGATCCCGAAACTGAGTGCCCTTTGTGTTAAGAAAATGTTCAATTGCTTTAATCCCCAAATCATGTTGTATACTCGTGTACAGTGTTTTAACATCCAAGCTCGCTACATAAGTGCCTGGACTGACATTTATGCCCTGGAGCCTGAAGACAGCATCCTTTGTGTCTTTGATGTATGACGGGAGGTTGGGTATGAATGGGGAAATAACTTGATCTACATATTCGCTTATTTTTTTACATAAATTCTGATTTCCGGAAACAATTGGTCTCCTGGGTATCGGGTCTTGTTTTTTATGTATTTTCGGGATGGCGAAAAATGTGGCAATGGTAGGACGAGGGTTAAAGAGTATCTTGAACTCATCTTTTGAGATCAAATTTTCCTCTCTAGCTTTTATGAGGATATTTTCAGTTCCACTGTATATTTAGCTGTGGGATTCTCACTGAGACATTTATGTCTTTTGATCTGCTAACTGTCCAATTCCCATGCCACTTCTTGTCTTATCAAGAAGGACCACGTTTCCACCTTTATCAGATGGTTTCAGTATTAAATTTTCGTCTTCCATAAGTTGTTTTAATGCTTTTTGTTCTGCTCTAGTAAGGTTTTGTGCTTCATCACTTTTTTTAGATTTTATTTGTTCAAGATCTTGAGTAACCAGGTCTACGAATGTCTGGATTTTGGAATATTTGGTAAATGATGGTGTATATTTAGATTTTAGCGTGAGTGTGCTATGGGGGGCTTTTGGAAGTACCTGTTCCTCCCTACCTTCAGTACTTAATTCCTCCAGAACCCATATTGCCTCCACTTCTTTCCTATGTAGGGTATTTTCATCTCTCATTTTACTTTTAAGTTCTTTATATAAGGCCAATTTGCGGGCAAAAAGGTTTACATCCTTTACCCAGGTGAAGCAGTTGAATTGTGGGGCTGGTGTGAACGTTAGTCCTTTACGGATCAACGTCTCATGTTCATTTTTTAATGAGTAATTTGTAAGATTTATAATCTGCATTTCTTTTTCTTTTTGATCTTGTATTATGTTTTCTGGTTGTACCCCCACTTGTCTCTGTCCCGCAGTTGTATCCCTGGTGCTAAAAAAAGGTGTCCCAGTTATTGGGGTACCGTTTAGTGGTGGCATCGAGACAGAGGTAGATAAAGATAATGAGTCTGAGGGCTGGAGTACATTTGTTCCCCTCTCTCCTGTTTGTAACTGAACAGGATTTTGATTTGTTGTTGCCTGTTGTTGTTGGTATGTTTTGAGAGGTATAGTTATTCTTCCTCTGTTGAAAACCTGGTCTGATTTTTGCTTTACGTTTTAAACCTGTCTTTTTTATATAAGAATTTATTATACTTGTATCGGATTCAGAGAAATCTGACTCAGATATATCCGTATATATTGGTTTATTTAGCCCAGTATTGTTAAAGCTTCTACCTCGGGTCTTTTTGATGTACACCTGTCCAGTCTCAAAGTCTTTTCTGTCTCTGTTATATTTACAATGTTTCCTTTCCTTTATTTCACTTTGCAGAGTTTCTATAGTTTTTTGGAGTCTAAGTTCCTGGTTACCGAATTCTGGTTGTGCACGAAACGTCTGAATCTGTTTAATTTCTCTCTCTAATTGTGCTGTTAGTTTAGTTAGTAGTTTCTTTTCATATTCAAGGATATAGGCCTGCATACAAAGCGAGTTTTCAGTTAGGAGTAATTCCCAACCTTTAATGAAGTCACTGTCCTCTTGGTTTGGATGTTATATTTATTCGCGTACAGCAATGTAAGTAAAAGATCAATAGATAGAGTAGTATTATCAGCCAGACATGCGCAGCAGTAATTGGTGCAGGAGAAAATTGTCTAAGTCCTTTGACATGCGTAGTCAATAGGACCTGGATGTGCAGAATATTTAAGTTTTTGCGCATGCGTGGCTCTGTAAGCCGCGGCAATGACGGGATCTACACATCATGAAGGAGGAGGGAAGATATTCACCTTACAACGAATAGGTAAGCGTTCTAAGGCAGGTGAATTACGTAATCACCCAGTTAGAAGGCGCAATAGGTGTACAAAGCTGTGAGGTCACAAACGGAGGCTATTCAAACATGGGGTCCCGCCCACCAGCAGAGCAGACTGCCCAAACCCCTGAAGACGCCGAATTATGGCGAAACATGTCGGGGGGCAGCGTGTAATTAATTTTTTTTCCAGGGTTAGCGTCACTGCCAAGTTTAAGAGGCAGAAGGGACAGACAGGAGAAACTGATTAGACCTGTGCATAGCGCGCAAATACAGGCAGGTTATTCCAGTATACATATGATACCATAAAGAGAGCAAACATCTACCCTGATAATTTTATTTATCTGCACATCTCATTTATTATCTATTGTATTTCACATAATTTAAGGGAATAAGAGTTGAGTACTATTAATGAGGAAAAGAATAAAAGTGAAGTTTTAGATATTGAAAATAGAGAGGGAGGGAGTAGAAAAAGGCGCATGAGGGCGTCTATACGCTTTAGTATTTATTAGTTCAAGTAAAGAACTGGATCCTTGCAGACGCCATCCGGACTTCCCCTTGTATCCACCAACGGTATGTACATGTATCTGGTTCTCTTTTTATAATATGTAGTTCCAGTGCTTACTAACCAGTTTATCCACTATATGTACATCCATATATATTACATTACCTGGCCTCTATGGCTCTCAGTGCTTTACTGTCATTTCTGTCTACTATTGACTATTGAAAGCTCCTTATTTTGTCTCTTCATTATTTTGAAAAGACAACCTCTGGATATGACGCTGAGCACGTCCACTCATCTTCTTTGTTCGACCATGGGAAGGTCTGTTCTGAGTATGGTCTTGGATACCGTGCTGCACCTCAGTTTCAGGGTGTTGGCCATCTTCCTATAGCCTAGGCCATCTTTATGTAGAGAAACAATTCTTTTTTTTAGATCCTCAGAGTTTTGTGTCATGAGCTGCCATGTTGAACTTCCAGTGACAAGTATGATACAGTATGATACAGAGTGTGAGAGAGATAACACCAAATTTAACACACCTGCTCCCCATTCACACCTGAGAATTTGTAACACTAACATGACATGGGGAGGGAAAATAGCTAATTGTTGCCAGCAGTTTAGCCATTAATGGTTGTGTGTTGAGTTATTTTGAGGACACACCAAATTTACACTGTAATACAAGCTGTACACTGACTATTTTACATTGTATCAAGTGTCATAACTTCAGTGTTGTCCCATGAGATATAATAAAATATTTACAAAGATTTGAGGGGTGTACTCACTTTTTGAAATACTGTATGTAACTAAATGAAAAAGGAACATTTTCCAACTAGCTTGTTCATTTTCATCTGTTAAAGTGAGAATAATAAACAAACAACTCAAAATTTACAAATAAACATTTCTGACAGTAAAAAAAACAGTGACCTATGTAGCCCTTATTTCAATAACAGTCATAAGCCTTCCATCCATGGAGTCTGTCAGTTTCTTAATCTGTTGACGGTCAATTCTTTGTGCAGCAGTAACTACAGCCTCCCACACACTGTTCAGGTGGACTATTTTCTTTCACTGTAATGCCACATTAACACGTCAGTGTTCTACGTACATATGCTGTTCGTGTACTCTAGCGACCGCACACTTACCCATTCATTTTAATGTTTGTATTCACACATCCATGAGTCCATGGTTGTAGCACGGAAGCATGCTCTATTTTGTCCATGTTCATGGATACATCACGCCCATTAAAGTCTTTGGGTCCATGAAAAAAACGGATGCAACATCTGTATTTCATCTGTGTTTCACAAATTATTAGGAAGAGCTGCTTTCAAAATTATTTTTCAGCTGCACACTGTCCGTGAAACACAGATGACACACAGACAGCAAAAAATAGACAAACGGACCACACACAGATCTTTCAGGCATCACTGACCACTTTTTCATGGATTTGAGCATGGATGAATGAATGAGGCTTAAATCTCCCACTTAAGAAGGGACCACAAGTTCTCAATAGGGTTTAGGTCAGGTGAGGATGGGAGGCATGTCATTATTCTTTCATCTTTAAGGCTTTTACTACCTAGCCATGCAGTCCAGTAAGTACTTCAATGCATGTGATGGAGCATTGTCTTGCATAAAAATCATGGCTTTTTCCTATACCTTTGCTTGAACAAAGCTTCTTCTAAATACTGGCAGTAGGTTTGGGAGTTGAGTCCATCTTTAACACAAAGGGGTCCAACTAACTTTAATAATACCAGCCCATAACAGTACCCCATGGGGCTCTGTGACCGTTACTGATCCAGCCATGGGTCCATCCATCTGGTTTCATCTTATCAATCCATAAAACCTTTGAAAAATCTGTCTTCACATATTTCTTGGCAAAGCCTTGACATTTCAAATTATGTCTTGTTCAGTGATGGTCAGGTTTCAGGATTCCTTACCTTTGCCATGTTTCTGAATACTGAACATCTTGTACTTCTGGGCACTCCATGGAGGTTGCAGTTCTGGAATATGACAGCACTGGAGGATAATACCGTATTTCCCCGAAAATAAGACCTAGTGCTATTTTGCCTTGTTTTTGGAGTAGGCTTAAAATATAAGTCCTACTCCAAAAATAAGCCCTATCTACGTTACTGTATAAAGTGAATACATGTGAGCGCTTCCATTATGGAATATATTTGTATATTTACGCTGCCGGCACCCTATCAGACCTCAGATCAGCCCACCCTGCCCTATAGTAATAAAATAAAAAACTCCTCTTACCTGTCCTGCGCTGCGGCTCCGCTCCGGGTCCAGCGCTCCACAGGCTACCAGGGCCGGCGCTGCACTGTCCTGACCGCGTATAGCGTCAGGACGTAGTGCGCACACTATGACCTGACGCTGCACGCAGTCAGGTGACAGTGCAGCGCCGGCCTCAGAAGCCAGAGGAGCACCCGGAGCGGAGCCGCGGCGCAGGACAGGTAAGAGGAGTTTTTTATTTTATTGTTATGGGGCTGGGTGGGCTGGTCTGAGGTCTGATGGGGGCACGCTGATCTGAGGTCTGATGGGGGCACAGTGGGCTGATCGGGGGTCTGATGGGGGCATGCTGATCTGAGGTCTGAAGGGGGCACAGTGGGCTGATCGGGGGTCTGATGGGGGCATGCTGATCTGAGGTCTGAAGGGGGCACAGTGGGCTGATCGGGGGTCTGATGGGGGCACGCTTTAAACCGTGTTTCCCTGAAAATAAGACCTATCCCAAAAATAAGCCCTAACGCTTTTTTTGGAGGAAAAAAATAATAAGACACTGTCTTATTTTCGGGGAAACACGGTAGGTTCCTGGTTGCTTTACATTTAAATTCTTCTCAAATCTTTAGCAGTTAATTTGTGTCTTTTTTCTCAACCCGTTTCTTGCGACCCTGTTGACTATTTGCAACAAAACGTTTGATGGTTCTGTGATCACATCCCAATATCTTAGCAATTTTAAGAATTCTGCATCCCTCTAAAAGACTTTTAAAAACTTAGTGAAATATTTTGTTTGTCCCATTTTACCAGAGTAAAATGCCTAATAATTATGCACACCTTGATATAAGGTCTTGATCTCCTTAGCCCACACCCTCCCTCATTACACAAACACACATCGCCTGATATGCTTCAATCCAATAAGTATATATATACAGTACAGACCAAAAATTTGGACACACCTTCTCATTCAAAGAGTTTTCTGTATTTTCATGACTATGAAAATTGTAGATTCACACTGAAGGCATCAAAACTATGAATTAACACATGTGGCATTATATACTTAACAAAAAAGTGTGAAACAACTGAAAATATGTCTTATATTCTAGGTTCTTCAAAGTAGCCACCTTTTGCTTTGATTACTGCTTTGCACACTCTTGGCATTCTCTTGATGAGCTTCAAGAGGTAGTCACCTGAAATGGTATTCCACCAGTCTTGAAGGAGTTCCCAGAGATGCTTCGCACTTGTTGGCCCTTTTGCCTTCACTCTGCGGTCCAGCTCACCCCAAACCATCTCGATTGGGTTCAGGTCTGGTGACTGTGGAGGCCAGGTCATCTGGCATAGCACCCCATCATTTTTCTTCTTGGTCAAATAGCCCTTACACAGCCTGGAGGTGTGTTTGGGGTCATTGTACTGTTGATAAATAAATGATGGTCCAACTAAACGCAAACCGGATGGAATAGCATGCCTCTGCAAGATGCTGTGGTAGCCATGCTGGTTCAGTATGCCTTCAATTTTGAATAAATCCCCAACAGTGTCACCAGCAAAGCACCCCCACACCATCACACCTCCTCCTCCAAGCTTCACGGTGGGAACCAGGCATGTAGAGTCCATCCGTTCACCTTTTCTGCGTCGCACAAAGAAACGGTGGTTGGAACCAAAGATCTCAAATTTGGACTTTCGGACTGACTGACCTTCATTTCTTAAAGTAATGATGGCCACTCGTTTTTCTTTACTTAGCTGCTTTTTTCTTGCCATAATACAAATTCTAACAGTCTATTCAGTAGGACTATCAGCTGTGTATCCACCTGACTTCTGCCCAACACAACTCATGGTACCAACCCCATTTATAAGGCAAGAAATCCCACTTATTAAACCTGACAGGGCACACCTGTGAAGTGAAAACCATTTCAGGTGACTACCTCTTGAAGCTCATCAAGAGAATGCCAAGAGTGTGCAAAGCAGTAATCAAAGCAAAAGGTGGCTACTTTGAAGAAAGTAGAATATAAGACATATTTTCAGTTGTTTCACACTTTTTTGTTAAGTATATAATTCCACATGTGTTAATTCATAGTTTTGATGCCTTCAGTGTGAATCTACAATTTTCATAGTCATGAAAATACAGAAAACTCTTTGAATGAAAGGTGTGTCCAAACTTTTGGTCTGTACTGTATGTATATATATATATATATATATATATATATATATATATATACAGTGCCTTGCGAGAGTATTCAGCCCCCTGGAACTTTTCAACCTTTTGCCACATTTCAGGCTTCAAACAAAAAGATATAACATTTTAAATTTTTGGTGAATAATAAACAACAAGTGGGTCACAATTGTGAAGTGGAACGAAATTTATTGGATCATTTAAACTTTTTTTGTAATAATAAAGCTGAAAGTTGGGCGTGCAAAATTATTCGTCCCCTATTTACTTTCAGTTCAGAAAACTCACTCTAGAAGTTCATTGAGGATCTCTGAATGATCCAATGTTGTCCTAAATGACTGATGGAGATAAATAGAATCCACCTGTGTGTAATCAAGTCTCCATATAAATGCACCTGCTCTGTGATAGTCTCAGGGTTCTGCATCATGAAGACCAAGGAACACACCAGGCAGGTCCGTGATACTGTTGTGGAGAAGTTTAAAGTCGGATTTGGATACCAAAAGATTTCCCACGCTTTAAACATCCCAAGGAGCACTGTGTAAGCGATCATATTGAAATGGAAGGAGTATCAGACCACTGCAAATCTACCAAGACCCGGCCGTCCCTCTAAACTTTCATCTCAAACAAGGAGAAGACTGATCAGAGATGCAGCCAAGAGGCCCATGATCACTCTGGATGAACTACAGAGATCTACAGCTGAGGTGGGAGAGTCTGTCCATATGACAACAATCTGGCCTTTATGGAAGAGTGGCAAGAAGAAAGGCATTTCTCAGAGATATCCATAAAAAGTCTCGTTTACAGTTTGCCACAAGCCAGCTGGGAGACATACCAAACATGTGGAAGAAGGTGCTCTGGTCAGATGAAACCAGAATTGAACTTTTTGGAAACAATGCAAAACGATATGTTTGGGGTAAAAGCAACACAGCTCATCACCCTGAACACACCATCCCCACTGTCAAACGTGGGGGTAGCATCATGGTTTGGGCCTGCTTTTCATCAGCAGGGACAGGGAAGATGGTTAAAATTGATGGGAAGATGGATGGAGCCAAATACAGGACCATTCTGGATGAAAACATAGAAGCCACCTGGTCCATCTAGTCTGCCCTTTTATTATCCTTTTATTGTTATCTTGGCATGTTTATATTCAGTTACTGTGGATGTATCAACCACCTCTGCTGGAAGTTTGTTCCAAGCTTCTACTATTCTTTCAGTGAAATAATATTTTCTAATGTTGTTCTTGATTTTTTCCCCAACTATCCTCAAATTGTGCCCCCGTGTTCTTGTTTTCTTTTTCTTATTAATAACCCTTCCCTCCTAAATTTTATTCAGTCCTTTAACATATTTAAAGGTTTCAATCATGTCCCCCCTTTCTCTTCTTTCCTCCAGACTATACATATTAAGAACTCTGAGTCTTTCTTGATAAGTTCTATGCTTTAGACCTGCCACCATTTTTGTAGCTCTTCTTTGGACCCGTTCTATTTTAGCAATATCCTTTTGCAGGTGAGGTCTCCAGAATTGAACACAGTATTCCAGATGTGGTCTCACTAGAGCTCTATACAGAGGGATCACAATCTCCCTCTTTCTGCTTTTTATGCCTCTAGCTATGCAGCCAAGCATACGATTTGCTTTCCCTACCGCCTGGTTGCATTGGTTACTCATTTTGAGGCTGTCAGAGATGACTACCCCCAAATCCTTCTCTTCTCTCAAAACCTGTTGGAGTCTGCAAAAGACCTGAGACTAGGACGGAGATTTATCTTCCAACAAGACAATGATCCCAAACATAAAGCAAAATCTACAATGGAATGGTTCAAAAATAAACGAATCCAGGTCTTAGAATGGCCAAGTCAAAGTCCAGACCTGAATCCAATTGAGAATATGTGGAAAGAGCTGAAAACTGCTGTTCACAAACGCTCTCCATCCAACCTCAAAGAGCTCGAGCTGTTTTGCAAGGAAGAATGGGCAAGAATTTCAGTCTCTAGATGTGCAAAACTGATAGAGACATACCCCAAGCGACTTGCAGCTGTAATCGCAGCAAAAGGTGGCGCAGCAAAGTATTAATGCAAGGGGGCCGAATAATTTTTCACACCCAACCTTTCAGTTTTATTATTACAAAAAAAGTTTAAATGATCCAATAAATTTCGTTCCACTTCACAATTGTGATCCACTTGTTGTTGATTCTTCACCAAAATTTTTAAATGTTATATCTTTTTGTTTGAAGCCTGAAATGTGGCAAAAGGTTGAAAAGTTCCAGGGGGCTGAATACTTTCGCAAGGCACTATATATATATATATATATATATATATATATATATATATATATTTATAAGCCCTCACAGGCAGGGCCCTCTCTCCTTCTGTACCAGTTTGTAACTCGTCTTGTTCATACTTTAAATAAATGCAATAGTAGCATGCTTTAGTGCAATTCTTCTCTGGCACCAGTAAGGATATGGAGGCAGGTTTGTTGGTGGCTATTCAGCACTGAGGTGATACTGGCCTGGTGGTCGTTTGGTGATGGATGGCTTGACTGTAATCCCTCACCTCGCAGCAGTGTCTACAATGCTGAAAGTAGCAGTTCATGCTGCTATCTGGAGTCTCAAGGCTTTACTTGAGGATAACTGGAGTAGTTCTCTCTGGAGAATTTGTAAAAGGAGCAGGAGCAGTGCAGATTGCTTCCTCTTTTCTCTGTCTTTTAAGAGGAACTCCCCCTCTTGGCAGAAAGTAGGACCAGCCCACCCCTACCAACATTTGCCAGCCATTCCTTGCTGGGAACTGCAGCAAGAAGTAAACAATAAAATATTTAAAGGGGTTATCCCACAAATAATGTAAAAAATGAAAGTCAGACATCATATAGTACATGACAACCTCTTTTTAACAAAGCTAGAACCAGCCCTGTACCTCACATGGATCCAAAGATCTCCCCATTCATTGCTCTGCTAGATTGATATCAAGCTGACAGCTCAAGGGGAGTGTCTTTTCTGCTGCAGCTAAGGGGGCGTGTCTCAGCTCTCCCTATCAGGAGTCAGTTGAAAGATGAAATTGAGCATGTGCGGCCTTCTCAGTGAGCAGGTCAAAGAAATAAGAAATTAAGTGGCACTATATAGATACATTTTACTGAATAACTCAGTAGCTATACAGAATTTTTTATTACATGCAATTACAAAAGTATTGAGATCCAGGTGCTGGTTTGAAAACTGTAGAATATTTTTTGTGGGACAACCCCTTTAATACATAACCATACACAATTTGTAGTACCCCCAGGTCTGTGGTACTACATATATGCTAGTTAGGCACGGCCAGTGCTGTTGTAACTCTCAGCATGCTTGGAAAACCATTGACCACATGTTTTTTTAAGCTCAAGACACTACAGTAAGACAGGTTGTTAGATGACATAGGGCATTATCACTTGTTTCTGTCACTATGGTTGCTTCATAATAACATTGTATTAGATTTGGCACTGCACAACCTAGTTAACAGCAGATAAGGTGAGCATGGTATGTTTGCCACCATAAACAACATTACTAAAAACTTGGCACTAGACTCAAGTCCATGTCACTGACTATTGACACCACTTTAATATAGTAAATAAAAATAAAGTACCTTGAGGTTAGGTGAACAAGGAAATAGCTCATTGCACCCACCTATCCATTTGGAGTAACGAAGGGACTGTGTGCTGATTTTCTTTCTTTTGTTCAGGTTAATATGATATTAACTACTAACCTGTTGTAAAGTGTGAGGTTATGTATTATATATATGTTCAATTATACTTTCTGCATTAATTCCTCAGTATTCTGTAAATTAATGTGGTTGTCTACAAGCTGACTTGAACACTCTGAGTGTTTGGGCATCAGCTTGGAAAATGAGGTTTAATGTCGATAAATGTAAAGTTATGCATCTGGGTAGTAACAATCTACATGCATCTTATGTCCTAGGGCAGTGATAGCGGACCTTTTAAAGACCAAGTGCCCACACTGCAACCCAAAACCCACTTATTTATCATGAAGTGCCAACACGGCAGTTTAACCTGAATACCAATATAGTATATCTCCCATGTACTTTATCATTTAGCTACAATGGTCTGCCGACATTCAGTGCACTGCCTGTGCTGTACATAGTGCGCCCTGTCTTGAAGAATGGTAGGAAGAGTTTAAGGCATATTGGTACATCATAGACTTTTTCCAGGGTGCGGGTGTCCACAGAGAGCGCTCTGAGTGCTGCCTCTGGAACCCATACCATAGGTTCGTCACCACTGTCCTAGGGGAAGTAACACTGAGAGAGTCACTTGTAGAGAAGGATTTGGGTGTACTTCAAGATCACAGATTAAATAACATCATACAATGTCAATCAGCTGCATCTAAGGCTAGCAGGATATTGTCATGTATTAAATGAGGCATGAACTTGCGGGACAGGGATATAATATTACCACTTTACAAAAGCTTTGGTTCAGCCTCATCTGGAATATGCAGTTCCGTTCTGGGCACCAGTCCATAGAAAGGATACTTTGGAACTGGAAAATGTACAAAGGAGACTGACTAAACTGATAAGGGGCATGGAGGGTCTTAGTTATGAGGAAAGATTAAGGGGGTCATTTATCAAACTGGTTTAAAGTAGAACTGGCATAGTTGCCCATAGCAACCATTCAGATTCCACCTTTCATTTTCCAAAGGAGCTGTGGAAAATCAAAGGTGGAATCTGATTGGTTCCTATGGGCAATTAAGCCAGTTCTACTTTACACCAGTTTGATAAATCTCCCCCTAAAAGAATTACATTTATTTAGTCTTGAGAAGAGGCGTCTGAGGGGGAACATATTAAAGGGGTTCTCCGGGAATTAAGAAAATGAAAATACTTAAATATCACAGTATTTTAAATATATTCCCAAATACCTTTCATTAGCTATAATGGCTCATTTTGTCTGGGAATCTTCAGATTGCATTCATCCCCCTGAACAGGGGCGTAGCTATAGGGGGTGCAGAGGTAGCAGTCGCTACCAGGCCCAGGACCCTTGTGCCGCATAGGAAGACACACAGAGCACTAAGGGAAGGGGGGCCCAAGCTGAACTCTTGCACCAGGGCCCATGAGCCTTTATCTACGCGCCGGCCCGTGAATTATATACTTTCATGTTGGTGTTTTCAGGGCTTATATTTCTAGTGATCATGGTACTCCTAGTTTTGTGTTGGGCAGAAAAATAGATCTACATTAAAGAGATTATCCAGGAATTTGATATTGATGACCTATGCTCAGGGTAGGTCATCAATATTAGATTGCCAGGGGTGTGACTCATTGGATCCATGCCTATCAGCTGTTGAAAGTGGCTGCAGTGCTTTTCCTCAGCCAGTGATGTCACGGTACATCATTCACATGGCCTAGGCATAGCTCAGTCCCATTGAAGTCAATGGGGCTGAACTGCAATACCAAGCACAGCCGCCATACAATGTGCTGCACTGTGATTGGTAATCTGTGAAGAAGCCGCAGTGCTCACACTTCAAATAGTTGATCAATGGGGGTTCCTATCTGATATTAACCTATATATATGAGAATTCCTAGATGACTCCTTTAAATCATAGGTTTTCCCTAAAACAATGATCACCCACTGAACTTGCAATGACCGGACCCTACAGCAAATTTTTGAATGGGGCCCCCATCCACCCCAGCAAATTCTTAACAACCTCCTCCTCCCATGCAACCCCCACTTCTGTGGCTATTCAAAATCTCTCTCTCAGACGAGGCCAGCAGCCATTCAGTCAATTTCCTACAGTGTCTCTGTATATATGTTGAGGGGGCCCTGACAATAATGTCTTTTAGTCCTCCTCCTGGGTGGGCCCCAAAGCAGTGTCTTCCCCTGCTTCCACTATACCTACACCCCTGTGATGACCTATGAATTATCTCGTATTAGGAATTTCCATGTATAGATATTATTTTTCTACCGTAAAATGAACCGATAACACAGCAGCATAATATAAAGGCTGTCCTGGTTGCTGCCATCCTGTGTATGGTACGCCAGACACAGGCTGTCATAAAACAGCCTTCCATGCTCCATTATTGAACTGCTCCTGCAGGTTCATTTCAGGGTCACGAATGACAAGATATGGGACTGTATGCTGTCATATATTTTTCTATATTGTACTTGACCTTCATGGTCTCTTTTCCCCTCAAGCCATCATTTCATCCACATGAACAGCTTAAGACCTTTGTTACAGAAGCCTGAATATATGTTATTATGATATAGTATACACTCGAGACTTAACCAGCATGAGCAGATGATTCACTTACCTAAATCTAAGATATACAGGAAGCAGTTAATTAAGTAGGAAGAATTTGCTGAATTAATGGCTTTTAGTAAGAGTCAACATATTTGCAGAGGTCTATCTTTAGCTTTACCTTCTTTTAATCTGCCTGTATGGTTGCTATGCTAAAGGTCACCTTTGTACCATGAGATATTTGTCTGTCCGTATGCTTTTCTTGTGTTTTTCCATTCTTGTGTTTCTTGTGTTTTTCCAGTGTTTAATATGACAGGAGAAACGATTAAAAATCCAGCTCATCAAGAGCAAACTGTTCGTAAACCAGATTAATGGGTCTGCCTAATGAAAAGTTAAACTGCATTACACTTGAACATGATGTGTATAATTAGTTTGTCTATAATAATCTCTACAATGGAAATATTGCCAGTCGAAAATGAAATGAAAGCAGCCATGGGTGTGACTGTTATGGTAGAAGAAATAGCAGCTTTCACACTAGTGTTTTTGCCTGATCTGGCAGGGATCAGCAAAAACGCTTCCGTTACTGATAATAGAACCGTTATCAACGGATCTGGTTGTATTATCTTTAACATAGCCAAAACAGATCCGTCATGAACTCCATTGAAAGTCAATGGAGGATAGATCCGTGTCAGATTGTGTCACAGAAAATGGATCCGTCCCCATTGACTTGCATTGTAGGTCATGCCAGATCCGTTTTGCTCTGCAATTCCAGATGGGAAGAAAACTGCAGCATGCCGCAGTTTGCTCTCTGATATGGGAATGCAACCAAACAGAACATAAAGCATTCTGGTGCATTGCGTTCTATACAGTTATGTTTTGTTCCCATTGACAATGAATGGGGACAAAACAGAAGCCTTTTTCTCTGATATTGAGATGCTATGACGGATCTCAATACCGGAAAAAAGAAACGCTAGTGTGAAAGTAGCCTGAGGTTCATCATAAAGGAGCCAAGGTGGAAAACTGTACTGTACTGTACTGTGTACTGTGGCATAACTGGGTGCATTATCCCTGTACTTTGGCATCGTTATTTGCATTGTTATTGTGCTGTGACATCACTTTGTGCATTATGCATATATTGTGCATTAAATTTGTACTGTGACATAAGTACATTATCTTTCTTCAGTGACATGACTTTGTGACATCCCGGCTTGCATTGTTCCTCATCTTAAATTTTGATTAGTGGATTATTCCTGTATTGTGAAATGACTGTGTGCATTAGCTCCATACAGTGATATCACTGCATGTGTTATGCCTGTTCTGTACAAAAGCACAGCAGTTAAGTGCACCGAGGGTGGTGCCAGGCCACTCTGTGCACCCTTGCTCCTCCTGCTTCCTCTGCTAGCCCCTCCCTCTCTTTTCTGATTTTATATCACAGGTGATGTTTACTAGTAAACACACAGTGCACCATCGGGTGATAACGTACAGCTTGTGGTAAATAAATAAAGGACTCTAATTGGAGGCTCACCTTGTAAGGTTGTGCTAACTTTAGGCACAACCCTGCAGCCAGCAGGGGTTGCTCTTACATATAGAATCTTAGCTGAGAACGCCTCTGCTGGCTTTTCTTCACTGAAGATCGTTGTGACACCATGTAACAAAGATCACATGCCCAGAGACCACTTTGGCTGGTCTCCTGGATCATCACTGTGAGCGCAGCTGTCTAATGACAGGGGTGCCAGCAGATGATAATGTAACCTGCTACTTTAATACGGCAGGTTGCAGTTAACAATCTACCACCATGACAAATAAGGGTCCATTCACATGTCCGCATAATGGGTCCGCATCTGTTCCACAATTTTGTGGAACAGGTGCACACCCATTCAATTCAATAGGGCCGCAAAACATGCGGACAGCACACCGTGTGCTGTCCACATCCGCACTTCCGTTCCCCGGTCCCACAAAAAAATAGATCATGTCCTATTCTTTTCTGCAGCCACGGACAAGAATAGGCATTTCTATCATAGTGCAAAATGTAGGCAGTGCAAAATGCGGAACACACATGGCCGGTGTCTGTGTTTTGTGGATCCGCAATTTGCAGACCGCAAAGCAGTTGCGGACGTGTGAATGGACCGTTAAGTAGGCAGTAGGCAAGTGGTTAAGCTCAGACAGACATACCCTTCAATGGGAGCTTAAAGGAAATCTGTCACATGATTTTAGTGTTTTAAACTAAAACTATAGCCATGTTCAGTAAAGTACCTTGAGTCTAGATGTGGTCTCCATTCTTTCTTTTCAGCTTCCGTTTTCATTTTATTCTACTTTTTCTGATATGTAAATTTTCTCTGAAGGAGCCCAGAGGGGCGTTAGGGAGCCCAGTAACGCCCCCATCCTGTGCCCAGCCCGCCTTCTTACTTGTACAAAACACGCCTAATCAGGGACAGACTAACGGCCCATATTAGCATTGTAGGCCGCCGCCCCCCTCAACTACATCACGGCAGCTCTGGAAACCACTCGGAGAGCTGCCTGCTTCGCCCGGCCGAAATCTCGCGCAGGCGAAATCTCGCGAGATTTCGGCCGGGCGAAGCAGGCAGCTCTGCGAGTGGTTTCCAGAGCTGCCGTGACGTAGTTGAGGTGGGCGGCGGCCTACAATGCTAATATGGGCCGTTAGTCTGTCCCTGATTAGGCGTGTTTTGGACAAGTAAGAAGGCGGGCTGGGCACAGGAGGGGGGTGTTACTGGGCTCCCTAACGCCCCTCTGGGCTCCTTCAGAGAAAATTTACATATCAGAAAAAGTAAAATAAAACGAAAACGGAAGCTGAAAAGAAAGATTGGAGACCACATCTAGACTCAAGGTACTTTACTGAACATGGCTATAGTTTTAGTTTAAAACACTAAAATCATGTGACAGATTTCCTTTAACTGCACTAACTCAGCATGTCTACTACAATTTGAATGGAGCTGTGGTTCCTCTTCCATTCAAAGTGCTAGTTCCAGCGCTGGAGGCTGAATGGAGTCGCTGATCAGTGAGGGCGCATGGTGTCAGACCCTCACTAATAGGATACTAATGAACTATCCTGAGGATAGGTCTTCAATATCAGGAACCTGGAAAACCCCTTTAAGCTCCCATATATTGATGGATGTAACCAGTGGTGTCCACAGATATCATACGGCCCCATAGCAAAACACACTTTGGGCCCCCCTCCCAATGTGATTTCTGTCAAATATACAATTTCTTTGAATTAAGTGAAGGAACTAGTGGAAAAGGTGAACAGGTGCTTCGTAAATATGGTGATAAATCGCTTCCATACAGCTCTACATCCTGTGCTTACCTTCAAAAAAGTACATGATAAAACTGTCTAGGGTAATTTTTACTAACTAAAATATATACTGTAATCTATTTTTGTTCCTAATCTGTATTTATCGCCTGATTAAAATGTTTCCATTCTATTTTCTTTACACAATTATAATGGCAGTCATATTTCTGCAATAGCAGTTCCAGAGATTAGCTTTACAGCAGGCACTTGGACATTAGAAAAAAAAGGACTCATTAACTTTTGATATACAAGAGAAAAATGTGAGCGTGCTTTCTGTCATGTGCAGAGGGGAAAAGCGGAGCTGGGTTGCCCCTTATCATCTGGTGTCAAGGGTCTGATCCTGTGTTATCTGCCTCCAGCTTTAAAATAGAGGGGTTACTTTTCATTACAACCCTGACCTCTGATGGTAATGAGAAGATTGCTGACCTGTCTACACAGCACAAGCTGAAAAATGACCAAAGTATCAGCCTACGGTATGCGCTCAGTGACCAGTGTTAAAACCAGAACAGTTTAGGATGTTTTAATATAAATATAGTAGTAACATGGAAAATTAGAAAAAATATCACTGTACTAAAATGGTATGAACAACTAAAGTCTGTAAATAAAAATAATTTTCTGACTGTGACAGACTCTCTTTACCCCCTTCCTTACCAAACCAATTTTTCAGTTTTAGCAATGGGCCTAACTGCAAATAACAATTTAATTTCTCAGCCAACCTATATATGTTTGATATTATTTTTCACAGCACACAATAGACCTTTCTTTTATGTCATTAGATGAAATATATAATATTTAAAAAATAATAAGAAAGAGAAAATATTTTTTTTCATCAATTTATTTCTAATGGTTACAAAAGAATTTTAAGACAAAACATTCCTAAAACCAATACCATATGTTTGTACCATGAAAATGGATGCTATTTGTGCAATTTAACTACTGGCTGGGTTCAGCACAAGACTTCAAAGGACCGGAATGCAATTTTGGCGGCCTATTTTTCTATTGCTGGTTCTATGGCACCATAATGCCACAACAAATGTTGTACATTGCCATTAGAAACTTCTTCAAAGTGACTGTTGTTGTGTTTTTTTAAAGTTGACCCCCTCAGGTATTTATCTTATGGAAATTTGGACATTTTAAGCTTTTGCCTTTTTTGTCTTTTTTTTTTTTTAATAAATAAAAAGAATATGCACGCGCACACACACAAAGTCCACTATACTATTGCTAACTATATTGCTAACTGTACTACTACTAACTATAACTATTTGTTATGAAAGAAAAAGGGGACAAAATGTGTATGTGTATACATAGTCTGTTATACTATTACAAAAACTAACTATAGCAATAATGTTTATTTTACTAAAATGGTATGAACAACTAAAGTCTGTAAATAAAAATAATTTTCTCACGACCTATTCCCTTTAAAAATAAGATCAAACTCCAAGACATACTCATCAAAACACATTTCACAGATAACAGTAAGATATAGAAGTCCCCTGCTGGTTATATATATTGGCTATGCAAACAGCAAAGCGCACTGGCCACATGCCCACGGGAAGCAAATAGTGGCAATCACGTGATTTACTCATGTGACTACTTTCTTAGCCATCCACTTCTATGCAAGCGCTGTACTGATTCAGTTACTGTCCAGTGCCTGTGTAGAAGAGGAAGCATCAAGTCGACTAAGAAAGAGGTAACATGATTGACTGCTGCCAGTTTGCTTCCCATGGATGAGCAGCCATGGCGCCTGCACGCCAGGTGTCCTCTTAACAGCAGCTCAGGTGAACTAAAAGCATGCTGTAAGTTTATTGTGGATGCACTGAATAGCCATTAAAGGGGTTTTCTGAGACTTTCTACAGTAACTGATGACCCATCCTCAGAATAGGTCAACAGTATCTGATCGTTGGGGGCCGACATCCAGTTGATCAGGTGTTTGAGAAGGCGGCGATGCTCACAGTAGTACCATGGCCTTCTCTCAGCTTTTGCTACGCAAGTGACGTCACGTTTATCAGTCACATGGCCTAAGCGCAGGTCAGCCCCTTTCAAGTGAATGGGGCTGAGCGCAATACCAAGCACAGCTGCTAAACAATGTACGGCGCTGTGCAAGGTAAGCTGTGAGAAGGCTGCAGTGCTCACAGGAGTACCGGTGTCATCTCAGTTGATCAGCAGGGATCGCAGGTGTCAGGCCCCCACCAATTAGATACTTATGATGTATCCAGAGGATAGGTCTTAATTTATAAGATCTTGGAAAACCCTTTTAAGGGTATTTCCAGGCATGGGATTCAGCCGGTTCCCTCCGGTTTTCCAGATCCGGTTGTTAAAATAACAGCCGGATTGGAGAACCGGGTTACCGGCTGAATCCCGATCCGGTGCGGCAGTGGGAGATGACCGCTTCCACAATGGAAGCGCTCATCTCCTGCTTTTCCTGCCCGCCATGCACTAGCCTGACCTTGTACAGCGTCAGGACGTAGTGCACGCCCTCTGACCTGACGCTGCACGCAGTCAGGTGACAGTGCAGAGCGGGCAGAGAAGACAGAGGAGCACTGGAGCCGTGGCGCAGGAGAGGTAAGAGAGCTTTTTTTATTTATTCTGATGGGGGCACAGTGGGCTGATCTGAGGTCTGATGGGGGCACACTGGGCTGATCTGAGGTCTGATGGGGCACAATGGGCTGATCTGAGGTCTGATGGGGGCACAATGGGCTGATCTGAGGTCTAATGGGGCACAATGGGCTGATCTGAGGTCTGATGGGGCACAGTGGGCTGATCTGAGGTCTGATGGGGGCACAGTGGGCTGATCTGAGGTCTGATGTGGCACTATGGGCTGATCTGAGGTCTGATGGGGGCACTAGTGGGCTGATCTGAGGTCTGATGGGGGCACAATGGGCTGATCTGAGGTCTGATGGGGCAATGGGCTGACTGAGGGATGGGGGCAATGGGCTGACCTGAGGTCTGATGGGGGCACAGTGGGCTGATCTGAGGTCTGATGGGGGCACAGTGGGCTGATCCGAGGTCTGATGGAGGCACAGTGGGCTGATCTGAGGTCTGATGGGGGCACAGTGGGCTGATCTGAGGTCTGATGGGGCACAGTGGACTGATCTGAGGTCTGATGGGGCAACAATGGGCTGATCTGAGGTCTGATGGGGGCACAGTGGGCTGATCTGAGGTCTGATGGAGGCACAGTGGGCTGATCTAAGGTCTGATAGGGGCACAATGGGCTGATCTGAGGTCTGATGGGGGCACAGTGGGCTGATCTGAGGTCTGATGGGGCCAGGCGACGAGTGATGGGCCAGGCTGATCTGAGGTCTGATGGGGGCACAGTGGGCTGATCTGAGGTCTGATGGAGGCACAGTGGGCCTGATCTAAGGTCTGATAGGGGCACAATGGGCTGATCTGAGGTCTGATGGGGGCACAGTGGGCTGATCTGAGGTCTGATGGGGCACAGTGGGCTGATCTGAGGTCTGATGCGGCACAGTGGGCTGATATGAGGTCTGATGGGGGCACAATGGGCTGATCTGAGGTCTGATGGGGGCACAGTGGGCTGATCTGAGGTCTAATGGGGGCACAGTGTATTGTATTTGTTCCCGTTTTGTTTTTTACTTTAAAATAAGATATGTGCAGTGTGCATAGGGATTTGTTCATAGGGATTTGTTCATAGTTTTTTTTATAGTCCAACGGTCTGAGGGACAGTGAACTGGGGGCATTGCTGGCATATGGGGACCACTATGGGGGCATCTACTTGGGGCATTGCTGGCACATCATGGGGGTATTACTGGCACATTATGGGGAACACTATGGGGGCATCTTCTGGGGGCATTTATACTGGCACGTCATAGGGGACACTGTGGGGGCATCTTAAACTGGCACATTATGGGCACACTATGGTGTTGGAGGGGGGAAGAACACTATGGGGACATATTATATAGGCACATTATGAGGACATTAAGAAGGGACATTTATACTGGCACATTCTGGGGGGCACTATGGGAGAATCTTGTACTGGCACATTATGGGGGCACTGTCGGGAAGAGGAGAGGAGCACTATGTGAGCATTTACTAGGGGCATTATATAGGGGTATTTTATACTTGCACACATTATAGGGGCACTATGGGGACATTAGCTCAACTGGGGGTACTAAGGCGGTTTTTTTTTGTACTGGCACACATTATAAGGGACATTCTTTGTACTGGTGCCCATTTTAAGTATTGAAGGCGGCAGGATGATGGAACAGTAGGAACCTAAGATGTCTTTTCGTCAAACTGCAGAGACGAGAGATGGGTGAAAAATCATCATGGCGCCTGGCCTGAAAGGAGAAGATGAGAAAAGAGAACGTCTGCTTCTGAGGAGAAGTCACTGGATGTGAGAGGTATGTGCGCTGTATGCTGGATAGCACTGAATATAATCTGTATGCAAATATGTCTGTAGTGCTAGGTACAAATGTGTATAAAATGTATATGGAGCAGCTAAATCTACTGTAAGTGTAGCCTAGGTGAAATTTATATACTGTATGGTGTATATTGTATATGTGATTATGTGAGTGTAGTGTCTATATAGTCTGTTTATGTATGCATAGCTCCCAACCATCCCAAATCTGGCATAACTACTGTGTGGGGGGCACAATGGAGACTAGGCAGGGTTGGAACATGTACAGATAGACATTGGGTGGAGTTAGAGGTGTGGGCCAGTGCTTTACAAAAACTCGCAACGCTGGTAATTTAGCTCCTTAGGCTACTTTCACACTAGCGTTATGGAATTCCGGTATTGAGCTCCATCATAGGGGCTCAATACCGGACTAAAACGCTTCCGTTTTGTCCCCATTCATTGTCAATGGGGGCAAAACTGAACTGAAGACAACAGAATGCTCCTGAAAGCATTCCGTTCCGTCTTCAGACTGGAGAGCAAACCGCAACATGCTGCGGTTTGCTCTCCATACTAGTTATCCGCACCTAAACGGATCCGGAATGACCCCCAATGCAAGTCAATGGGGACGGATCCGTTTGGTGTGGACACACTTGTAAACGGATCCATCCTCCATTGACTTTCAATAGAGGTTATTCCGGGGTCTGTTTAAAAGATGCTAAAGATAATACAACCGGATCCGGAATTATGGATCCACAAGGTTGTATTATTCAATACGGATCCGGCGGGTCCCTTCACCTGCCGGTCCCGTACTAACGCCCAGTGTGAAAGTAGCCTTAGGCTTTTTAAATGTTTTGTGGTATTTGTATATATGGTGTATGTATATGTAAACACGTGTCGTGATGCCGAGTGTCCGCCGTATAGTAGGGAACCTGTTCTTAAAAATTTGAATCCCACCCTGGATTGTTAGCTGGAATATGGTCTCATTTCAGAATTTAACAAAATTGAATATGTTTGTTCATTGATAACAAAATTTAGCCTGCTATGTTCTTTTATAAGCAGGTTGTTAGAAGCAGGTTTTAAGATCAGAAAACAGGATAAGAGGACAGAGGCTTAAATATATCAGTGCGGACAGATAATGAATGACTTTGGGCTTTACTCCTCCTACCATATAATACTTTGTTTTACAAAGTGTTCAACTATAACAGTGAAAATATCACATTGTACGAATGTGACAAATTAATCCATCACACTGTATTCCGCCAATACAATGATCTATTCCACATGTTATACAAGTTATAGTTTATTTTGCGTTTTAGTACATATTCTGACATCCATAACTTTTTTATAGTTATGTCTACGGAGCTATGAGGGCTCATTCTTTGCAGGACGATCTGTAGTTTTTACTGATACCTTTTTAGAATGTGTATGACTTTTTGATCACTTTTTATTGCTTTTTTTAGGAGGTGAAGTGATGTTGAGTTGGTCATTTTGTTTTGTTTTTATGGCAGTGATGTTTAATTTTTTCTATTGTTTATTCTAGGAAAAGGGGGTGATTTGATTTTTTTTATATATTTTTTAAAACTCTTTTTTAAGTCACCCTATAATCATTAGATTGCCACTTGTGTTCTGTAATGGATTTTTTTTTATACATTAACAAACACAATGCAAACACAAATAACAATAGTGCCATACTATAGAAAATGGATTAATAATGCTAATACCACATTATAAATGTGAGATTCTTGGTAAGTACATTTTTACAAAATCATTTGTACCTGCCCGCCAATGACAAGGTGATCTCTTTAGGATAGGAACCTACACTAAATACTACCTTCTCTGGTGCCATACTGGCCTCCATTAAATTCAGGGAATGCAGGTTCCACATGCATGCTGAGCCCAAGAATATTAAACCTCTTTTGGTTCCACAATAGCCTCCATTAAATTCAGGAAGAGCAGTCTACAGCTTTATACTTGTACTAAATAAAATCAGCCTATGGGACAGACAGGTTAGTTAGGAGTGCAGGAACAATAGAGTCAGCCACACCTCCAATGCAGACTGCAAAGAAAAAAATGGACGTTAGTCAGCACATCCCAGTGCGCAGGTACACGTCGCCATGGTTGAAAGCACAAAAGCAAAAACAAACATTCAAATGTATTTGCCAATAATCTCACATTTATAACGTAACATTAGTACATTTTCTATAGTGAGTATGGCACTATTGTATTTACTTTGTTATTTGTGTTTGCAGAGTTTTGCTGCATTGTGTTTGTTTTTGCTTTATGCTTTCAGCCACGGCGATGTGTCCCTGCTCCTGGGATGTGCTGACTAACTCCCACTTTTTTCTTTGATTTATATGCATTACAGAGTATAGGGTTAAGTGTGTTCCAATGCAGTGCTGCCGCCTGCTGGCCAGCATTGGAATTCACTAGTAATCAGCCTGGAAGCCTTGTACAGACTCAGGCCTATTACTACTATAGAACAACTTCCTCGATATCAGCAAGGGGAAGGCTTCCAACTCCAAGAAGTGAGCGGCTTCCGATTTTAGTGCTCTCAGATACTGTAGGGTAAATGTCTGTGATCAGCATTATCGATGATCGCAAACAATAGCTTCGGGCCTCTGCTGTTTTAAACAACAGAAACCCGACAGTCATGATGCCTGCTGCACTCGCGAGTGGGCGCCATCTTTAAAGATCGGACTTTAGCCATTTATGTACAGCGGAGATCTGGAAAGGGTTAAACAATAGGCCATTTTCTGATGAAACATTCCCTTTAATATGTCTCTAAAGGTGGGCCTTGTATGGCATTTTCCTCATCCACTTGTTGCGCTAGGGATATACCTCGGCTGTATGAAGCCAACCTCATGTTCTAGTGAAGTTATTGGTTCTGGGAACAATAGTGGTCCTTTATAACATGTATAATATGCAGTTCTGGCTTAGCCATTGTTTCCTACATGTCTAGTTTCTTATATTTTTTCTCAAAATATCTATTAATGTTTTCATGAATTCATTGTTAGGTCAGTGATAAATGAGATATTTTCTTTTGTGTCTTTACAGTGTATTTCATATGATTTTATTTATATGACAAGTTACACCGTGGATTTATAAGACGAAGTTAGGTCAGAGTTGTAAAATATCCATGTTAGCTAGTAGACATGTACTGAAAATCTTGACATAACAAATGGCTCTGGGGCCTCAGGTTATTCTTTAGATGACTCAATCTTTAGGGTGATCATGTTGGGTATATCTAGAAATAAAATGTACAAGCAGAATAAAATTGCTGAGCCCTGTGGAGAACTATAATAGATCAGCAACTTTCGCAAAGATTTGTCAAATATATTAAAATACATTTTTCGAGAGTATATTTATAATGTCAATCTGAAATGACAATTTGTCAAATTGATTTTCTAACATGCTCATAAATAATTTCTTCAGGCATAAACAATTGATTTAATTTTTGCCCATGAAATGGTAGAAATATTGAATGAAAACTCTACCATATGTGGCCCAAAATCTCTTCATTCCAGAAAACAGACATAGCTACAAGAAAAGCTATCGCTGTGGAGCCTGGCAAATTAGAAGACCAGCCTTCAGTGTTAAATGATTTTCATAGTTGAGCGGGAAATCAGGTATGCAAGAGGAGGAAGTCAGATCCTAAAGTGCTGAGATGGCAAGGAAGGGAGGAAAACACACAGGGCACAGTGAAATCCATGGTCCAGCTGGCCCATCAGCTTGGGCCTAGACTTTTAACACAATAATCAACCCCAAATCTTCAGCAAAATTTGGACCCGATATAGTAACATTTTTATGGGTTGATTCACACATAACCTAAGAAATTTGAACATATTGATGTAGTGGATCATGCATGTGTGACTGACACGGAAACATCGAGGTCTTATAGAAGCAGGTGAGCTTGAACTACAATTACTTTTTGCTGATTTGAAAATAATAAAATTTGGAGAGTGGACCTTCAGAAAAACTTTCTGTGGTGGTCCTATTCCAACACTGCTTTTTGTATTTAGACTTTTCCATATTCACGATATATACAATTTACTATAAGTCGGTATGGTGACATGTTATGCTCATATATGATTGGATTTGCACAGAAATCCAGCTAAACATAAGTCCTGACTATTAATTGCTGCATTTGTCTTAGCCATTTACCTACTGGGATATTTTAGGCTACTTTCACACTAGCGTTTTAGAATTAAATAAAAAATAAAACGCTTCAGTTTTGTCCCCATTCATTGTCAATGGGGACAAAACTGAACTGAAGACAACTGAATGCTCCTGAAAGTATTCCGTTCAGTATTCAGACCGGAGAGCAAACCGCAGCATGCCGCGGTTTGCTCTCCGTACTAGTTATCCGCACCAAGACGGATCCGGAATGACCCCCAATGCAAGTCAATTGGGACAGATCGGTTTGGTGTGGACACACTTGTAAACGGATCCGTCCTCCATTGACTTTCAATAGAGGTTATTTCGGATCCGTTTAAAAGATGCTAAAGATAATACAGCCGGATCCGGAATTACGGATCCACAAGGTTGTATTATTCAGTATGGATCCGGTGGGTCCCTTCACCCGCCGGATCCGTACTAAAGGCTAGTGTGAAAGTAGCCTTACTTTGATAGAAATAGGAAAAATAGGAAACATACAAGTAACAAATAACAAAGTCTATATAACAAAGTATACATTTGTGTTATCTTTTTGAGCTGTTGATAGTCTTATCCCACAATACAGCATTAAGCCATACAAGTATTAATGTTCTGGTTTGCATTGTACCTTGTCATTTTGGGACAAAAGGAAATAATTGCTATTTGCGCCCCTTTGTTCAGACGGAATGTAGTGGTTAATAACAATGGTGTATGATATTTCCAACCTGTAAAGATTGTGCTTGCAACTCCACTCGGCAAAGCATTGCTGATGATATATTGGCATCCAGCTTGGAAACAGTTTGCCTCAGGGTCTTCTCAGTGACTCACTATAAAGACTCTGAAAATGATGTCAAGTCACACAGCTGTAGGAAAGATACTGAGCTAAAACATTTTTTACTACTTATTTTTAGACTGGAAATTTATCATTACATTTTATGGAAAAAAATGATTCAGGCTTCTCTTCATTATATATTTCTAAAGAGCTGGTCTTCTGATGTTTTTTTCCTGTTGTCTTTGTCCATGAAAACTCCATTGTGATGAGTGATGAGATTTTTTTAAGAGCTTTTATCGGTGAAATAAAAGGAATCGTCTGTAAATATATGTCCTTGAGCATGTTATCTGGTGTGAAGTTTTTTAGATTCTTATTAGTGTCCATGTCATTCTGGTACAAGGGTAACAAATACTCTGTGACAACCACCAATGGAAAAATTACAGGTGTGACATCGATTGCAAGCCAACACAGACCTAGCTCTGGCATGTAAATCTTGTTTGTTATACAGACTTACATAATTTATCCCCCCCCCCCCACCAGCCTACTAATCTGCCAATTCTATTTTAACAGGCGCTCAAAAATTTAAGAGATTATCATATACTATTTTATGTCTGATTTTAAATTTTTACGTGAATCATGTGATAACCCCTCAAACTGATCTATACTGTAAGCTGTACCCAGATAGAATACATATGTCTTGTATATGTACAGTACATCATGCTTACTCATAAAGCCTTAGGTCACCTATTGTACTTCAGATACAGGCACCCATTTAGGAGGCCCTTTAAATGAGTTTTCCTAATTCTTTCCTTTATCATGTATTCCACATACATATGAGGTGACTAGATATGTCATGTAGAGGAAAAAACAAATTGAGAAATAATATCTTTATACTATTTATTATGATTATGATGATGATGATGATGATTATTATTATTATATATTCCATGGATCTGCATGTTATAAAAGATGTGATAGTGATTTGTCCCATGCAGCTGCTTCTGGACATTTAAAGTATGTCTGCAAAGAAGAAGCTGCTAAAAATAAAAAAAGAACCAGGCAATTAACTCCACTTCTGAACAGGCACATTTTTAGTACATGCGTCTTTGAAAGCCATAACTTTTTTCAGTTTGCTTACTTAAAGGGGTTGTCCAAGTTATTTTTTTTGTCCTTTGTATGTTTCTAACTAGGCAAATGTAATGTTTTTACAATGCACTTACTTTAAAGGGGTTTTCCCACGAAGCAAAAATCACTGACCGGCATTATTATTTAATAACAAAATTTTCCCCCATAAGGTCTATTTAAAAAAAATGGATATTTCTAATACAAAATAAATATGCAGCACACTACCTATGTTGGTGTTTATTTGCTCGTTGCCTAGGGTTGCCGACCATACACATCTTCCGTGTGTATGGTCGCGTCTGGATATTTCCCCCCCCTCATGCACGCGCCGCGGCCCGGCGTTCAGAGATGGCATCGCTGCTGTAAGACGCCGCGCATGCGCTGTATGCACAAGCCAGCGGCGCCTCGTATCTCGGAAGCGCCGCTGGCTTGCGCATAGAGCAGCGAGGTGCCGGCGAATCCCCGCGCATGCGCTGTATGTACAAGCCAGCGGCGCTGCCGAGATACGAGGCGCCGCTGGCTTGTGCATACAGCGCATGCGCGGCGTCTTACAGCAGCGATGCCATCTCTGAACGCCGGGCCGCGGCGCGTGCATGAGGGGGGGGGAAATATCCAGACGCGACCATACACACGGAAGATGTGTATGGTCGGCAACCCTAGGCAACGAGCAAATAAACACCAACATAGGTAGTGTGCTGCATATTTATTTTGTATTAGAAATATCCATTTTTTTTAAATAGACCTTATGGGGGAAAATTTTGTTATTAAATAATAATGCCGGTCAGTGATTTTTGCTTCGTGGGAAAACCCCTTTAACTTCAGTGCCTCCTTTCTCAGATTTCACTGAAGGTCACATGACCTGTGATGTTAGCTTCTCTCCCTGCTCTGCTGATGTTGAGTATCCTAGCAGGCAGACATGTCACTCAGGGCAGCACTTGTATTCACTCCCTTTGCAGAGCAGGGGGAGGGGCAGAGATTGTTGTTATTGCAGGTAAACAAAGGCCAGAGGAGAACCAGGGAAATGAGGAAATATAGATTTTTTTTTGCCTAAAACTTGCTTAACTTACTTATACACTCACCGGCCACTTTATTAGGTACACCATGCTAGTAACGGGTTGGACCCCCTTTTGCCTTCAGAACTGCCTCAATTCTTCGTGGCATAGATTCAACAAGGTGCTGGAAGCATTCCTCAGAGATTTTGGTCCATATTGACATGATGGCATCACACAGTTGCCGCAGATTTGTCGGCTGCACATCCATGATGCGAATCTCCTGTTCCACCACATCCCAAAGATGCTCTATTGGATTGAGATCTGGTGACTGTGGAGGCCATTTGAGTACAGTGAACTCATTGTCATGTTCAATAAACCAGTCTGAGATGATTCCAGCTTTATGACATGGCGCATTATCCTGCTGAAAGTAGCCATCAGATGTTGGGTACATTGTGGTCATAAAGGGATGGACATGGTCAGCAACAATACTCAGGTAGGCTGTGGCGTTGCAACGATGCTCAATTGGTACCAAGGGGCCCAAAGAGTGCCAAGAAAATATTCCCCACACCATGACACCACCACCACCAGCTTGAACCGTTGATACAAGGCAGGATGGATCCATGCTTTCATGTTGTTGACGCCAAATTCTGACCCTACCATCCGAATGTCGCAGCAGAAATCGAGACTCATCAGACCAGGCAACGTTTTTCCAATCTTCTACTGTCCAATTTCGATGAGCTTGTGCAAATTGTAGCCTCAGTTTCCTGTTCTTAGCTGAAAGGAGTGGCACCCGGTGTGGTCTTCTGCTGCTGTAGCCCATCTGCCTCAAAGTTCGACGTACTGTGCGTTCAGAGATGCTCTTCTGCCTACCTTGGTTGTAACGGGTGGCAATTTGAGTCACTGTTGCCTTTCTATCAGCTCGAACCAGTCTGCCCATTCTCCTCTGACCTCTGGCATCACAAAGGCATTTCCGCCCACAGAACTGCCGCTCACTGGATGTTTTTTCTTTTTCGGACCATTCTCTGTAAACCCTAGAGATGGTTGTGCGTGAAAATCCCAGTAGATCAGCAGTTTCTGAAATACTCAGACCAGCCCTTCTGGCACCAACAACCATGCCACGTTCAAAGGCACTCAAATCACCTTTCTTCCCCATACTGATGCTCGGTTTGAACTGCAGGAGATTGTCTTGACCATGTCTACATGCCTAAATGCACTGAGTTGCCGCCATGTGATTGGCTGATTAGAAATTAAGTGTTAACGAGCAGTTGGACAGGTGTACCTAATAAAGTGGCCGGTGAGTGTATATTGCTGCCCATCAGATTTACAGTGCCATATTTTTTTTCATAACTCGGACAACCCCTTTAAAAAAAATTTTAACCCTTTTTCGTCATACATTGGGCTTTAGTTTTATGCACAAATAATGAAAAAAAAAGTTTTCAGCTCACCAAGCCAAAATTTTTTTTTTAGTATTTTGTTTTATTTTTATTTTTTTCTAGAAAGGAAAATGTAAAAAAGAAAAAAAATTATGTTTTTCACATTTTACTTTTTTTGTTAAAAAAAAATTAGTTGCATATTTTGCTATTATGTCCCCTTTCCTTAACAGGTGAGATACATGGGTTACAATGACTGGGGGTGGGAATATAAGATGCATTGTGGCATTTATTTATTTATTTTGTCTTTATGGGGGTAAAATGTAAAATGGGTAAAATGTTTGAAGGTTTTCTAAGAGATGCTATCTTGGAATTCCTCAATGAAAATAAGCAAATAACACCGTATCAGCATGGTTTCATGAGACCAGTGTGAGTCAATGGATGTCGTATATCTTGACTTCTCCAAAGCATTTGACACTGTACCACATAAAAGGTTAGTATATAAAATGAGAATACTTGGACTGGGAGAGAATGTCTGTATGTGGGTAAGTAACTGGCTCAGTGATAGAAAACAGAGGGTGGTTATTAATGGTACACACTCAGATTGGGTCACTAGTGGGGTACCACAGGGATCAGTGTTGGGCCCTATTCTCTTGAATATATTTAGTAATGATCTTGTGGAAGGCTTACACAGTAAAATCTAAATTTTTGCAGATGACACTAAACTATGTAAAGTAATTAACACAGAAGAGGACAGTACACTGCTACAGATGGATCTGGATAGATTGGAGGGCAGAGAAGTGGCAGATGAGGTTTAACACTGACAAATGTAAGGTTATGCACATAAGAAGGAATAATGCAAGTCACCAGTACATACTAAACGGTAAAACACTGGGTAACACTGACATGGAAAAGGACTTAGGAATTTTAGTGGACGTTAAACTAAACTGTAGAAATCATTGTCAGGTAGCTGTTGCCAAGGCCAATAAGATAGTGAGTTGCATCTAAAAGGGGCAGAGATGCCCATGATGAGAACACTTTACAAATCACTAGTCAGACCACACATGGAGTATTGTGTTCAGTTCTGGGCTCCTGTGAACAAGGCAGACATAGCAGAGCCAGAAAGGGTTCAGAGAAGGGCAACTAAAGTAAAAACTGCTTGTAGTTAAATGCAAAGCAATGAAACTGACACCTGGCGCTAATGGTGACCTCTCCCCCTATATCTATGGAAAGCAGTCTCAGTGGTGTTACTACATGAACACCACAATAACCGGGTACACCTATAAATAATAATATAGACCGCGCACTATACTCCAAAATGTAATGACAAATACTCCTATGACCACATAATAACCAGTATGCGACCAGATGTAACAGGCTGTAAGTGTTACCTTATACTGAAGTCCACTTAGTTCCACCCTGGTGTTCTGTGTCGCTAGGCTGGCCTCTGGATAAGGGGTATTCTGTTTGTAGATCGCACTCCGGCCAGAAGCGCGATCACACTAGAGCAAATGTTTGCAGCTCGCGCTCTCAGCGGAGCAGCTGGTGACGTCACCGTTTAGCTACGGGTATACAGGAGAACCTAAATACCATCCAACATGTTTCGGACAATAGTGTTGTCCTTCCTCAGGGAAATAGCTAACTGCTGCTTGCTGTGCCTCCTTTTATTTGCTCACATGGCTTAACCCCTTCCATGCCTTTCTGTGCTCAACTCAGTACTATTGCTAGTATTTATCTCAGCTTATGTTACCTGGGACCCCTTATATGTTATTCAAATGCAAACAATTCAATTTCCATATTCAACCCTATCGGTGCTAAAGTGTTTAAATTAAATATCCATCTAGTTTCTGCCTTGGACACCGTAGCTAAACGGTGACATCACCAGCTGCTCCGCTGAGAGCGCGAGCTGCAAACATTTGCTCTAGTGTGATCGCGCTTCTGGCCGGAGTGCGATCTACAAACAGAATACCCCTTATCCAGTGGCCAGCCTAGCGACACAGAACACCAGGGTGGAACTAAGTGGACTTCAATATAAGGTAACACTTACAGCCTGTTACATCTGGTCGCATACTGGTTATTATGTGGTCACAGGAGTATTTGTCATTACATTTTGGAGTATAGTGCGCGGTCTATATTATTATTTATAGGTGTACCCGGTTATTGCGGTGTTCGTGTAGTAACACCACTGAGACTGCAGCCCATAGATATAGGGGGACAGGTCACCATTAGCGCCAGGTGTCAGTTTCATTGCTTTGCATTTAACTACAAGTAGTTTACTACACAACACCAGTACGGCAGCAGCAGTGATAACTCTTTTCCTTATTAAAAGTATTACCAACAATACGATTTAAAAAGCTTTTATAATATTGGTATATATAAAATCAGATACCATTATGTCAGAACTCTGGCGAGATAGAAAAGAACGAATCCTAAGAGTGCAAAAGACATTTGGGCCTCACAAGGCTCATTATACCACTAATGACATAGATCACAATTCACATGTTCCTTTTGTAAAAAGCACCCTACAACAATTAGAATATCTACTGATAGCAGAAATGAAAGACCTTTGGGAGATAACATCCCTGGAAAAATATCTTGAATGGGACGTTATCCCCAAAGGATTGAAGGTAGAAAAAGCATTATCAGGTGATATGGGAGACAGAGATACTAATAGAGAATGGGAGTCAATGTTCCATGAATTTTCAAGGAGAGCGATTCTCTTCATTATCAATAAAAGAAAACAAAGGTTGATGGTTACAAATGCAGAAATTCATGAGCTATTTGAGAAAATTAGACCATGGAAAGACCACCATAGCATACAGTCATTAGTGGAGAGTATTAAAAGGAGGCTACATTCAAAGGAAGAAGAAATAAAAGAGAAAAAAATGAGGAAATTCAATAGGGACTCATTACCTATCAATATATTAAATACAGAGATTGAGGTCACTATAGACAATCAGTATTCCTTTGAAACAATTGATGAATGTGTATTAGAACAAGAGAACACGGAAAACAGCTTAATACCTGAACTCTCACTATATGAAGAATCCAATACGAGTATGAGCTCTAGAATTCCATTAACCTCTATAGTAATAATATGCAAAAATAGATCACAATCTGATATTCCGACACCAAACAGATTTGAGGTTTTGATACAAGATAAAAATACCCCAAATCAAGGGGAGAATGATATAAGAAAAATAGGAAAAGACAAAAGGGATGATAAAGATATTAGAGAACATACACCGGATACAATAGAAACAATAAGGGAGGAGGAAAATGAAAAAGAAAAATATAATTATGGAAATATTAATACAAGGGAATCAAAGAAATCTGCGGAAGACAATAGAGTGACTAGCGGGGTACATACTAGAAATAATAATAACAACAAAAAAAGTAAATCCACTATTAAAAAAACAGTAAAACATGATTTTTTCAGGTGCGAAAAAATGGAAACACACAAGGGGATGTAGGGGCGGGAAATTCACCCAAAAGAAAAAACAAAGACTAAAGGAACAGCAACTAGAAGTAAAAGAGAGTCAACACCAACAAAAAATGTACAACCTAAGTGATTATGTATTAACTAAAACAGAGCTAGACATATTACAAAAAGGATTGAAATTCGCCCCAACAGCCCCCTTTAATAAATTTGAAGCCTTTATAGGCATCAGAAAATTTATGCGGAAATTATCACTAAAAAAATATTTTCTGAAAAAACAACTCAAAGAAGGGGAGCAGAGTGAAAATATAACAAATGGAACAGAGAATACCACTAATAGCTATGTACATACTAATTTAAAACCAAAATCTAAATTTCACCCAAAACAAGAGTATTCACCAGCGCTAAATACCTTTATGAAATTAATAACTAAAGAAATCAGAAAAATAAAACAACCAAAAAATTGGCGGTATGTAAATAATATTACGCAGCAAGAAAAAGACGCAATAATAACAATGCAAGACAACAATGACATTATTATTCGTCCAGCTGATAAGGGGGGAGGTATAGTGGTATTGAAAAAATTGCAATACCACAATGAGGTTAAAAATATACTAGGAGACAAAAAAACATATAAAAGGCTAAAAAATTATCCGACAGAACAATATAAAAAAGAGCTAAAAAATTTAGTACAAGAAGGTAGAAATCAAGGGATCCTTAATAAACAAGAAGCCAATTTTATAAATATACAACATCCCAAAATTGCCACCCTATACCACAACCCCAAAATACATAAATGTACAAAAAATCCACCGGGCAGACCCATCGTATCGGGCATAGGGTGTTTAACCAGCTCCCTATCCAGGTACGTGGATCAACACCTACAGCCCTGTGCACAAAAACTTCCTACGTATCTGAAAGATACTAATCATACACTAGAGATATTAAATCAAATAAAATGGCAAGATAATTACATAATAGGTACACTAGACGTTAAATCCTTGTATACCGTTATTGAGAACAAAAAAGGATGCAGTGCAGCTCAGTTTTTTCTGGAAGCAGATGGAAAAATGCCAAAAACTCAAATTGATTTCTTAGGGAAATGCATTATGTTTATTTTTAGAAAAAAACTATTTTATCTATGATGATGAACGGGCGGGCCTCGTCCTATGGCGGCATTTTATTGATGACGTGATTTTTATTTGGGATAAAGGGGAGGAGGAACTTAAATTATTTTTAAATGAAATAAATAAAAATGATTTTTATCTAGAATTTACCCTTAATTACAGCAGGGAAATAATACACTTTTTAGACTTAACTATTTATATTGAGAACGAACAGATATACACTAAAACCTTTAATAAGCCCACTGATGCTAATAGTTTTATTTCTAAGGACAGCTGCCACCTGCCACAGTGGCTACAAAATATACCAAAGAGCCAATTTTTACGCATCAAGAGAAATTGCACAAAAAATGAGGAGTATGAGAAGGAAGCCATCAATATGCAAAAGAGGTTTGAATCCAAGGGGTACAATAGTGAAAAATTAACAGAACAAAGAATTAAAATAGGCCAGCTTGAAAGACACGTTTTATTAAATAAGGATAAAAATGAAAGCAATAAGGTAATAACAACAAATACTATTAAAAAGGATAGAGTAAATGGATATGATAATGAATTTCCTTCAATTGTCATACCATACAATGGTCAGGCTATGTCTTTCAAAAAAGCAGTTTGTAAATATTGGAATATATTAACTGAGGACAAAATAATAGGAGAAATAAATCCCTGATAAACCAAAATTTGTATTCAGGAGAGCGAAGAATATAGGAAACATGGTGGCCCCCACTAATAAATGTATAAATCTAATAAATAAAAACAAAGAGAGCACAAGCGCCATAATGAGATCCATACAAGGGGAAAAAATGGAAGTTTTTTTCCCATGCAAGAAATGCATGGGGTGCAAAAAAGGCATAAGTAAGAAGATACAGAAACAAATTAACAATACTGATGAAACATATAGGCAGAAGATAAAAGGATTTATATCATGCAATACAAAAGGGGTCATTTATGCAGTAACATGTCCCTGTAAAAAGATATATATAGGCCATACAAAAAGATGCCTAAAAAAACGAATAGGGGAGCATATATATAATATTAAACGGAAATTTGATGGACATCCCCTTTCAAGACATTATAAGGAAAGACATGGGGGAAAATTTGAAGGTTCCAGCTTCTGTGGTGTGGAAGAGGTTAATATAGATAAGAGAGGTGGGGACTTCATTGCAAAAATGTCCAAGGCAGAAACTAGATGGATATTTAATTTAAACACTTTAGCACCGATAGGGTTGAATATGGAAATTGAATTGTTTGCATTTGAATAACATATAAGGGGTCCCAGGTAACATAAGCTGAGATAAATACAATAGCAATAGTACTGAGTTGAGCACAGAAAGGCATGGAAGGGGTTAAGCTATGTGAGCAAATAAAAGGAGGCACAGCAAGCAGCAGTTAGCTATTTCCCTGAGGAAGGACAACGCTATTGTCCGAAACATGTTGGATGGTATTTAGGTTCTCCTGTATACCCGTAGCTAAACGGTGACGTCACCAGCTGCTCCGCTGAGAGAGCGAGCTGCAAACATTTGCTCTAGTGTGATCGCGCTTCCGGCCGGAGCGCGATCTACAAACAGAATACCCCTTATCCAGAGGCCAGCCTAGCGACACAGAACACCAGGGTGGAACTAAGTGGACTTCAATATAAGGTAACACTTACAGCCTGTTACATCTGGTCGCATACTGGTTATTATGTGGTCATAGGAGTATTTGTCATTACATTTTGGAGTATAGTGCGCGGTCGATATTATTATTTATAAAGTAATAACTGGAATGGGTGGACTACAGTACCTAGAAAGATTATCAAAATTAGGATTATTTGGTTTAGAAAAATGACGACTGAGGGGGAGATCTAATAACCATGTATATACACTCACCGGCCACTTTATTAGGTACACCTGTCCAACTGCTCGTTAACACTTAATTTCTAATCAGCCAATCACATGGCGGCAACTCAGTGCATTTAGGCATGTAGACATGGTCAAGACAATCTCCTGCAGTTCAAACCGAGCATCAGTATGGGGAAGAAAGGTGATTTGAGTGCCTTTGAACGTGGCATGGTTGTTGGTGCCAGAAGGGCTGGTCTGAGTATTTCAGAAACTGCTGATCTACTGGGATTTTCACGCACAACCATCTCTAGGGTTTACAGAGAATGGTCCGAAAAAGAAAAAACATCCAGTGAGCGGCAGTTCTGTGGGCGGAAATGCCTTGTTGATGCCAGAGGTCAGAGGAGAATGGGCAGACTGGTTCGAGCTGATAGAAAGGCAACAGTGACTCAAATTGCCACCCGTTACAACCAAGGTAGGCAGAAGAGCATCTCTGAACACACAGTACGTCGAACTTTGAGGCAGATGGGCTACAGCAGCAGAAGACCACACCGGGTGCCACTCCTTTCAGCTAAGAACAGGAAACTGAGGCTACAATTTGCACAAGCTCATCGAAATTGGACAGTAGAAGATTGGAAAAACGTTGCCTGGTCTGATGAGTCTCGATTTCTGCTGCGACATTCGGATGGTAGGGTCAGAATTTGGCGTCAACAACATGAAAGCATGGATCCATCCTGCCTTGTATCAATGGTTCAAGCTGGTGGTGGTGGTGTCATGGTGTGGGGAATATTTTCTTGGCACTCTTTGGGCCCCTTGGTACCAATTGAGCATCGTTGCAACGCCACAGCCTACCTGAGTATTGTTACTGACCATGTCCATCCCTTTATGACCACAATGTACCCAACATCTGATGGCTACTTTCAGCAGGATCATGCGCCATGTCATAAAGCTGGAATCATCTCAGACTGGTTTCTTGAACATGACAATGAGTTCACTGTACTCAAATGGCCTCCACAGTCACCAGATCTCAATCCAATAGAGCATCTTTGGGATGTGGTGGAACGGGAGATTCGCATCATGGATGTGCAGCCGACAAATCTGCGGCAACTGTGTGATGCCATCATGTCAATATGGACCAAAATCTCTGAGGAATGCTTCCAGCACCTTGTTGAATCTATGCCACGAAGAATTGAGGCAGTTCTGAAGCAAAAGGGGGTCCAACCCGTTACTAGCATGGTGTACCTAATAAAGTGGCCGGTGAGTGTATATGTCAGGGGTCAGTACAGAGATCTCTCCCATGATCTATTTATCCCCAGGACTGTGACTGTGATGAGGGGACAACCTCTGCATCTGAAGGAAACAATGTTTCTACACAAACATAGAAGAGGATTCTTTACGGTAAGAGCAGTGAGACTATGGAACTCTCTGCCTGAGGAGGTGGTGATGGTGAATTCACTAAAAGAGTTCAAGAGGGGTCTGGATGTATTTCTGGAGGGTAATAATATTATAGGTTATAGTTACTAGAGAGGGGTCGTTGATCCAAGGAGTTATTCTGATTGCCTGATTGGAATCGGGTAGGAATTTTTCCCCCCTAAAGTGAGGAAAATTTGCTTCTAACTCAAAGGGGTATTTTTGCCTTCCCCTGGATCAACTTGCAGGATAGATATTTTTTCAGCCTTACAAACTATGTTACTATGTTACTATAAGTAGTTAAGAGCACTGGGACGCAGGTCCAAGTTACTAGGTGTACCCCTGCTTCCTTTGGCAGCCCTTCCCTCACCTTAATTGACAGGGTCAACACGTATCTGCATTGTCTACTCGCCTGTCACTGTCAATCAAGAAGAAGAAAAAGGAGCTGACAGAGGAAGTAGGAGGAGCATGAATGCACATAGTAGCTTGGGTTTGCCCTCAGTGCTCTTAACTGCTGCTTTACACATAGATTATGTAATAGATTTGCAATTAGTTATGTAAAAATATATAGCACTGTGAATCTAATGGGCAGCAATATATACAAAAGCTAATCAAATTTTAGGCAAAAAATGATATTTGCTCATTTCCCTGGTTCTCTTCTGGCCCTTTGTTGACCTGGAGTAACAACAATCTCTGCTCCTCCCCCTGCTCTGCAAAGGGAGTGAATACAAGTGCTGCCCTGAGTGATATGTCTGCCTGCTAGGATACTCAGCGGCATGTTGCATGTATAGGACTACAAGTCCCAGCTGTACAATGACACTACTGTTGCACACAGGAACTTCCCCCTACCTTTCTTGTGCATTGCTCTGCAGATCTCCTTAGATCTCCTCCAGTCCGTCAGCTCCGTGCCTGTAGGATGAGGAGGGCAGATCCTGTGTCTCTTCATTGCCTGCAGCTGCTCAGCAAAGTCTTGAGCCCTGAATGTTTGCTACAGAAGGGGTTAAAGTTTGCTGAAAAATCAAGAAAGAAGGAGACACACTGATCTTACCTGGGGAACACTGTTACTGGCATAGGGGTGCGTAGCTCCTGCTTCCGGACTGCTCAGATGTGGTGGTCACATATGACCATGGCATCTGAGGGTTAAATCTATGTGATCAGCTTTAGGGCTGATCACATACATTTGCTGTGGGTCTCTGCTGTTTAAAGTAGCGGCTTCCACTGTACATGTATGGCAGAGGACACCAAGGGGATATATATCATGTCTTCTGTGTGGGGAAATAAGTTGTCACTGTGGTTCGCTTTAAGGGTTATCCCACAAAAAGATTTATCACCTATCCATAGGTAGGTGATAAATGTATGACTGCTGGGAGACCCACCACTGGGACTCCCACTACCACTAGAACAGGTGTCTCAAGCTCTCTGTTCCTCCTCACTGCACAACCACAGTGAAAAGAAGTTTGAATGGAGCAGTAGTCACACACGTGCACTGCTGCACCATTCAATTTCTATATGCTGTGCACCTTTCTGACCTCTTGGGAGCCCTCTTCAAGACACCCAGTGATCATATACAAGTGCATCTCAATAAATTAGAATATCATCAAAAAGTTGTTTTTTTTCAGTAATTCAGTTCAAAAATTGAAACACATATATTATATAGTCATTACAAACAGAGTGAACTTTTTCAAGTGTTTATTTATGTTATTGCTGATGATTATGGCTTACAGTCAAGGAAAACCCAAAAGTCATTATCTCAGAAAATTAGAATAATTAACCCAAAACACCTGCAAAGGCTTCCTAAGCCTTTAAAAAGGTCCCTTAGTGTGGTTCAGTAGGCGAACCACAGTAGGAAGACTGCTGACTTGACAGATATCCAGAAGGCTGTCATTGACACACTCCACAGGGAGGATAAGCCACAATAGGTCATTGCTAAAGAAGCTGGCTGTTCACAGAGTGCTGTATCAAAGTATATTAATGGAAAGTTGAGTGGAAGGAAAAACTGTGGTAGAAAAAGGTGCACAAGCAACAGGGAGAACCGCAGCCTTGATAGGATTGTTAAGAAAAGGCCTTTCCTAAATTTGGGGGAGATTCACAAGGAGTGGACTGCTGCTGGAGTCAGTGCTTCAAGAGCCACCACACACAGACGTATCTAGGACATGGGCTACAAGTGTTGCATTCCATGTGTCAAGCCACTCATGACCAATAGACAACGCCAGAAGCGTCTTACCTGGGCCAAGGAGAAAAAGAACTGGACTGTTGCTCAGTGGTCAAAGGTGTTTGTTCTCAGATAAAAGTAAATTTTGCATTTCATTTGGAAATCAAGGCCCCAGAGTCTGGAGGAAGAGTGGAGAGGCACTCAATCCAAGCTGCTTGAGGTCTAGTATGAAGTTTCCACAATCAGTGATGGTTTGGGGAGCCAAGTCATCTGCTGGTGTAGGTCCACCTTGTTTTATCAAGACCAAAGTCAGTGCAGCTGTCTACCAGGAAATTTTAGAGCACTTCATGCTTCCCTCTGCCGACAAGCTTTTTGAAGATGGAATTTTTATTTTCCAGCAGGACTTGGCACCTGTCCACACTGCCAAAAGTACCAATAACTGGTTTAGTAACCACAGTTTCACTGTGCTTGACTGGCCAGCAAACTCGCCTGACCGTAACCCTATAGATAATCTATGGGCTATTGTCAAGAGGAAGATGAGAGACACCAGACCAAACAATGCAGACGAGCTGAAGGCTGCTATCAAAGCAACCCGGGCTTCCATAACACCTCTGCAGTGCCACAGGCTGATCGCCTCCATGCCATGCCGCATTGATGCAGTCATTCATGCAAAAGGAGCCCCGACCAAGTATTGAGTGCATTTACTGGACATACTTTTCATTTGGCCAACATTTCTGTGTTTAAACATTTTTTTACAGTTGGTCTAATATAATATTCAAATTTTCTGAGATAATCACTTTTGGGTTTTCCTTGGCTGTAAGCCATAATCATCAACATTAACAGAAATAAACACTTGAAAAAGTTCACTCTGTTTGTAATGACTGTATATAATATATGTGTTTCACTTTTTGAATTGAATTACTGAAAAAAAACAACTTTTTGATGATACTCTAATTTATTGAGATGCACTTGTATGTATCACATATCCTGTGGATAGGGGATTTTTTGTGGGATTAAAGTCCCAGAGTTGGTTTTTGATACCTGACCATTGATCCCCCAAACCTGTCTGATCCAATAGTTTTGCATGCAATGTGTTGCACCAGACGTGTGCTGTTAACTGATCTGTTCTGAAATCTCCACTGATAGTGGCAAAATTCTATGATAGTGCTATGTGTTGTGTGGAACCACTGTGTCAACTGAGCAGATTTCACTTGGGGCTACTCCTAAGAGTATTAACCTGGCAGTCCCCTGTTTTTCACTCTTAAAACCCTTAACAGGGATCTAGAGTTCGCTGCAGGGGAACCACCGCTACCTCTTGGAGTAGTCTCTGGTTGACAGCTTACCCACGTTGCTCCAGAGACACCGCTGCACAGAGATATCATGAAAAACCATAGTCAAGGATAGGCTGAGGTCAGGGCAGGCAGAGTACATGCTATCCATTAAACAGTCTGGGGGTGGGCAGCTCAGGGTCATTATGGAGATCAGGCAGAGAAGGGTCAAATCCAGAAAATGAACAGAAAGGCAACACCTTTGCAGAGAATTACCAAACTAGAAAACATATTGCTTGTGCATCCTAACATAGGGGAAAGTGCCTTAAGTACTTCATTGGCGCTTTAAGAGCCAGAGGGAGGCGGGTCTATGCTGCCAGTAATTGGAACAAACATTTGTTTGAAGATCAAAAACTATTCAGTGCAAAGAGAACATAAAGAGGGTGAGGTTCAATAAGTTTTGATTACACTGTATAATATTAGTAAATAGTAGAACTGCCTGTATTGCTGAGACTACAAGATAGGTGTAAATACTGATCCTAATTCAAGCCATGTTGTAATGATTCTATAAATATCACTTTGGTGACAAGACCTCAGTGTGAAAATGTGGCATGAGTGTGTAAAATGTGACACCATTGCACTTTAGCTCATTTGCATCAAAATGACTACGAATAACCTCTGCTATCATGGGAATGTTGAAGTTTGTTGCTAAAACATTGGGGTAGATTTTCTAATGCAGTCTACTTTTAAAGGTCCTTTTACATGGACCAATATTTGGATTAGTTATTGAGGATGAACGTTGGTAGAAACACTTGTTCCTAATAATTGTGCTGAGTAATAGTTCTAGCAATCATACCGATAAACAAGTAAATTCCTTTTCGTTAGATTATCATGTCTTTCAGCCAATACTAAAAATCAATGTTTCTGTGCATCACATCTCCCTGTGTAAACAGAGATCTGCTGCCCAAGAACAATGATTCTCTTATGAGGACCAGTGACTGCTGTAACGATCACTAGTCCCCATACAGCATGTATCAGGCAATTATCAGGAATGTTTGACTCATTCATGATAATTTCCTGTAACGTCGGTCCATGTAAAAGGACCTTTAGACAGTGTGGGGGAATTTACAGTGCTTTGCGAAAGTATTCGGCCCCTGGAACTTTTCAACCTTTTGCCACATTTCAGGCTTCAAACAAAAAGATATAACATTTTAAATTTTTGGTGAAGAATCAACAACAAGTGGGTCACAATTGTGAAGTGAAACAAAATTTATTGGATCATTTAACGTTTTTTTGTAATAATAAAACTGAAAAGTGGGGCGTGCAAAATTATTTGGCCCCCTTGTATTAATACTTTGTTGCGCCACCTTTTGCTGCGATTACAGCTGCAAGTCGCTTGGGGTATGCCTGCATCAGGTTTGCACATCTAGAGACTGAAATTCTTGCCCATTCTTCCTTGCAAAACAGCTCGAGCTCTTTGAGGTTGGATGGAGAGCGTTTGTGAACAGCAGTTTTCAGCTCTTTCCACATATTCTCAATTGGATTCAGGTCTGGACTAAGACCTTATACGTTTATTTTTGAACCATTCCATTGTAGATTTTGCTTTATGTTTGGGATTATTGTCTTGCTGGAAGATAAATCTCCGTGCTAGTCTCAGGTCTTTTGCAGACTCCAACAGGTTTTCATCCAGAATGGTCCTGTATTTGGCTCCATCCATCTTCCCATCAATTTTAACCATCTTCCCTGTCCCTGCTGATGAAAAGCAGGCCCAAACCATGATGCTGCCACCACCATGTTTGACAGTGGGGGTGGTGTGTTCAGGGTGATGAGCTGTGTTGCTTTTACGACAAACATATCGTTTTGCATTGTTTCCAAAAAGTTTGATTTTGGTTTCATCTGACCAGAGCAACTTCTTCCACATGTTTGGTGTGTCTCCCAGGTGGCTTGTGGCAAACGGTAAACAAGACTTTTTATGGATATCTTTCACTCTTCCATAAAGGCCAGATTTGTGAAGTGTTCGACTGATTGTTGTCCTATGGACAGACTCTCCCACCTCAGCTGTAGATCTCTGCAGTTCATCCAGAGTGATCATGGGCCTCTTGGCTGCATCTCTGATTAGTCTTCTTGTTTGAGATGAAAGTTTAGAGGGACGGCCGGGTCTTGGTAGATTTGCAGTGGTCTGATACTAATTCCATTTCAATATGATCGCTTGCACAGTGCTCCTTGGGATGTTTAGAGCTTGGGAAATCTTTTGGTATCCAAATCCGACTTTAAACTTCTCCACAACAGTATCACGGACCTGCCTGGTGTGTTCCTTGGTCTTCATGATGCTCTCTGTGCTTTAAACAGAACCCTGAGACTATCACAGAGCAGGTGCATTCATACGGAGACTTGATTACACACAGGTGGATTCTATTTATCTCCATCAGTCATTTAGGACAACATTGGATCATTCAGAGATCCTCAATGAACTTCTGGAGTGAGTTTTCAGAACTGAAAGTAAATGGGCCGAATAATTTTGCACGCCCCACTTTTCAGTTTTATTATTACAAAAAAAGTTTAAATGATCCAATAAATTTCGTTCCACTTCACAATTGTGATCCACTTGTTGTTGATTCTTCACCAAAAATTTAAAATGTTATATCTTTTTGTTTGAAGCCTGAAATGTGGCAAAAGGTTGAAAAGTTCCAGGGGGCCAAATACTTTCGCAAGGCACTGTATCATGAGGGCAATTTTTAAAGTCAGCTCTCCAGGAGTATGCAATGCTGTAATTTGTCGCAAATGTGTCGAATGTCACATAAGGTTTGATCATTTTTATGCATCTTTAAGCCTAACACCATCTTGAGATGTAACTTTAGTTTCTATTGAGACAGTTTTTGCTACTTTTTTTTAGTTGACAAATCTCAGGTTAAACTAATTAGCATTGCTAACTATAATCTGTTTCTGTCACAAACTTACCTGTCCAGGCTCCAGTGGTGAGATCTCCAGCTTCGGCGCAACTGCGCCAGGAGAGACATGCTGTTAAACCATGCCCCTGGTGAAGCAACAGCGGCCTTAGCAACAGGATGCAATGCTCTTTCTCCCCACAGCTGGAGGAGACAGTGGGCTGATTGCTCAGCTGATCTATTACTGTGTGCTAGGGTTCTGACTAATGGAGTCATGACCATGTTCTGATCCTGGTACTCGCCTTGGCTATTTGACTACTCTCGATTTGGTACTTTGTTGTCCTTTTGGTTCTGACCCATTTTACTGTCTGTGTGGCTTGTTTTTCTCCTTTGGTGTTTGTCTCACATCTTAGCAGAGTAGGGAACTTTGGCCAGTTGCGAACTTGATGCTTAGAGCTTGTACTGCAAGTAGACAGAGAAAGCGGGAGAGGTTCTAGTTAGACCTCTCTGTCTATGTCCATCCCTACCTACAGACATTACAGTTTCCCATCCACTTTTCAAAATTGGAGTGAGGGGTATAAAAATGGCAAAAGTTGCAACATTTTTTCACAAAGAAACCAAAAAAATTGCAAAGCCCTTCCTCCTATTTTTTGAAGCTGACGTTCAAGGTGTTGGGCGTGATAACTTTCGTCCTGTAAATTTAGACTTAGACTACTTTCACATATGTGGTAATGGTATCTGGCACGCTGTTCCCGCAGAAGAGAGGGGGCAAACAACACAGCAAAAAACAATAGTACAAAGGTGTGCCACACATTATTAGATTGTCTATAAGGCTAGTATCAAATGCACTGATTCTTGTTGGAAACCAACAGAATCCCCGCCAAACCCTACTGACTATAATGACCCTTGCCTGCTCCATAGGAAACTAGTAAAATCATCACAGAGTATATGGCAATAGCAATCTAATGATTTCTTGTTATAGTTCCCTATGTGAACTATTCCAAAGTATTAAAAAATAGTTTTTATTAATTAAAATTTTTTTTTTTAAAAATATAAAAATTCAGTGGCCCCACTCTTTTTTAACCCCCCAAATTATTAAAATTAGAGACATGAGGTCACCCCCTTTTTTAACCAGCAGCTGGGGGCTGGCCCCTTCTCACCCTAAAAATACCAGCCCACAGGCGCCTCAAATGCAGAACCATCATATAAAATGGTTCTACCCCTGACGGCAACCCAGCTCTTCCTGGCATCTCTGAGGCTTTGGGTTGCCCACACACACTTATTAAGCACCCTTTTTGCACCCAGACAGTAGTTATTACCCCACATACTATTATGCCTTGTAGATTTGCTTTATTTTTAAAAAAACATTTTGGCTGCAATTTATACTTGCTTTGTAATGCTCTCCATAGCATCATCATCATGCCTCTGTACATCGATGTTGAGCATCCACTGATCCAAGACCACCCAGAAATTTGGGACATCAATTTGGATCAGTATTATGAAGACACAGCATGGGCGGACATTGCAGGCCAGATGTTCCCCGCTATTTCTGGCAAAGATGATAAGGTCAGGGAAAATATTGGTAATTATAGCAATCCATGTCTTTTGCACTGATGTATGCACTGTCATAATATAATGTCTCATTTTTACAGTTTTTTTTAAATCTTTTCGATTTTTGGTCCAGTGAAAGATCTAAATTCAAGGTGGGCATCCTGCCGAGATCAGTTTAAAAATATTTAAAGGAACATGGAAGGAGCTGAGATGCACCCAGAAAAAAGAGGCCTTATACATTTGCAAGGCAATTACAATTTTTAAAGCATGTCATGAATACTCGACAGTGAGTATATTCTGTCCTTTAAATTAATAGTGTTTATGTGTTCGACAATATGTTTAAAAACTGTAACTGGGCACCAGAAAAGGGCGCTATGGTGCCTTCAATAGTGGAAGAATACTGTTGTGAATAGGTACACTGTGTACAGGTATAGTTGCTCTGAGAATATCATTAATTTGGATTTTTTGTTTCTAAAACACAGGACCGGTGACAATTTATATGATATACCTTCTAAAATCCACTGGAGGAGGAGGCGGAGGAAGTTGAGGTTGAAAAATGTTTGCTGCCACATCCAACAAAGGAGCCTGAGACCTGCTGTTGAAGATCACCTCACCAGCACATGTGATGAACGTGCCACAACATCTCCTGCCATCTCTGTGCCTCATGCCTCAACTCGTCGTAAGCGCCATCTACCAACTCCTACTATGGTCAAGGATGCTACCAGGGCCCAAATTCATGAGCAGGTGCTAAATTATCTTGAGAAGTCCTCTTCTGAAGGATATGAAGAGGCTTTCTTGAGATCTCTGGCACTCCTTTTAAGGCAGGTCCCAGAGGCGGTAGATTATAAGGCCCAAATGGTAGTTGCTACCACCTCATGTACCACCTCATGATCCCTATCTCATACTGCATGTTGTGAGAATGTCTTCAGTTATAGTCAAGGGCGTAGCTAAAGGCTCATGGGCCCTGGTGCAAGAGTTCAGCTTGGGCCCCCCGCCCCCCCCCTAGGCATTGTTACAGTGGATCTGCAAAAAAAACGGATGCCATATGGAACATCATCCTTTTTTTGCGGATCCGCAATTTGCAGACTGCAAAACACAATGTTCGTGTGAATGTAGCCTAATACAGTGCCCCATACCTCTTACATCCAGTATAATACAGCACCCCATACCTCTTACATCCAGTATAATACAGCGCCCCATACCTCGTACATCCAGGGTAATACAGCGCCCCATACCTCTTACATCCAGTATAATACAGCGCCCCATACCTCTTACATCCAGTATAATACAGCGCCCCATACCTCTTACATCCAGTATAATACAGCGCCCCATACCTCATACATCCAGTATAATACAGCGCCTCATACCTCTTACATCCAGTATAATACAGCGCCCCATACCTCTTACATCCAGTATAATACAGCCCCCATACCTCTTACATCCAGTGTAATACAGCGCCCCATACCTCTTACATCCAGTATAATACAGCGCCCCATACCTCATACATCCAGTATAATACAGCGCCCCATACCTCTTACATCCAGTGTAATACAGCGCACATACCTCTTACATCCAGTGACGTCTTTTCTGATGTAGATCTTCTCTTTCCTCATCTTCTCCTTTCAGACCAGACGCCATTTTTCAGCCATTTCTCATCTCTGCAGTTTGACAGAAAAAAATCTTAGTTTACTACTTTTCCATCATCCTCCCGTCTTCTGGACAAATCATCCTACCACCCCCAGTACTGTGCCACTAGTACCACACAGATAGTGCCCTTCAATAATTATTGGCACACAGTGTCCTAAAATAACTGCGCCCAGCAAATAGTGTCCCTGACAGTAATAGTGTAAACATAGCGTCCCCCAGAAATAACTGCGCTGATACTGTGCCAGGGTGCCCCCCACAGTAATAGTGCCCCCCAAAGTCCCAACTAATAATTCTCTGCCAGAGTGCACTTGTTAGTAATAGTGCCCCCAACAGTACTAATGTCCCCACTGTGCCCCAGAAGTAATAATGCTTCCAATGTGCCAGTAAGAAGTGCCCCCAAAATTTCACCCCAATAATGTGCCAGTAAGAAGTGCTCCCCACCCATATATGCCCCCCAAATTATGTGCCAGTAAGAAATGCCCCAATAATGCTCCAGAAGTTCCCCCCATTGATTCCCCCCCAAAATCATGTGTCAGTAAGAAATGCCCCAGTGCCCCCATGTCCCAGAAAAATGCCCCCAGTGCCTGTAAAAATGCCCCAGTGCCAGTAAAAATGCCCCCAGTGCTCTCATGCCATAAAGAAATGCCCCCAGTGCCAGTAAGAAATGCCCCCAGTGCCCCCATGTGCCAGTAAAAATGGCCCCAGTGCCTGTAATAATGCCACTAGTGCCGGTAAAAATGCCCCCACTGACCTCTTGTGCCAGTAAAAATGCCCCCAGTGCCAGTAAAAATGCCCCCAGTGCCCACATGTGCCAGTAAAATGCCCCCAGTGCCCCTATGTGCCAGTAAAAATGCCCCTAGTGCCAGTAAAATGACCCCAGTGCCAGTAAAATGCCCCCAGTGCACCCATGTGTCAGTAAAAATGCCCCAGTGCCAGTAAAAATGCCCCCAGTGCCCCCATGTGCCAGTAAAAATGCCCCCAGTGCCAGTAAAATGCCCCCAGTGCCCCCATGTGCCAGTAAAAATGCCCCAGTGCCAGTGCCAGTAAAAATCCCCCCAGTGCCCCCATGTGCCAGTAAAAATGCCCCCAGTGCAAGTAAAATGCCCCCAGTGCCCATGTGCCAGTAAAAATGCCCCCAGTGCCCCCATGTGCCAGTAAAAATGCCCCCAGTGCCCCCATGTGCCAGTAAAAATGCCCCCAGTGCAAGTAAAATGCCCCCAATGCCCCCATGTGCCAGTAAAAATGCCCCCAGTGCCCCCATGTGCCAGTAAAAATGCCCCCAGTGCCAGTATAAATGCCCCCAGTGCCAGTAAAAATGCCCCCATGTGCCCCTAAAATGCCCCCAGTGCCCCCAATTGAGCTCCGGTCGGTGACTGCTACAATAAAAAAAAACCTTAAAACTAATACTTACCTCCATCAGGCTGGCAACGATGCGATGCAGGCCTCTTCCGGCCTTTGTCCGCGCTGTACGGCTCAGGCGGCGCGATGATGTCTCTGACTATGGAGATGAGTGCTTCCACAATGGAAGCACTCATCTCCCTCTGCCCCGCCGCCGCCCTTATCTGTGGTGCGGCCCTGCAAGTGGCAAGGGTGGCCCTCGGGGCCCCCCTGGCTTAGAGGCCCGGTCGCAACTGCAACCGCTGCGACCCCTATAGCTACGCCACTGGTTATAGTGGAGAACCATCGACACCCCCTTTATGTTCTAGCCAAGGTGGCCAAGAAGGGTCACAAGACACCTCAAGGTTGCCTTCCACCTCAGGCCATTTGATGGACTTATAATTTCCTTTTGCTGCTGTAATTAAACATTTAGTTTAGCTCCTCAGTTATTAAACAAAATATATCTGTATAGCGCTACCTGCTTTTTGTTATTTTCAATATTTCTCTGTCCACCTGAGGTGGATGCACATGCTCAGTACCACACATAGTAAAAGTTTGGAAACTCTTTACTTTTTGATATTAAACCAGTTAACTTTTGCATTTCTGTGAAGTGTATCAATGGGGGATTGAGAGACATTGGTGGGAGGGGGCCTAGCATCTACTGGTTTCTCTTATTGCAGTCAGTATTTGCCATGATGGAGTCAACTATTGACTGCCATAAGAGAAGTTGCACGCTGTGCCCTGGAAATGTGTCACTATACTAGGCTGGGGTCACTGAGGGACTACATTTTATTTGCGGACACAGGATCCGGTTTAACAAATTGCAGCAAACAATTATTTCAAAATGATTTTATTTTGGACCTTAGGTAACATGAACTAACTGTAGCTAACTAGAACAAAACCAATTAAATTATGGAAATCCTGTCCACTGTTTACAAGTGCGCAATCAGATGAGGTCCTGCTGCCATGGTACAAAACCTTCTGGGATCATGACGTAATCTGCATACAAATCATGAACTTCTATGCCAGAAAATCTTCCATCCAATGTATTGTCTAACTGATCACCTGGGGAAGGGAAACTGTTATCTAGATCAACATCCAAGGTGGCATCATGGATCCAGGGGAAATTGTAGGATGCAAGCCTTGATGACCCAGTCCACATTATTTGGTTCCATCTGAATTGCAGAATGGAATAACCTCCTTTTTTTTGCAAGTATGCCGAAAGAACATTCTGGTGAGCCGGTAGTTAATTACGCACTTGTGGATGTCCAACAAGTGACACGGGAAAGGGCGCATCAGATGCGGAGAGAGTCGAAACGCTTAGTCTGCCTCAATGATGAATGGGACTGGTGGTCCTGAAGAGCCAGACAGGGGCTGGGCTTTAGGTAGGGACAGCTGGTTGTTATGAAGTTTCTACCTCATTCTTGAAGCCTTGAAGATACCAGCATCTGCAGTGCTCCCATAAGCTCCAATATCCACAATCACAAAGCTATAATTGCTGTCTGCCAGTGCCAGCAACACCACTAAAAAATACTGCTTGTAATAATAAAAACTGGAGCCAGACTTTGCAGGCTTCTTTACATGGATGTGCTTTCTGTCTAGTGCCCCTATGCAAAGAGGCTTTCTTGAGATCTCTGGCACTCCTTTTAAGGCAGGTCCCAGAGGCGGTAGATTATAAGGCCCAAATGGTAGTTGCTACCACCTCATGTACCACCTCATGATCCCTATCTCATACTGCATGTTGTGAGAATGTCTTCAGTTATAGTCAGGGGCGTAGCTAAAGGCTCATGGGCCCTGGTGCAAGAGTTCAGCTTGGGCCCCCCGCCCCCCCTAGGCATTGTTACAGTGGATCTGCAAAAAAAACGGATGCCATATGGAACATCATCCTTTTTTTGCGGATCCGCAATTTGCAGACTGCAAAACACAATGTTCGTGTGAATGTAGCCTAATACAGCGCCCCATACCTCTTACATCCAGTATAATACAGCACCCCATACCTCTTACATCCAGTATAATACAGCGCCCCATACCTCTTACATCAAGTATAATACAGCGCCCCATACCTCTTACATCCAATATAATTCAGCGCCCCATACCTCATACATCCAGTATAATACAGCACCCCATACCTCTTACATCCAGTATAATACAGCGCCCCATACCTCATACATTTGCCCCATGTGCCAGTAAAAATGCCCCCAGTGCAAGTAAAATGCCCCCAATGCCCCCATGTGCCAGTAAAAATGCCCCCAGTGCCAGTAAAATGCCCCCAGTGCCCTCATGTGCCAGTAAAAATGCCCCCAGTGCCAGTATAAATGCCCCCAGTGCCAGTAAAAATGCCCCCATGTGCCCCTAAAATGCCCCCAGTGCCCCCAATTGAGCTCCGGTCGGTGACTGCCTACAATAAAAAAAAAAAACTTAACACTAATACTTACCTCCATCAGGCTGGCAACGATGCGATGCAGGCCTCTTCCGGCCTTTGTCCGCGCTGTACGGCTCAGGTGGCGCGATGATGTCTCTGACTATGGAGATGAGTGCTTCCACAATGGAAGCACTCATCTCCCTCTGCCCCGCCGCCGCCCTTATCTGTGGTGCGGCCCTGCAAGTGATCACCTGGGTAAGGGAAACTGTTATCTAGATCAACATCCAAGGTGGCATCATGGATCCAGGGGAAATTGTAGGATGCCAGCCTTGATGACCCAGTCCACATTATTTGGTTCCATCTGAATTGCAGAATGGAATAACCTCCTTTTTTTTGCAAGTATGCCGAAAGAACATTCTGGTGAGCCGGTAGTTAATTACGCACTTGTGGATGTCCAACAAGTGACACGGGAAAGGGCGCATCAGATGCGGAGAGAGTCGAAACGCTTAGTCTGCCTCAATGACGAATGGGACTGGTGGTCCTGAAGAGCCAGACAGGGGCTGGGCTTTAGGTAGGGACAGCTGGTTGTTATGAAGTCTCTACCTCATTCTTGAAGCCTTGAAGATGCCAGCATCTGCAGTGCTCCCATAAGCTCCAATATCCACAATCACAAAGCTATAATTGCTGTCTGCCAGTGCCAGCAACACCACTAAAAAATACTGCTTGTAATAATAAAAACTGGAGCCAGACTTTGCAGGCTTCTTTACATGGATGTGCTTTCTGTCTAGTGCCCCTATGCATTTGGGAAACTGGGCAACATTCTGAAACCCATCAGCTATTCACAGCCAGTCTTCAGGTGTGGATTGAGGTATCACCATCTCCTTGAGGGTCATCCAAATGAGGTGATAGGTAGACCAGGTAATCCCACCAATTGTAGATATTCCCAGTAGGAATTTAAAATGGAGAGACGCATTAAATAATACGAATATGAGTTTAACACGAATGTGTAGACCTCCACTGTATGGCGACAGCTGTCATGGTTAGGAACGCAGGGACATTGCAATGTAGTGTTGAACTCTGGAGTCTGCAGGATTTTATGAGATTCAGGGGTTGCTGTTACCACAGCCGTGTGATTTGCGTCACAATCCCATTCCTTTCTATGGGAAGATCGGTACATTGTGATGCTCCTGAGATCCTGGCCACAACAAATGTTGCCATGTGTCCGTACCCTTAAAGGGAACATGTTAATATATTTATTATGAACACTTGGATTTTAAAAGAGGAGATAGTATTATATATTCTATTAAAGTATATTTAGCAGAATTTTTTAAAAGGGAAACTGGGGAGGTCTGGATTTTTCAAAGTGGTGTAAAGGAAAACTGTCTTAGTTGCCCATAGCAACCAGAGTTCACCTTTCATTTTCCAAAGGAGCTCTGAAAAATGAAAGGTGGATAGGTTGCTATTGCAACTCAGCCCATTCTACTTTACACCAGTTTGATAAATCCTAGTCCACTTTGTTTTGCTTACCTCAAGGTAACGATGAGCTGTTTTTCAGCAGACACAGAACATTGCATGTTGGTGTCTTCATATGTCAAACCAGCCTGAAATGTCCCTTTCAAGCCCGTTGAAAGACTATGGGGTGAACCCAGTACTGCCGCCTCTTCCTCATGAATTCTTCTTCAAGCATTTTCAGACACTCTGCAAATTGCAGCACACGGTCCATTGGTTGTGAGCACATGTTGCTCTCAAAAAATTCAATAAAGATGCAAGAAACCACTGCAAACAGAGTAATCCTACAGGCTCTCTATGCTCTTGAAGCAAGAGTAAATGGCTTCTTGATTTGATCATGTGACCATCCTGTGAGTGTTCTTAGAAAGGTGGGTCTAGAAATAACTGCCAATCAAATTCACCCGTTTTTAATGGACATGCAAAATGGATGAAAAGCAGACATTAAAAACAGATACATGGCCAGAAAATGGATGCACACACTGATGCAAAATGGCCATGAAAAACTGACAGTGTGTCCGTTTTTTAACTGACATTTTCTTTCCACTCTTGTGTGCATGTAGCCTTAGGGATAAGTATATGCTAAAACCTATTAACATTTATGGGTATGAATTAAAAGGCAGTGTGGCTGGGTCTGTGTGCAGCAGCAACATCACCACCACATACTTTCTCTGTCTGCTTACTACTGACAAGTGATCTGCAAGAAACTGCAATTTATAATCTCAGACATGTGATCTCCATATTGCTTGAGGACTTGTGAAATTAGATCATGTAACCAAAACTTCATGTGCACCTTACAGAACCGCAATAAAACAGTTGCCCACTAGGTGGCAGCATAACCATGTTGCTATTTACAATGTTTACAATGTAAGCTATCGTACAGTGTAATACAATGATATATAAGTGGAATATTAATAATGCATTTTATAATGTATTTAGTGTGGCTCACCTACAAAGCCCAATGAATACTGCCTGACATAACATGAATCCCCAGAGTGGTGTCACACTGTTACAGGTCTAATGTGATCTTTCCAACCAATATACAGCGACTGTATGTCCAGGGTCTCTGCACACAGGGTATTTTACTCACCTATCTTAATACCTTTTTAGAGTACCTTCACAGGCTTCCCTCAGCGGTACCAGACCCACGTTAGCATATTACTTTGATAGGATCTCACATCCGCTTAAAGGCACTGTACCCATGGTGCATAAAACATAAAGGCAAGTTACATAGCACATAATAAATATACTGGAATATATGCATTACTGATGCATTCTTCAGTAATTTGGTATTTTGTAGTCATATTACAGTTGAACAGTTTAACTTAAAGGGGTTTTCCAAATACTGATGACCTATCTCTGTATAGGTCATCAGTATCTGATCAGGATCTGGTAGTACTCCCAGGGACCCTGCTGATTAGCTGTGTCAGAAGGAAGCGGCGCTCACAGTAGCACTGTGACTTTCTCTTAGTTTTCATAGTTCATGTTCTCATGTTCATCAATCACATCGCCTAGGAGCAGCTCAGCCCCATAGAGGTGAATGGGGCTGAGCTGCAATACCAAGCACAGCCGCAATACAGTGTATAGCGCTGTGCTTGGTGAGCAGGGAGAAGGCTGTGGTGCTCACAGGAGCACCGTTGCCATCTCAAACAGTTGGTCCTGTGTATTGGACTCCCACCAATCATATACTGATTAGATACTGGCATCTCTCCCATTTGTTGTACTTTCATACAGTGTACAAATAATCATATTGTACAAAGCTTAATTATAAGTCACATTGGCACTGGTCAATGGAGTCCTCCCATTTGTTGTCGACTCTTGGTGACTGTTACTTTACTTAATTTTTCTCTTTGTATCTTTCTATATATCTTTTATGATAGTTTAGAATAGATCCTTGTTTAGTTTAAACTCTGTGCACTTAAGTTAAGTGTTAAGTTTATTTTTTCCCAAACTTCTGATCTCACAATAATAAAGGTGAATAGCAAAAATAGCGTGATACCATGTTAGCTACAAAAATCTATGCCACATATATAAGGTAGCTTTCATATAAATCAATGTTCAACATTTTAAACAGGCCTTGAGGCATAAAAGGATAATAGCTAAGCCAGTACCTCATCTGCAGACAGCTTTTTTGGGATGATTGCACCTCATCAGCGCAGAGTAGAGAGAACTGAGTGGGAGGCTTTTGTAGGGATCCAGAATAAACTACTTCTTCTTGTCGGGGTGCCTAGAAGACATAATGAGTCTTATATGCCATGTAATTCTCCTCAAAGGTATACAAATTAGCTCTCCTTCCAAAAGGAAAAGAAAGTTGTGCGTCTGATGCCACCAGATGTCAGATAGCTAGTCAATGTTTGATCTTTTAAACAGGCCTTAGGATTATAGCAAAGCTAGAAATTGCAGACAGCTGTTTTGGGGTGATTGCCTGAAAGATCTATGTGAAATACTTTTTTTGCTAAAAATTTATTCATTTATAGACCTGCCGGATGAAGAAGCCCCTGTGCTCTGAAAGGTTGTAAATATAATTTTTCTGGTTAACCAATAAAGATATCACTACCATAATTTAATAACATTCCTATTCAGTATCTATTATTACTATACAATTAACATTTGTAGTGGCCACACCAGGCAGAGGAGAATGTTGGGAGACCCCTGTTCTGCATGTAAATGTGGGTGGGACTCACATGTATTACACATATTTTTACATATCTTGGGGGTATACCGTAAATTAATACCATCTTAAAGGGAGTCTTTCACCAATATAACTAACAGCACTGCCCCACAGAATATTGCAGACACATCCCAGACATACCTATGTGGACCTTTTGTCTGTATTCCATGTCCAGGAAAAGCACTTTTATTCTGCAGGAAAACAGCTCCCAAGTGCCCAGCTCTGCTGCTGCAAGTGCCCAAAGCAAACCAGACTGAAGAGGGGAGGGCTGCTTTAGCTGCTCATATCTTGAGATTGGTAGTAGATAGAAAAATGAATTGGGCAAAGGTATTTTCAGGAGATCCGGTGACATACTGGGCCCTCCATAGGGCTGCCAGGTGGAGGTTTCCGCCCAGCAGTGAGCCCGGTGACATCACCATTTTACAGGCTAGGGTACAGCTAAAGCCAGCCCATCAGAGCCTGTGTTGTCATCGAACACACTGCTAGGCGGAAGCCTCTGTCCGGTGGTGTGGTATTGTAAATAAAAAAAGCCCTTGCCCTGTGTAGGATCCTGTGCAGGACAAGGGAGAGCATCAGAGCATACAATGCTCCGATGCTAACATCAGGGGGGCAGCCTAGGTGAAAATATGAGTATGTCCGGGTTCAGCTCTGAACCTGGACAACCCCTTTAAACTTGGATCTGATACTATACTTTGATCTGAAGCTATCTAATCACATCTGTGTTGCAGACTCTGTTTGGGATCACAAATTCTGTTAACCCTTTCAGTACCGGAGGTTTTTTCGGTTATGCATTTTCGTTTTGCGCTCCCTGCCTTCAAACAGCCATAACTGTTTTATTTTTCTGTTCACATAGCTGTATGAGGGCTTGTTTTTTGCGGGACAAGTTGTACTTTCCAACGCCACCATTTAATATTGCATATGGTGTAGTGGGAAGTGGGAAAAAAATTCCAAATGGGGTGAAATTGCAAAAAAACGCTATTCCGCTACAGTTCTACGGGTTTCTTATTTACAACGTTCGATGTTCATTAAAACTGACCAGTTACTTTCATTCTACTGGTCAGTACGAATCCAGCGATACCTAATATGTATAGTTTTTCCTGCGTTTTGATAGTGATAAAATAATTATAAAGTTGGCCTTTTTTTTTTTTTGTCATATCTTGACCCCTATAACTTTTTGGTATTTATGTGTGGCTCATTTTTTGCGGGACGATCTGAAGTTTTTATTGATACCATTCTGGGGTGTGTATGACTTTTTGATCACTTTTTATTTAATTTTTTTTAGAAAAAAAAAAAGCAACAAAAAACAGCGAATCGCCATTTGGATGCTTTTTTCCGCCACACAATTCGCCGTATTGGAATTTTTTTTTATATTTTAAAAGTACGGGCGTTTTCGGTCACGGTGATACCCATGATGTCTATATTTATTGTTATTTAGGTATTTATTTTTTAATTATACGGAAAGGGGGGTGATTTGAACTTTTATATATTTTTTATTTTTTATATATTTTTTTACATTTTTTTTTTAAAATTTGTGATTATTTTAAAGCTCAAATATGAGCTAATATATTGTGTTTTTTTTTTTTCTTTATGAGCAATCAGGGATTTACTAGATGGAGATAAATCCAAGAATTGCTCATTTCTTATACTGGCCTGCCATCTAGTAGCCAGAATAAGAATTGCAGTTTGAAAACTGTAATCCTCACCAGCAAGGATTACAGTTTTCATATGGTGTACAGACACCCCGATTGGCCACTCGGGGCGTCTGTACACCACCCGGAAGCGTACGCTTCCGGGTTCAGACGCATCCTGATGCCGTGATCACGTGTGATCACGGCATCTGAAGGCCCAGCAAGATGCCGCCGATGGCGGTAAGTACCCGCAAGTCTCTGCTGTTAGAAACAGCAGAGACTTGCTGGCCATGACACCCGCCGCACGTGCGAGCGGGCGCCATATGTCCGCATCGCCCCAGCGCCGTACATGTACGGCGCTGGGAGTCTAAGGGTTAAAAAGATTGAACTCCTAATTGCAGGACTTTTTTGTCCAGTAAAAAGCAGCATCCCGAATGGAAACTGAATGGACCTGGCACGTACTTACGTGCTCCAGCTGCAAGTCCGGCCTCTTTGTTGCAGTGCAGCCAGGGGTTGTTCCGTTACATTGACAACCAGCCCCACTGACAGTCGGGCTGTCCAGCCTATAAAGGAGCAGGGACACTGGGCCCATCAGGCGTGGTGCTAGCATCACATGCTTCGTGTCAGTGGGAAATTTAAACAGCGAGTTGCTGCCAACAGGTGCCTGTGATTGATCCTCATTGCCACACTAGCATTTCTACATTTTGGAACTCCTGGATCTTGACTTCTGCTTCTACTTTGAAGGGGTATTCTCATCTTAGACAATGGGGGCATATCGCTAGGATATGTCCCCATTGTCTTATAGGTGCGGGTCCCACCTCTGGGACCCGCACCTATATCGAGATTGGAGGGGGGAGCACTGCGCCTGGAGGACCCCAGGTTTCCTGGGGTCCGGCCACCACCAGGCGCAGCTCCACCGCTGCTCCCATAGAAATGAATGGGAGCATACTGCGCATGCACGGCCCCCGCTCCCATTCATTTCTATGTAGCCAACGGCTATTTTCGCCGGCCCCATAGAAATGAATGGAGGGCGGCTGCGCATGCGCAGTGCGCCCTCCTTTACTTTGGGGGCTCCGCTCTCAATATAGGTGTGGGTCCCAGCGGTGGGACCCACACCTATAAGACAATGGGGGCATATCCTAGAGATATGCCCCCATTGTCTAAGATGAGAATAACCCTTTAATCTTGCCTCTGACAGACAATTATATTTCCGACATTACCTCCTGGTATTGAGTCTGCCCAGTGACGTAACTACCATGGCTGCAGACCATGCGACTGCTATGGGGCCCAGGGCAAGAGGGGGCCCAATCTTAGTTAGGATTATCTCCTCTTCTACTGGAGGTGAAAACTTGATCAGGACTCTACCCTCTAAAGGAACAACTTTTAGCAAATGAGGCAGTGGAAAAATGGCCCAAGGGTCATTGAAAAGGGTTTAGGTAGAAACCCTTCTGTCTTGTGTGGGGGGCCTGGTTTGATCCTTGCTATGGGGCCCTTACTTCTCTATGTACGTCACTGAGTCTGCCTGTTTTTTTACTCTGTGATTACTAGTGCATCTCAATAAATTAGACATGGAGTGCACATCATATAGGTGGTGGAGGCATACACAGAAGGGGGTGGAATCTCAGAAAAAGGGGCATGTTGTTTATGTTGCCAAGTATGCCACAGTATGGAGCACACTGCACTGAAAATTCTTCCTGGTTTACTCAAAATATCCTCCGATATGTTGTGGAGGAGGGCCTCATGTAAGTTTGGGACTCCCAAAGAATGCAGTGCTCCATTCTCCTGGAACCCTTAATCTGTCCCTACCTTTGATAAATGTCCTTTGGCACAAAAAATCTTATTTATCAAAAGTGACATAACTGTGAATTTAAAATCTGTGTTTAGGAAAAAAGAGTGAGTATGTTCATTGTTGGCACAGCTTCTGCATGGAAACTGCTTTGGGTATTCCTGTTGAATGGGGTACATGCACACCAACTGTGGCAAAAATCTGAGGGTTAACAGCAAATTCATGTTGGATTTTTCTGACATATATTTCAGCCCTATAAACATACTCTGACCCTTTTTCCTCTCTAGTGGTATAATTAATACTACATAGGGGCAGCATGTTTGTGTGTGTATATCATTGACTTTCTTGCTATAATGGTAACTGTCAATAGATGGGATATATTAAGCAGAAAGTGAACAATCAGTTCTTGAAGTTAATGTGATGGAAGCAGGAGAAATAGGCACGTATTTATCTTATGCACTTATATAGCGCTACTATATTTCACAGCACTGTACAGACATTAGTATCACACTGTCCCCAATGGGGCTCACAATTCCCTATCAGTATGTCTTTGGAGTGTGGGAGGAAACCCACGCAAACATGGGGAGAACACAATATATGCATGCAGATGTCAGGGCCGGACTGGCCGTCTGGCACTTCTGGCAAATGCCAGAAGGGCCGCTGCCCTCTGTGGGCCGGTCCCGTCCCCCTTGCAGGGCCGCACCGCCAATTAGCCAGGTGCGGCGCGGCCCTGCGCACAGATAGGGGCGGCGGCGGGGCAGAGGGAGATGAGCGCTTCCATTGTGGAAGCGCTCATCTCCATAGTCATCTGTATCGCCGTCCTCAGGACGGCGATACAGATGCCTGTATTGTACTGCGGGGCAGGGGAGGGAGAGGCGTCTCCCCTGCCCGTTCCTCTGATAGGCTGCAGGAACTAGGCCTGCAGCCTATCAGAGGCTGGCTCAGGTGGCGCGATGACGTCATCATGCCGCCTGAGCCGTACAGCACGGGACACAGGCCGGAAGAGGCCTTCATCGCATCGCTGCCAGCCTGATGGAGGTAAGTATTAGTGTTAATTTTTTTTTATTGTAGCACGGACCGGAGCTCTATTGGGGGCACTGGGGGCATTTTACTGGCACAATGGGGCACTGGGGGCATTTTTACTGGCACAATGGGGCACTGGGGGCATTTTTACTGGCACTGGGGGCATTTTTACTGGCACTGTGGGCATCTGTACTGGCACATGGGGCACTGGGGGCATTTGTACTGGCACTGGGGGCATTTTTACTGGCACATGGGGCACTGGGGGCATTTTTACTGGCACTGGGGGCATTTTTACTGGCACATGGGGCACTGGGGACATTTTTACTGGCACTGGGGGCATTTTTACTGGCACATGGGGCACTGGGGGCATTTTTACTGGCACTGGGTACATTTTACTGGCACTGGGGGCATTTTTACTGGCACATGGGGGCACTGGGGGCATTTATACTGGCACTGGGGGCATTTCTTTACTGGCACATGGGGGCACTGGGGGCATTTTTAATATGGCACATGGGGGCATTTTTACTGGCACTGGGGGCATTTTTACTGGCACTGGGGGCATTATTACAGGCACTGGGGCCATTTTTACTGGCACATGGGGGCATTTTTACTGGCACTGGGGGCATTTTTACTGGCACTGGGGCCATTTTACTGGCACATGGGGGGCACTGGGGGCATTTCTTACTGGCACATAGGGCACTGGGGCATTTCTAACTGGCACATGGGGGCATTTCTTACTGGCACTTGGGGGCATTTATTTATGGCATGGGGGCATTATTACAGGCACTGGGGGCATTTCTTACTGGCACATAGGGCACTGGGGCATTTCTTACTGGCACATGGGGGCACTTCTTACTGGCACTGGGGGCATTTCTTACTGGCACTTGGGGGCATTTATTTATGGCATGGGGGCATTATTACAGGCACTGGGCCATTTTTACTGGCACATGGGGGCACTGGGGGCATTTGTTACTGGCACATAGGGCACTGGGGGCATTTCTTACTGGCACATGGGGGCATTTCTTACTGGCACTGGGGGCATTTCTTACTGGCACTTGGGGGCATTTATTTATGGCATGGGGGCACTGGGGGCATTTTTACTGGCACTGGGGGCATTTTTCTGGCACATGGGGGCACTGGGGGCATTTCTTACTGGCACATGATTTTGGGGGGAAACTTCTGGCGCATTATTGGGGCATTTCTTACTGGCACATAATTTGGGGGGCATCTATGGGTGGGGAGCACTTCTTACTGGCACATTATTGGGGTGAAATTTTGGGGGCACTTCTTACTGGCACATTAGAAGAATTATTACTTCTGGGGCACAGTAGGGACATTAGTACTGTTGGGGGCACTATTACTAACAAGTGCACTCTGGCAGAGAATTATTAGTTGGGACTTTGGGGGGCACTATTACTGTGGGGGTCACTATTACTGTGGCGGTCACTATTACTGTGGGGGCACCTGGCACAGTATCAGCGCAGTTATTTCTGGGGGACGTTATGTTTACACTATTACTGTCAGGGACACTATTTGCTGGGCGCAGTTATTTTAGGACACTGTGTGCCAATAATTATTGCAGGGCACTATCTTTGTGGTACTAGTGGCACAGTACTGGGGGTGGTAGGATTATTTGTCCAGAAGACGGGAGGATGATGGAAAAGTAGTAAACTAGAATTTTTTTCTGTCAAACTGCAGAGATGAGAAATGGCTGAAAAATGGCATCTGGTCTGAAAGGAGAAGATGAGGAAAGACAAGAGGAGACGTCACTGGATGTAAGAGGTATGGGGCGCAGTATTATACTGGATTTAAGAGGTATGGGGCGCTGTATTATACTGGATGTACGAGGTATGGGGCGCTGTATTAGGCTACATTCACACGAACATTGTGTTTTGCAGTCTGCAAATTGCGGATCCGCAAAAAAAGGATGATGTTCCGTATGGCATCCGTTTTTTTTTGCAGATCCACTGTACAAACCAAAAGATCCAATCAGCCGACGAACGAGTGTTTTGCTTGTTTGTTGGTTGATTAGGGCCACTTTTACATGGGCCGATTATCGGCACTAGCGTTCCTAGGAATGCTTTTTCGGCCGATAATCGGCCCGTGTTAAAGGACCTTTACACATCAATCTGTGTAATAGGGCCACTGATGAACTGAAAGACTTTTGACATGTCACAGAGACATATCAAAAGTTTTGATCAGTCCGGGTCTGAGTTCTAGACCCATACCCTATCAGGAGATATAGCTTTTCCATCTCTCTCTGCAGGGGGCGGTTTATTTACCTTGTTTGGTGTGGTTTACGTTTATTAAATTATTTTTAGGGCCTCTAAAAGGGTTGGCTGTGACTTTAACCACTTCCAGTCTGCCCATTGACTATAAACGTCCTAGTAGTGGATCTCTATCTCTGAATGGACGTTTTAAAACGTCCTTGAGCTTTGCCCCCTGTGTGCAGCACCTGTACATAGAAGCTCCATGACTCGGCTGCCTCCTGATAGCCAAGAACATGGAGCTTTAACCTGAGACCTTTTTTCCTGGCCTCCAGACTTTTGATCACGCTGTCAAAGCCATCACAAATGCTTGTACTATCTCCCTCTCATTACTGCCGGTCACAGAGCAGTTTACAACCACATATGGGGTGTTTCTGCAAACTTCAGAATCAGGAAGATAAATATTCAGGTTTGATTTGCGGTTTACCCTTGGTATCTTATAGGAAAAATGAATTAAAAATTGAAAATCTGCAAAAAATATATTTATTTTTAAATTTCACCTTCCTTCTGTTTTAATTCTTGTGGGAAATCTAAAGGGTTAACAAACTTTGTAAAAATCAGTTTGGATTACATTGGGGGCTGTAGTTTCTAAAATATGTTCATTTATGGGAGGTTTCTATTATTTAAGCCCCTCAAAGTCACTTTAGAACTGCAAAGGTCCTTTAAAATTAACTATTGGAAATTTTCATGAAAATCTTAAAAACTACATCTAAAATTCGAAGCCTTCTAACGTCCTCAAAAAATAAAATTACATTTCCAAAATTATGCCAACATAAAGTGGAAATATGGTGAATGTTCATTAATAACAATTTTATTAGATATCCCTATGCAACTTAAAAGCAGAGAAATTAATATTTAAAAAATTGTGATTTTTTTTTCCAAAATTTTCAGTAAATTTAGCATTTTTTATAAATAAAGGTAAAATATATTGACTCAAATTTACCATTAACACAAAGTACAATGTGTCACGAGAAAACAGTCTATGAATGGCTTGGATAAGTAAAAGCGTTCCAAAGTTATTACCACATGAAGTGACACATGTCAGATTTGCAAAATTAGGCCTGGTCAGGAAGGGGGTAAATGGCCCGGATGAGAAGTGGTTAAAAAGTTGAGGCATGTGGGCCTCTTTGATTTCAAAATTCCAGGGCTGAATTTCAGTCCAAGTACGGCCCTGGCAGATGTTGTCCTTGGTTGGATTCAAATCTAGGACCCCAGCACTGCAAGGCACCAGTGCTAACCACTGAGCCACAATGCTGCCCTAAGAATATCAGTAAACAGCCAAATTGTGAAGGTTACATAACTGGGTCGTAGTGTCTCCAAAACAGTGGGTCTTGTTGTGTGTTCCTGGTATGTAGTGGTTATATTACTTACAAAGAAAGAAAATTGGCCACAGGATCATGAGCGACCAAGGTTCATTGATACACATTCAGTCCACGGAGGCCCAACCTTACATGACATAAAAGATCTGATGCTAACATCTTGGTGCCTGATACCACAAGACTGTCTCAGAGGTACTTTGGGACCCATGTCTCAGTTAGTTAGATCTGTATTGGTGGCAGAAAGATGACTTGAACAATATTAGGCAGGTGATTTTAATATTATGACTCATCAGTTTGATGCCGTATCTGCTGACTGCTCACTCATTATTTGTTCTTTGATTTGTTAAGCACTTTGCACCATTCTGTACTTACATACTTTTAAAAACTTCAATGAAACTTACCGCATTCTAAAATAAAGAAATGTAATACTTTCTGATTTCTGAAGTGAATTCTACACAGAGATAAAGTATATCGGAAAGATTTGCAGTGTCATGTGTCTTGGACACTCACCTGGTTTTGGCTCCAAACACCGACGAGAAACCACTGACCAAACACTGATCAAATCACTGAAGTGTGAACTAGGCCAGACTGAATGTAGCTTAAAGCCTTATTCACACGTCAGTGTTTGGTCAGTGATTGTCAGCCAAAACCAGGATTGCAGCCTCCACAGACATCAGGTATAAGGGAAAGAGCCACACCTGGTTTTGGCTGAAATTCACTGATGGAAATCACTGACCGAACACCGACTGTGAATAAGACAACACTTTCCACTTGTAATAATTTTATGTGTGAATTAAATTGCTGAGAGAGAAAGTATTATACTGTCAATGCACATATTCATACTTCATATTTATTATACATGACATGCATATAGCTAAATATAACTCTTTTCTAGTGTTACTTAAATTGAAAGGCTCTATATTGCTACCTGGTGGTTACTGTAGAACTGCAACGTTTGCTCCTCATCCAGTGAAATCTGTCTGGTTCTACCTAAGAAGTTGTATTATGTTAATATGGAAAATAACGATTCTGAATTTGTGCAGTGTTTAATTACTGTGTCAAACTTTCTAACCTTTTATCTTCAGTTTCTGATCTTAACTTTTAAGCAGGGCATACACATTAGATCTGTGTCTGCTGAGAATGCTGATTTAAGTGGGTTCAGGCCAACAATCTAATGTGTATGGGGCCTCCTGACTCTCCCCTGATGGCTGATTTTTGTGGAGATAAGAATCAGGCATGTTGGATTTCAACTACCCGATTCTTTTCTTCGCAGGGCATAAGCTACTGTTAGAGGTGTCTGGCAGTGGCTTTCCCCCGTCTCTCCATTCATTACATGTGCATTCTTGGCTAAGCCAACCACGCATATGTATGGGAGGATCAGGAGAAATAGCTGGAGGCTGAAATTATGTTCACCCGACTTTGCAGTTAAAGGGGTTTTCCCATGATCAACACTTATTCCCTACAGCATAAGTGTCCGAACAGGGGTCCGACAGCTGGGAATCCCATCAATCAGACACTTAATAATAATAATAATATTTATTTATATAGCGCCAACATATTCCGCAGCGCTTTACAAAATCATAGGGTTCATGTACAATACAAAAATAACTGGCTTATATACAAAAACTATAAACACTAGGAGTGAGGGCCCTGCTCGCAAGAGCTTACAATCTATGAGGAATTGGGGGTGACATATAAGGTAGTTGATTGTGATAAGTAGGATTCAAGCCATTATTGTACTGGGAGTGTGCCGGCCGATCTGCTTCGGGTTTGGAACTGTTATGCCCCTTTCACACGAGCGGGAGACTCGCATGTCTCCCGCAACGCATCTTCAGGGCTGGACTCGGCATGGACAGGGATCGCATAGCATTATATGCGATCCCAGTCAGTGCCGGAGTCCAGCCCTGTAGATGCGTTGCGGGAGACATGCGAGTCTCCCGCTCGTGTGAAAGGGGCATAAGAGGATCGAGTTCAGGCCAGAGGAGATGGTGGGGGAGAGGTTTAGTCAGGGAAAGGTCATTTTAGGAAGTAAATCCCTAGCCTGCAGGCACTCTAAAGTGAATGTAAACCTCAAAACAGTATTTTTAAAATCTAAATTGGTCCATACATATGTGCTAATTACTTTTTGAACTTAATAATAACCCTGTACCCTGTAGACCTCAACCTAATGGTGACTACAGTGTGATTCCAGGCTCATGCCCACCTACATCTGCCTTCTATGCGCCACTTACCCACCCTGTTGTCCCATGCAGCGAGCTGTCTGTGTCCACCCTTGCTTGCTTCCTGCATGCTTGTTCACATAGGGCATGCACCCCCGAGCTCTTTAAATGTCATCGGCACAGGCTACTTTGTCGCCATCCAAAGGCATCGTACCCTGGGCTATTACCTATGGGAATTTGCCTGACCTCCCATGCCCAACCTCTTCCTTGCTACTGGACTGACTCTGTGCTTCCTCTCCTGACTTCTGCCTGATCACTGTAGTGACCCTGTATCGCCTGCCATAACCTATTGCCTGCCTACTGTCCTAATCTCAGCTTGCCCACTGACCATGCTTTTGCCTGTCCCCTTTTTGCCACGTATCGGTGTCTCTTGACCTGCCTGGGTCAGCAGTGTCTGAATGGAGACTACTCCTAAAAGCAGCAGCTTTTGGCCCATGCAGCGAAGTCCAGATCCCTGTACGGGGTGAGAGGGTAAAAATCAACCTTGATACCAAACCAAATCTGTTCAGTGGCACAGCGGTCCACACTCGTTGCGGGGTTGGTGTTGTCTCATCACAGACAATGGGGGCATATTGCTAGGATATGCCCCCATTGTCTGATATGGTACAGCCGCCCTCCATTCATTTTCTATGGGGCCGCCGAAAATAGCTGAGCCAGGCCCATAGATGTGAATGGCAGTGGTGTTTGGACTTTTAGCATGACAGACAGGTTTTGTGTGTACTAATAGGACAGCGGACATTTTATTTCTCTTGATGATTGCTCCCTAGGCAAAACGAGCTGTCATAACTAATGAAAGGTATTTGGGAATATATTTATAATAAAGTAACATTTAAGTATTTTCAGTAATTTTATTTTCTTAATTCCCAAAGAACCCATTTAACCACTTCCCGTCCGCCCATTGACTATAAACGTCTGGGAAGTGGTTATCTATCTCTGAATGGACGTTTCTGAACGTCCATTCAGAGATAGCAGAGCACGCTAATCGTGCAGCTGCACAGTGGGGTACCTGCTGTCAGTGACAGCAGAGTACCCCAAAGAGAAGGCAGGGACCGTTCCCAGGGGTCCCTGCCTTCTAGATCGCTGTATACACAGCGCTCAATGAGCGCTGTGTATACAGATCAGGAAGTGCTATTGTGCTTCCTGTTCCAGCCCGGCGGTCACGTGATCGCCGGGGCCGGGAGGGTGCAGGAGCTGCCGGGTCTCTCATAGACCCGATCAGCCCTGCACTGAGGCTGTACAGCATAGTATTATGCTGTACAGCCTCTCTGGGGATGTATTTCCCCTGTAACTGGGGCTACTATGTCAGCCCCAGTTACAGGAGAAATCAAGTGTAAAAAAAAAATAAAAAAATAAGTGAAGTTAAATGTCCCCCTGAGGTCTTGTATGACCTTATGGGGGACACAAAGTGTAAAAAAAAAGTATTATAAAAAAAAAATCACATATATATATATGAAAAAATAATTCCCCCCCCCCCAAATATTTCATTAAAAAAGTTACAAATAAAAATAAATAAGATAGACATATTTGGTATCACCACGTCCGAAACGACCGGCTCTATAAAAATATCACATGATCTACCCCATCAAGTGAACTGCGTAAAAAAAATCTAATAAAAATTATGCCAAAACAGCTTTTTTTGTCGCATCACCTACCAAAAAACATAATATCAATCAAAAAGTCGTATGCATCCCAAAATGATAGCAATAAAAACGTCACCTCATCCCGCAAAAAATGAGCCCCCACACAAGATCATAGCCCGAAAAATGAAAAAAAATGGCTCTTAAAAAATTGCAACACAAAAACATGATTTTTTTTCTAAAAATGCTCTTATTGTGTAAAACGTAAAAAAAAATAGACATATTTGGTATCGTTGCGTCTGTAACAACTGGCTCTACAAAAGAAAAAAAAAAAGAAAGAAAAATGCCCCTAAACTGCTTTTTTTTTTTAGTTAACCTCCCAAAAATTAGATTAAAAAGTGATCAGAAAGCCAGATGTACCCCAAAATGGTGCCAATAAAAAGCACAGCTTGTCTCGCAAAAAATAAGACCTCACGCAGCTCAGTCCACAAAAAAATTAAAAAGTTATCACTCTTACAAAACATGACAAAAAATTCCATGTTAGAAAATGCAGATGCTGCTCCTCCCCTTCTGAGCCCTGGCGTATCCCCAAATAACAGTTTACGACCACATGTGGGGTGTTTCTGCAAACTGCAGAATCGGGGTAATAAATATTGAGTTTTGTTTTTTTGTTAACCCTTGATGTGTTACAGGGAAAAAAATGATTAAAATGGAAAATCTGCAAAAAAAGTGAAATTTTGAAATTTCACATCTATTTTGCTTTAATTCCTGTGGAGTACTTAAAGGGTTAACAACATTTCTAAAACCAGTTTTGAATAGTTTGAGGGAGTAGTTTCTAAAATGGGGTCATTTATGGGTGGTTTCTATTATGTAAGCCCACAAACTGACTTCAGAACTGAACTGGTCCTTAAAAAAGGTTGATTTTGCAAATTTGCAAAAATTGGGTCTAAAATTCTAAACCTTCTACTGTCCTAAAAAAATAAAATGACACTACCAAAATGATGCCAACATAAAGTAGACATATGGGGAATGTAAATTAAAAAGGATTTTATGGGGCATCACTATCTGTCTTAAAAGCAGAGAGATTGAAATTTAGAAAACAGTGAATTTTTTCAAATTTCCGTTAACTTTTGGATTTTTTAATAAATAAAATTAAAACTTATCGACTCAAATTTACCATTAACTTGAAGTACAATGTGTCACGAGAAAGCAATCTCAGAATCGCTTGGATAAGTAAAAGCGTTCCAAAGTTATTACCACATGAAGTGACACATGTCAGATTTGCAAAATTAGGCCTGGTCAGGAAGGGGGGAAATGGCCCAGATTTGAAGTGGTTAATATAAGTCAAGCTGTGACTGCAACCAGAGAGGGAAGGGGAAAAGTGACTCAAGTAGAGCATCACACATTACAGTATTTAATGCAACGCCGCTGTATCTTCCTGTCACACAGATGAAAACATCAGACGTTGATGGGAACGAGCCTTCCTAGCATCATGGCTAGACCACCTCCCCGATGCCGGAGATGCAGCGGTGGCTGTGCGGGCTTCAGATGCGACGCGGGTGCCGGGGAGAGAGGTAAGTACATTGTGTGTGAGGAGCCCGGGCATATGGAGGGGCATTTCAGGGGTAGCATAACCCCTTTACGACAATATTTTTTATTTAATGTTCAATGGTTTAGAACCATCCGTAGGGACCACGGCATGGAAGGGGTTAACAGGGAGGAAGCTCCCTCCCTCATCGGGCGCTGCGGTGCGCTGGCAGCGCACCAATGGTGTGGCCAGAAGAGGGGGAGGGAGCTTCCTCCCCCTCCCATCGGGACGCTGCTCTGCTGTGGCAGCGTCCCGATGGTTACCATGGCAATTGGACACCATCCGGCTTGCCATGGTATATCAAGCCTGACCAGGCTCCTGCTAAAGGCAGGAGCCTGATCAGGCTTACTGTAAAGTAAAAATACACTGCAGTACACTATATAGTGTACTGCAGTGTATTATAGAGACATCAGATCCACTGGATCTTCAAGAACCAAGTGGGTCTGAGTCAAAAAAGTGTAAAAAAAAAAAAAAGTGTAAAAAAAAAAAGAAAAACGTAAAAAAAATCATTTTTTTCCATATATGCACATTTATAACTGAGTAAAAATAAATAAAATAATAAAATACCCTAGACATGTTAGGTATCGCCGCGTCCGTAACAACCTGCTCTACAAAAATTTCACATGACCTAACCCCTCAGATAAACACAGTAAAAAAAATAAAATAAAAACTATGTCAAAAAAGCCATTTTTTGTCACCTTACATCACAAAAAGCGTAATACCAAGCGATCAAAAAGGCATATTCTCCCCAAAATAGTACCAATCTAACCATCATCTCATCCTGCAAAAAATTAGCCCCTACCTGAGACAATCGCCCAAAAAATAAAAAAACTACAGCTCTCACACTATGAAGACACTAAAACATGATTTTTTTTTGTTTCAAAAATGATATTATTGTGTAAACCTTAAATAAATAAAAAAAGTACACATGTTCGGTATCGCCACGTCCGTAACAACCTGCTCTACAAAAATCTAACATGACCTAACCCCTCAGGTGAATGCAGTACAAATTAATAAATAAAAGCTGTGCCAAAATTACCAATTTTTTGGGTCACCTTGCCCCAAAAAGTGTAATAATGAATAATCAAAAACTCAAACATATTTACCCAAAAATGGTACCAATAAAAATTTCAACTCTTCCTGCAAAAAATAAGCCCCTACACAAGACAATCGGAAGAAAAATAAAAAGGATATGGCATTCAAAAAATGGAGACACAAAAACATAGTTTTTCTCAAAAATGCTTTATTATGTAAAACTGAAACAAACAAAGAAAGTAGACATATTTGATATCATCGCGTCCGTGACAACCTGCTCTATAAAAATACCACATGATCTAACCTGTCAGATCAACATTATAAAAAACAAAAAAGAAATACAGTACCAAAACATCCATTCTTCGGCTACCTTGCCTCCCAAAAAAAATAATATAGAGCGATTAAAAATCATATGTACCCCAAAATAGTACCAATAAAACTGTCATCTTATCCCGTAGTTTCCAAAATGGGGTCACTTTTTGATTGTTTGTACTATAGGGTGCATCTGGGAGCTTCAAATGGGACATGGTGTCTAAAAACCAGTCCAGCAAAATCTGACTTCAAAAAACCATACGGCGCTCCTTTCCTTCTGCGCCCTGCCATGCGCCCATACAGCAGTTTACTACCGCATGAGGTGTGTTTCTGTAAACAGCAGAATCAGAGTAATAAATATTTGAGTTTTGTTTGGCTGTTAACCTCAGATGTGTTAAAGAAAAAATGGACTAAAATGGTAAATCTGCCAAAAAAGTGAAATTTAGAAATTTCATCTCCATTTTCCTTTAATTCTTGTGGAATACCTAAAGGGTTAACAAAGCTTATAAAATCGGTGTTAAGTAACTTGAGGAGTGTAGTTTCCAAAATGGGATCATTTATGGGGGGGTTCTACTACGTGAGCCCCACAAAGTGACTTCAGACCTAAACTGGTCCTTAAAAAGTGGGTTTTGTAAATTTTCTTTAAAAATTTAAGAATTGCCTCTAAAATTCTAAGCCTTCTAACGTCCCAAAAAAATAAAATGACATTTACAAAATGATGCAAACATAAAGTAGACATATGGGGAATGTTAAATAATAAATAGATATCACTTTCAATTTTAAAAGCAGAGAAATTGAAATTTTGAAAATTGTGAATTTTTCAAAATTTTTTGTAAAGTTGGGATTTTTTCATAAATAAAGGTGACATATATTGACTCAAATTTATGACTGCCATGAAGTACAATGTGTCACGAGAAAACAATCTCAGAATGGCTTGGATAAGTAAAAGTGTTTCAAAGTTATCACTACATAGAGTGATACATGTCAGATTTTCAAAAATAACTCTGGTCACGAAGGTGCAAAATGGCCTGGTCATTAAGGGGTTAAAGGGATTTTCTCCCAGCTCACCAAGCACAGCACCATCCATTGTACAACAGCTGTGGTTGCTATAGCAGCTTAGCCTCATTCTCTTCAATGGGACTGAAATGTGCCTAGGCCACCTCACATAAATGTGACATCACATAGCCTAGACTAAGCTGTCAGAAGGCTGTAGCATGAGGGCAATGTAAGGTACTTCACAGGTTACAAAGAATTTCCATGGTAATATATTTTCATATATGTCCCCTTTTAAGTAAGTATTGTGTTCAAAATTAAAGGGTTATACTCATTTTAGACAATGGGGGCATATCGCTAGGATATGCCCCCATTGTCTTATAGGTGCGGGTCCCACAGCTGGGACCCGCACCTATATCCAGAACGGAGCACCCGAACTGAATGGGGGCGCACTGCGCATGCGCAGCCTCCCTCCATTCATTTCTATGGGGCCGCCGAAAATAGCCAAGCGCTGGCTCGGCTACTTCCGTCGGCTCCATAGAAATGAATGGGAGCGGCGGCCGCGCTTGTGCGCTGCGCTCCCATTCATTTCTATGAGCGCAGCGGGGAGCTCCCCGCTCTGTTCTGGATATAGGTGCGGGTCCCAGCGGTGGGACCTGCACCTATAAGACAATGGGGGCATATCCTAGCGATATGCCCCCATTGTCTAAGATGAGAATGCCCCTTTAAATTTGCAATGCTTATCATTGCCAAAATTCTTATAACTATCACCATCTTCACTGACATTTAAAATATTGGTTGGGAAACTCTTTATACACTTTAAAGGATGCAATAAGATGAATTCCAAAATTCAACAGTACCAAGACAAACCATACTGCTAAAAAACACATAGCGCTACCTGAATATTGTCAAACCCAATACACCTAGTTATCTCTTGAATGGGGCATGGTGAAATATAACATGTTGGATCCTTGTTTCCCATTGCAGCTGCTGAAAGTGGGTTATAAGGCTTCTCCCATAAATAGTAGATCTTTACCTGATCATCTAATGTGTATGATGACAAGTAAAAACCACTAGTTTAGTTAAGGTGCCTCTGAGAACTATGCTCAATGGACTTATGCCTTATTCACACAGAATTAATTTCCATCAGTGATTGTCAGCCAAAACAAGGAGGGAAACCTACACAGACAAAAGGTATAAGGGCTCTTTTACATGAGTGGATTCAGTCCGAGAAATCCGCAGCATGTAGGAGAGCCAAGCCCCGTTCTGGACATAAGAGACACGGAGCATTAACATGATTGATAATGCTCCGTGCCTCTCTGTGATCTTTTTACTACAAAATCAGTGACAACTTTATCTCACTGTGATTTTGTAGTAAAAAGATCACAGAGAGGCTCTTCTGTCCAGAACGGGGCTTGGCTCTCCTACACGCTGCAGATTTCTCGGACTGAATCCGCTCATGTAAAAGAGCTGTAAGGGAAAGATCTGCACCTGTTCTTTGTTTACAGCCACACCTGGTTTTGGCTAAAAATCACTGATAGAAATCACTGACAAATCCGCAAAACATGGATACCGGCCGAGTGCATTCTGCATTTTGCAGAACGGAAAGGCCGACCCCTAATAGAACAGTACTATCCTTCTCTGTAATAGCATGATGAACAACAGGGTTTTATTCAGAAATAACAGCACAACATAAGGCTCCATTCACACGTCCTGTTTTTCTTTCCTGATTCGATCCTGATTTTTTCAGGACCCATTGAAATGAATGGATCCAGATCAGGATCAGGATCAAATCAGGAAAGAAAAACAGGACGTGTGAATGGAGCATAAGAATATAACTTTCAGTGAAATCAGAATCTCAGCATATCTGCTTCTGGCTTTCTCTCATCTCTCTCTCTCTGTACATGTGCAGCAAGTCTCCGCCGCTTCCTGCCTTTTCTTTTTAGCAGTACTTTATTAACAATATAACACTGTGTCTGGAAACAAGCAATCACACAATGTAGTAGTTGAAGTACACAGAACAATACCCTGTAACAGTGGTATACTAAGGGGGGGGGGACCACCCTGGGTGCCTGCTCTCAGGGGGGTGCCAGAAGCAATGAAATGGAAGGGCTCATTACTGGAGCGCAGGGAGCTGCGGTCCTGTCACTCATCACTCAGCTCCCAGCGCTCCTCCTCTTCTCCAAGTCGGGGGCGCTCTGAATGGTGAAGCAGGAAGACTTCTCCCTGCTCCACCATTCAGTCTGCAGGCACAGATCGCGCTGCCGGCAGGTGTGGGCGGAGCCTACAGCCCGGGAATGTGCATAAGCTCCACCCAGACAGTGCTGCAGAGCGATTTGCGCCTGCAGGGAAGAGAGGACGGTAAGCTTCAGGAACTGGACAAGATGAGTAGGTATTGTGTTTTGTTTTGTTTTTTTTTTTACTATGGAGGGGGCACAGAGGACTTTATTACTATGGAGGGGGCACAGAGGACTTTATTACTATGGAGGGGGCACAGAGGACTTTATTACTATGGAGGGGCACAGAGGACTTTATTACCATGGAGGGGGCAGAGAGGACATTACTAATGTGAAGGGGGCACAATGGGCATTTCTACTATGGAGAGGACACAGAGCCAGAGGGCATTACTACAATGAAGGGGGCACAGATGGCATTATTACTGTGAAGGGGGCACAATGGGCATTATTACTGTGAAGGGGAACAGGGGGCATTATTACTGTGAAGGGGTCACAGGGGACATTATTACTATGGACGGGGCACAGAGGACTTTATTAAGGAGGGGACACAAAGGTCTTTATTACTATAGAGGGGGCACAAAGGACTGTATTACTATGGAGGGCGCACAGAGGGTTTTATTACTATGAAGGGGCACAGAGGGCATTAGTACTCTGGAGGGGGCACAGAAGGAGGCACAATGGGCATTTCTACTATGGAGGGGGCACAGAGCCAGAGAGCATTACTACAATCAAGGGGGCATAGTAGGCATTATTACTGTGAGGGGGGCACAAAGAGGGCATTACAACTGTGAAAGGGGCACAATGTGGACATAACTACTGTGAGGGGGCACACATCTGTACATAATTAGGCCCCATTCACACGTCCTGTTTTTCTTTCCTGATTCGATCCTGATCTGGATCCATTCATTTCAATGGGTCCTGAAAAAATCAGGATCGAATCAGGAAAGAAAAACAGGACGTGTGAATGGGGCCTTACTGTGAAGGTAATTACTAAAAAAACATTTTGGCTTAGGCTAAAAAAAACTGCCAGAAAAAGCCTTTTGCCCAAAATGAAACACATCATATGGTTTACCTGTGTGTTTTTTTTTTTTTTTTTTTTACCTTTTTCCCTATAGAGAAGTCTATGGGAAAATGCATGGAAAAAATGCCACATTCAATGCTTGCTGTGATTTAAAAAAAAACATGAAATTGTCTTAAAACTCCACCCATTGTTTGTATGTAGCATGTAACACCTTGCAGTTTTTGCTGGGAAAAAATTCTAGCTACAGATGTCAGCTGAAAGTCTATGGTAATTATGAAATGCAGGACACAGATTTTTTTTGCAGCTTAGTATTTTTTGTGTATGATGTTTTTTAATAATGAAGAATGTTGAAGTAAAGAAAAAAACACTGAAAAATCGCCATGTACATGTTTTGAAAAAAAAAAAAACAACACTAATAATATGCCATGAAGAGTTTTTGAGGAGTTTTGCAGTTTTGGGCCTCCCTTTTCACTTTTTTGTTGTAGCGTTTTTTAAAACACGCCAGCTCCAAATGTTACATAGAAGTCTAAGGAAAATATTAAATGCAGCATACACAAGCTCTTTTTTGTAGTGGCCTTTTATGGATCTTGAGGCGCATTTTTTGGGTCGGTCTTCTTTTGTAATCACTTCATGCTCTGAGTCTAGCATTTTCTTCCCTCATTAACTGGTGTTTTTGGCCACAGACATTCATAAATTTTTTTTCAACCTTCTTAAAATAAACCCAAAACTCTAGTGTCTGGGCTGTTTCACAGGAGCGAGTCCATTGCGGGAATCACGCTCCACATGTGAGCGCGATCCTCTGTTCTGGACATGCAGAAGCGCACAGCATTATCATGAGTTAAAATGCTGTGTTCCTCTGCTTGATCTTATTTCTACAGAATCATACTGACAGCTTTATGTCACTGTGATTCTGTAGGAGTAAAGTCAGAAGCATATAGCATTATAAATCATGATAATGCCGGGAGCTTCTGGAAGTCCAGAATGGAAGATCACACTCACACACGGAGCGTGATTCCTGCGATAGATTCGCTCGTGTGAAAGGGGCCTAAGAACGCCACCTTGGCTCAGATTTACTAAATCCTAGTCCTGCACCAGATTTACCACAGTGACTTAGGGTGGATGATAAATGTGGGGAGGGATAGACACTTTTAACTACCTCTATACCAAGTATTGGTTGGCTTACTTTGAGAGATAATTTTGTGCCAGAATTGTGATTTAAGGGAAAGAGAAGCTCTGTCCTTGCTGCTTAGCCCCACCCCTTTTCAGAAGAGATTAAAAAGTGCAGAAATCAATTTGTCTCACTTTTTAGTCAGAATCTAGAGGCATACACATTAGTAGCTCTTGGTATTTAAATAGTCAAAAATACCTGGAAAACTGCTACAAAAATGCTGATCTACTCAGACATGTTCTTAGGCCATTTTTGCCAAATAAACTGCATACAACACAGAAATATGTGTGGCAGAAGAATAAGGATGGGGTCACATTCACCTATAGCTTTTTAATAGTGTATTTGTGTAGATTTGCATTTTTTGCATCTGCAGGTTTTGGAGCATTATGTGCAGTAAAAACACCATCTCCAGATGCTAGTTGAAATATGAAATGCAGAACACACAGGGGATCATTTATCAAACTGGTGTAAAGTAGAACTGTCTCAGTTGCCCATAGTAACCAATCAGATCTCATTTTTCATTTTCTAAAGGAGCTGTGAAAAATGAAAGGTGGAATCTGATTGGTTGCTATGGGCAATTAAGCCAGTTCTACTTTACACCAGTTTGATAAATGACCACCACAATCTTTTTTTTAAAACTGTTTTTGTTAAAGGGAGTCTGTCACCTCATTTTCACCTATATAACTAACAGCAGTGCCCCACAGACGATTGCACACACATCTCAGACATACCTGTGTGCACTGTGTGTCTGTATAAGGCCCCTTTCACACGAGCGAGATTTCCGCGCAGGTGCAATGCGTGATGCGAACGCATTGCACCAGCACTGAATCCTGACTTATTCATTTCAATGGGTCTTTTCACATGAGCGATGTTTTTCACGCATCAGTTCGCCGTTGCGTGAAAATCGCAGCATGTTCTATATTCTGTGTTTTTCACACAGCCCTGGCCACATTGAAGTGAATGGCTCTGCGTGAATAACCCATTGCGTGCGGATGCAATGCGTGATTCACTGATGGTTGCTAAGAGATGTTGTTTGTAAACATTCAGTTTTTTATCACACGTGTAAAAAACACATCAAAATGCATTGCACCCGTGCGGAAAAAACTGAACGAACGTACGCAATCGCAGTCAAAACTGAGTGCGATTGTGTGTGGATGCGTGCGCATTTTCCGCCCGTATGAAAGGGGCCTTACACGTCCAGAAAAAGCACTTTTATTCTGCAGGAAAACAGCTCCCAAGTGCCTGGCTCTGCTGCTGCTGCAAACCAGACTGAAGAGGGGAAGGCAGCTTTAGCTGCTCATATCTTGGGATTAGTAGCAGATAGAAAAATGGTTCTGAACTTCTTTGAAAGCGGACATTCCAAGCTTTCAAATGAAAATCACAGCATTATATCCAGTATATCAGAAGATATAGCTGTTAGAAATCGAGTTGGGAGAGAAAGCTGTTTTTAGTTTCACTTTCAGCCGGGCACTTGGGAGCTGTTTTCCTGCAGAATAAAAGTGCTTTTTCTGGACATGTAATACAGACACAAAGTGCACACAGGTATGTCTGAGATGTGTATGCAATCTTCTGTGGGGCACTGCTGTTAGTTATATAGGTGAAAATGAGGTGACAGACTCCCTTTAATTAGATGGTGTTTTCTGATAATTTTTTTTAATTACATTTTCTATTTTGATATCTCCTCTATAGGGAAAAAATCATCAGAAAAAAAAAATTGGTTCTCTAGGATGTTTAGAAAAAAAAACAGCTGAAAAAAATCATAAAAATGCATTAAAAAACTAGCAGTTTCTGTGGCTTTTTTTTGTATTAAACCAAAAAAATTAGTGCAACTTCATGTGTGTAGGCACCGTGAAATTTTCCACTGGGTTTTCAGTCACTTGTGAACCCAGCATACAGCGTTTGCTACTCTATTGGTGTTTCCTGTCAATGAAAGCTATTTAGGTCTATGGGCACTCTGGCATATTGAAGGGTACAGCTTATTTTGTGTTTCCGAACATTATCATTACCCAGGCAGAAGAAGATTGTACTGACCTCGGCCAGGCGTGTTGTCATGTAAACCTGATTTGTTTTGCTCAAGTGTAAAATGGAATGATGCAAATCCTTTATACTGGAATAGATGGTTAAGGTAAAATGGGTATTCATCTTTATCCAATGTCAAACCAGAGTAATGTGCTTAGATACATTCTGCAGATGACATCAGTTCTGCCATACATTTACAGGTTCTAATTAAAATCTGTTATATTACACTCTGTCCTGTAGCTTGGTGGCCTTACCTGACAGATTTAGAGTTGTATACACCAACACACAAGATTTACACTTTAATCATAGACACACAATGAATCACTGACAAGCCAGTAGTTCCTGCAGTTCCTTCTAAAAAAAGAGAGCCATAGATATACACGCTCATTTGCCATTCAATCTCCTCATCAGGCAGATTAGTTGCCAGGGTACCACAGCTCTCCCAATAAATCATTTTCATGGAAAATTCCCTTGAAGGGTTCTTGAATTTTGCTTATGTGGTTTTTGTTTCTTTTCGGTCACCTGCATTTTTTTTTCTAAACTGCTGTGTGAACTGTGTGTTTTTGTGGCTTTTTTCCTTATAGTTAGGGCTCATTCACATGAGCGTTTGTGCCCTGTGTTGTGCACTGCAAATAGCCATCCGCAATGCACGGGTACCGGCCAAATGCACACCGTTTGGCAATTCACTTAAATGGATCCATGATCAGCAGGATACGTTCTGCGCCACAAAAAAAAAATAGAACATGAGCGCAGGATCCAAAATCCCACTGAAGAGCTTCATGGTGCCTCCGCTCCATATCTTGAGGATTGCGGACCTATGAAGTTAATGGGTCTGCGTCCATGATATGGAGTGCATTTGGCCAGTGCCCATACAGTGGGGAAAAAAAGTATTTAGTCAGCCATCAAATGTGCAAGTTCTCCCACTTAAAAAGATGAGAGAGGCCTGTAATTGACATAATAGGTAGACCTCAACTATGAGAGACAAAATGAGAAAACAAATCCAGAAAATCACATTGTCTGATTTTTAAAGAATTTATTTGCAAATTATGGTGGAAAATAAGTATTTGGTCACCTACAAACAAGCATGATTTCTCACAGACCTGTAACTTCTTCTTCAGAGGCTCCTCTGTCCTCCACTCATTACCTGTAGTAATGGCACCTGTTTGAACTTGTTATCAGTATAAACGACACCTGTCCACAACCTCAAACAGTCACACTCCAAACTCCCCTATGGTGAAGACCAAGGAGCTGTTGAAGGACACCAGAAACAAAATTGTAGACCTGCACCAGGCTGGAAAGACTGATTCTGCAATAGGCAAGCAGCTTGGTGTGAAGAAATCAACTGTGGGAGCAATAAATAGAAAATGGAAGACATACAAGACTACTGATAATCTCCCTCGATCAGGGGCTCCACACAAGATCTCACCCCGTGAGGGCAAAAAGATCACAAGAGCTGTGAAAAAAATCCCAGAACCACACGGGGGGACTTAGTGAATGAGCTGCAGAAAGCTGGGACCAATGTAACAAAGGCTACCATCAGTAACACACTACGCCGCCAGGATCCTGCAGTGCCAGACGTGTCCCCCTGCTTAAGCCAGTACATATCCGGGTTCCAGAAGAGTATTGGGAGAATGTCATATGGTCAGATGAAACCAAAGTAGAACTGTTTGGTAGAAACACAACTCGTCGTGTTTGCAGTAGAGTGAATGCTGAGTTGCATCCAAAGAACACCATACCTACTGTGAAGCATGGGGGTGGCAACATCATGCTTTGGGCTGTTTCTCTGCAAAAGGGACCAGGACGACTGATCTGTGTACATGAAAGAATGAATGGGGCCATGTATCGTAAGATTTTGAGTGCAAACCTCCGTCCATTAGCAAGGGCACTAAAGATGAAACGTGGCTGGGTCTTTCAGCATGACAATGATCCCAAGCACACCGCCAGAGCAACGAAGGAGTGGCTTCGCAAGAAGCATTTCAAGGTCCTGGAGTAGCCTAGCCAGTCTCCAGATCTCAACCCCATAGAAAACCTTTGGAGGGAGTTGAAAGTCCCTGTTGCCCAGTGACAGCCCCAAAACATCACTGCTCTAAAGGAGATCTGCATGGAGGAATGGGCCAACATACCAGCAACAGTGTGTGCCAACCTTGTGAAGACTTACAGAAAACGTTTGACCTCTGTCATTGCCAACAAAGGATATATAACAAAGGATTGAGATGAACTTCTGTTATTGACCAAATACTTATTTTCCACCATAATGTGCAAACAAATTCTTTAAAAATCAGTCAATGTGATTTTCTAGATTTGTTTTCTACCTATGATGTCAATTACAGGCCTCTCATCTTTTTAAGTGGGAGAACTTGCACAATTGCTGGCTGACTAAGTACTTTTTTTTCCCACTGTATATTGTGGACCCGCTGTTTGCAGTCTGCATTACGGGCATGGGGCACACATGTGTGCATGAGCCCTTAAAGAGATGTAAAACACTCTAGGCATAGCATGCTGTGTTTTTTTAAAAGAAGGCAGAAAGACAAAAAATATCACCTAATATAGTTTAAAAAAGCTATTCTGTGCAGCCACTAAATGTGGCCCATCAAGTGTATTATTTTAAACAGGAACACTTTAACCTGGTAACAACCATGTACTTCTCTGAATTAGTAAGACATTGAAGAGGTAAATTGTGTTGTTTCAAAATCTGGACAACCCCATAAATGTCTTAAGGATATGCCATGAATATTGACCACTTAAAGGGGTTCTCCAGGAATTAAGAAAATAAAATTACTGAAAATACTGAAAGATTACTTTAATGAAAGGAATTTGGGAATATATTTTTAATTGTTAAAATGGTTCATTTTATCTGGGGAGCAATCATCAGGGGAAGTAAAATGGCTGCCGTCCTATTAGTACACACAAAACCTGTCCTAATCACACGGGAGGACAAGTTACTTCACAACACGGAACTAAAGAGCTGCCTCATCCTCCTCTCTGATCTATGTATACAGCTGCTAAGGTCTTCAGCTGAATCTCTGTAAGAATGGAGGTCATAAGGAGACATGAAGTACAGAGAGTAGGGAAGGGATGTGGCTAAAGAGCAGCAGCACTTGTATGCAGTCTCCATTACCACAACCTCACATTACCACAGTCTGTCCTGTCCATCCTCTCTGTACTTCATGTCTCCTCATGAACTCCATTCCTTAGAGATTCAGTTGAAGATCATATTAAAGTACATTCAGGTTCATAATCCTTGACAAGTAGAGAGGAGGATGAGGCAGCTCTTTACCTCAGTGTTGTGAAGTAACTTGTCCTGCTGTGTGATTAGGACAGGTTTTGTGTGTACTAATAGGACGGCAGTCGTTTTATCTCCCTAGACAAAACGAGCCATTATAACTAATGCAAATTAATTGGGAATATATTTATAATAAAATAATATTTAAGTATTTTCGTTTTCTTAATTCCTGGAGAACCTCTTTTAAGGTTGCTGCCTAGTTTGGTATTTAAAAGGACTGTATCAACAGAAAACAACCTATTGTTTGAATCATGTTTTTATGTTGAACATATTTTTAAATATTTTTTTATTATTATTATTATTGATTACTAGCACAAGACAAAGGTACAATGGGGACATTGGTTCTACTGGGGGCACTAAAAGGGTTTAGACCTTTTTTTCTACTGGCACACATTATAAGGGGTATTTTTTGTACTGGCACACATTATAAGAGACCTTTTTTTCTACTGGCACACATTATAAGGGGTATTTTTTGTGCTGGCACATATTATAAAGGTTTTTTGTCTACTGGAATAGATTACTGGAATTATTACTATTATTACTGGGGGACTATCAGGAACATCATTACTAGGATGGGCCCTATGGGGGCATTGTTACTTTGGGGAAACAATGGGGGACTTTATTACTATTGAGGGTACTGTTAACACTAAGAGAACTCTGGCAGAGAATTGTAACTATTAGCGGGACTTTGCAGATCACTTTTACTGTGGGCAGCATGCTGGCAAGTATAAGCTTATTTTTGGGGGACACTATTAGCTGGGCAGTTAATTTTTATGGCACTGTATGCTAATAGTTATTAAGTGGGGCAGTAGTTTTTTCAGGGCAATTATTTGTTTCTGCATTATAATATTAGGAAGCACAGTACGGGGGTGGCAGGATGGGGTGCTCAGAAGGTGGGGGGATGATGGAAAAGTAAGAAACAACGATGTCTGTGTGCCAAACTCTGCAGAGACAAGAGATGGCTGAAAGAAATCATCATGGTGGTCTGGTCTGAAAGGAGAAGATGAGGAAAGAAAACATCTACATCAGTGTACAAGTTGCACCCCTGGATACATGTGACCTTTTCTAAAAATTTTTTTTTTTTTGCAGGCTAATCCCAAATCACAGTATCATAATAGTACATTACTGTGTGCTACCTATGTACTTGCAGTGGTTTACTACAGTATTACAGCACCAAGTGATACAGGTTTAAAGGTATAGAAGTACTTAGCATTGCCTCTAAAATGTTATATACAAATTTTAATTTTTGTGATCATTTAAGTTTATTAGTTGTTTTTTTTTCATATTTGTTTGGTGGGCTTGTCTAATAAGCCACATTGTTTGCTATTCTCTCATAAAGCTAGGACTGTAGGACATCTCACATCTCAGCCACAGAAGTATCTAGCTTGTCTTTGGTCTTGTGGTGACATTCCTCACTAGTGCCATCCTTGCAGTCATTCAGCATGTGAGGAAATGCTTCTCCATGTACAACTATACCACATTTACAATGACTGACTCAATGGAATATTCAAGGATATGGAATTCGTTAGGGTCTAATAACAGGTTTTGCTCATATTGTGGATTTGTGAATTTCACAGCAAAATCTTCACCTTATGAATTATCGGCCCATAGTTACTAATGTGAGTCCACTTAGATTTTGGCATAAATTGAACCAAAATGTGTTGCAATTAGGGTTATAGAAATTATCTGCATGCAGCGCAACAGATAACAGTTATCACTGTGTTATCAATGGTCTTACATGGGATTGCAGGTGACATCTACTACATGATCTGTACTCAGAGAGTTGTCACTGTTATCTGTGGTGTTAGGACTGCATGTAAGGGCTGTATTACATTTTGGGATCAATCAGATGATTCATCAGGTGATCTGCTGCATCACTACACAGCTGGATCATCACTAAGACTTTTATAGTATATTCCCAGGAGTCCGATAAACCATTCTCACACAGATGTAAATGGAGAGCCACCTTCCCATACACTGCAGTAAACAAATGAAGCTCTGTTCTCAAGATAAGAGTCTGCTTCTATCGGACTTTTATGGCATATCTACAGAAAAGTCAGGGACGGGAATACCCCTTTAAATGATGGCCCCATGTTATTGCACATTTACCCTGTGGTTGCTACATGGTTATGCACTCTTATTAACAGATTGCCCACCTTTCATGATGTTATCGTCCAGGTACCCAACTACGCCACTCAGCAACTGCGAAGGCTTAGAGAGAACATTGTGGTCAGGGTCCGCTCAGTGTTGTCTGAACGTTAAATGTAATCTTTCACCTCCATCATCGCAATTTAAATAAGGGAACTGGATAGTAGCCTTTAGTAACTTATTCACAAATGTACCTTTCTTTCAGCCATTGTTTGTTTCTATCTTCAGAATAAGAACTTACTGTGTTTTTCGCTTTATAAGACGCACCTTTTTTAGCCCAAAAGGCGGGAAATGGCTATGCGTCTTATACAGCGAATATAAGTGAGCGCTTAAATTATGGAAACACTCAATAGTATGCATTAGGAGCAGAGAGTGAAGTGCTGCGAGCATTTCCTGTACTCACCCTCCCTGGGGCCGAGGGTGCACAGTACCAGGACGTAGTGCGCACACTATGACCGGTCTCTGCACGCAGTCAGGAGACCATGCAGCACTGGCTAGAGAAGTCCGGTGAGGACGACTTCTAAAGAGACCGCTGGATCCAGAGTGGAGCCGTGGCACAGGAGAGGTAAGAGAAGTTTTTTTATTTTAAGGTCTGATCTGAGGTCTAAAGGTCTGATGGGCATCTGGTATGAAGGTCTCATGAAATGTCCTGATATGGGGGTCTGATGTAATGTCTTGAGGGTCTCATCCGAGGCTCTGATGAAAATATTTTTTTATTTTCCTCCTTTAAAACCTGGGATGTCTTATAAGGCGAAAATTACAGTGCTAAATGCAAACGAGCCTGTAAAGTGCCCAGCGGGAATTAACCTTAAGAGCCCAATCCCACCTCTTCATTTTCACATAACACCCCGTCCGCCAGCACATCCACTCCATCCGGCTGTTTTCTCCCACATTTCGTCTAAATCTTGTGCATGTGCAGTGCACAAGAGGCAAGCAGTGTGCTAGAATGTGTTGTGTCGGTGGTATCATGTCAAAGTGGAGAGGATGTGGGCTTGGGCACTGACAAGAGGCATGACTGGGCTCCTTTTGCCAAGATTAACGCTCCGTTGGGCACAGTGCAGGCTCATTTGCACTACAAAGTTCTTCTTCTAAAGATAGGAAACACCAATGGCTGAAAGAAAATATCTTATTGACAAATGTGCTACTATGCAATTCCTTTACTTAACTAGCAATGATGTAGATCAGCGGTCCCCAACCACAGGTCCACAGCCCAGGAACGGGCCCTGGATGGATGTTTGCTGGGCCGCGTCAATCAGGGCCCTGTGGAGGGCGTTAGGGGACAAGGAAATGAGCGATTCCATTGTGGAAGTGCTCATCTCCATAGTCATCTGTGTCGACGTACAATACAGGAGAGGAGCGCTGTGGGGGCACTTCTTACTGGTACATTATTGGGGGGCACTATGGGGGTACTTCTTATTGGTACAATGTTGGGGCACTATGGAGGCACTTCTCACTTGCACATTACTGAGGGTACTATGGAGGCACTTCTCACTGGCACATTATTGAGGGTACTATGGGGGCACTTCTTACTGACACACTATTGGGTGGCACTATGGGGGCATCCACAAAGGGGTATTTTATATGGGGGGGCTCTGTATAGGGGCATTTTATGTTACATTTAATTTATATTTTAAATGTACCTTGCATGAATCAGTCAGCGCCGACAGCACCCCAACCCCAAATCTCCCCCCCCCCCCCCCCCTTGGGAAATTGTCTTGTGAGAAACCGGTTCTTGGTGCAAAAAAGGTTGGGGACCACGGACGTAGATGACAGATTCCCTTCAAAGGGCCTACGCCAACGTTAATCTGTATTACTCTTGCTATTTGTTACAAAAACGATTGTTACTAGATATTCTTTTTACTTCAGTTTATGGGTGCACATCCAACTATGATGCAGGATAAGCTTGATTGGCACCAGTTGTATGTTATGGTTACATGAAAGGACACCCCTCCTAATCTGTGCCAAGGAGAGCTGCAGCAGAAAATAAACACCACCTTGAATGTGTTATCCTATTAAAAGTCAAGACATTTTACAGTATTGTAATAGTGTTTATGTACATTACATTTCCCTCTGGTAGCACCAACTGCTGTTTGTTTCTGTGGCCCCTGCAGGCAAATGTGGACTAACCTGTTAGACAGCTTCCCTGCACTCCTCTTCCCTTGTGGTGCAGCAGCCCAGACATCATTCACTCATCCCTCCCCACTTCTAAGCTTATAGCTCAGCCCTAGACTGTTAGTAAATCATTGGGGGCATTACATACCAGATTGATCTCCAGAACCACCTGTGAGGAATTATTTTTGACACAGGGCAGGCAGGTGGCTTAACAAGAGCCAATGGCAATGCTTCCAAGAGATGCAGGCACCACCTATCCATATAATGGCAGGCAAGTTGTCCAGACAGGCATAAATAACCTGCTCTTAATTTGTGCTGGCTCATGTGAAGTACAGGGCTGTTTGCAGTATTGTTAGATTGTCATTTACTACAAGTCTTATTTCTCTCACTAATCATGGTGTGCCAGAAAACACACCATATACATAGTGCTTGCACTATAACTAGCAGCAAGACTGTTTGGTATGCAATTAGCTTCAGCATCATGTATCTGCAGTGTATGCTCACAGCTTCTTTATTGTAGAAAGCTAGTGTCACAGCATTAGGTATTATGCAAGTTGTGTAGCAGCAGCTTTTTGGAAAGTTGTACCTATTCACTACTCCCACTTTAGCTGCTGCGAGTTTCTTTTGCATTGAACATTTAAACAACACAATACAGTATTATTGTAGTTGTAGACCAACCAATGCAGGACTGTGTACAGAGAAAAGACACAAACTTTGTACATCACTGTTTATTAAACATACAGTAAGTAATCCCAGGTAAGTCACCTCCACCCTAGAATCAAAGAAAATAGGCATCAGCCATGTCCAGTTCCATAAATGGTCAACCAGTGTTAAAGTGGTTGTGCCGTGACATATTGAGGACCTAGCCTCAGGATGTTGTGTGTCATCAAACCAAAGGGTCTTCTGTCACCCCTGCACATCAGCTGTTTGAAGGGGCAGTAGGACAAAATCATTGCTTCATCTCCAAAACTGCCTTCATGCTGCTGCCACAAAGGAGATAGCACATAGGTAATTTTGAAAAGCAGCATAACAATCCATGCAGCTGTTGGGCAGGTGTGTAGAGAGTCAGTTCCCCAATAATCTGAGGAAAAGTCATCAATAAGCCAGAGCATAACCCCACTCAATGCATTGTCCTATATATCTAATACAGTGGTTTTACTACAACTAATGCCTTGTTAAGGCTGCTGGCTATCTCCTCTAGAATAGACCATAGTACACACAAGTAGTGCCCACAGTATCCTGTAGAGGATTATGGTATTGGTCACGGCGTAAGGACAGCTGGTTTTCTGCCAGAAAAGCCCTCTTTGAAGTGACCGCTAGGTTGTGGGATCCTTTCATTCATACCTTCAATGGACACATGATTAGCCTGCAAGGAAAGAAACAGGATTAGACTAGATCTTTCATGGGAGAAAAAGAAACCCTCAAATTAAAGCAAATTTGTCTTTCAGAAGGAATATTGCTGTGACCACAGCATTCGTGGAAACCTTCAGAAACTTTACTTTATGGTCATGTCCACAGCAAACTACAAACCAACAGTTACAGCCGCTTTGGTAATGACCAGTAGCTTTGTACACACTGCAGTGGAGTTCTGTACTAGATTATCACTGCTGTATCTACCAGCATCTTGTAAGTATATATTTACCTGATGTGACGGAGCACCTCCAAATATCTGCAAGAGAAGCAACAAGTTAGCTTTGACCGCCAGCATTTTACACTGAAATGTTGTCTCAGCCGTAAAACCAGGTTTACAAACACAAAAGGCCTGAAAACCAACGATGCCATTTGCTGATTTAGTGTTGCACTGTTTAATGAACACCCCAACAGAAACAACCATTGAGTGCAGATACCGTACAGTGCGTGAGGGATCTGACCACCTACTCACCTCAACTGCACTGTTCCAGTCTCTGTGGGAAGTGTTCCTGGAAAACAGTTATATTGGTTAACCAAACCTGAGAACTAGGATGAGCCATACTGTTCCATACACGTCAGTTGTCAGATTTACATGCTTCGTTCACACTTTGGTCACACAGCAGTTGAACTTCAATATCATCACATGAACTAAAGTTCTTGTCATGGCATACCATTATAGAGCTACGCCAAGACTCACCTGCAGCTTGCAACTTTTACAACTGCATGGCTAGAGAACACCAGTGGAGAGCCATCTAAAAAGCAAGAAAGCACGCATAAGTGCCTGGCCAGATAAGAGAGTGCAAGGTACAATACTAATATAGTGTGTTATGCAGTTTATAACCTACTAACCAGAGTTAGCAGGCAAAGCAAACTGCAAGCTTCATCTCTGAGGCGTTTCCAACGATGAGGGCATACTGCAAAACCCCATCGGGATAGACCTCAATACAGCCCTGTCACCCTCAATCCCCAGTGACATGCATCCCAATTCTATATAACAGATCAGGTATTACAGCCCAACCCCATTCAAGGGAACAGGGCCAAGATGCAATACTGGACACAACATGGCACTATTTCTTGGAGAACCAGCCTGAGCACTTCCACAGCTTTCAGTCAGGAATAGGGGAGGTCATAGATAAAAGCATGTCCTGTTGGAGTAGCCTTAAAGGGAACCTGTCACATTGAACACTGAGCCGATCTAGAACTGCATTCATTTAAATCCCTGCTCATTCTGGGCTTTGAAGTCAAGGATTTGGTCCCCCATCAGTGATTAAATCTTCCCTCTGACCGTGTATACACTTATAGCTGTCAGTCGCTGACAGGACCAACTCCTTGACTTCAAAGTTCAGACTGAGCAGGAATATAAAATGAAATGTTTTACTGAATAGTTTCCCCTAAAATTATCTCAATCTGCTCAGCTTCTCCTGCTATATAGCATGCTGCCTGTAGCTTACACTGCTTTTTTCAAGGTGACCGGTTCTCTTTAAATACCAATACTTCAGTAGAGTATATGGGCATAAATATAGCAATTTTTACCTTCTCCAAGTCCTACTTCATCTTCCAGTACCAAGCTAGAAAAATAAAACAAAAATTAGATTTGACGGAAAAAAAAAAAATCTCCATTACAGACAAGTGAACTGTTCAGAAAGTTTTATGTCCTTCACCCTAGGTCAGAGCAGTTGAACATTGTTAATCATCAGAACAGTCAGACAGGAATCTGCTAGCTATGTCTTAAGGGGTTGTCTGATCCTCTAACTCAAACTTAAGGGCCAGAAGGTGTTTACAAGCAAAAAACCCACTCTTCCAAGTAGCTCTGTTCAGAGCAATTTACCTTTTTTGCATTTGTTTACTCCCTGCCCTGTATTTCATTCACAGCTCTATAAGGACTTTTGCAGGCCAAGATTTTACTTTCCAATGGTATCTCAATGGCAAGCCAGAAAGACAATTCTGAGTGTCCTGATAATATACTAGATTACTACACCAGTGTATATTTACCTGATGTGATGGAGCACGTCCAAATACCTGCAAGAAAAGCAACAAGTTAGCTTTGACAGCCAGCATTTTACACTGAAATGTTGTCTCAGCCGTAAAACCAGGTTTACAAACACAAAAGGCCTGAAAACCAACGATGCCATTTGCTGATTTAGTGTTGCACTGTTTAATGAACACCCCAATGGAAACAACCATTGAGTGCAGATACCGTACAGTGCGTGAGGGACCCGACCACCTACTCACCTCAACTTCACTGTTCCAGTCTCTGTGGGAAAGGTTTCTGCAAAACAAAGCAATTAATGCCGGTTAATAACAGACCCGCATAATTCGGATGGTCTGGACCTTTCCATACATATGTCAGGGGGACAAGCCTCCCCCACAATAGGCCATTTGAGAGTCGCAAAAGACGTTTACTTTTAGCACTTCCATGTTTATACCTAGAAAAAGGTCAGACCAAACAAAACCATGCAGTAGAAAGGTAAAAGAAACCAGCTTACCAGATCAGGGGACATGATCCACCAGAACCCGCATATTATGGGCTGCAGACTTGTAAGGCATCTGGAGAAAGAATTGGTGCAAATCAATTATACCTCATCGAGTAGGCTTCACTACTGGGGTTGGCTCACAATAACTGATTGAAACAACTGGGGTGAACTCATCCTTCCATAAATAGGAAGAACCTGATGAAACCCATCACCACTCTTGATAGGTCTGTTTTAGTAAATAATTGTATTCCAGAAAGTGACAATTCTAGATGGTATTTTCTTGTAAGATCCCTCTTATGAATGTACAACCGTTACCAGTTCTGACAAATCAGTTCTGCCAGTGTCAGACTGCAGGGGCACGCCCAACCTGGTGACACCCAGCTGTATCTTTATTCATAAACATCTTGAGGGAATAATAGAGGGCCTGCACAACAGAATAAGGAGCAGATGCTCCAAAATTACTACAAGGGGAATGAAAGTAGTTACTAAGACAAGTCAGGAGAGGCGACAGGTCTTCAATAGGTCCATTAACCTTGTGGAGCCTTCAATGGATGAGAGGCAGCATAGAGACATGTGTCCCTTCCCATAAGTAACACAACTCCTACAAGTCAAGTAGTTGTGGGTTGCAAGAGAAGGTTTTAATTTTAGCACTTCTTCCGAGTTCATACCTAGAAAGAGGCTAAACTGAACAAAAGAGTAAGTGCTGTTCAAGCTATGGACAGCTTTGACATTTTACACATTGATGCAACTATTAAGAAATAATGTTACCCACCAAGTGTCAGGCTGCACGCCTATCTATTTCAGACTCAACTCCCTTTCACCTCCCCCATCACTGCCCTGTGTACAAGCTGCTGGTCACATTTATGTGGCACACTGCTCCATGAAAACCGCTCACCTCCGTACTACAGGCAATTGCTGCATGTAGGGGGCAGTTTGAGTGTTGGAAGATTTGCTGCATCATTGACCAGCATTCATTTATGGGTAGAAAGCTGCATGTGTCATGTGGGCGAGTCACTGACGATAACCCATGCTGATGTGTGGCCAAGATGCTGCTATCTTCACTAGCTCTCAGCAGATTATAAGGGATCACCTCTACTTTGTGTAGAGCAGGAAGCCATGCACTCTTCACTGTTAACACAGTCTATATGACTGGGCCCCTGCAAAATGCTTTCCTCCCCATCTTCAGCACTGCCTTCTGCCCTAGATACTTCCCTCCTTCCTGATCTGCCATGTACAACCTCCAAGTTAATAGGGAAGAGGTGAGCAAAGAGCCAACACAGACAGAAGCAGTCCCATCCATGCCAGACAGGAAAAGCACTTGCTCCACCTATGTAAACTGGTAAGAGGTTTTTAAATGAAGACTATGTGGAAGGACATAGGAGTGTGCATAACCAAGAAGAGGCCATATGTGGTAACTTACCAAGTCAGGGGACATGGTCAGCCAGAAGTCAAATGTCATCTTCCAGACATGTACACCTATGAAAGAAGGAGACTGTCACTAATGCATAATTCACAAGCTCGTGGAGCGCCATCATGAGGCGAGCACCCCCTTTGCCATCTGATCACAAGCATTTTGCAGACAGCACTACCTGTACCCTCTATAACGTTGAGCCCACAGTATTGCATGTAACCACACTAACATAGAAAAGATAATGCAATGCCATTTACAGCGCCCGCTAGTGGCGGGGGTTACATGTGCCAGGTCTCATTGTCACCATTGCAATCCGTATTACATGATGGAAGCAAAACCTGCCGGTTCATATGGCCTCGCTGTAGAGACACAACCACATAAGACTGCGCCCGAATCTAGCAAGGCCGTGCTAAACGCATGACTAAACAAATGCAAGGTTAAAAAAAAAAAAAAAAACAGCGGCCCACACAGGCCTAGCAAACGACACTTTACCTGTCCTCCGCAGGCCGAGCAATGAGGCCGCTCATAGCGTGCGATGGGCTTTTATAACACGAGAATCGTCCTCATGACGTCCCGTTCTCGCGATATTTCTCTTGAGTAGTTAACGCGACAGTGACGTTTACGCCGGCATATTTTTTTTTTTATTGTGGGATGTGGCGTGTATATAGTTTAGTGGTTCATAGCGCAGTAAGAATCGGGCTTCAGCTCAGCCCAACACCCAGCCACAAAAGTGTAACGAGCTGTTTATCCCCTCACCCCTTGTAGGGGAGGAGGTCACTTACATACATGCAGGGACGGACTGGGAACCTAAAGTGGCCCTGTTTTGTAGTTGGGTCCAAGTTAATGGAAGGCAGGTCCAAGACAAGTACGTGAGGCCAGCAATACCATATTGTGGAATATTATACCACCCCAACAAATCCAAATCCTACAGTCCATTATAAAATACTGCCAGCAGCACAAATTACATCCCCCAAAACTTCCACTGGCTGGCTGTGAGGAGGTCTCAGGCAGCCCCTTGGACATCGACCCACCTGGAAATTTCCCTGTAAGGTGTATGACCAATCCGCCTCTGCATACATACAGCTCATAGGAAAAGGTGATAGGGTCAGCCTAAACAGCTCTCCTACTCGGCAGGGTTGCCATTCAGAATTTTAGTTTTATCCCAAAATCACAGACAGCCAACATTTTTTTATGGACAAATTGAAAACCATAATGAATTTATAAAGATAAGTAAAGGTGGATTTAGAAGGACAGATTCTCTGACGGCTTATCGGGAACAAACATACCTGCGAACGCTCGTTCCGACAATATGCCCTTGACGGTTGGCAACCCTGCTCCTTTGTGCCATATTTGCCCTTATTTGGGTAGGGCATTGTCACACAGCTTAAAGGGGTTGTCCGGGTTCAGAGCTGAACCCGGACATACCTTTCAATTCACCCAGGCAGCCCGCCTGAACAGGGCATCGGAGCATCCTATGCTCCGATGCCCTCCTTTGCCCTGCGCTAATTAGTGCAGGGCAAAGGAATTTAGCCTGGTTCCGGTGACGTACCGGGCTCTGCCAGGCGGAGGCTTCCGCCCGGCAGTGAGCCTGGTGACGTCATTGGCGCTGATGGGCGGGCTTTAGCGCTGCCCTAGCCATTCAAACGGCTAGGGCAGCACTAAAGCCGGCCCATTACGGCCGGTGACGTCACCGAACTCACTGCCGGGCGGAAGTCTCCGCCCGGCAGTGAATGTTTATAAACAAAAGAGCCCTTGCCCTGCGCGATTCAGCGGAGGGCATCGGAGCATGAGATGCTCCGATGCCCTGTTCAGGAGGCCTGCGGGAGTCAAAACCTGGGTATGTCCGGGTTCAGCTCTGAACAGGCATCGGGGCTTCCATCTCAGCCATCGGGCCCCCCCCCCACCGCCTCACGGGGACCCGATGGCTTTAAAAGCTGCCGCAATTACCTTGCATACAAGGGTTTAATCCGCCGGCATCGGTGTAATCACCGGTGCTGGCGGATACAGCAGAGGCCCAGCTGTTAGTATCAGCCGGGCCCCTGCTGCAGATTGCGGCAGCGGGCAGCAGCAGCAACTTAACCCTAGGACGAGAATGCTCGTCCTAGGGCGTTAAGTAACGCCATATTAGGACGAGCATTCTCGTCCTAGGTCGTCAAGGTGTTAAAGGGGTTCTGCAGTTCTGTAAAACTGATGATCTATCCAGAGGCTCTGATCGTTGGGAGCGCCGCGGCCTTCTCTGTGTTTACCGCAGGCCAGTGACGTCACGACTAGTATCACTGGCTGGGCGGGTCTAAGCTCTGTTCACTTGAATGGAGCTTAGCCCCGCCCAGGCCAGTGATACTAGTCGTGACGTCACTGGCCTGCGGTAAACACAGAGAAGGCCGCGGCACTCCTGCAGCGCCGCTGCCTTCTCAAACAACTGATTGGCGGGGGTCCCGGATGTCGGACCGCCGCCGATCAGAGGCTGATGATCTATCCAGAGGATCGATCATCAGTTTTATAGAACTGCAGAACCCCTTTAAAGGGAATCTGTCGGCTCTGAAATACCCCCTGAACTAGAGTAAGCGGTGTATAGTGTAAGTGATGCTGAATCCGATTATGTAAGTTTTATCTTCATACTCGCTTCCATTCTGACGCTGTGCTCCCACAAACCTGCAGTAAAATGCACTCAGTGGACTCCAGTGCTCACTCACATAATGGAGAGGACTCAAAGAAGAGTCCTCTCAATGTATTTTACTGCAGGTTTGTGGGAGCACAGCATCGGAATGGAAGTGAGTATGAAGATAAAACTTACATAATCGGATTCAGCATCACTTACACTATACACCGCTTACTCTAGTTCAGGGGGTGTTTCGGAGATGACAGGTTCCCTTTAAAGCTTGTCTGCACAAGGACACCTTTATTGTGTTAGTTTGTGTATAAATACGTGCACTGCTCATTGCAATAAAGAGGCCATTACAGGAAACACAACTGCTGTGTCTATGTGTCTTGACTTCGAGCCGGCTCACTCAACTTCAGAAAAATTAAGACACCGCATCACATCAGAAGGTGGGTTTGCGACAACATCCTCTTGACTTTGACCTGCATTTCTGTCTGGCCAACAAGAACATCAAGGCTGATGCCCTATCTTGTTGTTGATCTGGCTGACCTAGCCCACATACGGTATGCCCCTATACAGATTAGGGACATATCTCCAGGGAAAACATATGTTCCTCTGGCCAGATGAATGCATATTCTCACCTGGGCACATAAGTCTAAAGTGGACGGCCATCCAGGGATTCTTCCGGATGTTCAGGATTTTGTCGCTTCCTGTGTGAACTGCGGTCAGATTAAGTCTCCCAGACAGAGTTCTACATCTTCCTTTGCCAGTACCTGATGCTCAGTGGCAACACAGAGATGGACTTTCTCCTCCTTCCTCTGAATGCATAATTTGGGTGGTGGTGGATCAGTTGACAAAAATGACACATTTCATCCCCTTGCCTGGACTTCCTTCCACCATACAATTGGCCTGTTTGTTTATTGAGCACATCTTTTGTCTGCATGGTCTTCCTCTACATATTGTTTCAGACAGGGAAGTACAATTTATCTCAATGTCCTTTTGTAGATTGTTGGAGGTTAACCTGGACTTCTACTCTGCTTCCTACTGTATCTTCACTCCAACGGGCAAATGGAGAGAATCAACCAGATCCTGGAGAACTATGTGTCTCTTTGTCTCCTTGAAAAGATGACTGGGCATCCCTGCTCCCTTGGGCTGAGTTCTGCCACAACAATGACTGCAGTGACTATACTAACAACCATTTTTATTGTTTATGGACATCACACTAGTCTACCTGTATCTATTAATTTATCTATCTAATGAGGTGCCTGCCAGATGTTGTGGGCAGAAATTTTTTTTTTTTTTACAGATGTGGCAGGAGACCAAGGTTTCGGGCTTCAGCATCCATGAAAAAATTTAAGGATAAGAGATGAAGAGCCCCTCCACAATTTCTCCCAGAGACGGGGGTCTGGTTATCTTTAAAAAAAAATAAAAATCACCTGAAAGTGCCATTCTTCAATTTTCCTCCTTGGTCCCTTCTAAGGCTAGGACTACACGACGACAGTAAGTCGCGTGACACATAGTGCACAACTACACGCGAGACAATTTCTATAATGGAAGTCTATGGTGTCGCACTGCGACATACTGCGACACGACAGTCGCAGAAAAACCCATCCTGGTTGTACTTTTCTGCGACTGTCGTGTCGCAGTCGCAACATGTTGCATATCATTATAAAAATTGTCGCGCGACAACTGTCGTCGTGTAGCCCTAGCCTTAGTCATCTGCCAAATGAACACATTCTATTGTAAGTGCTGTCTGCCTCTATCTCTCTGCATTCCTAACTCCTTCCATGTGTCCCTCCTTAGACCTCTTGTATTGAACCTCTACTCCAAAACCTTTATATTTATGTCTGTTCCTACCAGTGGTGAAGATGAGTTTGAAGTCAGGAGTATTTTGGATATGAAGTTAGTCAGAGGCAAGACTTTTTATCTGGTGGACGGAAGAGCTTTGGAGCAGCAGAAAGTTTTTAGGAAACTGCTGAAAATATTAATGCTGCTGTCATATTGAGGAAGTTTCAGCAAATCTCTGGACCCAAGAAGACAGGACATAAGTGAGGAGGTATTATTACATAGGTGGCCTATGCTCACCGCCTCACTACTTCGGGCGGGCACGAGCACTGCTTTGCTTACCCTGTCTGTCACAGATTCAGCTCTCCGGTAGCAGGTCCAGGTGAATGTGTTCTGTATGTCTACTGGAGATACTCTTCATTGAACCTCATCTCATTCTGCAGTATTGCAAGGGTTAACCCTTCTTTGGTTCTGTGTGCAGATGCTTCTAATGTGTTAGTCAGCTCTGAGATATATATATATATATATATATATATATATATATATATACACACACACATATACTCTGTTTGTCTGACTCACTGGCAATAGGTTTACTAGCTTGCTACAGTAGGTGCTATAATCTACTGGTCTGCCCACGTACCAACTTCTGCCTGATTATCGGATTCTCACCTTCTGCCACCTGACCAGACCCTGCAGAAAGCACCAGTCTTGGTAAATCTCCTCAAATGTGTTTGGATCACAGGTTTGGATATTGTTTCCTTTTATGTTATTTGCTTCTGCAGCCTGGGTACATTACCTTGCATTTATCAATATTGAAGCAACGGCGCACAAGCCACTTGACTGTTTCTGTAAGTCTGGCTAGTGCTTCGTCCAATCCTGCTGTGGAAACAGCAAGATGGGACAAGTGCATTAATTCTTTACATGTGGACATTCTCCTCTGATCTCTGCAGATGCAATGTCCATACAATGCTATACTGCGGTAAAGAAACATACCAGTATTTTGATCACGTGAACAGCATTACCAGTATCCAGATCAGGTTGATCATATACACATTATTACAATTCTTGCTTTACTGTATGTTACTGTGTAGGACTAGTAGGGTGTTGTCCTGGCTACCAAAGGTGGAAAATGTGCAAATACCTCTGGCAGCAAAAGGATTAAAAGTGTAGCACAAAATACAATACACTCAAAGTCAATCATTTCTTTTCATTATTTAATCTTATTATATAAAGCATATCTTGCATACGATTATTTATTTCTGAATACTGATCATTTAAAAAATGACATTATTGAGGGCTATGTGCACATTTAAACATCATCATTGATCAGAAGATGGTATTAAATCTATCACCCCGATTTTGGACTATTATCTACAGTAATACATGAACAGTAGAGCAGATAAGGAGTCCATATCACTATTTTTTATTTTGCTACTTCCCCCTGTTCCTCCCGTGTCAGGATTCAGAGCTGTGTTGAAATACACTGTCAAGACTGCTGTGAATGCACATGAGTCCTCTGCATTATGTTAGCACAGTACAGCAGTCAACATTGTGTATTTCAGTGCAACAGTGAGGGAACGGGGGGCATTGAATAGGAAAAAAAAATAATAATAATGATATAGACTCCTTGTCTGCAGTACTACTCATGTATGACTGTAGATAATAATCCAAAATCAGGTGACAGATTCCCTTTAATAGAGCCCATGACCTTCTAGTAAGAGCAGCAACCCCATGGCTTCCATAGCCTTTCCGCAGATTTCTGAATAGAGCTAGCCATACATTATAGTGCTATTCAAAAGGTTTTCCAGGATTTTAATATTAATGGCCTATTCAAAGATAAATCATCAATATCTGATTAGTGGGTGGGTGAGACTTACAAAACCCCTAATGATCAGCTGTTCCTAGACCAGTGACATCATGCTCTTCGGTCACATGGCATAGGCACAGCTCTGTCCTATTCAAGCTGTGATATGAAGCACAGCCGCTATCCAGTGGAAGGTGCTGTGCTTGGTAAGCTGTGAGGAGGCTGTGGCCTCCTAAAATAGCTTATCGGCTACCAGGATACCAGGAGTAGGACCACCTTTCAGTCAGATATTGTTGACCTCTCCTGAGGAGAGGTCATCACTATTAAACACTGAGAAAACTCCTTTAAAAATCCAATAAGGCTTCATTCACACGTCCGCAAGTGTTTTGTGGTCCGCAAATCGCGGATCCGCAAAACACGGACACCGGCCATGTGTGTTCAGCATTTTGCGGACCCTGCATGGCCGGCTCTATAATAGAAATGCCTGTTCTTGTCTGTGGCTCCGGATAGGACATGCTCTATTTTTTTGTGGGGCTACGGAACGGAAGTGCGGATGCGGACAGCACACTGTGTGCTGTCCGCATCTTTTGCGGCCCCATTGAAAATGAATGGGTCCACAACCGTTCTGCAAAACTGCAGAACGGATGCGGACCCATTTTCAGGACGTGTTAATGGACTCTAACTCTTAGGAAATAATCATTTAAAGCATTAGTAATACACATTTCTCATTTTGCATAGCTTCTAAAAGACATCGAAGATCTAATATTTCTCTTCACAGTCTGCTTACATAAAAAAAAAAAAATTAGCTGAATTTGTCTGTGATTTTCTTTATAACCTTGGTACCATCCTTATCCCGTCCAACCATGTGAGTAATAGCTGGTCTGTCAATGCGGTAGAGGTGCTCTGCTGGATGGAAATAACCAAGGTATTCAACGGAATCTGGTGTTGTGTCATCATGGTAGTGTCCTCCTTCACCATGATGACTGAAGCAATGGGTATGCTCAAGACGCAGGTCAAAGCCCTATGATCAAGCATACATTTATAAATATATATAATTATAAATATAGACAATTTAAATATAAACACAAAATGCCGTTTTTAAACAGTGATTCCATTTATTGAAGAGACATATCTATTTCAAACCCGTATCACCCATGTGAAAAAGCAATCCTCCTTTACTGAACAACGGGTTGTGCAACTGCAATCAAACATTTGCAATAACTAGCAATGAATCTTTACCGACACACTAAGGGCCAGTTCACATGGAGTTTTTTATTTTGATTTTGTGTGTTTCTGCCTCAAAATCAGCTCCAAAAATGCCTCAAAATAGCCTTCCATTCATTTCAGTTGGAAGCAGCACTTGTTTTTTTTTCAATGTGGAAAATGGAAGTAGCATGCACTATCTTGGGGTGGAATCCACCCTGAACCTCCTAGTGAAATAAATCGGAAGCGTTAAAAAAAAAAAAAAAAAAAAAAGTCTGTACGGGTCTGTACATTTTTTTTTCTGCATGTGTTTAATGCAGTTCCTTGCAAGAAACAACAAGATCAAAATGCCCATTGTTTAAAAAAAAAAAAAAAAAAAAAAAAAAGTGTTGAAAAACTGCATCAAAAACACATAAAAGACACAAAAAAAGCTTGTAGGCAGATATTTAAAATCAGTCAGTGCGGCAGGTGCTGGAAACCATGGATCGAGGTGGAAGCAGAAGTCTGTGTGCACTGTGTAGTGGCCATGCATGCGTTATGTTTTTAGTGCAGTCTTCCAGAGGCTAGGTGATCAATATTGGGATAACCCCTTTAAGGTAAGGCTACTTTCACACTAGCCTTAGTACGGATCCGGCGGGTGAAGGGACCCGCCAGATCCGTACTGAATAATACAACCTTGTGGATCCGTAATTCCGGATCCGGTTGTATTATCTTTATTATCTTTAGCATCTTTTAAACGGATCCGGAATAACCTCTATTGAAAGTCAATGGAGGAGGGATCAGTTTACAAGTGTGTCCACACCAAACGGATCCGTCCCCATTGACTTGCATTGGGGGTCATTCCGGGTCCGTTTAGGTGTGGATAACTAGTACGGAGAGCAAACCGCGGCATGTTGCGGTTTGCTCTCCGGTCTGAAGACTGAACGGGATGCCTTCAGGAGCATTCCATTGTCTTCAGTTCAGTTTTGTCCCCATTGACAATGAATGCGGACAAAACAGAAGCGTTTTATTCCGGTATTAAGCCCAATACCGGAATTCCAAAACGCTAGTGTGAAAGTAGCCTAATGCCACAGCATCTCAATAGTTTTCAAGTCAGGACCTGGCCACTTCCAAAACCTTAAAGGAGTTGTCTCATCTCAGACAATGGGGGCATATTTGCTAGGATATGCCTGCATTGTCTGATAGGTGCGGGTCCCACCTATCAGACAATAGGGGTGGGAGCCACACCTATATCAAGAACGGAGCCCCGAAAGCAGTGGAGGGTACACTGCACATGCACAGCTGCCCTTCATTCATTTTCCATGGGGCTGCCGAAAATAGCCCAGCGCTTCCATTGGGCCCATAGAAGAGGCCGGTCATGAGTGGTGCGCTCCTATTCACTTCTATGGGGAGGGTGTCCTCCAGCCACCACTTTGCGGGGATCCGTTCCTGATATAGGTGTGGGTCCCAGCGGTGGGACCCGCACCTATGAGACCGTGGGAGCATATGCTAGCGATACGTCCCCATCGTCTTAGATGAGACAAGCCTTTAATTTTGTTTCCTTTGAGATTCAGAGTTGGCTTGTGTACTCTGGATCATTGTCCTGCTAGCGTAACTCAACTGCTCTTGAGCTTTCAGAATTTATTGACATTAACAAGTAACAGCTACAGCAACAGTTCAACCCAAATATGTCAAATTATCCTAGCCTCACATGCCTGTGTTGAAATTTCATAATTGCTATAATAATCAGAATACAAAGACCGATTTGGGGGGTGGGGGCTGTATGGGGGCCGTGGGAATAACAATAAAGTAAGTATTGCTCAGGTTTGTTTATTTTATACCATTGTAAGCTTTTCATCAACATTGACAATGGACAGGAAAACTTCTTTAAATAAAAAATATACATACACTAAAAATATGTATTTTCGAAAGTCATGCCAGGGGGATTAAAAGGTTGTGTTTTTTTTTATATAGGTACACTTTAACTTTGCAATATACCAACCTTATTTTTAAAGGGAACCTGTCACCTCCTGTAGCGAAAAAAAACTGTTAGCAGTACCTTAATCTGGTGGCCAGGGTGACGCTAAAGAAGGTCTTCATAAGGAGAAGAGATTCCTGTAAATAGAAGAAATTGATCTTTTAATCGTGGTCAGAACGCTGACTTGACTCGGCTTGAAGTCAAGGGGGCAGCGGCTAGTCAAGCTAACCACTCCCCCTGGTCAACTTGAATGACAGTTGCCGTTGGGCCGGGGATCGCGCAATTCTCGCGCATGCGCGGTGCGCAATTTCTCCCTGCGCGATCCCGGCCCCGGCTCTTCACTTCTGCGGCGCTCTTGTCCCTACAGCGCATGCGCCGCAGAAGCAAGCGAGCTTGCCAGAGCGAGCCCGCCCGCCGTCCCCGCACCCTCGCTTGCTTCTGCGGCGCATGCGCTGTAGGGACAAAAGCGCCGCAGAAGTGAAGAGCCGGGGCCGGGATCGCGCAGGGAGAAATTGCGCACCGCGCATGCGCGAGAATTGCGCGATCCCCGGCCCAACGGCAACTGTCATTCAAGTTGACCAGGGGGAGTGGTTAGCTTGACTAGCCGCTGCCCCCTTGACTTCAAGCCGAGTCAAGTCAGCGTTCTGACCACGATTAAAAGATCAATTTCTTCTATTTACAGGAATCTCTTCTCCTTATGAAGACCTTCTTTAGCGTCACCCTGGCCACCAGATTAAGGTACTGCTAACAGTTTTTTTTTGCTACAGGAGGTGACAGGTTCCCTTTAAAGTATTTCTGCAAGCCATGGACTGTTGTCAGGAAATGTGCACACAAGTAAAGAAGATTAGAAGTAATGACAGCACTCTTTCTCCTGGCCTGTTCTGGACGCTACCTGATGTTATACCAGTTTAATGCCACAGGTTCACAGAGAAAACTGCAGCTGCATACCGCTGTTCTCTGTTTACTGTTTTATTGTACTACTGCAGACATTACTTTTGGAGGGGCTGAGGAAGTTTCTAAATGTTTTCAGATATCTCATGGAGAAAAGGGAATTACAGGATGCCTGAAGGCGAGGAAGATGTTTCTTACCACTCATGATATTATAGAGATATAGGTAGAGTTTAAGGTCACCTTTGCTCTCCCAGGAAATATGTTAGTGCATGCTGGCCAATATAGTTGGCAGAGTGACCATACATTGCCCAAGGAATCTTGTATACAGTTCCTATTAATTAGGATAGGACCAGTGCATGAGAATCCTCGGGTGCGTAGTGCTGTCTAGTAAGAACTAATGTCCTAATGTCCCTCCACACCACATATAAGTAGAGGCAAAAGTACAGTGACTTAACATTTAAAATAAAGAGGGACTTACGGGGTCATGGGAAACAAACACTGATTGGCAAATGAGAGGCGCCTTCATCTCGAAAAATTGCAACCAGTTATCTACACTTTCATCTGTGTTTAAGGGACAGGCAGAATATTCACGAGGCTGTGGAAAAGCACAGTTTAAAGATGTTACAAACATGTCTGCAGTGTTCATCTGTACAGCGATGAAAAGAAGACACAGTAAAGACAAATATGCAAATGAAAATCAATTGTAACAGAAAAGTCATCACGTTCAAAATTGCTGCAGTATGCACATAAAGAAATCAAGTGCAATCTTAATTGACTTTTTCTCCCCCTGGTGCTTCCAGTGTCATGTTCCGGTCCTACAGCGCTGACATCCTTTTCCTGGCTGCAGCGGTGATATCCCATGTATATCAGGTCAATGTGCTGCCAATTACTGGCCTTTACAGTATACGGCACGTGACTGGTAAGGCCAGTGACTGGCTACAGTGGTGACGTTGTGTCCATGGGACATCACCAATGTAGTCAGGAAAACAAAGCACAATACTGGAAGCAGCAGTGGAGAAAAATGGTAGGACTTTGTTGTTTTATCAAACTCACTTTCAAGGCAGAAGATAAATGTCTCACCATTATATGGAGCCTTGCTCTCCCCTCTTGTATAATAAAAGAACCTCCCATTCCAACAGATTTGTCTCCATAGTGCTCCGTTAAAGATTTTCTCATGCAGCTCACAAAGTTTTCGTTTCCTGTCCGTCTTTTTACTTTGACTTCAATGACCTGTAAAACACATATCAATCAGTGGATTTTTCAGGGAGATACATAAAATGGGCCAGATAGGATTAAATTAAAAAATAAGCACTTACTACTATAAAAATACCGTACTCTCTTCTACTGATCCCTCAACAGTGCCATTCCAACACCGATTGGGTCACCAGTGCTCTGCACTTCGGTTCTGGCTCAACATGCCAGGAAAGACCCTCTCAGCCAATCACTGACTAAGGTGGGTCACTACTAAGACCAATGGTTGACTGAGCGGGCCTTTCCTGGCATTTCCACTATGTCAAGCCCCAGGACAGGAAGTGGAGAGCAGTGTGGTTTGGAGCAGCACAACAGCTATGAGGGGGAGATTGGTGGAGGTGGTTCTTTTTTATTTTAACCATTTCTGGAAAATCCATTTAACTGAACATAAAAATTCACCTTCATACTTCAAGCTATTTCCTTAATTTATGGGGCATGTTAGTTTCATTGTTTCTGTGCCGATGCTCTGATTGTAGCAGAAGTATTATTTTGAAAATTCCAGGGATGCTTTCTGCTCTAGTTAGATAGCTCCTCTACAGAACAACTGCATACAGAAAACCTCAAATAGAAGAAGATGCAGAATTCAAAGAATTACACAGCATCCTGGACCAGACCTCGGGCCTTAAAGGGGTTGTCCGAGTTCAGAGCTGAATCCGGACATATCCCCATTTTCACCTCTCCAGCTCCCCCCCCCTCCCGATATAAGCATGGGAGCGTATGATGTTTTAAGTTACTACTTACCTTTCCTGGGTTCCCTTCACTGGCGTACAGGTTTGACAGAAGCCCAAAGTCATGGTCACTGTATTTTTCGCTGTATTTCTCCAAAAGACAGCTGTTATCTGCAGGGTTGATGCTGGCCAGATAATTTCCATTCACAGCAGGTGAAGTTGGGCTTTCTGCTTTTATAGAAAATATCATCTACAAAGTAAGGATAGGATAAATATCTCATATACTGTATATTAGCAATATGACACTAAGATTCCCCATTATTCTGTTTTATAGTGAAGCCCACATATAGAGTCTTACAGTCCTGTGCAAAGCTGTTGACCTTTATATAATACGTTGTGCTGTGTTTTGGATTCAGCAAAAAACGCATAAAAACAAATGCATGCCATTTTTGCAACAATATATCTGTGTTTATGCTGCTTTTCCTTCCAGCAAAGGACAAAAAAGCAAAGTGCACACAGCAAAACTAATTAATTACAAAATAGAGTTACATTCTCAAGGTAATTTCAGTTTTCCGTGTCCTTGCTGGAAGGAGAAGCAGCATAAATGCAGGTATGTTGCTGCAAATACCACATCCGTTTTTTTTAAGTGTTTTTTTTGGTCATACCCAAAACGCAGCACAGCCACCACGTGTGGCAGCACCCGGAATGCCCTTTTATATGGGCAGATTATCAGGAATTATCCTAGGAACTCGTGTGAAGGTGCCACCAATCACCAGACAAATAAGCACTCATTCATCGGTTGTATCTTCTGGGCAGCACATTGCCCTGTTTAAACTGGGGTCTGCTGCCCACAAGCAAGGAATCTGTATGGGGAAGAGTGAACGAAGCAGTAATCATGTGTGAGATGTACGTGTAGCTCTCCTCTCTGCTCAACAATCAGGGCATTATGGCCCCTGAATCGTCAAGTGTAAAAGCACCATAACTCATCAGCGTGCTACAATGTTCATTAGGCAAGCTTGATCCTAGAAGTGGAGGAGGATCATTCTGTTTCTGGAATGTGTGAACACTTCTTGCATCCCCTCTCAGGGGAAAACTAGACTGGCTAAGTTTGATAGGTCAGAAATATGATCTCCCTTCTTTCAAATTGACGGTAAGTGCCACCAGAACCTGGCATTTGTTCACCCATCCAATCTCACTTCTGTAAGATTTTACCCTTGCGCTGCCAGTAACCAGGTCAAATTTCACACTTTTGATATATACAAATAAAACCTATATTACAAAATAAAAATCACGCTAAATCTCCATAACCATATATTTTCTGAAAGTAGCTATCTGGTACATTGCCAAATTCCACACAGAAGTTTATATACACAGACATCTTCATGCAACTTTACACGCACATACACACATGCACCACTCCTGACATGTCTGTTTTAATAGTTACTTGCATTCCCCATGGAATAACTATTCTGGAACATCTATTCTTATGGCTCTGTGCTGTGCCATTCCTATATTATTCCTGCTAGACGTTATGAATGAATTGCTAGCAGTCTGCAGTAAGGGTACAGAGGGGCGGTGACCAGTTGGGGGGGTGTACCTGCACAGTCTGAACATGGCAGCACTGATTGGATAGAGTGAGCCTGTGCAGGTACACACCCCAACTGGTTACTACCCCTCTGTACCCTTACTGCAGACTGCTAGATATTCATTCATAATCTCTAGTAGAAATAATAAAGGTCTGGGACAACATACAGAGATAAGAATAGATGTTCCAGAATTGTTATTACATGGGGAATGCATGGAGATATTAAAACAGACATGTCAGGAACGGTGAAAGGTCCTCTTTAAAGAAGACCTGTTATCACAAAATGCAATCTGAATGCCCTATAATAGAAATACCTATACTTAAATTTCATAAATTTCATAAGTTCATAAAGTTTACAAGAATAGGACATGTTCTATTTGTTTTGCGGAAGGGACATACAGATGTGGACGGCATGCAGTGTATGTACTATCCGCATTTTTTTTGGCCCCATTGAAGTGAATGTGTCCGCATTCGATCTTCTAAAAATGCGGATTGGATGCAGACCAAAAATACGGTTGTGTGAATGGACGTTTACATAGCAAGAAAAGTTGAGTAGATTGATATATTTTTGCGGGAAAAGATTCAGTAAAATCTGTATCCTATCCCATATATACAGTGCACTTTTGGATTAATATTCTATTGTTCTATTTTTGCTATTTTTAACATTTATATTGTTGCTTTTTTCCCCTTCTGTGAACAACTTTTGGTATAGGGAGTAGGTATTATCAGTGACTGACAGCCATATCTGTATGCACACATACACACAATGCTATCAGTCACTGATAAGCCCTCGTCCCTGTACCTATAGCTATCCACAGGAGATGGACAAAGCAAAAATATAAGTGTATAAAGCACAGGTTTTATTTAAGGCTACTTTCACATTAGCGTTATTGCTGGCTCTGGCAGGGATCATCAATAATGCTTCCGTTACTGATAATACAACCATCTGCATCCGTTATGAACAGATCCGGTTGTATTATCTTTAACATCGCTGGGACGGATCTGTCATGAACTCCATTGAAAGTCAATGGAGGACGGATCTGTTTACTACTGTGTCACAACGAACAGATCCGTCCCCCTTGACTTGCATTGGGGGTCATGACGGATCCGTCTTGGTGCGGATTCCCAGGACGGAGAGCAAACCGCAGCATGCTGCAGTTTGCTCTCCGGTCTGGAGATGCAAGTGAACTGAATGGAATGCATTCCGTTCTCTTCAGTTCAGTTTTGTCCCCATTGACAATGAATGGGGGCAAAACTGAAGTGTCTATTTCCGGTATTGAGAACTCAATACCGGAAAAACGAAACGCTAGTGTGAAACTAGCCTAACCTTTTCCCATAAAACTACATATCATTCTGCTCAGCTTCTCCTGCTCTATACCATGGTGCTTTCAGATTACACTGCATCTTGTGGTGACAGGTCCTCTTTAAAGGGGTTGTGGAGCAGATTGGCAAACATCCCACATTCTGCTGGACCTGCAAAGGGAACATGACTTACCTTCTGGCTGTGACGCTCTCAGCTGCAATTGGCCAACTCACAGCCAGGGAGAAGCAGACGCCCATTGAGAAACAGGCCTGTCTCCTCCTCCCTGTACCGATGGTATGAATTGATATACCAGGTGGGAAAAGTGAACGGGGGCACAGCGGGCGAACGGAGCAGCACATACAGAAAATAGTAAGCGCTGTAATATGCCATAAGTATGGCCCACAGAATCCACTAGTTAAACTATAATGTTCGGACCTGTGTAAGGTCCTCTTCAAGTATTTTCATTTTCTTAATTCCCAGAGAACCCTTTTAAGGATATATTTGATTAATGAACATGAATATAGCTAGTATTAGTATTGTATTTTACTTTGTTTTTTTTGCATTGAACTGTTATACAGGGTAAAAAAAAAAAAAAATTAAGATTCACCAACCTCAGCATTCATCCCACATTTATAGGAAGACGCTCCAGCACCTAGCACGTAGGCTCCAGGTAGCTCAATCTTCTTTGCTACAGTGTTCATGTCATAAACCTTCAAACAAACATTAAAATGATTTATATAATACATATTACAAAGTAAATTACCGAACTATAAGGGGAGATCTATGTTTACAATATGTCTTCACAGGCAATTATTGGGCACTATACAATGGTACAATTTTATATAGAAGTCTCTGAAGGATACAAATTTATAGGCTGAACTATGAGGCATGATAGTGGCAATCTAATCTGAGGCATCTGAGCATGAACATGAGCAAAACATCCGTAATATTTGTATAGAATGTGAGTGTTATTAAAGCATTTCAAAAATAAAATCTCTCCATTTATTACATACTTTATCAGGGTGGGCAACGGGCACCAAGTATGGAACGCCTCCGACGTCTGCAATTCTTGTCTTCCCACATATACCTGAAAGTATTACAAACAATCTATGAGTAGTAAACAGCGCCAATCCAGCTCACCTGAAGGCACGGAATAGCCTGGATCAGGCCAAGGCATATAACAACATGTAAAAAGCAGGAAATCCAGCTTCCATTAAAATGAACTTTATTTTTCCAAGGATATACTGTAAAAGCCAAATAAAGAAGACAAGCAGTGTCTATGCGATTCGGGTCACCACGTCAGAACCTTAGGCCCCATTCACACGACCGTATATTTGCAGGCCCGCATTACTGCGGACCCGCAAATATACGGGGGCCGCCCGGCGTGTGTTCCGCAGCGCTCGGAACCCACGCCGTGCGGCCCCATTGAAAATGCCTATACTTGTCCGTGCGCACGGACAAGTATAGGACATGCTCCGTGCCGCGGCTCCTGGCCCCATAGAGATAAATGGGGCCACATCTATTCCCGCATTTTTGCGGATAGATACGGCCCCATTCATACGGTCGTGTAAATGGGGCCTTACTCATGACATTTATTAGGTACACCATGCTAGTAACGGGTTGGACCCCCTTTTGCCTTTAGAACTGCCTCAATTCTTCGTGGCATAGATTCAACGAGGTGCTGGAAGCATTCCTCAGAGATTTTGGTCCATATTGACATGATGGCATCACACAGTTGCCGCAGATTTGTCGGCTGCACATCCATGATGCAAATCTCCCGTTCCACCACATCCCAAAGATGCTCTATTGGATTGAGATCTGGTGACTGTGGAGGCCATTTGAGTACAGTGAACTCATTGTCATGTTCAAGAAACCAGTCTGAGATGATTCCAGCTTTATGACATGGCGCATTATCCTGCTGAAAGTAGCCATCAGATGTTGGGTACATTGTGGTCATAAAGGGATGGACATGGTCAGCAACAATACTCAGGTAGGCTGTGGCGTTGCAACGATGCTCAATTGGTACCAAGGGGCCCAAAGAGTGCCAAGAAAATATTCCCCACACGGGGGCGTGGCCTGGACGCAGAGGAGAAAGGACGCACGTACCTGGGCTCCACTGCCAGAAGAGGTGCATCAGCTGCCATCCACAGCCTACACGGGCCATCCAGGCGTCCCTGGGACATATAGTGGCTCCCCGGACGACGAGGAGTCTTTAGAGGGGCGAATTTCGGCTCTAGGCCGATCCGGAGGCTTGCGGCCTACTACAGGGCCGGAGCCTCGGACTTTCCTAGCCGCTCCGGCCGACCGGAAGTTGCGGTGAAGCGCGGAGGACCGCAAGGTAGCGCTATCCACAGCGGCAGCCCTCCGGACCCTTCCAGCTGTCGGAAGCATCTGGGGCACTGGACCAACAGCATACGGGCCCTCGTTTGCCTTACCTATATGGGTGGTTCCCTCATCTTGGATCCCGGCCGCCATCTTGTAGCCTGACATCGGTGCCTGGTGACATCAGCAGCAAGGCCCCCCTCCTGGAGAGATCTGAACTGCAGCTGGTCTGCAAACTGGGGTGAGTGGAGGGGGTAAACCCCATGCTTGCAGGGCCACTTTGCCTTTGGGCCCCCACTTCCTTGCACTACCCCTGCAGATATTGGCCTTTAAAGTGACAGGAGTTGCACTGCCTCCATTTTCTCTATATCTTTATATGAATAAAGCCCCGCAATTGGCCCTTTTTATATATACACTATTTTGAGGACTTGAACATCAAGATATTTTTGACAACTCAAAGGGGCTTATTTGCATTACCGCAGTGACTATATACTTGAAGACACGCTTCTCCTCTGTACTGCGGAAATATCGAGATTTATGTACCTAAGTGGAACTGTTCCTACACCTTACTGCTTCTCGTTGTGGCAATGACTCATCCCTGAAGTATTCTGTATTGCTCCGCGGCACAATGTGATTTTTTCTTACTCTGTTTTCTATTTTCAAGGCAGTGCTTTCCCTTGTGTCTTTTATTACCTTTCACCAGTCCTATGATAACCTTATGATTTGATTATACCGCTCTACCAACCGTCCACTAACGGCATGCCTGCAAGGTCGCAAAGGAAAAAAACGCAGGGTCTCTCCTTATCCTGCCAAACATTACCAGAACTTTTCCGTACTCCACAACCCTCTAACATGGAGCGTCCAGACTCTCCAACTGACAGCACTAGTTCGCTACTGCCATCTGAACCTGAACCTGCTGTGGACCCACCTGCTCCGGTCTTTGACCCGACCGAACTTTACAACAACATAAAGTCCCTCTTCACCACGGAACTGTCTAAGGCTGTGACAGATTTCACCAAGCAGATACAGGACTTGGGCACTAGAGTTTCTGACCTGGAAGAGAGGGTGGATAATGTGGCGGACGCAATGGAAGTAGACAATACACGCCTGGACGGCCATGCTCAGAGGCTGGAAGCCTTAGAATATAAACTGGAAGATTTGGAAAACCGTAACCGTAGAGCCAACATCAGGATACGAGGTATGCCGGAGACTATTACAGCACTACAACCTACGGTCCTCAACTTGTTCCAAGCTCTGCTACCCCAAGTGGACTCTAATATGTTCCGGATGGACCGGGTTCATAGGGCTTTGGGGAGGCCTAGGAATCCCAATGTGCCACGTGATATTATCCTGAAACTCCATTATCCTGAAATGCGTGACCAACTTTTGGCTGCTGCTCGCAATTTACAAGCCCTTCCGGGGGTTGACACCTCGGTACAATTGTATGCGGATTTAGCACCGGTCACCCTTGAAAAGCGTAGATCGATGAGACCAGTGACACTTGCCCTTCAGAGGGCCCAAATACGTTATCGTTGGGGCTTCCCTTTCCACATTGCTTGCAAAATCGGCTCTCGAGACTACACTATTAAAGATCTCTCGGAGGGATTGGACATCCTGCAAACAAGAAGGCATCCCCTATGATCGGCCCCTACCTCAGCTCCTTTACCAAGACGACCGGAGCGATCCTGGCATATCCGTCGAGCCCCTCCTCTCGCCTTACCAGCTTTCCCTGGATCTTCCCGGGATTTGTCTTGAACCTGACTTCCTGCGGAAGGATGAGATACGAAGCCGGTCTCTTACTTGACCTTGCGGGAGGTTGGCAACACCTGTTCATCCTTTGGCAGGAATCTGTATTCTGGTTACTAAACTGTTGGAGTTCTTCTTCTGCTTTTTGTTATGACTAACTTTTTTTCTTATCGCTGATAGAGCAGAAATCCCCCCACCGCGGAAATCAGAGACACACCACTTGAGACGTTGCCATGATTCGGTTTGACGTGGTGATCGGGGGTGAGAGGCCGCAAGGCCTACAAGTGTTCTTCGCTATTGAACTGTCTTTTGCACTATAGTCTTAGCTAAAACTTGTTTCCTCCTGATACGATTGTATTGGTGCTTTCCCTTACCACGGGTGACGGCCGAGATCGAGATAGGCGGTTTATTACGCGCCCGGTCCGGTGTTGCTACCTGGGGTGTGGGTACACACCACGTACTGTACATTACTATGTTCTGTATGCTTTATTTACTTTTGCTCTATTTGAAGGTTTGATTCCTTTATACATGTCACTCGGCTAATATGTAGATATTATATGTCAGCATGTTGACCCTACAGGCCTTCTTGCCCGTATGGGGCTGAGACATCCACGGTAGCATTAAGCAACACGGTTGTCCTCCGGGGTTTAGCTGGTCTGGCCCTGGTAGGTGCAACTATGCACTCTTGTAGTTGGTTGGCCGCGTGGATCGCCTCTGCCCTAGCACTGGACGGAACCCCTTTTCTTCTTAACATACCGTACTTTCCCAGTCTCTCTTCCTCCCCGTCTTTTTTTCCTCCTCCTCCCCCCCCTTTTTTTTTTTTTTTTTTTTTTTCTCTTTCTTTCTTTCTTTTCCTTTTCTCTTTTCTCCCTTTTTTCTCCCTCTCACTGCTTTCCTTCACACTGCCTTGTATGACCTTACCACAGCATTTCAACATATAATGTTTCAATTGGTTGCTGCGGAACTTATGCCCCATGTTCCCCCTACGCCGAGTGCGTTTCAGGACACGATGCCGACGTGTTTGGTTCGGCACGTGGTACCTGACTGTTGTTACTTTTGTTGTTCTATGGTATTCCTTATTCTCTATTTTTGATCTGCCTGGCATGCGAACTCATTTGTGGGCTTTCACGGTCTCTACCCTCCCCTGTTTTACCTTCACTAGTCACTTCCTATGCTCTGGACATGAGGTCCTATTACAGGGACTTAGCATATTCTACATCCTTAACCATGTGTAGGATCATTACGCATAATGTTAGGGGGTTCAATTCGCCACAGAAGAGACGCAAAGCTTTCCTCCAATACGATAAACTACGGCCTGACATTATTTGTATTCAAGAGTCGCATTTTACTCCTACCTCTTATCCCAAATATTTCCATAGCCGATATACCATGTTACTTCATGCCCCATATCCCACTAAGTGTAGAGGAGTAGCTATATTTATAAAAAATTCTTTGCCCTTCCAGATTGAGACCACGATTGTTGACCCAGAGGGTAGATACATAATTGTCACAGGTTCCCTATGCAATACACCAGTGTGCTTAGTCAATTCCTATGCTCCCAACAGTCAGCCTGCCTCGTTTCTCCGTTCCCTGGGTAAAATGCTTGACAGATACTCTCCTTCCTCCATTATATGGTGCGGGGACTTTAACATGACGTTTAATGCACATTTAGACAGGTCTTCACCTGCAGCCGATAAATTATCCTCTAAATCCAAAAGCTGGGTGAGACGGGTGATGCGGGAACTGGACATAGCTGACTGTTGGAGAGAGTACAATGGGTCTCAACGTGGATACACTTATTTCTCCCCTGTTCACCAACATTACACGAGAATTGACTGGATATTGGCTTCCAGACATTTGCTTTCCCGTCTTTTGTACGCCAGACATATCCCCTGTGCATGGTCAGATCATGACATGGTCCTGATAGAATTAAACCTGGACTCCCCCTCACGGTGCCCTTTTACCTGGAGACTTAATGAGTCTCTTCTTACTGACCCGTCTATAGTTGAACGCGTAACATCTGCTCTCAAGGATTTTTTTTACCTTTAATAAACCCTCTGATACAACACCTGCAATTAATTGGGCCGCTCATAAGCCTGTAATAAGGGGGATCCTTATAGCTGAAGCGTCTAAGTTAAAAAGAGAGCGTTCCAAGGTTCAGTCAGACTTGGAAACCAAACTTTCTCGTTTAGAGATGGCCAATCAGAGACGGCCTTCCCTTTTCCTTATTAAAGCTATTAAGGATGTTAAACTTCAATTAGATGCCACTCTGCTACATCGTACGGAAAAAGCCTTGAGATGGACTCAGGCGAGATTTTACAAACTAGCTAACAAGCCAGATAGATTGCTAGCGGCAAAGTTAAGGGCTCGGCAGCGTTTAAACACAATATACCAAATTAAAGACACAACAGGACAAACCACCTCTAACCCGAATACCATTTATCAGCAATTTCATACCTTTTACCAAAAATTATATTCTCCACCCTCCGACCCCCCCACGGGAGAAATCGCTTCTTTTCTAGCTACGCTACAAATCCCAACATTATCCGCACCCGCTAGGGAATCCATTAACTGTGATGTTACTGAGGAGGAAATTGATTTGGCCATAAATTCCCTTAAATTGGGTAAATCCCCAGGCCCCGACGGGTTCTCGGCGATCTACTTTAAAAAATTCAAAGATGTCCTAATGCCCCATCTCAAGACCTTATGTAACTTTATACTCCGTGGAGGTCTGTTGCCGCCGGATATGCTTAATGCGCTAATCACAGTTATACCCAAACCTGATAAGGACCCATTGTTCCCTGCTAATTATCGCCCTATTTCCCTACTTAATGTCGATCTGAAGATCTTTACCACTATTTTGGCTACTCGTCTTAACAGCTACCTACCCAGTCTCATACATTATGACCAGGTGGGCTTTATCCCTGGAAGACAAGCACCTGATAATGTAAGAAAAGTTTGTAACATCATCCAATGGGCAAATGCGAACTCTAAATCCCTTTCCCTTTTAGCTTTAGATATTGAAAAAGCCTTTGATAGCCTTTCTTGGAACTATCTATATCAGGTGCTGTCAGTAATGGGTATATCTGGCCCCTTTTTGCGTTCTCTACAGACACTCTATACGTCCCCTGCAGCTTACCTTAAATTGCCGACTACTGAACCCTTGCCCATACCTATTTGCAGGGGGACTCGACAGGGCTGTCCCCTCTCCCCAGCTCTTTTCGCTTTAGCCATTGAACCATTGGCCATAATGATCCGTAATGACCCAAACATAGCCGGAGTAAAAATCGGACCTCGCGAATATAAAGTCAGTCTCTTTGCAGACGACATGCTTCTTACCATTACACGGCCTTTAACGACATTACCTAACTTGTTGAAATGTTTGGACACATTCGGTCACTATTCGAGCCTCCGGATCAATACCAAAAAATCAGAGATAATGCACTGTAACCTACAATCAAACACCCGAGACTTAATATCACTGAATTTCGGCTTTAAAACTAGAGATGATTATCTACCCTACTTGGGAATTAATCTGCCAAAAACTTTGGACACCACATTCAAGTGGAACTACGCTCGCCTTATCCCAAGACTCCTTCAAGAATTAATCACCTGGAACTCCCCAAATCTTTCTTGGGTTGGCAGAATACATACTGTCAAAATGGTTACACTACCTCGGATATTATATCTTTTTCGATCTCTTCCCATCCCGTTATCTGGTACGGCCCTCAAGTCCTTACAGACGGAAATCTTTCGTTTTATTTGGGCATATAAAAAACCTCGTATAGCCAGGAACACCATGCATCTCCACAAACGGGTGGGAGGATTGTCTGTTCCCCACCTATATAAATACTACCTAGCAGCTAGAATGACGCAATTAGTGTCATTTCACGCAGGTTCTACCGCACCGCAATGGGTAGTTTTGGAGTCAGAATTGTTGCAACCAATTTCCCCATTGGCATTGATTTGGTCCCCGGATGCCCCTATGCGGTCTGTGGAACCAGCTGCAAAAATTCCTTACCTCATGCTGCAACTTTGGAGGAAAGTAAGGTTTAAATATAAACTACAGAGTCATATTACCCCCATGCTGCCCCTGTTTGGGAACCCCCTATTCCCGCCAGGCTTACCACCAACAGCTTTTACCTGGTGGAAACATTCCAAACTACGATATGTAGGTGATTTTTTGATCCAATCTAAACTCATGTCCAGAGCATACTTTACTTCTGCTTTTTCCCCTCCGTCTTCTGAATTTTTTAGAACCACACAAGTTTTTCATTTTTTGACCTCCCAGATCCGGGAATCTAGAGTGATAGAATACACTGCATTCGAGAGACTCCGCAAATATAGGGCCTTAGAGAAGGGTGCCCTTTCCTTTATTTATTCTATTCTGAACTCACCACTTCCGGACACTAAACTGGCATTTATGCATGGCTGGGAGGTGGACCTGGGAGAAACCCTAACACTTGAACAATGGTACGATTGCTGTACGACAATTAGTAGGGGTAGCTGGCAGGTCACTCTCATGGAAACTTCATTGAAGGTTTTGCACAGGGTCTACTTTGTGCCATCTAGACTACATCAAATATACCCAGAGGTTTCCCCTCTCTGCTTTAGAGGATGCCAAGACACAGGAACGACTCTCCATATTTGGTGGACCTGCCCAGTAGTACGTAGGTTCTGGTCTGATATTGGTAGAGGCCTGTTTGAAGTGTTCCAAAAAGATATACCTTTATCGGCACCCACATATCTTCTCGGCCTTAAGCCACAAACGCTTAACTATACTGCGTATAAACTCTTGCAATATATACTGATGTCTGCCAGAATACATATAGCTTCTAAATGGAGAACACCCTCTCTTTCTTTGGCAGCGGTTATTCAAAGAGTTAACCGTATATCGCTATATGAAAAGCTTAATGCTACGCTGACTGACTCTCGGGAGCGTTATCAGCAAATATGGGGCCCCTGGCTAAATTGCTCCAAGTCTCCTAATTTGCAATACTTCTTGTCTCTCTAACTGAATACATTGAATTCAGAAGACCTTTGATGTGACTCTATTTCCTATTACCTCCTTCTTCTGACCGGGAATGACCCTGAGGACTACGTTCCTCATTTTTTTGAATAACTATGATATAGGCATGCCGAAAACTGAAACTAGCCTAATCTGTTCTTTCATTGTTCCGTTTAATAGATAGATGTTCTTATAAAAGAATATTTTTCTGATATACTGCAAAACTGCGAGTATTTTGATATCACACTTATGTACACTGTATATCATTCTTCTTGTTGTTGCTAATTTGTAACCTGTAGCAATCATTTCAATAAATATATTTTGAAACTAAAATATTCCCCACACCATGACACCACCACCACCAGCTTGAACCGTTGATACAAGGCGGGATGGATCCATGCTTTCATGTTGTTGACGCCAAATTCTGACCCTACCATCCAAATGTCGCAGCAGAAATCGAGACTCATCAGACCAGGCAACGTTTTTCCAATCTTCTACTGTCCAATTTCGATGAGCTTGTGCAAATTGTAGCCTCAGTTTCCTGTTCTTAGCTGAAAGGAGTGGCACCCGGTGTGGTCTTCTGCTGCTGTAGCCCATCTGCCTCAAAGTTCGACGTACTGTGCGTTCAGAGATGCTCTTCTGCCTACCTTGGTTGTAACGGGTGGCAATTTGAGTCACTGTTGCCTTTCTATCAGCTCGAACCTGTCTGCCCATTCTCCTCTGACCTCTGGCATCAACAAGGCATTTCCGCCCACAGAACTGCCGCTCACTGGATGTTTTTTCTTTTTCGGACCATTCTCTGTAAACCCTAGAGATGGTTGTGCGTGAAAATCCCAGTAGATCAGCAGTTTCTGAAATACTCAGACCAGCCCTTCTGGCACCAACAACCATGCCACGTTCAAAGGCACTCAAATCACCTTTCTTCCCCATACTGATGCTCGGTTTGAACTGCAGGAGATTGTCTTGACCATGTCTACATGCCTAAATGCACTGAGTTGCCGCCATGTGATTGGCTGATTACAAATTAAGTGTTAACGAGCAGTTGGACAGGTGTACCTAATAAAGTGGCCGGTGAGTGTATATAGTCAGGGACAGCCAATAAGCATGTATCATTAGTAATTCCAGAACACATGGATGGGATCATTTACAGTATGGCAAAAGGAGAATACACATATATCATAAAGAACATACACATGAATAAAACTGTTGCCCGAGACTAGGAACAAACATGAACCCATAATCAATAGTGTAAATTTAAATCATGTTGTTTATTGAGGCCATGTGGGCCACATGTATTAAGTTGGAACATCCAGAAAGACTCCTTGTCCAGCAAGAGGAGGGGATCATCGTAGGAAGCTCCTGAACAAGGAGTCTTTCTGGATGTTCTAACTTAAAGGGGTTATCCCAGTTATATTAATTGATGACCTATCCTCAGGATAGGTCATCAATATCAGATCCGCGGGGGTCCGACACCCTGACGATCAGCTGTCTGAAGAGGAGGCCCGCGCTGTGCCCGTGCTGTCTTCTCTTCATTGTTTACCTGATTGCTGTAACATCAGTAGCGATGAGCAGGTGTAATTACACCAAGGCCGTCCCATTCATTTCAATGGGAGGCCTCGCTCCCATACACTTGTATACAAGTGTATAGGAACGAGCCTTCCCATTGAAATGAATGGGGCGGTTAGGTGTAATTACACCTGCTCACCGCTATGTATGTTACGGCGAGCAGATAAACTATGAAGAGGAGGTGGCGCTGACATGGCGCGTGCCTCCTCTTCAGACAGCTGATCGTCGGGGTCCCGGGTGTCGGACCCCCGCGGATCTGATATTGATGACCTATCCTGAGGATAGGTCATCAATTAATATAACTGGGATAACCCCTTTAAGTTAGAACATCCAGAAAGACTCCTTGTTCAGGAGCTTCCTACGATGATCCCCTCCTCTTGCTGGACAAGGAGTCTTTCTGGATGTTCATATAACTCGGATAACCCCTTTAATACATGTGCCCCAGTGGTAGACTGGCCATATACCCTACAGGGAAATCCACCTGAGCCCTTCTCATGGCCACTGGCCAGGAACATAACGATCTGATGCTCTCAGTATTAATGCTAGGATCTTATGTATCTGGCCAGCAGCCACAAGTGCCCTCCTGAATTCAGCTGTATCACCATCCTCAGCCTGGCGATAGGGCAGTATTTTATGCTGCGCTGTAGTATTTGGTTTTGCTGGGGTAGTATTTTGTACTGCACTATGGTATTACTGGCCCCGCATAACTCCTATTAGTGTTGCCCGCCCTTCTGTCAATTTAGACTCACCTACAACTTGGGGCCACTTAGGTTATTTTGCAGGGACACTTTAAGTTCCCGGTCCGCCCCTGATATACCCCACATGGCCTCAATAAATGACATTATTTAGCAGTAAATCATTAAAACAGGCACCAGAATTCAGGCTTGTAATAAGCCAAATGACTGGTGAAAATGCTGTGCCCCACAATTATGATGTGTTCCTTGCCATGTCCGGCATCAGCATAGAGTAGAATAGAATGACAGCATGCATGTGTGTCTACCAGTCCATTCAAACGGGGAAACATGGGTTCTCATTTTAGTGATCGGCGTGGGCCCCAGCAGTCAGACCCACATCAATCACATGCTCATCTCCATCAAAGTTATTGCAATAGGACAACTCCTTTAAGTGAAGAGACAGCACTATAACAGCAGTCACAGATCACAACTCTGCCCCAATCGAGCAGAGCTGAAATGGGCAAGATATGGGAAAATAAATAGCGGTCTCTGTGGGGACAGACTAACATATCATTTTTGAGCTCCTGACTTATTGTCAAACATACACTATACGGGCAACAGTACCTGACCATCACACCTATATTAGTCTGTCGCTGTTGTCATTTTGAAATAGGAAAGGGCCTTTACATCACTCGAGCAGACAGCTGACATTGTACATGGTCATCTTAGGCTTGAGTGCGGATGCTCAGCCATGGAAACCCATTTCATGAAGCTGCTAACTGCTCAGATGCCATGGTTGCCATTGACTGCAGCATCTGAGAGGCTGAACTGCAGGGATCGGAGTTATAGGAGTATAATACAGCTGAGCCCGTACCATAATGTACTTTTATGGCACAAACCATTAACATCACAGAGTGGAAAGGATGTATGTTAATGTATGTTTGTAGCCACTATTGAAATAATAAATGTGTTGTATTAAGGTTATTATTGTGGATGGAAAACGCTGTGGGCACTTCTGTGTAGCTGGCACGATGTAACAGTGCCCCCCCCATTCAAACAATAGCAGGCTATGGAGCTCTATTATTTACATTAACCTACTTTTTTTATTGTATCTTTTTTTTCTGGTATCTTGGTAAAATAATAATAAAAATAACAAACAAAATCTTGTTATCATGCCAGAATTAGTTACCTTTTACTGGAAATCCAAATGGATACTGTGTAAGATCAGGGCAATCTACAACCTCAACATGGACTTCTGCAAAATTCTTTTTCAATGCATGTTCTAGAACTAGAGCAAAAAAAAAATTAAAAATAACATTGTGTGAATAACAGCTGTCACTAGGGGACAGTTAGGAGGTTTTTATCGCATGTGTTTAGTCAGCCTACAGGCTGCTCTGACTGGGGTTGAGGCAGCTGACATAAAAGAATATATGTCGGGGCAGATTTACTAATACTGTCAAAAAGTAAGACGGTCTAATCTTACACTAAACATTCTTAAAAGGATTTTCTGGAATTTTAATATTGATGACCTATCCTCAGGATCAGATCGGTGTGGGTCCAACACCCGGCACCCTCGCCTATCATCTGGTTGAAGAGAAGACACGCTGCATACCAGCGCAGCCTTCCCTCCATTGTTTACCTGCTTGCCGTCAACATTGCAGCAGCAAGCAGGTGTAGTTATAAGAAGCCGTCCTATTCACTTCTATGGTACGGCTCCCTCCTATACACTTGTATACAGATGAATACTGCCCCCAAAGGCGTACATAGCCTTTAAATTCTATTTCCACTAACCATACCACCTATGACAATAAATTCCTATGGATTATTTCAGAGAAAAGGAGATGTTTGGACATAAATGGAGGTTCCTTCCACAGAAGTCCTTACACTGACTGAAGCACTTGGATTCCATTGGCAGACGTGCCACTCTGTCTAATTGGCCATAGTGCAGGCAGCGCCCAAATCATAAGTTACCTATAGCAGTGATGTCTAACCTCAGGCACTCCAGCTGTGGTGAATCTATGACTCTCAGCATGCTCCATTCATTTCTATGGAGTTCTGAGAACAGCCAAGCAGGTGTGCATCTTGGGAGTTGTAGTTTCACCACAGCTGGACTGCCAGAGGTTAGCCATCACAGTCCTATAGAGTGTGACCTATTTCAGATGAGCGTATCCACTGTGGGAAACATTCCCTGTGTGGGAGCGTGATTTTCTATCATGAACACTGCTCCTTTCACAGGACCACACAGCATTATAATGACTTATAATGCTGTGTGTCTCTGTCCGACCTTGCATCTACTGAACTGTACTGACATAATGAAGTCAATACAATTCAGTAGATGCACGGTAAGGCATGGACACATGCCTTCATACGAGTGAAGATTTCAAAACAGAAAACTCATGTGGTTTTTCATGCAGATTTCTGTGCGTTTCGCCCCCAAAAACGCTATGTCTTAACTGTGGTTTTAGTATAGATTTGATACAGAATTTTCATGGATCTCACCCTTGTATTGGAAAGAGTGAAATCCCAAAAAATTATTTTAAAAAATTGCACAAACAATTGATATGCTGACATGCACAGCAATTTCCACACAGGGAAAAAAAAGCAATTGTACATGACATTTGCCTGATCCCATACAGTCTGCTGGTACTGTACCATGCGGTGCTTTTTCTGCATGTAAATCCGCACAGGAAAAAAGGCAAGTTATCCGTGTTGTGTGCAGGTATCCTAAATCATAACCGAAAATCACACTTCCATGCGGAGTGCGTTTCCCTTAGTGAACACACTCGTCTGAAAATAGCCTATAAAAGTGGGAAAAAAGATGTAATAATAACTCACCACCAGCAATTTCTTCTAGCGCTGGATAAAAAAAAGGACAGCTTTCAGTATCTGCCATTTTTCTACACTGGTGCAGCAAACTGGGATATTTAATAGACGACGGTTCCAGAGAAGACCAAAGTTCAGGCAACTGTGAAAGAACGTAATTAATGATTAAAAAAAAGAAAGATCAGGAAATTTGGTTTTATTTGGGTCACTGAAATTCACAAAGCATGCAAGAATAATGGATTGTGTGGCAGCACCATAAGGGTGCCTTCATACATTGCAGAATATTCTGCAAAAAAATCTGCACCATAGGCTATGTTAGCCTATGGGGATGGTGGCAATACCTGCGTACAAGTCCTGTGTCAAGTCCAAGTCTGTCTAAAATAACGGATCTCAGAAGGAAATGGCTAAAACAGATGCCAATGTACATAACAGATGCTTTTCTTTATTTTTATGCTCTTCTGACAGATCAGAAGAACGGAAAAATAAACTGGTATGTGAACCCAGATATAGCGGGTTTAACATAGGTATTATCTTAAAATGTGTGTGCCTGTTGACCTGAGGGTACCGGTACACAGTACATGAGGATTACTACTAACTAAATATAATTTCCTGACACACTGGTCCTTGTGAGGACCTTAAAGGGTTATTCTCATCTCAGACAAATGGGGGCATCTCTCTAGGATATGCCCCCATTTTCTTATAGGTGCCGGTCCCACACCTGTATCAGTAACGGAGTCCAGCAAAGTGGTGGCTGTTCCCCGTAGAAGTGAACTGGAGCACAACGCACATGACTGGCCACCGCTCCCATTCACTTCTATGGGCCTGACAGAAAGCCGAGCTTGGCTATTTTCTGCGGCCCCATAGAAGATGAATGGAGGGTGGCTGCCCAAGCGCAGTGCGCTGGCCACCGTTTTCAGGCCCCCATTGTCTGATTTGAGACAACCCCTTTAAAGGGTTTATCCAAATATTTCTATAAAATATCACATTATTTATACTGCATGGTGTACAATAAATAAACATACAATGCCAGAATTCTTTTTTTTTAAACAAAGTATTTTATTGATGTTTAGTAAAAGATATACATTGTTTGTTGGGGATACGACCAATAACCTGGAAAGAACATCAAGATCATGTGGCTTTTTAAAAAATTTGAGGGGAAAAAAAGTGTTTAAATAAAAATCCCACACAGCTCTACCAGTGTTATGGATCTTGGAAAGCAGAGACATTTTTTTAAAGGGTTTTATTATGCAAAAGTAGAGAAAAAACAATATAAACTGTAATTGCTGTAATCTCACCTTCCAGTGGGTGGAATAATGTTATCTGGGCAGATTAAGAAAACTGCCTTTGGTGCCCAAAGCAACCAATCACAGCACAGCTTTCATTTTCCAAGAGAATTTTAAAAATTGTGCTGCGGTTGGTTGCTAGGGGCAACAAAAAGTTTTGGTTTCTTTAGCCAGTTTCATAAAAATTATACAATACATTAGACGCCATTAGGTGCCAAAGAATCTACAACTCATTCTTTAAATTAAAAAAAAACAACAAAAAAAAAAAAACACCTCATAGGTCTGTGTCAATGGAAAAATAAAAAGCCTCGGCTCTTGGAATGAGTTCTGCTGAGAGCAGGAGATGCCTGTGATAAATCAGTAGTAGATTAGTAGCTGAAAACAGGTTGTTTTCACAAGATTGTTAGGCTAGGGCTTCATGGCGACATGTGTAGCAGAAAAGTCACGCAACATTTCTGCAATGATAGTCTAGGGCAGTGATAGCGAACCTTTTAGAGACCAAGTGCCCAAACTGCAACCCAAAACCCACTTTATTTAACGCAAAATGCCAACATGGCAATTTAACCTCAATACCAATATAGTAAATCTTCCATTCAGTACACTGCCTGTGCTGTTCATAGTGCACCCTGCACTTATGAATGGTAGGAAAAGTCTCAGGCATATTGGTACACCATACACTTTTTCCAGGGTGCGGGTGCCCACAGAGAGAGCTCCGAGTGCCGCCTCTGGCACCTGTGTCATAGGTTCGCCACCACTGATCTATAGTGTTGCAACACAACAGTTGAAAAAAATCCATCCATGTTGCAGTGCGACATCATTACAAATATGTTGCAGTGTAGTTGTACCCTTATTATCACGCAACACATGTCGCCGTGTATCCCTAGCCTCAGAGGACTATTTGGCTGCTTCCCCATTCACTTCTGTGAAATCCACAATCAGATCTGCTTACAAGAAGTAACAAGTCATTTCTCAGGCTAAATCCACAACTAAATTCACCAACAGTTTACTCTTTGACTTTAAATAGGACCTGTCACCTCTCCTGACATGCCTGTTTTAATAGCTTCATGCATTCTCCATGTAATAACAATTCTGGAACATCTATTCTTATGTCTGTATGTTGTGCCATTCCTTTATTATTTGCACTAGAAGTTATGAATGAATTGCTAGCAGCCTGCAGTAAGGGTACAGAGGGGAGGAAACCAGTTGGTGGGGTGTCCCTGCTCAGTCTGAAAATGGCAGCACTGATTGGATAGAGTTAGACTGTGCAGGTACACCCCCCCAACTGGTTACCTCCCCTCTGTACCCTTACTGCAGACTGCTAGATATTCATTCATAAACTCTAGTAGAAATAATAAAGGAATGACACAACATACAGACATAAGAATAGATGTTCCAGAATTGTTATTACATGGAGAATGCGTGAAGCTAATAAAACAGGCATGTCAGGAGTGGTGACAGGTCCTCTTTAATGTTAAAAACGCCGCCTTGTGCACACAGTGTAAAACAGTAGAGGATTTTTCAGTAGCGAATTTGAAAAACGCTTTTAAAGTGACATGTTAGTTTCTTCAAAGCAGACTTGATTGTGCATTTCATAGATGTCAATGGGGAAGAAGAGAAACCTCAATCAAATACTCTTCTTATACTCTTGTATAAACACCTCTAAAACCTCAGAGAAATCTGCCACCAAAACAACCTGTTTTCAGCTAGTAATCTGCCGCTGATTCTGCCATGTGAACGTAGCCTTATCTATGTGAACATTCCTGTATGTATCATACATGGGGATATTTATCAAAATTCATTCAGAGGAACACTGGCTTAGTTTCCCATAGCGACCAATCAGATTCTACCTTTCATTTTTCAGAGTGCCTTTGGATCTGATTGGTTGCTGTAAGCCAGGTTTCCTTTACAGCAGTTTTGATAAATCTCCCCCACAGACCCTTCCGTTCCCTGCCAGATCTGATTAGTGCTAGCGTGAAACTAACTTTACCTAATAAAGTATATTATAGAAATGTTTAACATCCCTGTCCCTACACAACAGACTGGTCCGTAAAGAGTTCTATTATTACTCTTATATTCCCAGTACACAGTGGGTTTTTTTTTTTTACAGTACATGTCCTAACAACACAAAAACCTCTGCTGTCAGCCATGGATGCGACATTAACAGTTTTGTTAATATTTGACTTTTGAGGTTTTTGTATAACAGGTCGTATAATACATTACAGGGATACTTTTTCACAAGTAATTTTCCTCCATCCACTGTTCACATATCAACGGTATAATGGTGAAACACACGGACCTGATCTGGGACACAGGGACGATACACAGTAATAACGCAAGACCAGGAGCGGAACTAGAATTCATAGGGCCCTGTCGCAAAATAAGATGTGGCTCCCACCACCTAGTGTCAGGAAATTAAAACAGTGACATAATACCAATAATTAAAGGTATGTATAACAGAACCATATATCAGAAAACCCACCATACTGTTATTCCCCACAAAAGGTACAATGGGGGGAGATTTATCAAGCTGGTGTAAAGTAGAACTGGCTTAGTTCCCCATAGCAACCAATCAACCTTTCATTTTTCACAGCTCCTTTGTAAAATGAAAGGTGGAATCTGATTGGTTGCTATGGGGAACTAAGCCAGTTCCACTTTACACCAGTTTGATAAATCTCCACCATATGTTCTTGCACATAATTGGGACCCATACAAGTGTTATGGCTGCTATGTCTATGACAGCATGGGCCCTGCCAATCCATTCATTCTCTACGAGGCTTCCTGAGATAGCCGAGTACATCTCTAAACTATCTCCAGAGAACCCACATAGAATGAATGAAGCGGGGGGCACATGTTTGACCAGCTGCTCCATGGACCCCCGTTCTCTGGATCGGTGGAGGGTCCAGTGGTTTGACCCCCAGCAGTCAGTTATCCACTGTTCTGTGGATAGGCGATAACGTTAAGGCTAGGGCTACATGTCGCTGTGTAGCCCTAGCTAGCAAGACATGGCACAACCCTTCTAAGAATCATATATAAAGTGCACAAAAACTAGCATCTCTATGATCACACACAGGTGATGAGCCATTTACATGGCATGGTGAATTTTTTTTTTTTTAATGATCCCTTTTGGTATAATTTGTGTCGCCTTAATGGTAATTATTCAAAGAATATATAACCTATTGTTTATATCACTTAGAGAACGCTGTAAAAACATAGCCCAGAAGAAGAAGTGCAGTGGAACATCTTTTACTTTGCTACTCTAACCCCCCCAAAAAAGTTTTCAGTATATAGTATATGCCCCTCCAAATGGTGCTGAAACCGGTCCTTGAGGTGAGTTCATGCAATACTGTAAGAGAAAAGCATAATTTCCCTTTATACCTATCCTAACTGGCTTAGTTCCACAAATAATCCCAAGAGTCATGTGTGACTCCAGCGAGCGCCTGCCTAACATCCGCTATCCCACACAGTACAATATATTATTAGCACATGCAGATTTCTTCAGCATACGGATAAGGCACGGACCTCCCTACCTGAGCTCCTGCTTCTGCAGCCAGGTACACCGAAGTGTACACTTCTGAGCCCCGCCCACCCGCCGGCATGTGACAGGCATCAGCTGATCACCAGAGGCCTCTTAGTTCTACAAGAAAATGTCTCCTGCGCGGAAGCCGGAAGCTAGAGCTTCAGTGCGCTACTTGTAAATATATGGAAACGGCAGCCATGTTGGTGGAGGCGAGTGATGGGTGTACCCGGCTGGTGTAGAGGCACTATGAGGAGACGTGGTGGGTAATGTGAAGCAGGAGTACTACATGCAGTAATACCGCAGCGGTATTTGCTAGAACTGCTGGTCTGTACATTAGACGCACTTGTTTTGGATGGCTATTGCATGTGTTAGTGCGTCCACGCCTGCAGATTGAGAAGTATGGCGTGAAGTAAAGGGAGGGGAGTATATAGAGAGAGCAGTTTACAGTTTTGGGTATGGAAACTGTATCAGAACAGCCTGTGTGAATGCATCCTTTCAGGTGGGCTCATGTTTCATCATTAGGGAGTGATTTATTAATTGTGGTGCATACCTCAGATGTGTAGAATGGGAAATACTCTTGATGTAGCCCTCTGTGACAGAGCCAGGGGTGAACCACCAATGAGGCCAGGTGAGGCGATCGCTTTAGGCAGCACCAGGTATGAGTATATGCTTCTATGAGGTGGGTTGGGCTGTGATCACCCTGGTATAATGGTCCTGCTTTACAAATAGAATAATCCCCAGTCAGGATCCACTACAAAGCAGATCTGTCATGGATCTGGAAGTCATGTGAACACGACTTTTCTAATCAAAGTGTTCTGACCCTGTGACGGAAATATTGTTTCTTCTGTACTTACTCCTCCATCACACCCCCGATGTTGCCATCTCTGCTGCGCACAGACTGGCTGTGGGCTCTTCTGATTGAGTCCTCCAGACTGTGTTCCTGAGTCTTCCTGTTCAGCTGCTCTTCTACTCAGTACCCAAGTGGAAAACCCATCAGGCAGTGGGAGATGGTGGCATCAGGGGCACGATGGAGTGGCCAGTACAGAGTAAACAATCTTTACTCCACATGGTCTGAAGACTCTGGTATTTCCAGGAAAGCCAGAGAACCCCTTTAAAGGAGTTTTCCAGGATTACTATGGTTTTAACAGATATGGTCATGTAGCTGCTTACCTCATGTACATCTTCCCCATGCTTTTCTTTTTTTAATTTGGACACTTATGACCCGTTTTCCCTATGTAAACAAATCACTCTGGTTTATATCCTGTACATAACACTTCTTGTTGCTGTATTCAACCAAACCTATAATCTACCTCACAAAAACAAAGTCTGTGTGAATGAAGTCTTATGTTTCTGTGTTTGCCCAGGCTGATAGTCGGAGTCCTGCAGCTCTCCAATGGATCGTTCTGAGGTTGAGTGTGAGCTGGACAGCAGCTCAGCGGGAACCCGTGTGCCGCTCATCCCTGATTCAGAACATAGTCCTGAAAGGGAAAACCTCTCCTCCACAAATGAATCCCATTCCAGAGAGGATGAAAACTGGTAGGACCTTCTCATTCAGTTACAGTTTTCCTCATCCTAGTTGTTACTAAAAGGAAGCGATTTTAGTAGAACCCTTCGCGGTTCTAGTAGGACATATGATTGGTCAGTCCTGTTTTTCTCGTATGCTGAATCAGAAGTGAGCAGTGTTGAAAACCCTAGTGCAGATTACCAGATGGTTCTGAAATGCGTGGCTTGTACAGGTGAAACAAGTGCATTCAACTCATTTCACCGGTGGATGATGTGCCCAAACACCATGGGAAAGTGCATGCAGTTTAGCACTATGGTACTAGGCCACTTGGCACACTGCAGGTGCCATTCAGCATCTGACAATTCTAACATCTCAACCTTTTTCAGTTTGTCATTTTTAGAAATATACATACGTATATTATCAAAGGGATCCCCCACCTGTTGATTCTGATAGATGCTGTATGATGCCGTCACCTACGTTTTCCAGGTTTAATGCTCCGGCAGCTTCTTTTGTTTTTTTGGAACAAAAATAAAGACATCTATATGCAAGTGAAAGAATCCTCTTCATATAGACTGTATGATTTTTTTTGTCAGTTGACTTCAGTCATTCACTGCCACTTCTTACCAAACAGCTCTAGAGAAAGACATGGCTCACACATCCCCACGCTATGTATTGCTGCTAAGCACAACACGAGGCTATATAAATATATTCCCAAATACCTTGTTTTGTCTTGAGAGCAGTCATTAGGAGGAAAAAAATGGCTGCCGTCCTATTAGTGCACACCAAACCTGTCCTAATCACACAGGAGGACCTTACTTCAGAACGCTGAGGTAAAGAGCTGCCTCATCCTCCTCTCTGCTCTGCTTGTCAGGAATAATGATCCTGAATACAGCTGATGGGATCTTCAGCTGAATCTCTGTAGGAATGGAGTTCATTAGGAGACATGAGGTACAGAGAGGACGGACAAGACATACTGTGGTAATGTAGGGTTGTGGTAATGGAGACTGCATACAAGTGCTGCTGCTAATTACCCCACCCTCCTCTATGTACTTCATGTCTCCTGCAGAGATTTAGCTAAAGATCATATTAAACTGTATTTAGGATAAAATAACATAATCCCTGATAAGCAGAGAAGAGGATGAGGTAGCTCTTTGGCTCAGTGTTGTGAAGTATCTTGTCCTGCTGTGTGATTAGGACAGGTTTTGTGTGTACTAATAGGACGGCGGCCATTTTATTTCTCTTAAAGAAGAACTCCCGCAAAATTTTTTATTCTCTGACCTGTTAGAAAGGTGCATGATATAATCTGTAGTGATTGTCATTTTCTTATCAGTGACTGTTTCTGTGAGTAAAAACCTCTCTTCTTATTGTAGCTGGGTCATGTGACCAACTCCCTGACCTCCAACTGACCCAGGACAGAAAGCCAGTAACTGCTCTATTCATTCCTATGGGAGCCTCACTTTCAGTCTCATAGGAATACATAGAGAATTAGACTTCCTGTCCACACATAAGTCTGTGTGTGAGTTGGTGAGTCTGATTGCTGGTCACATGACACAGATAAGAAACTTCAGGATGATAGAAGTCAAAAATTCAGACACTGGTAAGAAAATGACATTCACTACAGATTACATCATGTACATTTCTAGCAGGACATGGAATAAAATTTTTGTCGGGAGTTCTTTAATGATTGCTCAGAAGACAAAATGAGCCATTATAACTAATGAAAGACATTTAGGAAAATGTTTATAATAAAATAATATTGAAGTATTTTCATTTTCTTAATTCCTGGAGAACCCCTTTAAACTAAATTAGTGTAGTCTAGCATCACATGGTAACCACTGCAAGACAACTTATGCAAGGCCCGGCAGTAGAGATGAGCGAACGTGCTCGTAACAAGCACTGTAGCGCTCGGCTCCCCTGTGCTCGCATGGGCGCAGGCATCCACTTCCGTCAGGTGAGGAGGATGGATCCGGGTGGCTGTGCCCATGCGAGCGCAGGGGAGCCGAGCGCTACAGTGCTTGTTACGAGCACGCTCGCTCATCTCTACCCGGCAGCCTTCAGTATCCCTGCCACCAAGCTAAAGCTGCTCGGCACTGGGTCATACCAACCCACAGCCACCATGCGTCTCTGCACAGTGAACTGTTTACAAAAGTTCAACTTCTTATGTGGTCTCAGAAAAGAGACAAAATCGGTATTAATCCTTAGGCAGTCTCCTGCTCATTGAAACCAATTCCTCGTTACCGTCATTCTCCATATATGCCCTCTTAGACAACTCCATGTGCATTCTTCCTCTCTCCCCACCTTTTTATTTATGTAGCTTTGATTATTTTAACTTCTTTCACTTTTTAGCTTTTTTTTCTTCCAAAACTGCTGGTAAAAAAAATAAATATTTCTTGTGCTAGTTTGTTTCAGGATATAGTAGGTTATCCTCTTAGGAATACAAGAATACGAAGAGGTCAAAAACAGAAATTGAAGTCTCAATATGTCTCAATTTCATCTTCTGACGACTCCATTGATTTTCTACCCTTGAAGAAACAAATCTCAGAGTATCTTAAAAATCCTTTCCGTAACTGGAGGAGAAGAAAACGAAAAAAGACTAGAAAGATTAGGTCTTCGGTCAAAGGTAAAGAGCCACGTAGAAGGCAAACCACTACCAAACGTAAACCATATTCTGTTCCCTTGGAAGAAAGAAGGCGCCGACTGATCCATCGAGGAATTAAATTTCCTTTTACACCACACAAGTATCTTCCATTCAAGCAGTATTTTCCATATGAGGTAAAGCACTGGCTCCGCACATGCACTCTGTTTCTTAGGGCTCATGCTCACAACCGTGATCGGCCTGGGACACACGTTCCATGTGTCTGACCCCGGGGGGCGGCTGCGGCTCCCCTGACCCCGAACTGACTGCATCATTAGTAATTCATGAAACAGCCTCTGTTTGATGGTGGGGCTAGTGAAGAGCACTTTCATCTTCAAGTGAGCACACTGCAATAGGATCAGATAGCCGATCATGGTCGTATGTGTGAGCCTTAAGTCGTATATCTTCTTTCAAAAACTGGAGATTTTGGAGAGAGAAAAAATTGTTTCCTGTTTCTTTAATGCCCTATGCACACGACCGTATCAGTTTTGCGGTAAGCAAAACGCTGATAATGGACATGTGCGTCCCATGTTTCCCCATTCCACACCTAGCGCTCTATTACAAATGCTCTATAAATGTTCTAGCTTTTTTTTGTGGGACAGTGGAACTGACCTACGGATGTGGACAGCACACAATGTGCTGTCCTCGTTTATTGCTGCCCCATTGAAATGAATGGGTCCACATCCGATCCGCCAAAAATGCGGATTAGATGCAGACCAAAAATACAGTCATGAGCGTAGGGCTTGAAGGGGTATTCCCATCTTAGACAATGGGAGCATATCGCTAGGATAAGCCCCCGTTGTCTTATAGGTGCCGGTCCCACCGCTGGGACCCGCACCTGTATTGAGAACGGAGCGGGGAGCGCTGCGCCTGGAGAACCCCCAGTTTCAGGCACATCTCCCCACTGCTCCCATAGAAATGAATGGGAGCGCACAGTGCATGCGCGGCCACCGCTCCTATTCATTTCTATGTAGGGATGGGATTAACGCTTTAAGTCCCGGAAATCAGTTGCTGTCAATGGTGGAAGCTGCAGGGGAAATGTAGTATGATATGGTGGTTACTTAAAGAGACAGTTCCATCACATATTACCAACCGTATGACTGTTCTATCTAATTTTGTTTTTAATTTAAAAAAATGGGTGAATGATTTTCTGGATATAATTTTAAGGACACTCCATGTATACTGCTTCCTGACAGGATTTTTAACTTCCTTTTTGTTTGGACCGCTAGCATAGGAGGCATTCTATCTGAACTCAGGCCATCTGGCCAGAGAGGGAAGGGGCATGAGTGACTCAATTAGAGACTCAAATATTACACTAAGGCCTCACACACACACCTATTTTTGGTCTGCATCCATTTTTCAATTGGGCTGCAAAAAATGTGGATCATACACCGTATGCTGCCCGCATACATATGTCCGTTCCGCCACCCCGTTTTGCAGACAAAGATAGGTTTTTTTTTTTCAACATAGGGCGGTAAGTGCAGAATGGGGGAAATGCAGGCCGCATACAGCCGGTATCCATGTTTTGCGGATTGTAAAATAGATACGGCTGTATGCAATGGGCCTAATCAATGCAGTGCTCTTTAGTAAATGCCCCTCAATGATTTAAACAAAATGCCCCTTTCTGTTGGAACACTCCTTTAAATGAATGGATACCTGTGTGATAAATGGCCGTGCCTAGTCCAATGGTCTGAGAGCCCCTCTTCTAGTAACTCTTCTCTGGTGCAGAGTGCGGCCCCAAGCAGGATGCCCACATGCCATAATGAGGGACAGTTAGTTATCCCTGACATGTCCATTCTAGTAAATACTTGTATTCCTCGTGATATTACAATTATGGAACTTGTTTTCATAGATCTTTGTGTTATGCTGTTCCTTTGTTATTCCTGTTAGAAAGTTATGAATACATTGTCAACTGGGTGTTAACAGTTGTGGTGTGTCCCCAATGTGGGACACACCCCTTTGACATATGGAATGTTAACACCCAGTTACCAATTTATTTATAAGTTTCTAGGAGATATAACAGAGGAACAAAGCCAAGTTATGAGTAAAGATGCCCCAGAATCGCTTATTCATGGGGAATGCAAAATAAAACAAAATTGTCAGGAAAGGTTATGGGTCTTCTTTAAAGATTTTTATATTGATGGCCTATTCTCAGGATAGCTCATCAATATGAGATTGGCGAGAGGTCCGACTTCTGGTATCGCTTGTATGCAGGGCCGGCCTTTGGGGTGTGTGACCCGTGCGGTTGCACAGGGTGCTTCACTCCCGGCCAGTTAAGGGGGCGCCCTGCCAGAGCGCCACCTTAATGGCCCAGCCTGCTCCTGTACAGCGTCTTGTGCCCCCCCTCAGACCTCAGATCAGCCCACTCAGCCACTTTAAAAAAAACATACTTACCTGTCCAGCGCACTATGACCTGACGCAGCGTCAGGTCTGATGGGGGCACAAGATGTTGATCTGAGGTCTCAGGGGGGCACAAGACGCTGATCTGAGGTCTGATGGGGCACAAGACGCTGACCTGAGGTCTGATGGGGGCACATTGTGTTGATCTGAGGTCTGATGGGGGCACATTGTGTTGATCTGAGGTCTGATGGGGGCACATTGTGTTGATCTGAGGTCTGATGGGGGCACATTGTGTTGATCTGAGGTCTGATGGGGGCACAAGACGCTGATCTGAGGTCTGAAGGGGGACACAAGATGTTGATCTGAGGTCTGATGGGGCACTAGATGCTGACCTGAGGTCTGATGGGGGCACATTGTGTTGATCTGAGGTCTGATGGGGCACATTGTGTTGATCTGAGGTCTGATGGGGCACAAGACGCTGATCTGAGGTCTGATGGGGCCCAAGACGCTGATCTGAGGTCTGATGAGGGCACAAGATGCTGATCTGAGGTCTGATGGGGGCACAAGACGCTGATCTGAGGTCTGAAGGGGGACACAAGATGTTGATCTGAGGTCTGATGGGGCACTAGATGCTGACCTGAGGTCTGATGGGGGCACATTGTGTTGATCTGAGGTCTGATGGGGCACATTGTGTTGATCTGAGGTCTGATGGGGCACAAGACGCTGATCTGAGGTCTGATGGGGCCCAAGACGCTGATCTGAGGTCTGATGAGGGCACAAGATGCTGATCTGAGGTCTGATGGGGGCACAAGACGCTGATCTGTGGTAGTACCACATTATCAGTACTAGTGTTATCTGTGATGACCGGGGGTGGGGTTTAATTGGGAGCGGGACTAATACTTAAGGCCCCGTCCATATACTTAAGGCCCCGTCCATATACTTAAGGCCCCATCCTTATTTTATATACTTAAGGCCCCATCCTGTATAGGATAATAGAGATGGCAGTCATGGCACACATAACTCACACATGATTAAACACCAGTGAGGGGTTTAGTGATGTGAGCTATGTGTGTGCCATCTCCATTATCCCATACAGGAAAATATAGTGACAGTATTAAAAGTCAGACTGTATAGAGCTATAAATACAGTGCAGAGATATATAGAGAATAGAGTGATATAGGACAATGTAGAAAGCTATAAATACAGTGCAGAGATATATAGTGTGATATAGGACAGTATAGAGAGCTATAAATACAGTGTAGATATATATATATATATACACTGTCCTACTCTATATATCTCTGCACTGTATTTATAGCTCTCTATACAGTCCTATATCACACTATATATCTCTACACTCTATTTATAGCTCTATACTGTATGACGTTAGTACTGTCACTATATTTTTCTGTATGGGATAATGGAGATGGGATGGCACACATATTTCTTAAATATATATATAAATGGGGGGGGGGGCACCGAGAGAAAGTTTCGCACAGGGCGCCATCTACCCTAAGGCCGGCCCTGCTTGTATGGAACTGAGCTGAGCCTAGGCCATGTGACCGATGAATGCCACTGGCAATCGCCTGATGTCGCTCATCCCCATGCTGTATAGTGGTGTGCCGGCTATTAGACACCACAATATGCCGCCTGAAAACAATCATTTTTTAACATAACAAAAGATTTGGACTGAGCATTTGCCCGTTCATTGGGCAATCAGTGGTAGCATTACACTGCAAGATGATCGCTAATGAGCGTTCATGCAACTGCTTGTTAACGATTATCTGCCGAAAAATCGGGCAGTGTAATACAGGCTTTACTTGTGACCCTGCTTTACTTTACAGATCAGTGCAGCAGAATGGTATAGACTGTGGAATAGTCTTCTACAGTGCCTTGCAAAATTATTCGGCCCCCTGGAACTTTTCAACCTTTTGCCACATTTCAGGCTTCAAACAAAAAGATATAACATTTTAAATTTTTGGTGAAGAATCAACAACAAGTGGGTCACAATTGTGAAGTGGAACGAAATTTATTGGATCATTTAAACTTTTTCTGTAATAATAAAACTGAAAAGTTGGGCGTGCAAAATTATTGGGCCCATTTACTTTCAGCTCAGAAAACTCACTCCAGAAGTTCATTGAGGATCTCTGAATGATCCAATGTTGTCCTAAATGACTGATGAAGATAAATAGAATCCACCTGTGTGTAATCAAGTCTCCGTATAAATGCACCTGCTCTGTGATAGTCTCAGGGTTCTGCATCATGAAGACCAAGGAACACACCAGGCAGGTCCGTGATACTGTTGTGGAGACGTTTAAAGCCGGATTTGGATACCAAAAGATTTCCCAAGCTTTAAACATCCCAAGGAGCACTGTGCAAGCGATCATATTGAAATGGAAGGAGTATCAGACCACTGCAAATCTACCAAGACCCGGCCGTCCCTCTAAACTTTAATCTCCAACAAGGAGAAGACTGATCAGAGATGCAGCCAAGGCACCCATGATCACTCTGGATGAACTGCAGAGATCTACAGCTGAGGTGGGAGAGTCTGTCCATAGGACAACAATCAGTCGAACACTTCACAAATCTGGCCTTTATGGAAGAGTGGCAAGAAGAAAGCCATTTCTCAAAGATATCCATAAAAAGTCTCGTTTACAGTTTGCCACAAGCCACCTGGGAGACACCAAACATGTGGAAGAAGGTGCTCTGGTCAGGTGAAACCAAAATCTAACTTTTTGGAAACAATGCAAAACGATTTGTTTGGCGTAAAAGCAACGCAGCTCATCACCCTGAACACACCATCCCCACTGTCAAACATGGTGGTGGCAGCATCATGGTTTGGGCCTGTTTTTCATCAGCAGGGACAGGGAAGATGGTTAAAATTGATGGGAAGATGGATGGAGCCAAATACAGGACCATTCTGGATGAAAACCTGTTGGAGTCTGCAAAAGACCTGAGACTAGGACGGAGATTTATCTTCCAACAAGACAATGATCCCAAACATAAAGCAAAATCTACAATGGAATGGTTCAAAAATAAACATATCCAGGTCTTAGAATGGCCAAGTCAAAGTCCAGACCTGAATCCAATTGAGAATATGTGGAAAGAGCTGAAAACTGCTGTTCACAAACGCTCTCCATCCAACCTCAAAGAGCTTGAGCTGTTTTGCAAGGAAGAATGGGCAAGAATTTCAGTCTCTAGATGTGCAAAACTGATACATACCCCAAGCGACTTGCAGCTGTAATCGCAGCAAAAGGTGGCGCAACAAAGTATTAATGCAAGGAGGCCGAATAATTTTGCACGCCCCACTTTTCAGTTTTATTATTACAAAAAAAGTTTAAATGATCCAATAAATTTCGTTCCACTTCACAATTGTGACCCACTTGTTGTTGATTCGTCACCAAAAATGTAAAATGTTATATCTTTTTGTTTGAAGCCTGAAATGTGGCAAAAGGTTGAAAAGTTCCAGGGGGCCGAATACTTTCGCAAGGCACTGTATATGCGGGCATGGGCTCAGGTTTTGTACCAAAATCTTACCAAAAACTTTCCACATCCAGTGCAATTTCATACATCTCATTCATATGCAGCATAAGAAATATGTGTGGAACTTGCGTTATTTTCCAGATAAAAAGCTGCGGATTTGCCTCTGACAGACGGTGTCTGTCTGGGGTTTCTGCTATTATTTTTTGTAAAATCCATGTCAGCATTTGCTATAATTGTGACTGGCTTTAATGATGGCATTAATTGTTATGTATGTAGGTTATCATCAAATGATAGTGGTAGCTTGGCTGTTTTGTCTCTTAATTATTAGTTACTCATGCAGTGATTTGTTTCATGCAGCAATTCGTTTTGGGTGGATTCCTAAACCACGTAAAAAATCTTAAATACGAGCATTCATTAAAGCAGTCTCTGAAGGACATGGAAGTAGATGAAAATTTGAATAATGAGAACTTAGGAATGAGGGAATACGCCTATTTGGATGAAAATGAGCCTCTGTCACCCATTTCTGAGCCTGGGTAAGTGTAATTCCTGTTTTGTCTTCTCTGGATCTTCTTGTGCAAACTATATATTATTATTAGTGTTGAGAGAACTTGTGTTTTCAAGTTTGAAGTACAAGGTTCGGGTTATCTAAGAATTCCATTATGGATTCCGCTACCACGAGCCATAACTTACAGTTGTGCTCAAAAGTTTACATACCCCTGCAGAATTTGGGCTGTCTTGGCCTTTTTCCAGAGAATATGAATGATAACACAAAAATGGTTAGTGGTTGGGTGAAACCATTTATTGTCAAACTACTGTGTTTTCTCTTTTTAAATAATAATGACAACCAAAAACATCCAAATGACCGTGATCAAAAGTTCACATACCCTGGTGATTTTGGCCTGATAACATGCACAGAAGTTGACGCAAATGGATTTGAATGGCTACTAAAGGTTTAATAACATCCTGACCTGTGACCTGTTTGTTTGTAATCAGTGTGTGTGCATAAAAGCTGAGTGAGTTTCTGGGATCCAGACAGACTCTGGCATCTTTCATCCAGCCACTGACTTTTCTGGATTGTGAGTCATGGCAAAAGAATTGTCAATGGATCTACGTGAAAAGGTAGTTGAACTGTCTAAAACAGGAAAGGGATACAAAAAGATATCCAAGGATTTGATAATGCTAGTCAGCAGTGTTCAAACTATGATTAACAAATTGAAAATCAGGGGCTTTGGTAAAAACCAAACCATGGTCAGGTAGACCAAACAAAATTTCGTCCATAATGGGCAGGAAACAAGTGTACAGGATGCAAAGAAAAACCCACAAACAACATCAGCTGAAATACAGGACTCTCTGAAAACTAGCGGTGTGGCTGTTTCAAGATGCACAATAAGGAGGCACTTGAAGAAAAATGGGTTGCATGGTCGAGTCGCCAGAAGAAAGCCATTACTGCGTAAATGCCATAAAGTATCTTGCCTACAATACGCCAAACAGCACAGAGACAAGCCTCAAAACTTCTGGAACAAAGGAATTTGGAGTGATGAGACCAAAATCAAACTTTTTGGCCACAACCATAAACGTTAGATTTGGAGAGGTGTCAACAAGGCCTATGATGAAAGGAACACCATTCCTACTCTAAAGCACCGAGGTGGATCGCTGATGATGTATGGATGTGTGAGCTACAAAGGCAGAGGAAACTTGGTCAAAGTTGAAGGAAAGATGAATGCAGCACGTTATCAGCAAATACTGGAGGCAAATTTGCACTCATCAGCCAGGAAGTTGCGCATGGGACGTACCTTGGACGTTCCAACATGACAACGATCCAAAACACAAGGCCAAGTCGACCTGTCATTGGCTACAGCAGAACAAAGTGAAGGTTCTGGAGTGGCCATCTCAGTCTCTTGACCTCAATATCATTGAGCCACTCTGGGGAGATCTCAAGCGCGCAGTTCATGCAAGACAGCCCAGGAATTTACAGCAACTGGAGGCTTTTTGCTAAGAAGAATGGGCAGCTTTACTATCTGAGAAAATAAAGAGCCTCATCCACAACTACCACAAAAGACTTCAAGCTGTCATTGATGTTAGAGGGGACAATACACGGTATTAAGAACTGGGGCATGTGAACTTCTCATCAGGGTCATTTGGATGTTTTTGGTTGTCATGATTTAAAAAGAGAAAACACAGTATTTTTACAATAAATGGCTTCACCCAACCACTAACCATGAGTGGAAAAAGTTTTTTGTGTTATCATTCATATCCTCTGAAAAAAGGCCAAGACGGACCAAATTCTGCAGGGGTATGTATACATTTGAGCACAACTGTATGGTCTGTGGTAGCGGAATCCATAATGGAATTCTTAGATAACCCGAACCTTGTATGTCAAACTTGAACACACAAGTTCACTCATCCCTAATTATTATATATTTTTTTTCCACATGTAATTTTAGGCTGCTGGCCAAATACACTTGATAGCTGTCAGCCTGACCCATCTGTACACGTGCATGCTTGATTTGGCCAAAAAAAGAATGTGTCCTGAGAGGGGAGAGCCTCTGACAGACTCTTATGGCAGTGTCTCCCCCAGAACAAAAGGATTGGGCAGTTGAAATAGTTGACTAGTCTTGCTGTAATCGGCAAGCTCAGGCAACATTATCTAATGTGTGTGACCAGCTTCTATATAACCATTTAACTGCCATTAAAGGGGCAACCAGTTTTGCCTCTAAAGATGGACTTTAGCTGTGAATGATCAGTCCTGGAGATGGGGTGAGGAAAGATAGCTGAGTGCTTGTACTCTGTCTCAGTCCTATACAGTTGAATGGAGGGACAGGGCTCACGTGTGACAGCCGCTCCATTTATATTGGGGGTCATGAGCCTCGTTTTTGTGCGCCAGCGGTAGGACCCATGTTGATCAGACCCTTGTGGGTAGGGGATAAGTCTTTGTCATTGGACAACCCCATTAAAGGGGTATTCTGGTTGTTTAAAGTTATCACCTATCCACAGGATAGGGGATAACTATTAGATCGTGGGGGTCCAGAGATCACTTCATGTTCCCCCTTATGACTGAAGCGGCTGGCACACATGAACACTGTCCATCCATTCAGCTCTATAGGACAGCCAGAGTACAAGCACTCTGCTATCTCCCCCCCCCCCTCTTCTCCAGGACTGATCATCCACTCTTCGTTCACAGCTAAAGTCCATCTTGAGAGACAAGACTGATTATCAGCTCACTGACCACAGACATGGGTTATATGCTGTCCATAGAAGTATTTGGATAATTAAGGGAGTGGAAGGAGAAGGAGCTGCTGCTGGCTATATTAAAGAAAATCGTTTACTACATACCTTGAAATAAATCCGTGGGAGCTGTGCGCTTGTCGGCAGATTCTAATGCTTTTTATACTTGGCCCAGATTCGGAGGAGTAAGCCTTTTGCATTTATGCAAATTAGACCCTTGGTGAAACAAGGGTGTAGCCGTTTATATTTTCTTTGCCAATTGCACTCCCACTGCCTTGTCTAACAAGGCCTGGCAAAGACATAATCATCTGGACCTGAAATCTCACTGCTGCGAGTGCACCCTGTCAGTCAAAGTGGTTGCCATCTCCAGCAAAGAGCGGAGCCTCGGGTGCAAGAGCAACGTCCTTGTTGCACCAAGGGGGTAATTTGCATAAAATAAAAATGTTTTATTTCTCTGGATTTGGTCGATGTATCAACAATGGAACAATGAGCATTAGAATAAGCTGACAAGTGCACATCTCCCATGTTAGCTGGATATATTTCAAGGTATGTGGTGACTGATTACCTTTTAAGTTTTCCGTCTCACCTCAGTACTGGTTTCATAGCTACTCTGCCCAGTACTTCTCTGTGTTCCACCATGCTGCTGCTGCCACAAAGTTAGAAGAACATTATCTCCTATTCGGAGTGCAGTGTATGGGAGATATGATAGGTAGTTTTAACCCACTCTCTCTGGGGAAAAATGACAAGTAAAGATGAAATCCTGCAGAGGAGAAAACTGGTGACAAATGTAAGATCCAAGTCATATAATGGCTACAGTGCGACTCCACATGTACACACAACTGCTTTTTCTGAAAGCCACCTGAAATGACAGGTATGTTTTCTTCATTGTGACAGAGGATTGCGCATAAGTGAGTGTCCATACACCAGCTGGGCCTCTTCAGTGTAGACCAGTACCCACCTATCATCCATTCTCACCCACAAATGTTTCATCCTTACCCAGAAACCCTCTTGGTTGGAGTCTCCTTGTCCATACTATTTGGAATCATCACAGTAGCCATATATTTCAGAAGGGCTCGGTATCCCCAATTCCCCTAAGGGCTCATTCATACAAGCAATGTGAAACTCATCCATGTGCTGTCTGCTAAAGCTATTTTCCCTTTGTGGTGAATCAGCATAGTCTTCAGTTTTTTTCCATCTGTATGACATCATGTCAAAAAAAAAAATTCTCACCCAGTCCATGAAAAATGGACTATACACTGATATCAGGTTGATTTTTTTTTTTTTTCTTCACTAACCCACTGACTTGAATTGAGTCAAGCAGGAAAATCAGAAGAAAATAGTGCATGCTTCTATTTTCTCTGCACAGGCCTTGGCCACTGAAGCCCTTTGCCCGGCAATGATTTGTTCGTTAATTATCTAGGTTAACTAGTTCTCAGCAACTTGAATGTTTGCATGATTATTAATTAATTAAATTGGCATGTTAATGGGCATCTGCAGATTTGTACCTATGAAACTGGCTGACCTGTTAAATGTGCGCTTGGCAGCTAGCTGAAGATATGTGTTGGTCCCATTATCATATGTGCTGTATTGCTGGAGAAAAATGATGTTTTACTATATGCAAATGAACCTCTAGGCCTGTGAAGGCTAACCTCCGGCACTCCAGCTGTGGTAAAACTACGACTCCCAAGATGTACACTTGCTTGGCTGGTCTCAGAACTCCATAGAAATGAATGGAGCATGCTGGGAGTTGTAGTTTCACCACAGCTGGAGTGCCTGAGGTTAGCCATCACTACTCTTGGAGCAACATCCCCCATTGCTACTAGTAGAGGCTCTGCTCTCTCGGCAACTGCCGCACCCTCTGCACTTTCATTAACAAGGCCAAGCAGTAAAAACGTCATCGTGTCTGGCTTTGTTAATTGCATTGCATTTTCACTGATGTGTTGTTTTTTTTTTTTGTTTTTTTTTTTATAAATTTTCCCTGGGAAACTGTCTCTTATCAAACAAGTATGTGTTTTTGGTAACATATTTGCATTAATTGTAGGGAAAACCTTAATGAAGAAGAAGCAGAGGAAGAAGTAAAAGTAGTGGTGAGTGTCCGTGTTAGTCTGTCTCACCTGAAACTACTCCTTGAGCAGTTAAAAGTCCATTTTCCTGAGATTTAGATCTTGAGCGTGTAATCTACGTGACCATACTGAAAAATAATAGATGATATGGATATTGTGCAGTTTGATTACTAAATAGAAATAACAATGGCAGAGCTTGTTTAAAGAGCTTTTTGTACCATAGACGTTTGGGTGAGGTTGGGGGTCCAGGAGGTGGGACTGCCATGTCTGAGACATTTATGGCATATCCTCTTGGGTTAATAAATGTCTGTGGGCCAAGCATCCTTATTCTTAGAATAAATCACTATATTGATATAAAACCCATAAATGTCCCCGAATCCTTAGCAAACAGTGCCAAAATGATGTAAGTCACTACTTCTTACATAACTAGTTGTATTATCCCACTAATACGTGTTTTTATGGCGGTCATTAATGGGCATTATGCTAGACTACTGCCTTTTTACGGCAGCCTAGAAAAAAAAGTGCTGCACGGGTCTCCAGTGCTGTTATGAGCAGGAGCTTGACTCTCATATGAGAGCCAGTCTCCTGCTCTAACGGCTCGAATCTATTTATCCAGGTTATGTAACCCCTTAAATGCCCGGTCAATAGTGCCTGCATATATAATAATAATATAGCATGGGCATTCCTGCCAATGAGGTTGCAGGGTGCTGATGTCTGCACACTGCAGCTAAGAGCCTATTTGCAGTGTATGGTATCAGGCCTATTGCTGTGTTTTGCATAATTGCCCACCAAAAAACAGAATAAAAAGAGATCAAAAAATGTTATGTACCTCCAAATGGTACCCATGAAATGTATTCTCCTGTTAGAATCAAGCCCTACCACAGCCCTGAAGAAGGAAAAATAAAACAGGTATGGGTCTTGGGATGCAGTGACGCAACAAAACTTTTTTTAAAGGGTTTTTATCGTGCAAAAAGTGAAAAAAAAAGATATTATATATGTACATATTTAATATCACTGTCATTGAAATGAAAGAGAAAATATTTATGACGAAAAGCGAACATACCCAACTTTACAATGTAAAAACTGTAACCAGTAATTACCTGTATTCAAAAATGGTGCTATTAATAACTACAATTTGTTCCAAAAAAACAAGTCGATGGAAAAATAAAAATATTATATCTCTGGGAATGCAAAGATGAAAAAAAAAGAGCAATGCAAGGGGGTTAAATGCATCACATCTAGCACAATGCGCCAGTACCTTTGTACTGCAGTTAGCCTTGTGTGCTTTCATCATCCGTGTGTCCGTTCCGCAGGCAATCATTGTTTGCTGGTGGGAGATCGTGCTGTGTAAACGCGCTATGCCGCTGGCAAGCAATGATTCTGTATGCGGACGAGTGATGGCGTTAGCGATTGCTCTTCTCCATACTGAGCTTCCGTCCCAAAAATTGCCTGCCGATTGAGAAGTAGAAAGGGGCCATAAGACTGATGTGTGAAATTACAGTTTTTAGTAAATGACCCCAATTGTGTGGTAATTTTTATTAGCAGTAAGTTTAATTAAATTACAGCCATTCATAACCTGTTAGACTGGGTTTACACGTTGTGGCACAGTCGTCATTAAAAAAAAATGCATTGTAAAAACTGGACGCCTTTTTACTGTGATTACAGCGGTTTTGCAATGCTGTTTTTATAGCATGTTAAATGTTTCACCTGTAAAAACCACGGGGACAGCTACTGTGACATTTAGCTGCGTTGTGGCTTTCTGACATTTCCTATGTTTTAGGAGAACCGTGCCTTCATTTTGGACTGCGAAGTACCCAGCAAGAAAAAGTGGCGAATAAAGGGAGAAAATATCAGCACCTGAAAAAAAGTTTTTAATGTGGACTGACAAAGGCTAAATGTTTTGGTCGTATTTAAAATGTTAATGTTCAGTTGTTGTTGTGTTTTTTGTTTTTTTTTTAAATTAAATGATTAACTGCTATGATTACATGGTTTCTGAGCAGACTCCACTGAAAGAGGGAGCTGAGTGGCGGATGCTCGGTCTTTTTAAAAATGCTATGCTAATATCTGTCCCATCAGGGGAATTTTTAAAGGGTTTCTGTCATCAGGATTTACCATAGTAAACCGAGTGTCATTTGCAATGTGCAAATGACACCTGATGACAGATCTGTATTTTTTATACTGCTCAGTAAAGTAGTTTTTGTGAAAATTCCGTTTTTATAATATGTAAATTACCTCCCCTAGGTGCAGTAGGCGTGAACCCTGCACCTAGTAGCGGCCGTCATTCCTCCTCCGAACCCTCCTCCATAGCGTTGATTGACAGGGCCAGGCAGCCAGCTCTTTCGGCTCTCGGCCCTGTTCGAGTTCCAAATCCCGCGCCTGCGCACTGCGATCAGCAATCCGCGCATGCGCGTTGAGCCGCCAGCCGTCCGGCTCCCGGCTTCCTCAATGTGCCCGCATTGCTGATCGCAATGCGCAGGCGCGGGATTTGGAACTCGAACAGGGCCGGGAGCCGAAAGAGCTGGCTGCCTGGCCCTGTCAATCAACGCTACGGAGGAGGGGTAAGAGGAGGAATTACGGCCGCTACTAGGTGCAGGGTTCACGCCTACTGCACCTAGGGGAGGTAATTTACATATTATAAAAACGGAATTTTCACAAAAACTACTTTACTGAGCAGTATAAAAAATACAGATCTGTCATCAGGTGTCATTTGCACATTGCAAATGACACTCGGTTTACTATGGTAAATCCTGATGACAGAAACCCTTTAACAATGGTAAGGGTGGTGTCATATGTTTTATGTAGCAGTTTTTGTGGCAGAGTTTTTTTTTTTTTTTTTTTTTTTTTTTTTTTTTTTTAGCTGGATTCAAAAGTGCAGACAGAGTTGGACTGGCCCTCCAAAGCACCAGAGGATCCTCCAGTGGCCACAGGCCCTGATACTATAGTGGGCCCCAAAGGTCCAGGAGGAGAAAAAAACTTTTGGCTTCGTTGGAGGCAATCAATTTCCACTAGGGTCTGTTCATTGATTCAAAATCTATTAGACTTTATTGATGATATTGGGGTTTGGCCTCCAGAATAATTTTCCCTGGTGGGCCCAAGGAACTCCAGTCCAACTGCCAGCAGGAAGTAGTACCATAAATCCTTCCTTTATACTTCACATTCCCTTCCAACCCACTTCTGGCTTTGGCTCCAAAAACTGTCACAAAACTGTTTGTTTCTCTGAACCATTAAAGATACATAGATTGTGTTCATCAATGCTATGTTGCTGTGTTGGTGTTATTGACTTGTGTGTGTGTGTGTGTGTTTGTTTTTTTTCTCCTTTTTAACCCCTTAATGACCGGGCCATTTTGCACCTTCGTGACCAGACTGATTTTTGCTAATCTGACATGTGTCAGTTTATGTGGTAATAACTTTGGAACGCTTTTACTTATCCAGGCCATTCTGAGATTGTTTTCTCGTCACATATTGTGCTTCACGACAGTAGTAAATTTGTGGCAAAATATTTCATTTTTTATTTATAAAAAAATAGCAAATTTTTTAAAAAATTGGAAAAATTAGCAAATTTCCAAATTTCAATTTCTCTACTTTCAAAATAAATAGTAATACCTCCAAAAATAGTTATTATTTTACATTCCCCATATGTCTACTTTATGTTGGCATCATTTTATAAATGTCATTTTACTTTTTTAGGACGTTAGAGGGCTTAGAAGTTTAGAAGCCATTTTTCAAATTTCACCAAATTTTCCAAAACCATTTTTTTTAAGCACCAGTTCAGATGTAAAGTGATTTTGAGTGGCTTACATAATGAAACCCCCCATAAATGACCCCATTTTAGAAACTACACCCCCTCAAATTATAAAAAACTGCTGTTACAAACTTTGTTAACCCTTGAGGTGTTCCACAAGAATTAAAGGAAAATGGAGGTGAAATTTCAAAATTTCACTTTTTTTGGTAGATTATTCATGTTAATAATTTTTTTTCTTGCAACACAGCAAGGGTTAACAGCAAACTAAACCTCAATATATATTGCTCTGATTCTGCAGTTTACAGAAATACCCCATATGTGGTGGTAAACGTTTCTATGGGTTTGTGGCAGTGGTCAGAAGGGAAGGAGCGCCATACGGATTTTGGAGGCAGATTTTGCTAAAATAGTTTGTAGGCACCATTTTGTAATTGAGAGACCCTGACGTACCCCTACAGTGGAAACCCTCAAAAAGTGACCCCATTTTGGAAACTACACCCTTCAACGAATATATTAAGGGGGGTACTGGCCACTTTAACCCCCTAAGCGTTTTACGTAATTTGGAAACACTTGGCTATGAAAATGAAAAGTTTCATTTCTTCCAATAAAATGTTGCTATAGCCCCAATTTTTTTTATTTGCATAAGGGGTAACAGGAGAAAAGCACCCCATAATATGTTACCCATTTTCTCCTGAATACGGCAACACCCCATATGTGGTGGTAAACTGCTGTGGGGGCACATGGCAGGACTCAGAACAGAAGGAGTGCCATATGGATTTTACAACACAGATTTTGATGGATTGGTTTGCGGGAGCCATTGATTTTTATTTTTTGAGCTATTGTCTTATGTAGGGGCTCATTTTTTGCAGGATGAGGTGAGGTTTTCATTGGTACCATTTTGGGGTAAATATGCCTTTTTGATCGCTTGTTATTACTCTTTTTGTGAGTCAAGGTGAAAAAAATAGCTGTTTTGGCATAGTTTTATTTAGCATTTTTTTTTACAGCATTCACCTGTGGGGGCAAGTCATGTGATATTTTTATAGAGCAGGTTGTTACGAACGTGGCGATACCCAATATGTCTAACATTTTTATTATTGTTAAGTTTTACACATTAGATGCATTTTAGAACAGAATTAAATCTTGTTTATGTGTTGCCATTTTCAGAGAGCCATATTTGTTTCATTTTTCGGGCGATTGTCTGTCTCAGGTAGGGTATCATTTTTGCAGGACAAGATGACGGTTAGATTAGTACCAATTTGGGTTAAATACACCTTTTTGATCGCCTGCTATTACACTTTTTGTGAGGGAAGAGGGAAAAAAATGGCTATTTTGGCATAGTTTTTTTTTTTTTTTTTTTTTACAGCATTCGCCTGGGGGGCCATCTCATGTAATATTTTTATAGAGCAGGTTGTTACGGATGTGGCGATACCCAATATGTCTAACATTTTTATTTTTGGAAAGTTTTACACATTAGATGCATTTTTGAACAGAATAAAATCTTTTTTTTGTGTTGCTATTTTCTGAGAGCCATATTTTTTTTATTTTTCGGGCGATTGTCTCAGGTAGGGTATCATTTTTGCAGGACAAGATGACGGTTTGATTGGTACCATTTTGGGGTACATACGCATTTTTGATCGCCTACTATTACACTTTTTGTAAGGGAAGGTGACCAAAAAATGTCTGTTTTGGCAGTTTTTTTTTTTTTTTTTTTTTTTTTTTACTGCGTTCACCTGGCAAGGTGGATGACGTGATATTTTTATAGAGCCGGTCGATACGGACGCGGCGATACCTAATATGTATACTTTTCTTTTTTCACCTTTTTTTTTTACCATTTTTTTAACTTTTTTTTTGAAAATGGCTTATTTTTTTTTAAACTTTTATTATTATTATTTATTTTTACTTTATTTTTTAACTTTTCATTTTACACTTTATTTAACTTTTGGAGGTCTGATCCCCTTTACAATGCATTACAATACTTTTGTATTGTAATGCATTGGCTGTAAGTGTATTACTCAGTGTAATACACTTACAGCCTGCTTCCTGTGCGATCCAGGGGGCTGGATCGCACAGGAACGCAGGGATAGCAGCCACGATGCCTAAGGAAGGCATCGGGCTGCTATCCAAGCCATCGGGTCCCCGTCACAGCAGCACGGGGACCCGATGGCCCCGCTCGCCATCCTGAATAGCGGCGGACCATGCCGCACGCCTCATGTGCCGCGGTCAGCGCTGACCGCGGCACATGAAGGGTTAATGCGCCGGCATCGGTGTTTTCACCAATGCTGGAGCATTCAGCAGGGGTCCGGCTATTGGGCACAGCCGGACCCCCGTCGCTCGTCCGTCCTGGGGCTCCCTGACACCCCTTTTCTGCAGACTGGGGACTTGCGCCGCCCGCCGTCTAAAGACAGTGGGCGGTCGGCAAGGTGTTAATTTATCCCTACTGAATGTATGAATGATCACCACATTAGGTTACTTTCACACTAGTGTTTTATAATTCCGGTATTGAGTTCCGTCATAGGGGCTCAATACCGGAATAAAACGCTTCAGTTTTGTCCCCATTCATTGTCAATGGGGACAAAACTGAACTGAAGACAACGGAAAGCTCCTAAAAGCCTTCCGTTCAGTCTTCAGACTGGAGAGCAAACCGCAACATGCCGCGGTTTGCTCTCCATACTGTTTATCTGCACCAAGACGGAACCGGAATGACCCCCAATGGAAGTCAATAGGGACGGATCCGTTCAGTGTGACACACTCAGTAAAAGGATCTGTCCTCCATTGACTTAGTCTTATATGGACATCGTTAGTAATAAACATCTGTTGGAAAATAACTTCACCCTCATGCAGCAACAGTTTTGGACTCACTGGTGGATGAGAAGCACGAAAAAACCCACATCACTGCAATGTGAATATCTACCTTCTAGGACTATATTTTTTAAATCCAAAATTCTATACTCATTAATTTCTTTGAATCTCTGATTATCCGAGCTGTAAATCCCCTACATAGACAGTTGATGCTGTCTGCAGCTGTCATTTGAGGGAACTCCCTCTAGAGGTGGCTTCAGGTAACCAGAGCATTATGTCATAAATCTATGTCTGGGGATGTGTGGCTCTGCATTGGAAAATAAGAGCTCTTTTTACTATAAAGATATATTAAGAAATTGATCCACACCAAATTTTTTACGCAAACTTACAAAAATGGTATGGTGGCTTTTTTTTCTGAACAATTGTGTGAACACTTTTTTTTTTCTTGGCGTTTTATTACTGTAGAGAAGATGATGGAGAGCTTCACATGCAACAAATATTAGAGACCCAAAAATGGCAGTAGCAAAAAAATGCTTGTGTGTCCTGGGTTTTTTGTTTCCCATAGACTTTCATCTATCACCAAAATTTGTAGGTGTAAAAAAAAAAAAGTGCCACTAAAACGACCAAAATTTTGCAATAACACCATTAAAAACCTATGCGTGAATTTTTTTGTAGTGCTTCTTTTTCACACTAGGTGTGAATCTTTTGGCATTTTTTTAAAAATTGCAACATGCTTTGGGTGTGGTGTTTTGTCCCATAGGCATCCATTTTTTATTTTGCAAATAGCAATGTGTGTTGCTTTTTTTTGTATTTTATTTTTCACATACTGTCTGTGACATTGTGAAACCTATGTCCCTTACTGATTCACTTTTGGGACTCCCATCAATGTGGAGAGTGTAGAAATGATGTGACAGGAGGGAGCACCCTGGTGTTGGTGGGTCTTGCCTGGTAGTAGTTGGGGTGACCTTGATGGTTAGGTGTTGGTCTCAGTGCAAGTCAGGAGAGCAGGTTGAATGGTGGAGTCTGCTACCAGACCAGTTGACTTTAACAAAGTGCAGGATAGGAGTATTAGTACATCAGACGATAACCGGGTCCAAAAGCATATCCTTCTCCCAATAGAAGCATATGGATGGTATCAATGATGGAGTTTGTAGTACTCCTCTCTGTCGCTCTAAAGGCAGGCAGTGGGGTACTTGTTAGCTCTTTCTGCAGTTCCTGTGCTGAGGGATACAGATATAAGAAAGGATGTGTTAGCAATGTTTCCCCTCACAGCAACAAAGTCTCTTGGCCATAATTGTACAGAATACCTTGCTGACTGACTCCAATGCATGGCCTTGTAGATTCTGTATGTTCTGCTTTCTTTCTCTCTGGAGCACTAGTGATGATAAGATAGCTTCCGTGGTTGTAGAAGTCTTTGAGATGAAGGTTCTGTGAGCTCGAGCCAAGCTCAAAGGAGCTTACATATGTAGGTAATCACTGTAGCACAGCTCAGAACACACTGTCTCACCAGTGGGTAGACCCAGGTCCATCTCCTGGAAACCTAACAGGAAGAGCCAAGGATTTAACCCTTAATTGTCCACACATTTCTATTAGGTACACAAATATAACAATCACAGCATTTAACTTAGGGATTGTTCACATATCAGTTATTTGATCAGTTATTTCCATCAGTTATTGTGAGCCAAAACCAGAAGTGGACACTACATAGAGATCAGGTATAATGAAAAGATCTGCACTTGTTCATTGTTTTTGACCCGCACCTGGTTTTGGCTCACAATAACTGATGGAAATAACTGATAAAATAACTGACGTGTGAACAAGCCCTTAGATGTATAACATCAGTTAACCTTTTGCAGTATCTGTTCTGCGCAACTCTGCTGCTTGTGCAGTAACTAGGGTACTGCAGAAGCAATAGTATTATGGGCTCAAAGTTGTGCACACCTGCTTTAGGCAGAACGTGTGCTGCCTGTTCCATGCATTGGGGGACCATCTGTCTTGCTGGCGCAGACGGATGCAGACACATTCAACTTGAATGGGTCTGTGATCCGTCCACATCGCAAAAATAGAACATGTAGTGCTTCTGTGGGGTTTCATGCCTCCATTTCGCACTGCACCTTCCGGATTGTGAACCCATTCAAGTGAATGGGTCCGCATCCGTGATGTTGTGCACAAACTGCCTTTCAGTGTTATCCAAAACATTCCAGAACTGTTCAGGACTGGTGCTGAGCTGCGAGTCCGGAGTGTGACACCCGCTCGTCTGAAAGCAGCCTGTGGTCAGTTTCAGACAATCTTTATAATGTTGTGCAGACTGCTTAGAGGAGCAGATTTTACTATGGGATTCACAATCCCACATGGAGCAGGTTTCATGTAATGAACACGCTTGTTTGAAGCTGGCCTATTACGTTACTTCTGGGCTCAGTGATGAGCGCTATAATCTCACTGAGGTGCTGGTTATTCTAGAGCAGAGTGATGAGTAGAAATTATCTTGCATGGCACCAACCATTTCAGCCAATAGATGTTTTTTTCTATACACTTATAATCACATATAAATATTCAATAGTAGAGGGGGGTTTGGGTTGACCTCCATTAGCTAGATTGACTGACAGGTAGGGTTTTATTTTAGGGCTCATGCACATGGCCGTTGCCCGGCCGTGTCAGTATTGTGGCCTGCAAACAGTGGGTCTGCAATATGCGGGCACCGGGCGGTGCAGAACGGAGGCACAGAACCCCACGGAAGCACTATGGTGTTCTATTTTTTTGTGGTACAGACGGATCACAGACCCATTCAAGTTGAATGGGCCTGGATCCACCTGCGGAATCCGCACGGATGTTGCCCGTGCATTGGTCCCCAATGCACACAGCGGCGATGTGCATGAGCCCTTACTTTGCTGGAGCAATGAGTCCTCATCAGAGCAAAAGGTGATGATCACGTGGGGTTGCAGCATAAGAAAATGCCTTCATCAGCAAATCATGGGTGCCTACTAGAGATGAGCGAGCATGCTCGTCCAAGCTTGGTGCTCGTTTGAGTATTACGGTACTCGTAAGTGCTCGCTGCTCGGACGAGTATCTCGCCATGCTCAAGGAAATGGCATCTCCCCCATTTTGAATTTTTGGTGGCTATAAACTCAGCCAATCACAAGCCAGGAGACTCTGCGGTACACCCAGCATCATGTGGGGCCCTTTACATGTCGATAGCAGGGTTTGGCTGGCCTGATCAGGTGACCCTGGAATATACTAGTGACTGCCCGCGGTGCTCGGCTCAGATGCTGTCTGGATGTCGTTAGGGACAGATCTGCTGCGTTTCAGAGAGAGTGTTAGGGCCTGGATTTAGTTCTCTGGCAGGAGTGGGCTACAAGACATTTTTTTTTGTCTCCTGGCTGGGCTGGCTGGCACTAGTAGTGCAGCTATTGCTATATATAACACTTTTTTTTTATTGTTTTATCTCAGTAATACAAATCCATTTCATACAGCTGTGTGGAACCATTCTGTGTGTCACAGTTCAGCTGTCCACTCACCACAAACCACAATCCGTATTTTCTGTCCAGGTGACCCATACTGTACGTCACGTAATCAAATACGGTCTTTTGCTTTCACTGATACAGCTACATTAGAAAAATCTCTGTGCGACATTTGTCTGGGTTGCAGTCAAAATAGCCACAGTCAGCAGGGGCTGAGTTTGCTCTCTGATATTTTCTGCATGTCACGTTAAAAAAAAAAATATGTATTAAAAAAAATAAAAAATAGTTTTTTTGTTGTTTTATCTCAGTGATACAAATTCATTTCATACAGCTGTGTGTCACAGTTCAGCTGTCCAGTCACCACAAAGCACAATCCGTATTTTCTGTCCAGGTGACACATTCTGTATGTCACGTAATTAAAAAAGGTCTTTTGCTCTCACTGATACAGCTACATTACAAAAATCTCTGTGCAACATTTATCTGGGTTGCAATTAAGCAGACCAAGTCTGCCTAATCTAATAGTTTCAGTGTAATTGCTCCTTACTGCACGGTACGTAATAACATACGTAATTTAGCTCTAACTTATCCACCTATATACAAAGCACAATCCGTATTTTCTGTCCAGGTGACACATTTTGTACGTCACTTAATTAAAAAAGGTCTTTTGCTCTCACTGATACAGCTACATTACAAAAATCTCTGTGCGACATTTATCTGGGTTGCAATTAAGCAGACCAAGTCTGCCTAATCTAATAGTTTCAGTGTAATTGCTCCATACTGCACGGTACGTAATAACATACGTAATTTAGCTCTAACTTATCCACCTATATACAAAGCACAATCCGTATTTTCTGTCCAGGTGACACATTCTGTATGTCACGTAATTAAAAAAGGTCTTTTGCTCTCACTGATACAGCTACATTACAAAAATCTCTGTGCGACATTTGTCTGGGTTGCAATTAAGCAGACCAAGTCTGCCTAATCTAATAGTTTCAGTGTAATTGCTCCATACTGCACGGTACATAATAACATACGTAATTTAGCTCTAACTTATTCACCTATATACAAAGCACAATCCGTATTTTCTGTCCAGGTGACACATTCTGTATGTCACGTAATTAAAAAAGGTCTTTTGCTCTCACTGATACAGCTACATTACAAAAATCTCTGTGCGACATTTGTCTGGGTTGCAATTAAGCAGACCAAGTCTGCCTAATCTAATAGTTTCAGTGTAATTGCTCCATACTGCACGGTACATAATAACATACGTAATTTAGCTCTAACTTATTCACCTATATACAAAGCACAATCCGTATTTTCTGTCCAGGTGACACATTCTGTACGTCACGTAATTAAAAAAGGTCTTTTGCTCTCACTGATACAGCTACATTACAAAAATCTCTGTGCGACATTTGTCTGGGTTGCAATTAAGCAGACCAAGTCTGCCTAATCTAATAGTTTCAGTGTAATTGCTCCATACTGCACGGTACATAATAACATACGTAATTTAGCTCTAACTTATTCACCTATATACAAAGCACAATCCGTATTTTCTGTCCAGGTGACACATTCTGTATGTCACGTAATTAAAAAAGGTCTTTTGCTCTCACTGATACAGCTACATTACAAAAATCTCTGTGCGACATTTGTCTGGGTTGCAATTAAGCAGACCAAGTCTGCCTAATCTAATAGTTTGTGTAATTGCTCCATACTGCACGGTACGTAATAACATACGTAATTTAGCTCTAACTTATCCATCTATATATTTTCTTGTTCAGATTGAACAAGTTTGTGGGTTTCAGTACAGCAGGCCCATTTTTTTTTTGTACATATAATACACTTATATACAGAAAATGTTGAACCCCATGGCTAAGGGTCGAGGACGAGGGCGTGGGCATTCAATTACTGCAGGGTGCAGAGGCCGTGGTCCTGGGCAGGGTGAGACAGTACCTGCTGATGAGGGAGCAGGGGAACGCCGCAGAGCTACACTCCCTAGCTTCATGTCTCAACTTACAGGGACACGTGGTAGAGGACTGTTGAAACCACAACAGTGCGAACAGGTGATGTCGTGGATTGCGGACAATGCTTCAAGTAATTTGTCCACCAGTCTTCCACGCAGTCCACCCACGTTACCCAAGGGACCACTCCTCTGGCTCCTCCACCTCAACTTCCTCCCCCCCAGTCTGCCACCTCCCAGGAAAATTTGGAATGCGATCCAGCATACTCTGAGGAACTGTTTTCTGGACCCTTCCCAGAGTCACAAACCACTTCTCAGGTTGCTGACCTCCTTCCCGATGCCCAAGTTTTCCAACTGTCGTAGTCTGTGGGTAATGATGATGACATTGTTGACTTAGTGGAAGAAGTGTGTAAAGAGGTGTCGGACGATGAGGAGACACGGTTGTCAGACAGTGGTGAAGTTGTTGTCAGGGTAGGAAGTCCGAGGGGGGAGCAGACTGAGGAATCGGAGGATGACGAGGTGACTGACCCAAGCTGGGTTGATAAGCCGAGTGAAGACAGTGCTTCTGAGGCGGAGGCGAGTGCTGCACCAGAACAGGTTGGAAGAGGCAGTGGTGTGGCCAGAGGGAGAAGCAGGGCCAGAGCTGGTGCATCAGCAGCAACTGTTTCACGTAGTGAAGCTCCCATGGCGAGGCCTAGATGTTCGCAAGTCTGGAGGTTCTTTAAAGGAATTGAGGATGACCGACGCACTGTGGTGTGCAACCTCTGCCACACCAGGATCAGCAGGGGTGCCACCACTACTAGCCTAACCACCACCAGCCTCTGCAGGCATATGAGTGCTAAACACCCCACTTAATGAAACCAAGGCCGTTCACCTCCTGCGGGTCCCACCACTGCTCCTTCCCCTGTGTTACTCGCTGCCTCTGCTAGTCAACCTCCTGCCCAGGACCCCGGCACAAGCGCCTCCCGCCGGAAAACCACACCTTCGCCTCCACGATCCTCCACAGCGTCCACCAATGTGTCCCAGCGCAGCGTTCAGCTGTCTTTACAGCAGACGCTGGAGCGCAAGAGGAAATACAGTTCCACCCACCCACATGCCCAAGCCCTCAACGTCCACATCTCCAAATTGCTGAGCCTGGAGATGCTGCCCTATAGGCTGGTAGAGACCAAGGCCTTTCGCAATCTCATGGCAGTGGCTGCCCCTCGGTACTCTGTCCCCAGCCACCACTATTTTTCCCGATGTGCCGTCCCATCCCTACACCAGCACGTGTCACAGAACAGCATCCGTGCCCTGACCAATGCTGTTTCTGAGAAGGTCCACCTAACCATGGAACGTGGACAAGTGCTGCCGGGCAGGGACACTATACATCACTGACGGCACATTGGGTTAACTTGGTGGAGGCTGGGACCGAGTCTGACCCTGGGGCCGCTCATGTACTGCCCACACTGAGGATTGCGGGGCCTACCTCGGTCACGGTCTCTCAGACGTACTGTGCCTCCTCCTCCGACCCCTCCTCCACCTCCTCCTCCGAATTACCATCCGTGGGCACGGCGCCTTCAGTCGGTAGCTCTAGGCGCAGCAACAGTGCCGTGGGTAAGTGCCAGCAGGCGGTGCTCAAACTGCTGAGCTTAGGTGACAAAAGGCACACCGCCCAAGAGCTGTTACAGAGCATCACGGCGCAGACCGATCTGTGGCTCTCACCGCTGAACCTCAAGCCAGGCATGGTTGTGTGTGACAACGGGCGTAACCTGGTGGTGGCTCTGCATCATGCCTGGCCCACGTGTTCAATCTAATAGTTCAGCGGTTCCTCAAGACATACCCCAATCTGTCTGATTTGCTCACCAAGGTGCGCCGCATCTGTGCTCATTTCCGCAAGTCGACCACAGATGCTGCCACTCTCAGGGCAGCGCAGCGCCGCCTACAACTGCCTGCTCACCAACTGTTGTGCGACGTGCCCACAAGATGGAATTCGACATTAAACATGTTATCCAGAGTTTACCAGCAGCGCAGAGCGATTGTAGACTGCCAGATGTCAACTTCCACCAGAACTGGTAGTCAGGTCAGTCAGATTCATCAAGTCTACATTGAGGAGTGGACGTGGATGTCTGATATCTGCCAGGTGTTGAGCAACTTTGAGGAGTCAACACAGATGGTCAGCGGCGATGCCGCCATTATCAGCCTCACCATCCCGCTGCTTTGCCTGTTGAAAAACTCACTGCTCAGCATGAAGTCGGAAGCTTTGCGCTTGTCACAAGAGACGGTGGAGGAAGATACGTCGCTTGATAGCCAGGGCACCCTCCGGTCTGTTTCTCAGCGCGTATCGGAGGAGGAGGGGGATGAGGATGAGGAGGAAGAGGAGGAGAATGTCGGCGAGACAGAAGAGGGTACCAGTGCTCAGTCCTTCTTAACTCTTGAGCATGTATGGGCTGAAGAGGAGGACTTGGAGGAGGAGGAAATGGAGAGTCAGGCCAGTGAGGAGAGGGAATTCTTGCGTGTTGGGACTCTGGCGCACATGGCTGACTTCATGTTAGGCTGCCTATCCCGTGACCCTCGCGTTAGAAGCATTTTTTCAAACACCGATTACTGGGTGTTCACTCGCCTGGACCCACGGTACAAGCAGAACCTTTATACTCTCATCCCTGTAGAGGAAAGGAGTATGAGAGTGAATCAATATCAACAGGCCCTGGTGCACAAGCTGAAACAATCCTTCCCATCTGAGGCCACTAGCGGTAGAGGGCGTGGTTCTGTGGGCCAAGTAGCAGGGAAGAGGAGGCGAGCAGGCAGCTTGTCCAGCACTAGCAGGGGAACGCTCTCCAAGGCCTTTGCCAGTTTTATGTCACCCCAGCAAGACACTGTCACCTGTCCCCAGTCTAGGCAGAGTAGGGGGGAGCTGTACAGAAAGATGGTGAGGGAGTACCTAGCTGACCATACCAACGTCCGGACCGATCACTACTGGGTTTCAAAGCAGGACACGTGGCCTGATCTGGCGCTGTATGCCTTGGAGGTGCTGGCCTGTCCTGCCGCTAGCGTGTTGTCAGAGCGGGTATTCAGTGCAGCTGGTGGTGTCATCACCGATAAGCGTACACGCCTGTCAACTGACAGGCTGACACTTATTAAAATGAACAAAGCCTGGATTTCACCGGAATTCAAATCTCCTCCGGGGGAAAGCAGCTAAAGATTAACATTACTTATGTATCCGATTCCTCTTCTCTACTCCTCCTCCTCCTTGTCATCTTTGCCTAACGCTGACCCAAAAAACGCAATTTTTTAGAGGTCCAACTGGCACTCTTTTACCACAATTTTTCCGGAGGTCCACCTATAGGCCCTCTCTCTAAACAATTTTTCCGGAGGGCCCCCTAGAGGCCCTCTCTCCAAACTATTTTTCCAGAGGTCCACCTACAGGCCCTCTCTTTAAACAATTTTTCCGGAGGTCCACCTACAGGTCCTCTCTCTAAACAATTTTTCCGGAGGTCCACCTACAGGCCCTCTCTCTAAACAATTTTTCTTTGCACCTAGTTGGGTGCTTCCCTAACATGTGATGGGCATGTGCCTCGCCTTTCTTGGTCTGGGTGAGCACAATTGCGAGAATTTGGGGTAATGGTGGGATTAGGCAGCCTCAGAGGCATCCATGCATGCTGCCCCTGCTGTTTCCTGTCCATTTCCATGGTGTTTCCATCATTTTCTTATGTTTCCAGGTTTTCACCCAGCCTTCCCTAGGCAGAGCCTTGGTCCCCTGCAAAAATGCTCGAGTCTCCCATTGACCTCAATGGGGTTCGTTACTCGAAACGAGCACCCGAGCATCGGGAAAAGTTTGACTCGAATAATGAGCACCCGAGCTTTTTAGTGCTCGCTCATATCTAGTGCCTACACAATACAGCTACAGGAACTTTTATGACATCCTATTCTAAATCCATAGGCACTTATATGGAGTTGGTCCCTCCTTTGCAGGTAAGACAGCTTTACTTTTCTGGAAGACCTTCTACAAGATTTTGAAGTGCATCTGTGGGAATATTTGCTCATTCATCGAGAAGAGCATTTGTGAGGTTAGACGCTGATGTTGGATGAAAGGGCCTGGCTCTCAATCTCTGTTCTGTGCAGGCCAGTCAAGTTCTTCACATGAAACTCATCTAAAAATGCCTTTATGGCCCTTGCTTTGTGCACTGGGGCACAGTCATGCTGGAACAGAAAATGACCTTTTCCAAACTATTCCCACAAAGTTGGAAGCATAGAGTTGTACAAAATATCTTGGTATGATGAAGCAGATTTCCCTTTACTGGAACTAAGAGCCCTAAGCTAACCCCTGAAAAACAAGCCGATGACATTATAACTCCTCTACCAAACTTTACCATTCGCACAATGTAGTCAGGCAGGTAATGTTCTCCTGGCAGTCGCCAAAGCCAGACTTGTCCATCAGACTGCCAGATAGAGAAGCGTTATCCATCAGTTTGATGCTGATCTCTGCGGGTTCAGCTCACCATCTGATTCTTGCTTGGAAATGCTTAAAGGGTTTCTGTCACCAGTTTTTTTGGTATGAATCAGGCTGACATTAGAGATGTGCTAATGTCACCTGATTCCAAATATATATGTGTTTTATTTATTGGTGCCCCCATTTTTATATAAAATGAACTTTTATTTTATGCTAATAAGGCTTCTAGGTGCAAGGGGCGTTACCTCTGCTCCTAGAGGCTCTGTTGATTGACAGGACCAGGCAGAGAAGAAACACTCCATTCACCATAGCTTGCAAGGACCTTCAATGATGTCATGACCATGTGATCAGTCACATGGTTAGGATCACACAAATAGCCTGTCTCCTCCTAAACCATGTCACTGATCACATGGTCATGACATCATTGAAGGTCCTTGAAAGCTATGGTGAATGGAGTGTTTATTCTCTGCCTGGTCCTGTCAATCAACAGAGCCTCTAGGAGCAGAGGTAACGCCCCTTGCATCTAGAAGCCTTATTAGCATAACATAAAAGTTCATTTTATATAAAAATGGGGGCACCAGTAAATAAAACACATATATATTTGGAATCAGGTGACATTTGCACATCTCTAATGTCAGCCTGATTCATACCGCAAAAAACTGGTGACAGAAACCCTTTAAATTGGCCAGAGTTGACTGTGAAACCTTTGAAGAAAGGGGCAAAAAAGGTGCAATCTCACTCTAGAAGATGGTGGCATAGAGGAACTAAAGCAGGGATCAGCAACCTCCGGCACTCCAGCTGTTCTAAAACTACAACTCCCAGAATTCTCCTTTCACTTCTGTGGGAGTTAGGCTACTTGCACACTTGCGTTTGCAGGATCCGTTTGTGAGATCCGTCCATTGACTTACATTGTGAGTCATGACAGGATCCCTTTGCATCAGTTTCTTCATGCGGACACCAAAACGCTGCAAGCAGCGTTTTAGTGTCCGCCTCCAAAATGGAAAAGAGACTGAACTGAAGCAAACTGAAGCAAAACTGATGCATTCTGAAAGGATCCTTTTCCATTCAGAATGCATTAGGACAAAACTGATCAGTTCACGACCGTTTGTGAGAGCCTGTGACGGATCTCACAAACGGATCCTGCAAACGCAAGTGTGAAAGTAGCCTTACAAGAATAGCCAAGTAAGTTTGTATGCTGGAAGTTGTGGTTTCACAGCAGATGGAGTGCCAAAGATTGCTGATCTTAACTAGAGTAACATATCTAGATAAAAGTGTACTATTTAAGAATGCATCCTAACTTATGAAACAACATGTGACATTTCATCAATTTAGCACACATTCTTTCAATGCAGATTTAAAGGCTATGGACACCTTTGTGCACTAAAAATCAATAACCCCATATCTTACCGTAATGCAACACATAACAAAATTGCACTTGTTTTCTGGTATCAGCTTTGCTTCACATGCATTCAGAAATGCTCTGATATAGTAACATAGTAACATAGTTTATAAGGCCGAAAAAAGACCATCCAGTTCGGCCTGTTTTCCTACAAGTTGATCCAGAGGAAGGCAAAAAAAACCTGAGGTAGAAGCCAATTTTCCCCACTTTAGGGAAATAAATTCCTTCCCGACTCCAATAAGGCAATCAGAATAACTCCCTGGATCAACGACCCATCTCTAGTAACTATAACCTGTAATATTATTACCCTCCAGAAATGCATCCAGGCCCCTCTTGAACTCTTTTAGTGAACTTACCATCACCACCTCCTCAGGCAGAAGAAGGTAGAAAAGAGTGGAGCACTTCGTAGCGGCGCTGCAATCAGGGTATCGGACTCCAATAACGTAATATGAAGTTCTTTATTGTATGTCTACGCGTTTCAGGGGCAGACAGCCCCCTTCATCAGGACTATTACAAAGAGTGGAATCCACATTCAGAGAATTTAAAATGATTTTGAGCGCGCAAAGAAACGCTTCTGACGTCAGTGGGGAGGAGAGAATGAATGAAGTGACGTCAGAATGATTGACATCGCGTCTATAAGAGTGTCATTCCATACAGTTTCTGTTCTTACATGAAAACATACAGACCACAACTGTTAGGATACGGGTGTAGTAAACATGTATATACTATACTATATACTCTTGTGGTCCAAATGGAAGACAATAAGAAGCAGCATCAGAAGATAAAAATAAAACATAGAAAATAATAAAATATAAAAACGATTTCTCCGGCTTCGGTGCATATTATGTCATATGTCATACATCAGGTACTGCAATTCCAACAATATATGAATATAAGTAGATGGATACTATCAGTAATATATCAATAAAATTTATACAAAATTTCTACAAAAATGTATGCAAAATATAATAATACATAAAAATATATAAAAATAAATAATAAATAAATACACTCTGGTCATCCTGTGCTGTGAGCATTAATATCTCCTCTATACCACCTACTTTATATATTTCTCAACTCTGTTTTCGTTCTATTTTTCAGGATTTTATACTGGTGGCTCTATTATATTCCAGTCCTTGGCTCTATAGGTAAAATTTGTTATTAATATCAAAGGTGTAATCTTTTTCTTTTTCTTTATTTAGATAATTGTTTCATTAAGCTCATTCAGGCCATATGGTGAAAGTGTATCTAGCTGAAAGATCCAGTAAACTTCCCGTTTCTGGAGACCACTGAATCTATTGTAGGGATTCTCAGGTATGAAGTCTATTGGGGTAACTGTTAGTTTATGTTTTTCTTTATTCTGCATATTTGAACAGTGTCGAGAGACGCTGTGTTTCTGATATCCCTTTTGTACATTATGTCTATGCTGGTTCATCCGACAATGCAGTGCTTGTGTGGTTCGACCCACATATTGAAGGCCACATTCACATTCCAATAGGTAAATCACAAAGCTAGACTGGCATGTAAGATGGTGTTTGATTGTGAATGTGGACCCATTTTTGTTAGATGTAAAAGATACCTTTTGGTGAGTAATCATCTGGCAACATAGGCACCTTTTGGTTCCACATTTAAAGCTGCCAGTAGGTTTTTCATCTTTCTTCTTACTCACGGAATCGGACTTTATGCGATGTTGTGGCCTGCTGGGTGCCAAAATATTCCTAATAGTAGGGGCTCTCCTATATGTCATTCTTGGAAATCTAGAGAGATATATTTCCAAGAAGGGATCCTGACGTAAAATGTACCAATGTCTATTCAGAATTGCCTGTATGGCTCTATTGGACATATTATATTGTGTAACAAAGTTGACTTGAGTTCCTAATCCCTTATTAGGTTCATTTCTATTTTTATTTTTATTTTTGGGGTATAGGCAGTCATCTTGTGTGTGTTGTACGCTCCTTTCATATGCATTTTTGATTACATTCCTAGGGTAGCTCTTTTCTTCGAATCTCTTTTTCAGGATCCATGCCTGCTGTTTGAAGTCCCTCTGGTGGGTACAGTTGCGTCTAATACGCTTGTATTGACTGTAGGGCACATTTTGCAGCCATTTTTTGTGGTGGAAGCTGGAATAATCAATATAGCTATTACTGTCCACCTTCTTAAAATAAGTTCTAGTACATAGATATTTATTCTCACAGTCAACTGTGACTATGAGATCTAGAAAGGCTATTTCGGTTCTATTGTACATTGGGGTGAGGGAGATGCCCCAGTCATTCATATTAAGACTTTCACAAAATGAGGAGGCTGAGTTCTCATCCCCATCCCAGATGATGAACACATCGTCTATATACCTCCTGTAATAGACGATATGCCCCCTCATCTGGGTATGGTTATAGACAAAGGTTTTCTCGAATTCACCCATGAATAGATTGGCGAACGCTGGGGCCACCTTCGTGCCCATCGCGGTCCCGCGGCACTGATGGTAAGTCTTGTCATTATAAATAAAATAATTGTTCAATAAGATAAATTCTAGGCTCTCTAAGAGAAAGTTAATTTGTCTCGGGTCTAGGGAACCGTCCCTTGTTAAGACGGACCGTACACAGCTCAATCCTCGTTCATGCTGGATATTGGAGTATAATGCTGTTACATCCATGGTTAGTAGAGCATATGTACCTTGCCATGGAATGTCCTTCAACTCGCGAATTAACTGGCTGGAGTCATGGAGGTAACTGTCCAGGGATTTCACATAGGGTTGGAAGAATAAATCCAAAAAATGGGATAAGTTGCTAGTGGCACTATTAGTGTTAGATATAATGGGTCTACCAGGGGGATTATTAATGTCTTTGTGGACTTTTGGTAGGTGGTAGAAATATGGAGAGGATGGAGACTTAGGTATTAGGAAATTCTTCTCTTTTTTATTTATATATTGTTTTTCATAAGCCTTATTCACCAGCTCAGTAAGTCTCTTATTAAGATTTGGAAATGGATTTTCTAAGATCGGTCTATAGTAGGTTGGGTCGTTCAGGATATTATATGCCTCTTTTTCATAGTCAACGGAATTTTGTAGGACCACACCTCCTCCTTTATCAGCAGGTCGTATGATGATTGCTTTATTGTTTTTTAGAGTTTTTAACGCTCTTTGTTCCTGTATGCTGAGATTACCTTTATGTCTAATGGACACTAGTTCTTGTGTGGTACTCTTCAGTTCAGAAGATACCAGATCAAAGAACATAGGTATACAATGTCCCTGACTTTGTACAGGAAAGAAATTTGACTTGGGACGGACATCCTGGTGTAAGAAGGGGGGCGATTCGTCGCTAGAGGGGCACATTTGTTTATTTCTATTTTTCATTGATTCAAAATGCCTCTTAATAGTGAGATTTCTCCGAAATTTTTGTAGGTCTAAAAATACTTCAAAAGGATTCATCTTATTAGATGGACAAAAGGACAAGCCTTTTTCCAGTACCATTATTTCTTGTTTACTTAGTATGTGGTTGGAGAGATTAAATATTTTTGTTGTAGCTTCCTTATTTGGAATACTAGATACCCCTATTTCTTGGTCTAGATCGGTTTTCCTCTTTTGTTTAGATTGCCCCCCTCTTTTCCCCCGTCTTCTGGTTTTCTTTTTCCCGGAGTGGGTTTGAAGAAATGGGTAATTGGGATAAGAGTGTTTGGGAGGGGAATCGGTTCCAGGGCCACTGGTATTGCAACTGGTGGAGGTTTGAGGGCATGATCTAAAAAAGGTACCAGCGCTGTGTTGCCTGAGCCCGAATTGTCGATGGTAACCATTTTGGGACTAGTATCATCCTGAGAAGAAGTAGGATAAACAGAGATATTACTAACCAATGATGTATCTAAAAGGAGGTCAGTGGTTTTGTATGGTTGGTCACTAGACTTCTTGTGTTCTGGTGATGTGAGCTTGACAAGAGGTGATATAGGAATACGATCTTTCAGTCCTTTAGCTGGGGTAAGATTTCTCGTCTTATGTTCAAGATACTTGTTTTTTAGAGCCTGAAATTTTTCTAGGAACTCTTCAGTAGCGGAGCTAACAGTGGAACCCATGGGTGCATTTAGATCACCGTTGGGTAGGCTTGTGATGGAGGTAAGACAAGTGCTACTTGTCCCGACGTTGACTGTTATGGGCGTGTTTACAGGGGTCTTGGTGTCTGGTATGTTCGTAAGTATTCTATTACCCGGGGTGGCTGGTCCTGGGGATGTGTTTGCGAACGGTCTGCGGGTGGCATCACCATACATGATGTTAGCTCCCCCATGTGTAATCTGTGTTCGTTCACCGTTAGCATATTTCATGTCTGTTTTAATAGGGTGCGTTTTTTTATGTTTTTTAGTAGTATTATCTGCACTGGGGTTGGTGGTGTTCTTACCCATCTTGTTAGCTTGATGGTATCGTTGGTTTGTAAAAGATCTGGGGCCAAAACCATTCGGTCTAGGCTGAGCCTGTTTGGGTTCCGGCACCAGGGCTTTAGCTATGACATGACCATCTTTTTGTGTGGTCACAGTGCTCCCAGAGGGTTCTCTCTGGTGTTCGGTACTATGTCTATTCTTAATCAGTCTGTAGATGCCCTGTTCCCTATCAGCACGGTCTCTCTGCAATTTCCTTGATTTTTTTGCGATTATTTCTTGTTCGTTCTGGTAGATTCTGTTAGTTAAATTGTGATTAATAGTGCAAAAATCGGGATGGGCAGAGAAATCACGCAGGGATACAATATTACTTTCTATTTCACTTGTGCATTCGTCTGCAAGTTTTTTTCTTTTGCTCATAATCATTCTAATTAGACCCGCTGCACATTGATCTAGATAATCGTTCCATTCGTAAGAGAAAACTCTATCATCGGGAAAAGTGGGGGCAATAGCTATTCTGAGCCCTCTTGGGGCTATATTTTCATGAAGGTATATTTGCAGAAACATCATGTCAATAGAATAAAACAGTTCATTGTTCAGGTTGCTTTCCAAGGATTTAAACAGTTCCAACATACAATCTGTGTCTATGTTGCTGAATTGGGGTGCATCTGTAGTAGTCACGCCGCCATCCGGACAATATGGTCCATTATTAGCTCTGGTAGTGTAGCGTGATATTAGAGAATGCCTTTGTTGCATTCTTACTGGAAAGTATTCCATATTGGTTCAGCAAGAGTTTGAAGAATCAGAACCGTAGCTGGAACAATCGGGCCAGATATGGCTATTCGTGACAGTACTGTGCAGGCAGCAGATCCTTCTTATTAGAAAAAATAGTCGGGCTTTCTTGGCCCTCCGGTAGCGATTTGCTTGTACCACAGGTAGAAGAATCTCCGCTCCGGACCAAACATGTAAAATAAAAAGTGACACTCTTTTCACTCTTTTCTACCTTCTTCTACATACATACTTCGATGACCGCATTGCCGGCTCGGAGAGGAACATTGGCAGCAGCACGGGGATCCCGCTATCCTGGTCGGGTTATACCAGAAAAGCCTCTACAAGTTGTTGTGACTTCCTTCGCAACCATCTACGGTGAGCTTAATACCGCATTATCCATACCCTATACTTTACTGTACTACCTATAGGCGCTGCCTTCTGTCACTTTTTATTTTACATGTTTGGTCCGGAGCGGAGATTCTTCTACCTGTGGTACAAGCAAATCGCTACCGGAGGGCCAAGAAAGCCCGACTATTTTTTCTAATAAGAAGGATCTGCTGCCTGCACAGTACTGTCACGAATAGCCATATCTGGCCCGATTGTTCCAGCTACGGTTCTGATTCTTCAAACTCTTGCTGAACCAATATGGAATACTTTCCAGTAAGAATGCAACAAAGGCATTCTCTAATATCACGCTACACTACCAGAGCTAATAATGGACCATATTGTCCGGATGGCGGCGTGACTACTACAGATGCACCCCAATTCAGCAACATAGACACAGATTGTATGTTGGAACTGTTTAAATCCTTGGAAAGCAACCTGAACAATGAACTGTTTTATTCTATTGACATGATGTTTCTGCAAATATACCTTCATGAAAATATAGCCCCAAGAGGGCTCAGAATAGCTATTGCCCCCACTTTTCCCGATGATAGAGTTTTCTCTTACGAATGGAACGATTATCTAGATCAATGTGCAGCGGGTCTAATTAGAATGATTATGAGCAAAAGAAAAAAACTTGCAGACGAATGCACAAGTGAAATAGAAAGTAATATTGTATCCCTGCGTGATTTCTCTGCCCATCCCGATTTTTGCACTATTAATCACAATTTAACTAACAGAATCTACCAGAACGAACAAGAAATAATCGCAAAAAAATCAAGGAAATTGCAGAGAGACCGTGCTGATAGGGAACAGGGCATCTACAGACTGATTAAGAATAGACATAGTACCGAACACCAGAGAGAACCCTCTGGGAGCACTGTGACCACACAAAAAGATGGTCATGTCATAGCTAAAGCCCTGGTGCCGGAACCCAAACAGGCTCAGCCTAGACCGAATGGTTTTGGCCCCAGATCTTTTACAAACCAACGATACCATCAAGCTAACAAGATGGGTAAGAACACCACCAACCCCAGTGCAGATAATACTACTAAAAAACATAAAAAAACGCACCCTATTAAAACAGACATGAAATATGCTAACGGTGAACGAACACAGATTACACATGGGGGAGCTAACATCATGTATGGTGATGCCACCCGCAGACCGTTCGCAAACACATCCCCAGGACCAGCCACCCCGGGTAATAGAATACTTACGAACATACCAGACACCAAGACCCCTGTAAACACGCCCATAACAGTCAACGTCGGGACAAGTAGCACTTGTCTTACCTCCATCACAAGCCTACCCAACGGTGATCTAAATGCACCCATGGGTTCCACTGTTAGCTCCGCTACTGAAGAGTTCCTAGAAAAATTTCAGGCTCTAAAAAACAAGTATCTTGAACATAAGACGAGAAATCTTACCCCAGCTAAAGGACTGAAAGATCGTATTCCTATATCACCTCTTGTCAAGCTCACATCACCAGAACACAAGAAGTCTAGTGACCAACCATACAAAACCACTGACCTCCTTTTAGATACATCATTGGTTAGTAATATCTCTGTTTATCCTACTTCTTCTCAGGATGATACTAGTCCCAAAATGGTTACCATCGACAATTCGGGCTCAGGCAACACAGCGCTGGTACCTTTTTTAGATCATGCCCTCAAACCTCCACCAGTTGCAATACCAGTGGCCCTGGAACCGATTCCCCTCCCAAACACTCTTATCCCAATTACCCATTTCTTCAAACCCACTCCGGGAAAAAGAAAACCAGAAGACGGGGGAAAAGAGGGGGGCAATCTAAACAAAAGAGGAAAACCGATCTAGACCAAGAAATAGGGGTATCTAGTATTCCAAATAAGGAAGCTACAACAAAAATATTTAATCTCTCCAACCACATACTAAGTAAACAAGAAATAATGGTACTGGAAAAAGGCTTGTCCTTTTGTCCATCTAATAAGATGAATCCTTTTGAAGTATTTTTAGACCTACAAAAATTTCGGAGAAATCTCACTATTAAGAGGCATTTTGAATCAATGAAAAATAGAAATAAACAAATGTGCCCCTCTAGCGACGAATCGCCCCCCTTCTTACACCAGGATGTCCGTCCCAAGTCAAATTTCTTTCCTGTACAAAGTCAGGGACATTGTATACCTATGTTCTTTGATCTGGTATCTTCTGAACTGAAGAGTACCACACAAGAACTAGTGTCCATTAGACATAAAGGTAATCTCAGCATACAGGAACAAAGAGCGTTAAAAACTCTAAAAAACAATAAAGCAATCATCATACGACCTGCTGATAAAGGAGGAGGTGTGGTCCTACAGAATTCCGTTGACTATGAAAAAGAGGCATATAATATCCTGAACGACCCAACCTACTATAGACCGATCTTAGAAAATCCATTTCCAAATCTTAATAAGAGACTTACTGAGCTGGTGAATAAGGCTTATGAAAAACAATATATAAATAAAAAAGAGAAGAATTTCCTAATACCTAAGTCTCCATCCTCTCCATATTTCTATCACCTACCAAAAGTCCACAAAGACATTAATAATCCCCCTGGTAGACCCATTATATCTAACACTAATAGTGCCACTAGCAACTTATCCCATTTTTTGGATTTATTCTTCCAACCCTATGTGAAATCCCTGGACAGTTACCTCCATGACTCCAGCCAGTTAATTCGCGAGTTGAAGGACATTCCATGGCAGGGTACATATGCTCTACTAACCATGGATGTAACAGCATTATACTCCAATATCCAGCATGAACGAGGATTGAGCTGTGTACGGTCCGTCTTAACAAGGGACGGTTCCCTAGACCCGAGACAAATTAACTTTCTCTTAGAGAGCCTAGAATTTATCTTATTGAACAACTATTTCATTTATAATGACAAGACTTACCATCAGTGCCGCGGGACCGCGATGGGCACGAAGGTGGCCCCAGCGTTCGCCAATCTATTCATGGGTGAATTCGAGAAAACCTTTGTCTATAACCATACCCAGATGAGGGGGCATATCGTCTATTACAGGAGGTATATAGACGATGTGTTCATCATCTGGGATGGGGATGAGAACTCAGCCTCCTCATTTTGTGAAAGTCTTAATATGAATGACTGGGGCATCTCCCTCACCCCAATGTACAACAGAACCGAAATAGCCTTTCTAGATCTCATAGTCACAGTTGACTGTGAGAATAAATATCTATGTACTAGAACCTATTTTAAGAAGGTGGACAGTAATAGCTATATTGATTATTCCAGCTTCCACCACAAAAAATGGCTGCAAAATGTGCCCTACAGTCAATACAAGCGTATTAGACGCAACTGTACCCACCAGAGGGACTTCAAACAGCAGGCATGGATCCTGAAAAAGAGATTCGAGGAAAAGAGCTACCCTAGGAATGTAATCAAAAATGCATATGAAAGGAGCGTACAACACACACAAGATGACTGCCTATACCCCAAAAATAAAAATAAAAATAGAAATGAACCTAATAAGGGATTAGGAACTCAAGTCAACTTTGTTACACAATATAATATGTCCAATAGAGCCATACAGGCAATTCTGAATAGACATTGGTACATTTTACGTCAAGATCCCTTCTTGGAAATATATCTCTCTAGATTTCCAAGAATGACATATAGGAGAGCCCCTACTATTAGGAATATTTTGGCACCCAGCAGGCCACAACATCGCATAAAGTCCGATTCCGTGAGTAAGAAGAAAGATGAAAAACCTACTGGCAGCTTTAAATGTGGAACCAAAAGGTGCCTATGTTGCCAGATGATCACTCACCAAAAGCTCTCTTTTACATCTAACAAAAATGGGTCCACATTCACAATCAAACACCATCTCACATGCCAGTCTAGCTTTGTGATTTACCTATTGGAATGTGAATGTGGCCTTCAATATGTGGGTCGAACCACACAAGCACTGCATTGTCGGATGAACCAGCATAGACATAATGTACAAAAGGGATATCAGAAACACAGCGTCTCTCGACACTGTTCAAATATGCAGAATAAAGAAAAACATAAACTAACAGTTACCCCAATAGACTTCATACCTGAGAATCCCTACAATAGATTCAGTGGTCTCCAGAAACGGGAAGTTTACTGGATCTTTCAGCTAGATACACTCTCACCATATGGCCTGAATGAGCTTAATGAAACAATTATCTAAACAAAGAAAAAGAAAAAGATTACACCTTTGATATTAATAACAAACCATTACCTATAGAGCCAAGGACTGGAATATAATAGAGCCACCAGTATAAAATCCTGAAAAATAGAACGAAAACAGAGTTGAGAAATATATAAAGTAGGTGGTATAGAGGAGATATTAATGCTCACAGCACAGGATGACCAGAGTGTATTTATTTTTTATATATTTTTATGTATTATTATATTTTGCATACATTTTTGTAGAAATTTTGTATAAATTTTATTGATATATTACTGATAGTATCCATCTACTTATACTCATATATTGTTGGAATTGCAGTACCTGATGTATGACATATGACATAATATGCGCCGAAGCCGGAGAAATCGTTTTTATATTTTATTATTTTCTATGTTTTATTTTTATCTTCTGATGCTGCTTCTTATTGTCTTCCATTTGGACCACTAGAGTATATAGTATAGTATATACATGTTTACTACATCCGTATCCTAACAGTTGTGGTCTGTATGTTTTCATGTAAGAACAGAAACTGTATGGAATGACACTCTTATAGACGCGATGTCAATCATTCTGACGTCACTTCATTCATTCTCTCCTCCCCACTGACGTCAGAAGCGTTTCTTTGCGCGCTCAAAATCATTTTAAATTCTCTGAATGTGGATTCCACTCTTTGTAATAGTCCTGATGAAGGGGGCTGTCTGCCCCTGAAACGCGTAGACATACAATAAAGAACTTCATATTACGTTATTGGAGTCCGATACCCTGATTGCAGCGCCGCTACGAAGTGCTCCACTCTTTTCTACCTTCTTCTACATACATACTTCGATGACCGCATTGCCGGCTCGGAGAGGAACATTGGCAGCAGCACGGGGATCCCGCTATCCTGGTCGGGTTATACCAGAAAAGCCTCTACAAGTTGTTGTGACTTCCTTCGCAACCATCTACGGTGAGCTTAATACCGCATTATCCATACCCTATACTTTACTGTACTACCTATAGGCGCTGCCTTCTGTCACTTTTTATTTTACACCTCCTCAGGCAGAGAGTTCCATAGTCTCACTGCTCTTACCATAAAGAATCCTCTTCTATGTTTGTGTACAAACCTTCTTTCCTCCAGACGCAGAGGATGGCCCCTCGTCACAGTCACAGTCCTGGGGATAAATAGATCATGGGAGAGATCTCTGTACTGACCTCTGATATATTTATACATAGTTATTAGATCTCCCCTCAGTCGTCTTTTTTCTAAAGTGAATAAGCCTAATTTTGATAATCTTTCTGGGTACTGTAGTCCACCCATTCCAGTTATTACTTTAGTTGCCCTCCTCTGAACCCTCTCCAGCTCTGCTATGTCTGCCTTGTTCACAGGAGCCCAGAACTGTACACAGTACTCCATGTGTGGTCTGACTAGTGATTTGTAAAGTGGCAGGACTATGTTCTCATCATGGGCATCTATGCCTCTTTTGATGCAACCCATTATCTTATTGGCCTTGGCAGCAGCTGTCTGACACTGGTTTCTACAGCTTAGTTTGCTGTTCACTAAAATTCCTAGGACCTTTTCCATGTCAGAGTTACCTAATATTTTACCATTTAGTATGTACTGGTGACTTGCATTATTCCTTCCCATATGCATAACCTTACATTTGTCAGTGTTAAACCTCATCTGCCACTTCTCTGCCCAAGCCTCCAGTCTATCCAGATCCATCTGTAGCAGTGTACTGTCCTCTTCTGTGTTAATTATTTTACACAGTTTAGTGTCATCTGCAAAAATTAATATTTTACTGTGCAAGCCATCTACAAGATCATTAATAAATATATTGAAGAAATAGGGCCCAAAACTGACCCCTGTGGTACCCCACTAGTGACAGTGACCCAATCTGAATATGTGCCGTTAATAACCACCCTCTGTTTTCTTTAGCCATGCTGGTTCAGTATGCCTTCAATTTTGAATAAATCCCCAACAGTGTCACCAGCAAAGCACCCCCACACCATCATACCTCCTTCTCCATGCTTCACGGTGGGCACCAGGCATGTAGAGTCCATCCGTTCACCTTTTCTGCGTCGCACAAAGACATGGTTGGAAACAAAGATCTCAAATTTGGACTCATCAGACCAAAGCACAGATTTCCACTGGTCTAATGTCCATTCCTTGTGTTCTTTAGCCCAAACAAGTCTCTTCTGCTTGTTGCCTGTCCTTAGCAATGGTTTCCTAACAGCTATTTTACCATGAAGGCCTGCTGCACACAGTCTCCTCTTAACAGTTGTTGTAGAGATGTGTCTGCTGCTAGAACTCTGTGTGGCATTGACCTGGTCTCTAATCTGAACTGCTGTTAACCTGCGATTTCTGAGGCTGGTGACTCGGATGAACCCATGTGTGTTACAGCTGACAATCTGCTCCCCTTGGCCATCCTGAATGGGGGAGGGGGGTAGTCTCTGCTCCTGCTGCAGCAGTGTCGCTATCTTCCTGAAGGGGAGGGGGGGTATCTCCGCTCGGCCATTCTGACACAGAGCGGGGTAATGTGCTGACAGCTGCTGTGTCCTGATTGGGGGGGGAGTCATGATCTCTGTGCTGAAGGCGGCGTCCTCCTGAGGTGGGGGGGAGGGTGGGATTGCGATGTCTTGCCGGCCGCGTTCTCCTTGTACAGCTCGTCCGTGGTCCATACTGAACGGGGGATGGGGTTGGGGACATGTTAGCCCCTTCCATACTGAGATCCGTCAGTATGGAAGAGGCTGACAGTCTGTATAGGAAGGGGAAGGGGTGTAGAAGAGGGAGAGGGAGACAGTGCGCGCTCCCGGTGGAGGCAGGAGGAGTTACAGAGAATCCGTCATCTGACGGATTCTCTGTAAATCCACTGACAGCAGCCTGCTGTGCATAGGAAGCACAGGAGGCTGTAGATCAAAAAAGAAAAATAAAGACAACCAACTGGAGAAATGATTTTCTCCAGCAAATAAATTAGTGTAAAATTTTTTTATTTTTTTTTACAAAGGTGTCCATATCCTTTAAGAAAAACTGACTTCAAAAATTACCCTCATTATAAACTATCCCCTTTATCTAAAAAGGTTACTTTGGTTTTTAGAAAAGTTGCATTGATTTATCTTGGGGGAAACAAATTGTAAACCATGTCCACTTTCCCTTAAAAGTTGTGTAAAAAGGCAGCAAACAGTTGCGAACAGGACTTGCACCAAAATATGTGACTTTTTAAAGTCAGGAAGCAGGTAGACCTTTGTTACGTTACTTTCTTAGACAGACTGTCTAGACATGGATAAAAGTTATCACAGTTGCTCATGCTGGATGGTAAATTGGTGCAATTTTGTTCAACTTTTATCTAACTTTATACCAGATATTGGTTGGCTTACTTTGCAATAGAATTGTGGCACCTTTGCACCAAAAATGTTGCATCTTAGGCCATACCCTTTCGCACTATGCCACTGCCCTTTTCTGTTAAGCCACACCCCCTTGTCATGCTAGGCACAGTGTATTTTTACAAAACTAGATATGGCAATTTGCCCTAAAAATGCACCATATTTTGATGCAATTTACAACAACTTCTAGATGCACTCACATTAGTAAATGTATAAAAAAATATCAAATACTAAAGTAGTAAAATACACAAATATAAATGATAAGAATCAATAGCATAGTAAGGCTGGTGTCACACAAATATAGCTTTTTGTGGCAGTTTCTGATGCAATTTTGTGAGCTAAAGCCATAAGTGGATTGGTAGGAATGAGAAATAAAAAGAATTTAGGGCATCTAAACTTTTCTGTAGGGCATCAGAAACTTTTCTGTAACTGTGAATCAGTTCTATTAATCTGAATGAGATTGTTTAAGCAGGAGGCGCATGCAAACCCCATCTAGATGCATGGAACTGATATTCAGTTACAGAATATTTTCGGCAACAAAATCTCCAAGCTGTGAAGCCTCCCTCATATTTCTGCTTCCTATTGAATCCACTTCTGGCTTTGGGTCAAAATCTTGCCAGAAAAAGTTTTGTGTGATGACATTATCCTAAAGCAGACCTGTGGCCCTCTAGGTGTTGTAAAACTACAACTCCCACCAGGCCCTGCTGTAGAGTGATAGCTGAAGGATGTCCGAGCATGCTGGGAGTTGTAGTTTTGGAGCTGGAGGGCCACAGGTTAGGCATCCCTGTCCTAATGGATGCCATTGTTCAAGTGACCCCAAACTAAATTTGTCATATCAAAATGACTTTACTGGACAGACGACCCTGAAAGACCTTATTTTTTTGTTAAAATGTGCAAAGCAGACCCCCCCTTTTTATACTAATTTAACCCTTTCCCCATTGCCCATTGACTATATATATCCAGGCTGTCTTCCTTCATCTCTGCAAGGATTTGTTTTAAATAATAGTGCAGCTGTAGGAGCTTTCCATAAAGAAGGCAGGGACATTTTTCACTGTCCCTGCCTTCCCTATCGCTCTATACAGAACACTCAACGAGCACTGTGTATAAAGAGACCAGGAAGTCACAATGCCACTTCCTGCTCTGGTCCCAGCAGTCATATGATAGTCGGAAGTCTGCTCTTAGGAGATCAAATCAGTTCTTCACTGAGGTTGTACAGCCTTGTACAACCTCTCTGGGGGCTGTATTATCCCTGTAACTGGGTCTACTTTTATAGCCCCAGTCAAAGGAAAAATCAGCAATTAAAAATCAAAATATTGGTAGGGGTCTGATGTCTGGCACGCCCGATGATCAGCTGTTTGAGGAAGCCGCCATGATCTGGTGAGTGCTGTGACCTCCATGTAGGGTTTCCAGGCACAGCTCTGTCCATTGGATAGCAGCTGTGCTTGGTGCTTGGTACTGCAGCACAGCCTCATTCACTTGAATGGGACGGAGCTGCGCCGAGGCCAAGTGACTGATGAACGTGACATCACTGGCCTAGGAAGAGGCATAAGCGCTCATCAGAGAGCCGTGGCCTCTTCAAACAGTTGATCAGTGGGAGTGCCTGGAGTCGCACACCCTCCAATCTAATATTGATGACCTATCCTGAGGCTAGGCCATCAATTTCAAAATTTCAGAAAACAAAGACACATTTAATTAGTGTATTAGAGGAATTTAAAGAAGTTGTCCAAGATTTTATTATTGATGGCCTATCCTCAGGATAGGTCATCAATATCTGATAGGTGGTGGTCCAACTTCCAGCAGTCCCAATGATCAGCTATTTGAAAAGGGTGCAGCACTCCGGTGAGCGCTGCAGCCTCCTCATAGCTTACCAAGTACAGCGCCATCCATTGTATAGCTGCGCAACTGAACTGCGCATAGGCCACTAACCTAGGAAGAGTCCTCAGCACTCACCAGAGTGCAGCAGCCTCTTCAAACAGCTGATCGGTGGAGGGTCCTGGGAGTCCACAGTGATTGTGTTTGCAGTTAACTCCAAACTCTGGTTATTTAACTCCTCAGATGCCACAATTAATAGTGACTGCACATCTTTGAAATTACTTAGAGGGAGGGGCAAGGGCATAGCTATAGGGAGAGCGGCTGCTTTGGGGCCCAAACTCAGAAGGGGCACACCCAGAAGGAGGACTAAAAGAGGTTATTGTTTTTAAGGCCCCCTCAACAGTATATGCAATGATATTACATAAAGTGACACTGTAGGAAATGGACTGAATGGCTGTTGTCCTGGAGGGGGTTGAAAAGAAGCTGCTACCCCTCTAACTCCGCCCAGTGCATATCTATGCACACCTAATCATGCCCAGGCCTCTTAGTGCATCCACACAGAAATCATACCTACATTGTGCCCCCTTTACAGTAATTATGCCCACATTGTGCCCCTTCACAGAAATAATGCGCACATTGTGCCCGCTTCACAGTAGTAATGCCCACTTGTGCCCCCTTCACAGTAGTTATGTCCACCTTGTGCCCTCTTCAAAATAGTAATGCCCACACTGTGCCCCCTCAAAGTAGTTATGCCCACATTGTGTCCTTTCACTGTAGATATGTACACATTGTGCCCCCACGGCAGTTATGCCAACCTTTTAGTAGTGCCCCCTCCGTTAATAAAATATAGTAAACACTATGCGATCATACACTGCTCTTGCTAGATTGCGAGGGAGGAGCACACAGACTGATTCCTGGACCTGCACACTCATCCTACACAGCCCAGCAGCGTGATTTATGAGCATTGTGACTACTGGTCAACTCACCACTTTTTTCATCACTTCACCTCCCCCCAAAAAATTAGTAAAAAGTGACCAAAAAGTTATACACAACCCAAAATGGTATCACTGAACAGTACAGATTACCCCGAAAAAAATGACCCCTCACACAGCTCCATATATATAAATATGAAAAAGTTGGGGGCGTGGCCTGGACGCTGATGGTGACGGCCGCCTGAGAGTGTAGCTCCGGACTCCCGCTTTACAAAACGGCACACCGCAACGTACCGAGAGGCTGAACTTCTGTCTAAGTCATCTCAGCGACTAGTTCAGATGGGGAAGATCAAAAAGAGACAACCCCCTGCGAAATTGACCGAGTTTTTCGGCAAAACGAGTCCAGGTGAACATGGCCAAGGCAGCGTGAGTACACCAGCGCGCGCCATTCCCTCTTCTCCTGCTGCGTCAGCAGCTTCTCCACATACTCCAAGCGGCGCTTTAGGCCCAGATCTTGACGCACACCCTGCCTCTACACTAACTGAAGGCGGCATGAGAGCCCTGCTCGCTGACCTGCGCTCCTCTATGAAGCAAGACATGATGGCGATGATGAAGGATATTAGAAAAGATATCCAAAGCATTGGGGACCGCACGGCGCACTTGGAAAATAAAATGGCGGAATTTGCCTGCTCGCACAACTCCCTCATTGACGCTCATGAGGCTTTAGAAGAAGATATGGCCAAACTCACTGCCAAGATGCAGGATCTAGAGGATAGACACCGCCGCAACAATATAAGAATAAGAGGGGTGCCTGAGTCAGTAGAACCTGCTAACCTGGATGCATATCTCAAGGATCTTCTCAAAGCTGCATTACCACTGTCTACTGAAAGAGATCTCATTATCGACCGGATCCACAGGATGCCAAAACCCCGTGGCTTGGAGGCGTCCATACCTCGGGACATTATAGCACGGATCCATTTTTATACAGTGAAGGACGCCTTCTTGCAGGCCTTGCGCCTAAACCCTAAGCCGGCGGCAATTTTTGAAAACATAGCAGTGTACCCTGATCTCTCAGCGGCGACAATGGCCAGACGACGCGAGTTTGCTCCAATTACGAAGCGCCTGAGGGATAACCAAGTGAAATACAGATGGGGCTTTCCAGTAAAGCTGCTGGTAACATATAATGGAACTTCTTATGCCCTTCCATCACCTCCATCTGCAGCTTCCAAGCTACTAGAATGGGGCCTATTCACTAAAGAAGATATGGCGTCTATGGAGTCTTTGGGTCGCCCCGGTCGTATTTTGCCAGACTGGAATACCACCTGAACTGTAAGTGTTTGTTTAGCCTCAAAGGTGGACTGGATGTTTACAAAAGCGGAAGAGCTAGGCTTGGACAGGACTTTTTTGCCCTACTTTCTATCTACCTTTGACCGTTAGGTCACTTAACTCCCTTCATTTCCCCGGAGGGATACGTTTAATGGTTTTGTTCCACCGTTTTTTAGCTTTTCTAGCTTTACTTTTAGTTTGTATGTGCAATGTCTATACTGTTCACACCGTGATGTGCATATGGTACTCTCATAACTTACTCAGGTCTGCAGTAGACAGGAGGGTTACTAACCTGAGAGGGGGGGAGGCTCACAGTAACCAGATCGGTTTTCATCATGGGGATTAAGGTTCTTTCCTTGAATGTCCGGGGACTTAACTCCCCATATAGGAGAGCGCAGCTGTGGAAGGAGCTGACCAAGTCTAAATGTGACCTCGCATTTATTCAAGAATCGCATTTGCTAGAGTCGGATATCCATAGGTGCGCTCACCGCAAATTCCCGAAGATCTTTCATTCCCCTGCCATACGGAAACGGAAAGCGGGAGTCTTTATTTGTGTCAGAGACTCAGTAGACATCTCAGTCACAAAATGTGTTACAGATTCTGTGGGACGATATGTTATATTGCTGTGTCAGATTAATCGTAAGCCTTTCACCTTGGCTGTGGTATACGCTCCCAATGTCCGCCAAATAGCCTTCTGCAAAAGAATGTTAAATAGGATCCAAAAGATAGCAATAGGTGAAGTAATAATCGGCGGGGATTTTAATGCTCCTGTTGATTCAGACCTGGACTTTAAATCGGCCCAGCGTCTGAGACGGCCGGACCTTCGTCTCACTTTATATGAGTCTCCCTATCATGATATATGGAGGTATCAGCACAGCAACGAACGTGACTACACATTTATATCAATGGCCCACTTGACACAATCCAGAATTGACTATATATTGATCTCGCGCAGTCTGCTGCATAGGGTGGTTAGGTCGGACATTGGGAGCGCAGAATGGTCTGATCATGCCCCGGTCAGTATAGAGGTAGATGATGGGATTCCCCCTCTCCCCCCGTCACAGTGGAGATTGAACCCTTAGGCTACTTTCACACTGGCGGCAGGCCTGATCCGGCAGGTGAAGGGTGCTGCCGGATCAGGCCTGCCGCAGTGACATGTGTGGAGCCGGAACCGCGCTCCGGCCCCACACATGTCACACAGTACATACATATACATACACATAAACATACACACACATATAGACATACAAACACACATACATACTTACATGCTCCCCGGCAGGTCTTCGGAGCGTCAGGACGGCTCACATAGGTCACGATTCCCCACAGCGCCCTCTGCTGGGCGCCTGGTGGAATCGTCATCTGACGATTCCACCAGGCGCCCAGCAGAGGGCGCTGTGGGGAATCGTGACCTGTGTGAGCCGTCCTGACGCTCCGAAGACCTGCCGGGGAGCATGTAAGTATGTATGTGTGTTTGTATGTCTTTATGTGTGTGTATGTTTATGTCTGTATGTGTCTATGTGTAGCCGGATCCGTAATGGACTCCATTGAAAGTCAATGGAGGGCGGATCCGGTTACCATTATGGTCACACCAGACGGATCCACCCCCATTGACTTGCATTGGGGGTCATTCCGGATCCGTCTTGGTGCGGATGCCTGGACCGGAGAGCAAACCGCAGCATGCTGCGGTTTGTTCTCCGGTCTGAAGACGGAACGGAATGCTTTCAGGAGCATTCCGTTGTCTTCAGTTCAGTTTTGTCCCCATTGACAATGAATGGGGACAAAACTGAAGCGTTTTATTCCGGTATTGAGCCCCTATGACGGAACTCAATACCGGAATTTTAAAACGCTAGTGTGAAAGTAGCCTTATTTGCTCAAGTGTGGGAATAGAGTAGAGGAGTATACTGGCAAACTAAAGGAGTTCTTTTCCTTTAATGACACGCCTGAGGTATCTATCAACACTCTTTGGCTTACGCACAAGGCATTTATGAGGGGAATACTGCTGCAGTCGGCAGCTCACCTCAAAAAGGTTAGAGATAAAGAAATGGCAGTGGCGTTAGAGCAACTAAAGGCCGCAGAGCATACGCATAAAACCAACCCCTCTGAAGTTACACAGGGGGAGCTGCGTAAAAAGAGGGACGAGATTAGCTCACTACTATTATATAAGCATGAGGAAAGTTCAAGACGCCTTCAATCTAAATTTTACAACCTAGGTGATAAGGCTGGTGCTTTGTTGGCCCGCAGAGTGAATAAAAGAAAAGCGGCAACTAGAATAGCTAGCTTAAGATATGATAATGTCACTCATTCGCATCCACAACAGATAGCGGATGCCTTCGCAGCATACTATGCATCTTTGTATAATCTTAAAGACGACACCCACACACCACAACCAAATATGTCTATTATCTCTACCTTTTTGGACACCTTGGCTCTGCCAACTCTGACGCCAGATGCCCTCAAGGAATTAAACAGCCCCATAACATGTACTGAAATACTTACTACTATTAAAGCTACCCCTGCCAATAAGGCCCCAGCCCCGGATGGCTTTGTAGCCGAATACTATAAAGTATTTCACCCGACGCTTCTGCCGTACATGGTTAAACTGTTTACTTCCTTCATGAACACGGGCGCCATACCGCCTGAAATGCTATCTGCCACAGTTGTCACCTTACCCAAACCAGGAAAATCTCCCACCGTGCCTGAGAATTTCAGACCAATCTCGCTGTTAAACGCGGATCTTAAGCTGTTTGCCAAGCTACTGGCTACGCGGATAAACGCCTTTTTACCAACATTAATAGCCCCAGATCAAGTAGGGTTTGTCCCTCATAGACAGTGTAGAGATGGGACCAGACGCATGATTAACCTGATTCAAATTGCTGAGCAGTCCAGGATCCCAACGCTTTTTATTTCCCTTGACGCGGAAAAAGCGTTTGATAGGGTACATTGGGGGTTTCTGGAGCTGGTGCTGCGAAAATTTGGATTCGGTGGTGACATTCTGTGCGCTGTAATGGCACTCTATACTAGCCCCTCAGCCAGAGTCTTAGCCTCCGGTTTCTTGTCTAGGCCTTTTTTAATAACCAATGGCACGAGGCAAGGGTGTCCTTTATCGCCTCTAATATTCTCTCTGGTGATGGAGCCATTAGCGCAGCGAATCCGTGTCTGCTCTAAGATTTCGAGTTTACAGGTGGGCCATCAGTCTCATGTCATAGGCTTGTATGCAGATGACGTAATACTGACAGTCACTAACCCCCTCCCTTCTTTAGAGGCAATACTCCACATATTGCATGAGTATTCTGCAGTCTCCTACTACAAACTCAATATTACTAAGACAAATGTTCTCACAATCAATGTGTCTGAGCCTACATGTGAGACTATTAAGCAACGTTTTCAGTTTAATATAGCTAGTACCATTATACCCTATCTGGGAATTGAACTAACTAGGTCTGCGACATCGTTGGTATCTACGAACTTTGGTAATCTTCGCAGACAATTGCAGACAGAATATGCCAGGCTTGGCCAGTGCCAACTTTCGTGGATAGCCAGGATTAATGCGGCCAAAATGCTGGTTCTCCCCAAGATATTGTATTTTCTTCGATGTATACCTCTGCTTATCCCTAAGAACATGCTCGCAGATCTACAGTCAGATATGTTAAAATTTATCTGGCAAGGTTCGCAACCTAGAATAGCGAAAAGGGCACTGTATCCTCCACTATGTCTGGGAGGGTTGGGAGTGCCAGACTTACATAGGTATTACTTAGCCAATCTACTAGATCAATCTATGGAGTGGTGGTCCCCATCGTCGGCACAACGTTGGTTGGAGATAGAAGAAGGTACCACCAGGAGGCAGTCTTTAAAGACATTGTTAGCTGCCTGCAATCTAGGTAACTTTACAGCCAACGTTCAACTATACACCATGATAGCTTCAGTGCAAGCTTGGTCTGTATTTCGCAAAAGTGGAGACAATAACTTTGTGGACTTTAATACTTTCCCGCTTACTGCCCTAGAATTACACATCCCCACCTTGAATCTCTCCAAGTGGTTGGAGTGTGGCATAACCACACTGGGATGTCTCTATAATGCTTCGAGGCTAGTGGACTTTGGTACACTGCACACAAAATATAAATTACCAAACACTGTATTTTATCAGTACTTGCAGATTCGTCACTTATTGGCTGGTTTGCCGGTATGATCGGTTACTAGTGAGGTGTCTCCTCTGGCCAGGCTGTTCGGAGACGGGGCATCAGGGCGCTCTTCCATATCATGTTGGTACTCGTTGCTAATACACCCTGATGTTGAGTCCAAGCAGTCATACATGCTCAAATGGGAGAAGGAACTGGGCAGGGAACTACCATTATCCAGTTGGAAAAATACGTTATATTGGTCTCTGAAATGTACTAAATGCATCAACCATGTTGAGCAAAGCAGAAAAATCCAGCTAAGATGGTACCTTACCCCGAACAGACTGGCCCATATGATTCCAAATTATTCTCCGCTGTGTTGGAGAGGATGTGGTGAGGTAGGGACACCATCTCATATGTGGTGGTTTTGCCGCTCAGTTCAAAAATTCTGGAGGGCAGTATCCACTATTATAAATAAGATTTCAGACTCGCGGATTGTGCTAACTCCAGAGATGGGGATACTGAGTATGGGTTTGGCAGAGCTACCGCGTGGAATTAGGTGGATAGCTGCGCACATCCTTTCAGCAGCGCGCAAAGTGATAGCCCGCTGCTGGAAATTTGCTGAATCTCCCTCAGCCACTGAGGTAATAAAACTGGTCAACACTTATATGCAGTACGAAATTGTCTTTGCTACAAATGTCAAGCTAAGAATAAATACCATGAATAGATGGCTCCTCTGGCTGTCAAGCGAATATGCAAATCCACTCCCAGTTAGCATTATTTGATCAATGGTACTACAGAAGTACTGGTTGGGACAATCATTGTTGTAGTAAACTTGGGTTGATAGAGATTTGGAAGAAGGGGAGCACCCCTGATGGTACTCTACCTAAATCACGACATATTGTATATCCTGTACTACTTTTCAAATCAATGTGTATCTTATGCAGATTTGTACTTATGTAAGACATTGCTTGGATTTTCTATGTCTTGTTTTCTTGTCTTGTATTATATTGCACATGTTGTGTATTATTATAATAGATAAAACTAATAAAAATTTATTGAATAATAAATATGAAAAAGTTGGCAAAAATATGGCAATGAAAAGCAAAGTAAAACTGGCACAATTGCATTTTTTTCCCAATTCCACCCCAGTTGTATTTTTTTTTCATCTTTACATTGCATACAATATTAAATGGTGCATTAGAAAGTACAACTTGTCCCTCAAAAAACAAGCACTCCTATGGCTATGTGAATGGAAAAATAAAATCTCTATGGCTCCAGGAAGGCAGGAACTAAAAAACGAAAATGGAAAATCGCCTGAAGGGGTAAACATTGAAACCACCCCTCAAAAACTAGTAAAGCATAAAGAAAGCGACAAAAATTCTTTATCACCGTAATCACACTGACTCACACAATACAAGGAACATCAGTTTTAGGGCACAGTGAACTCAACAAAAACAAAACCCCAAAAATGTCAGAATTCAGTTTTTCAATTTCACCCACAGACATTTTTTTTCCTGTTTTCCAGCACAAGGCATGGCAAACTAAACATTGTCATTGACAGTGCAACCTGAAAAAAAGCCCCCATTGGAGCACGTGAACGGAAAAGTAAAAAAAGTTGTAGATTTTGGAAGGTAAAAGGAGATGAAAACGAAAAACGTTTATGGCACCAGGGGGTTAAAAAGTTGGGCTGACAACTCTGGTATATGATTACATAATAGAACTGGAATCTTCAGTGCAGTAGGTGAGGAAGTCTGGCTGCTATGCAATGTGCACTTCCTCCCTTTCACCGGTAGGTGGCGCCAGACTACACGCTGGTGCCAGGCAACCAGAATACAACACTGACGCTGTGCCTGAGGTAAAACTGCTGGGGTGACGGACACCGTGCTGCTTCTGCTGCTCTCCCGGTAAGCCGCTTCTGTCACACTTCTGCTGTAGGTCCATTTCTCTTAATACCAGGTACATAGTCTTTTCAGATCATTTACTGTATGTGTGGAAATAACTGCATACGTGTGGGTATATAACTTTATACATATTAATATAACTCCATGTACATGTGTATAAATGTATACATGTGCATATAGCTATATACCTGTTATAGCTATATGACTTCATACATGTGTATATAAAAACATGTATACATGTACACAGATGTGTGTATATGTTTGTGTTTGCATAACTTCATGCAAGTGTATATATCAGTGTACATGTGTACTATATGAGTGGCTCTGCAGATAAGGAATCCATACTGCCCCCTGTTCTCCCACTGTGAGCTCCCAAATCTGCACTAAAATACACAGAGGGACATTTATCTACCCCTGTATGCCAGAAGACCTGCCTGAAATATTCTCAAAGTTTGGTGGATGATCCGATTGCACAAAAGTGCTCTTCTGAAATTGCGCCTTTTTTGGAGACTTTTGCGCCTCATTCGACTACTTTGATTTTTTTAGACTAACTCAGAAGTTTTCTATCTTTTGCAACTTTTTTCTGACGTATTTATGTAGTTGCCCCTTTTTTGTGCCTGAATTTGTCACAAAAGCAGTCTAATTTCTACTCCACCCCAGGACTGGCATACATTTCTTCGTCTCTTTTCAGTGGTGAAGTGTGACTTTTTTTCACATTAAAAGTCGCACTTTTTGCAGACACTCAACTTTTCTTCAAAGATGCATCTTTTTCATGCTCAAATAATACCTGTCTAACTGAAAAACAACCACCAGAGGTCAGACTAATAACATTGGGGCACCTTTACTAATACAGGCTTTTGCGCTGCCGTAAGATCCGTCTAATTTATGATGAGGCATGAACATCGTCCTAAATTAGGCACATCTGTTGCAGTCCGTGCACCTAAAGTAAAAAGTACGACAGCCCCTAAGAAATGTAAGTTAATTTGCCGGGACTAGAGTCCCAGTCCCCGATGTGCCTCTATCACGCCCAGTTGGCATACATGACGCCAAACCGCTCAGCTGTACAGAGAAGGGGACTTGCGACGCTTTTTATATCTAAAGGTGTTGCAAGTCCCTTAGTACATGTGCCCCAATGCACCTAGTCTAATTCATCAACTGCTGTGCAACTTTTAATAAATACTCAGCAAAAGAAAAGACAAACAGGCTAATTTTATGGCCAAAAACCGTCGAGCATGATAAATGTGCCCCTTATCTGCAGTACTAATCATGTGGTACTGGGGATAGTAGTCCGGAATCGTGGACTGCCTTCAATATGTGTCTATGTACCTATAGATTTCAATAGGGAACGGGGAAGTTTCTTATTTTTAGTATATAAAATCTGAGCTGATAGGTTGCTCGTTTTCCTGGATGTTGCTGTAGGCCAGTGGGGTAAATTCCTGGAGTTCATCGTTCTCCATCCTGCAGCAGTTCAGTTAGGTTAGGGCTATACGGCGACAATAAGTCGTGCGGCAAAAAGGTGCAACTCCTACATGTGTCACGTAACACTCATGTTGCGTAACATTTTTATAATGATAGTCAATGGTGTCGCACTGCGACATGCTGCGATGTGACAGGCGCATAGAAATCAAATTTGGATGGATTTTTTGAGACTGTCATGTCGCAGCATGCTGCAGTGTGACACCATTGACTATCATTATAAAAAAAGGGACAAGAAGTCGTGCGACAGTGTAGCCCTAGCATTTTTCTACACAGATTTTTGTGTAGAAAGCCTATAGTGTAATACAGCACCAGCAAAGTGTATGAGATCAGATAAATCTCAGGTACGCTTCGTTTTTGTGTGGAAATTGACCTGCTGTATGGATTTAAAAATCTGCAGCATATCGATCGTTCATGCGGATTTCACCCTTCTCAGTGGAAGGATGAGATCTGTGTCAAAACTGCATCAAATCGGCATTAAAAAACGCAAGTAAAAGATGCGTTTTTTGGTGTGGAAACGCACTGAAACACAGAAATCTGTTTGGATTTCCTGTTAGTAAACCTGCACCCGAGTGCTGCTACCCTTAGGCTAGGGCTGCATGGCAACCAAAAGTCATAGCGCAGTCATTGTCAGGATGCCACTTCCGTTATTCTACAGTGGAATAAAACACCTGTAAGTTTTCATGTGCGTGGCTCTTGACCCTGATATGTTACCCCATTCCATTGAGGATATCACAGTACGGCCTCATGCACACGGCCGTATTTGTTTTTGTGGTCCGTTAATAGCTGATCCGTAAAACACGGAGACAGGCCGTGTTTTCAGTGGATCGAAATGTCCTACTCAATGATAGAAATGCCTGTTGTCTGCAAATACAGACAAGACTAGGACATGTACTATCTTTTTTATGGGGCCGCTGAACGGAAATACGGAAGAGGACAGCACACAGTTTCTTCTGAGGTCCCATAGAAACAAACGGGTCCGCATCCAGTCCTCAAAAAATGTAAATTTGATGCGGACCAAAACTACGGTCGTGTACATGAGGCCAAACTGACGCAAACACAGCAGAGTTGAAAGGAACAGAACTTTACTCCAGTTGGGGCAACAAATGGTCTCAGACTGTGCTCCTCGTAGAGTCCTCATTATTAATGATCTACTGGGCCGCCCACCCACGTGCTGCTGATTGAGAGCCTTCTCCCTGTGCATGGTAATGGGAGGAGCTGCCAATCAGTGGTACAAGGATCCGCCGCTCATGAATACAAGGACTCCAGGAGCAGATCGTACTCGCCATTTGCTGCACCTGACAAATTAATTTTATGTGACACCGCTATAATCAGGGCGTCTCTCTCTACTTCATGTTGCCCTCAGATATTTCAGCTGGTGATAGAGTCCCTGGTGGATGCACACGATGCAGAAAATCCACACCAAAACCAAACAAAAAAACTGCACATAAATTGGTGCTATTTATCGCATTTTTGGTGTGTTTTTTGTGCGTTCTTTTGGTGGCGAGCGCTCTGTAAAGTATTAGAATTTATGGGCTCAGATGAGCCAAAGTTATTACTTCACAAACTCTCACGAGACTTCTCGTAATAACTTCATAGATTAATTTATACTGTAAAAAACCATTTCCCAAACTCGTGTTCGATTTCATGGTACCACTTGGAAATGTTTTTTTACAGTACAAATTAATTTATGAAGTTATTACGAGAAGTCTTACGAGACTTCGCAAAGTAATAACTTTGGTTCATCTGAGCCCATACATTCTAATACGGTACGGAGTGCTCGCTCCGTACAGTATTGAAACAAAGTTTTATGCGAATCGGCTTCGGAAGACCATCTCTGCCCAGTGGAGCTACTCAGAAACAGCTATTTGGTGGGGGCGGAGAGAGCTGAGCATAGTCCATCAATCTTTAAATTCTAGAATACCCCATTTACTTTCTCCTACCACAGCTATTGGCAGTTATCCTGCTAAATAAAAAATGCGCAAAGTGGATAAATCAACGTGCAGGTGACTCAATACACGCAGGATACTTCCTAATATGACCAGACACCAAAGCAAGAGGGGGAAGTTTGAATATTTGCAAAAGAAATCTAAAACTTAACTTTTACTGTCCAATATCTAAAAAAACCTTACAGACAAATATCAAAGCAAAATGTCACAAAATAAATTCCACATATTGGAATGGTCTTACCAGTGTATTGATGAGTATCTTGACGTGGTAAGTAACTCTTTTAAAGGCGGGCTTGTTCAGGTGGTATTTGGTACCGGGCGACAACTTGTTACTGTCCCTGGCAAAGCCCTAAGGGGATTGTTATACCCTAATAGCCTCCTAAATACGGAGTCATCGCCCCCAAAAAGGGCGGCCCCGTCCGGAACCTGACCCTGTTACGATACCCTAATTTAAACCCTATCAGGGAAAAAGGGAAAGGACAAAAAATAGCAATCCTGAACCCCAAAATTAGTGACAAGATAAAAAAGAAAAAAGACGTCCCGCTGTCCCCGCGCGTCATCAGGGGACATATACAGTATGGCAAGACGTAGGCAGTATACAGAACATTCAAGATTAAAGCAAGACAGGGTTCACCACAATTATGCAACAGTGAACCCACTACACCGTCCCTGGGCTTGATGACTGCCCATAGAGCCAGGTGTTTAATAGTGCAAGTGGCCCGGTGAGTTTAAGTCTGTCGGCCCCATGAAACGCGTGGGGACAGCGGGACGTCATTTTTCTTTTTCTTTTTTATCTTGTCACTAATTTTGGGGTTGAGGATTGCTATTTTTTGTCCTTTCCCTTTTTCCCTGATAGGGTTTAAATTAGGGCATCGTGACAGGGTCAGGTTCCGGACGGGGCCGCCCTTTTCGGGGCGATGACTCTGTATTTAGGAGGCTATTAGGGTATAACAGGGCTTTGCCAGGGACAGTAACAAGTTGTCGCCCGGTACCAAATACCACCTGAACAAGCCCGCCTTTAAAAGAGTTACTTACCACGTCAAGATACTCATCAATACACTGGTAAGACCGTTCCAATATGTGGAATTTATTTTGTGACATTTTGCTTTGATATTTGTCTGTAAGGTTTTTTTAGATATTGGACAGTAAAAGTTAAGTTTTAGATTTCTTTTGCAAATATAGTTATCCTGCTAAATTAACTATTTGCCCGGGTGTCAGAAGCCAGACCCACAACAGATCTCTGTGGCAGGTCTCAGATTACAAAGGGGGTGATGATGCCATTTCTTTAAAGGGGCTGTCCAAGTTTTTATTTTACTTATTTTAAGCAAAATAGTTGATGTAGAAACAAAATTGGGAACTCCTTTGATTTTTATGCCAATGTAGGTGCCTCAGAATTGTATTAACAGTCACTGGTATGCTGTGTCCACAAGACAATAATTCAAATTATCCACAAAGTTTATATTTGAAATCTTGGTTTTCTTAATTCTATTGTTGTTACTGTAACCTTTCAGTAATACTGGTCCAGGTCATTTTCCAGTAAATATGCTGAATGCGCAGTATGATCATATATAAGGGGTTGTCTGTCCCCCAAAATAAAATTAATTGACCCTCGGAATATATGCAAAATAAATGGAAAAACCACTCACCTCAGCTCCATTCTAGCATCAAAAGTCCCATCCTCACTGCTTCTGGTCCCATGTGGACCGTAAGTGTGACCTCCCGTCCATGGTCACAGGCACTGCTGACCTCAGCCCTGTCGTCATGTGCCACTTAGGGACATGTCACTGCTGAGGTCAATGAACAGTAACCACGAATGAGACTTCTAGTCTGCCGGAAGGGGCAGGGATAGGATGTTCCTCATTGGAACGGAGGTGTTTTCATGAGGTGATCAGCTTATTTATTCTGTGGGGTTGAGAGTTCGGCAAACCTGCTTAAAGGAGTAGTTTTTGCTAGACTGTTCTTTGCTTAGAAGGAAGAAACCCAGGAATCAGCTGATCGCTGCAGGTCTGGAGATGGGCTGTTCTAATGATTGTGGAATGTATTTATATCTCAGTATGTGTTTATGTGCATTCCCCGTTGATATCACATGTTTAATAGAAACACATTTGTTTGCAGTTGTTGCAAGAATGGATGAACTATTACACTGGATTGAAGTCAGGGTCGTGTCATCTTTGAGACCACGGGCTGATGACCTGAAAGCTCTGCTTCTGGATCGCACATACAGGTATTAACATCACCAATGTATGTTTATGACGTTTACACAGAATCTATGACAGCGAAGGGGGGAATTTATTATCAGGAATCTTTAAAGTTTTTTTCTTGAATCTGCATTGCCATTATCTGCGTGAAATTTATCAAATACCAGAAGATATTTGACAAATCTTTAAATATGTTTAGGATACGTTACTCCAGTTTTTATGTGTATGTGAGATTTGTGAGACTTTGTAATTTCCCATATCTGGCCGATATCTCGGTAACATAGCGAACCACAGCCACTTTTCAAATGTGGTGAGAGTGGTGTAAAATCACAAAGTATCACATTTATTATTTTTAGTTGTGAAAGTCCTGTTTTACGACTTCCTGAGGCCAGGATTCTGGAGTGCAGAGCTTGATAAATCCCTGCATATAATTTCTCATTTATAGAACACAACATATTCCTGAAAATGCTAAATTTTAATCCTTAGGGAAGTATGGTCTTGTGGAATTTGTTTACACACAATGTACAGCCATGAGGGGTCTTCTGGTGGTCCTCTGCTCTATATCATCTTTTCACAACCATCTTTCTCTACTCTTAAATGAGTACTGTATTCCAGGATTCTCTTATTGATGGCCTATGGTCAGGATAGGCTATTAATATATTATCGCTGGAGGTCTGACACCCCACACCCTAACTGATCAGCTGTTTCAGAGTAGTTCGGGTGCAGGAAGTCAGCACCGGAACTGCACAGCTCCATCCATTTCCTAGTGGGAGCTGGTACCTGCAGTGCTCCTCCCATTGAAGTGAATGGAAGCAGTGCTGTTACCAGTTCCAGCCACTACACAATGGACTGAGTTGTACTAGGAAACAGCTGATCGGAGGGGGTAGGGTGTTGCACCCCTGCTGATCAAATAGTGTTCGGCCATGAATATTAAAATCCTGGGCCTTATAACCTTAACAGTTCTTGATTGTAAGCTTTTCCTCTCGCCCTCCCCATATACATGCACACTCAGTTCAGTTGAGTGTGCATGTGTTAAGAATCTGTCTGATTATTTTTTTCTCCCACATCCGCCAAATGAACATCGTCTGAGCACCAAATACTCATTAGATGGTCATCCACTCTTGCCAAGATCGGCAGGTTCATCTGACCATATTCAATTCTGTATGGGTTCCTTTCCACTTGCTAGCAAAATGAAATTGCTGGCAGCCAAATCTGTCACATAAGTGGTCATTGATCATCAACACTAATGGCCGAATAACTGGCTTTAATTCACCTTTCCACAAAATAATTAGGGAAAACAGAAAAATCATTGATGGTTCCCATTTCATGCAAAAATGTGGCCCTAAAATAATCTGAGCATCTGAAGCTTGAGCTAAACTATGAGAGGCTGCCTATAAGATACAGCAGGACGAAGCAAAGAAGTAGTTTTACATGTGCTTTACCATATCTAATGCAGAACACTACAGAAAGAAATATCCAATGTCTTTTTTAACTTTATCTCATTGAATAACTCCTTTCAAATATCAAGATGATTACACTGCTCCTCTGAATTTCTTCTTCCTTAGGAACAACCTGTGTGAATTTCTGAAGAATGAAGATGTCCACTCATTATATATTTTTTTCAAGCTTGAGAAGGCATCTCTTGCAGCCTCGATTAAACCTCCTTCAACATTACAGAGTAAATGCATATGCTTTGTCAAGCTGACATCTGCAATTAAACTCACAACTGAAAACATAGGTAAGTGGTCGTTGTGATTATATTCTTAAAACAGTGGCATATGAGTGGTCCATGGAGGGGGTTAAAAGTGCAATCATGTACTATACTGGTTAAAAAGTCACAAGGCCATGTTTATATTACTGTCTATTACGATATATTAATATTCTGTGTTCTGAATTACTATAGGTAATCAAGTGATATCTGTGGACTGTGCCAAATTTCCTCTGAAGTACTTTGACTCAGTTCTCCATCAAGTCTTCCTGCCACTCCTCAGCAACGACACTATTACAGTTGAATCACATAGCACTGATAAGATTATTGAAATTTTGCATAGGTTCACTGGAAACCTGGAAGTTATAGCAGGTCATGCAGAGGTAAGTTATATAAGCACTGGGAGAAATATATTTTCCTGATACTCTATGTTTATGTGATGCAGTGTTCATGTGTCTCTGTTTGGAAATGTTTCAACAGGGCTTCATTGTGCTTCCCATTCCCTCAACTGAACTACTACAAAACACAACAGTATTCAACAAACAAGGAGCTGCATTACATATTATGGAAAGCACAGTAATTGGTTGGATAAGGCAAATCAAGGTAAGAAATACACTGCAAAACCAAGGTCAAAATTAGTTAAAGGGATTGGCCAACTGTTGACCGATGTGCTGCTAACATGACTATATGACACTTACTAATACAGCCTTTGTTGAAATTATGCATCATTTTCATAAGGTATGCCCCCTTGTTTGCCTAGTCTTTTGTGCTGTCCACACAGAGGTTTTGGCCATAAAATGCTGCTAGTGGAGGGTCATGTGACCAGAGAAATCATCTCCATGTGAAGTCTCCTCCACTCCATTGCACTGCACCTGTCATCTGCATTTGCACTGTTGGGAGTATAGTACAGGTACAGCGTGTTACAATGGAGGAGGCTAAGTCATATGTCTGGTCACATGACCCCCAGCGGCCATCTTACGGACAGGACCTCTATGTGGACAGCACAGATAATTTGCCAAACAAGAGGCCATGGCTAATGAAATATAGAAAATGGCACAGAATATCAACAAAGGCTATATTACTAAGTTCCATGTAATCATCATACATACGCATTGGTCACCAGTAGCCAGAAAGTGGGCAACCCCTTTAAGAAATATAGATGAGTTTTTCATAGATTTATGTTACTGAAAATCTGACCCAGCGTTCTGAGAAAAGTTCCAAACCACTGACAATATTCACAGTAGGTAAAAGTTCTAGTAAATGATAAATCCAAACTGAGCTAAAGATGTTTAATAGGGGATCTGTCATCATTATTTACACACCCCTTCCCTCCCAAACTGCCGGCAACCAGCTATCCAGGCAGGGGCGTAGCTATAGCCTCATGGGCCCTGGTGCAAGAGTTCAGCTTGGCCCCCCTTCACCTAGTGCTTTGTGTGTCTTCTTATGCGGCACAAGGGTCTTTGGGCCCCCTCAGGCTCCTGGGCCCAGTAGCGACTGCTACCTCTGCACCCCCTATAGCTACGCCCCTGTATCCAGGACAGTTACAGCTTCACCACTATGTCCCTTTATCTTCATAGCATTTTGACATGTCAGAAAAGGCTGCTTGATTGCAGAGCTGCATCTTATAATAGTCACACTGACTGGTCCCCCTCATGGCTTGATTGATGTCCTGTTGACCTCTAGTGGCATCCTAGGCATGCCGCAAGCTCCTGAGGAGCCGAAGAGGAGGATGGCAGTGGTAGTGGCCCTAACTGCAAAAGTCTATCACTCTGGCTCACTTCACACTCCTCACTCCCTAGGGCCAGGGCAGTGAAAGGTGAGCGTATCCGTCAGGGGCGTAGCTAAAGGCTCATGGGCTGTGGTGCAAAAGTTCAGCTTGGGCCCCCCTTCCCTCAGTGCTTTGTGGCCAGGGGCAGGGAAGCCTTTGTGCTGCCTGAGGCAAAGATCGAGACAGCCACCCCCCACAAGGGTCTTCGGGCCCCTTCAGATTCCTGGGCCTGGTAGCGACTGCTACCTCTGCACCCCCTATAGCTTCGCCCCTGGTACCCATTCTTCCCTCCGGCAACACCTTGATGATGGGACTGCTTTCTGATGATACTGTAGTTGTGGGTGCCTTTGGTGTTAACATTTTTGGTGTAGGTACCAAACAAGAGATGTTGGTGAGGTGGCCGGCGGGTGGTGTTGAAGACAGTAACCAGGCCAGATGCAGAAAAGTAAAAGTCTCATTTTACTGAAGTCCAAAATGAGGGTCATAGTACATCCAACGGTCTCAGAACACAATTCCAAAAATTCACTGCAGGTTTCCCTAAATGGTTTTGTGTAGTATAGACCAGGTCTGAGAATGTTGAGCTCCTTTCCTTCTCTAAAGAATCTGAGGCTAAAATGATAGCTGTGGTTCATTACTACAGGGTACAGTTTAATACCATTGTAATGTATTGTGCAGGTGGTTCTCTCTTGATGGTTCATACAGAATTGGTTAGTCTCTGTAGCTTGAGGCCTAGTACTGAGGAGTGAGACAAAAAAACAACCTCTCACTTCTTGAAACGGATCACAATACAACAGCCAAGCTGCTTTTTCTGACTTACCCTGAATCACACAGAACATACAATGACATCATTGGGAAGCTGTCACCATCCTGGATAACAGGTTGATGTCAGTTTGGGGCCCAAAATCCTGATTACAAGTTCTCTTAAAGTTCTTTGTAGGGTCCTTTCATTTTAGGAAATCAGTGGTGGTCCAGAATCATAGACTTCACCAGTAAGATCTTTCGAAGTGTATCTATAGAATATCGGATTATTTAAACAGGATGTCCCTTTAAACTGTGTCATGGAGAGTTCACATCATCGTTATTTTTCCGTTCTTCTGATCCATCAGTAGTAGTTTTTGATTACACCGCTTGCATATGGAAAACGGATTTGCACTTTGCAGAAACTTTCCACCAATAAATTGTATAATTTATGAACTTAGTTACCAGATATCCAGAGGTTTGCCAGGAGCTGCCAGAAAGATATATATATTCTGAGCCTTACAATTTTACATTTGCTTCCTGGGAACTCAGAATGATGAGTATATCATTTGTAGCTATAAATCCCGTCATTTTACAATAAGCTGCTGATGTAGTTGAGATGATTTCTATGATATATTCACGGAATTATGGCTGCCATCTGCACATGACAGCATTGGGATAGGATTTAACAAGAATGCATGGTCTGGTTACAAAATATAAGCTACTGCAGTCAAAAATTGTTATAAAACTGAGCTTCTTGACGTTCTGACAAGAATATGTATTTCTTTATTCATATATTTTATACAGGTTGTACTTAAACATGAGCCCCTTGCAGAGATCAAGTCCAAGGGAGCATTTGCAGGGATTTACCATGAAAAAGAAATGTGGGAAGTTCATATTCACAACCTGGAATCTATCAAAATGCAGTTAAATTCTGCTGAAGCCAGAGAAATCGTCTGCCATCTGGAGCAGGCAAGAAGTATGTATGGAAAATCCATTACATCAGTGACTCAGGATGTGAAGAAAGTAAGTACAAGCATCTTCACAGCTTAACTTCATGGGATTTGTTTCACCCTAAACAACTAAGTGTGCCTTCTGGGAGTAGCATTTTTCTATTGGGGTCTTGTGCTTATTCAGGCAAGGAGCAGGATTACAAGATACCAGAATTGGCTGAAGCGCCACACAGTCCACACATTCCCCTTTCTTTTAATTACCGTCTTAATACTACCAGAGAGAGAGACCCCCGTCCCAATATAGTGACTCAAATAGAGAATCACACATTCCCCTTTCTTTTAATTACCGTCTTAATACCACCAGAGAGAGAGACCCCCGTCCCAATATAGTGACTCAAATAGAGAATCACACATTACACTGAAAAGTGCAACAATTTCTATTTGTTCTATCAAGAGAACAGAAAAGCTATCATACTGCCAATTCTTCACCTACTATTATCAAGAATTACACTTCAGATAACGTCCTCCCCTTACAGCAACAGTAGACTAGCAATCGATTACCTATCTATATAAGAGATCTTATCAGCCATTTTCCATATTATCATTTTTACTCCCTGCCTTCCAGGAGCAATAGCTTTTTTGTTTTTCTGCTCACATGGCCAAATCACGGCTTGTCTTTTGCGGGACAGGTTGTACTTTCAAATGGCACCATTTAATGTTCCATATGATGTATTGGAAAGATGGAAAAATGAGTTGGAATTGGAAAACAAACCCGCAATTCTACCATAGTTTTATGGGTTTTGTTTTCAAACGATCCTGCAACCATTGCTGGAAGAACACAAGCTGGTGGTGGCAGCTTTATGGTCTGTGGAATGTTTTCATGGCATTCTCTGGGCCCACTCATTCATATGGAAGGCACTCTATACCGGATCCTGCAACCATTGCTGGAAGAACACAAGCTGGTGGTGGCAGCCTTATGGTCTGTGGAATGTTTTCATGGCATTCTCTGGGCCCACTCATTCATATGGAAGGCACTCTATACCGGATCCTGCAACCATTGCTGGAAGAACACAAGCTGGTGGTGGCAGCCTTATAGTCTGGGGAATGTTTTCATGGCATTCTCTGGGCCCACTCATTCATATGGAAGGCACTCTATACCGGATCCTGCAACCATTGCTGGAAGAACACAAGCTGGTGGTGGCAGCCTTATGGTCTGTGGAATGTTTTCATGGCATTCTCTGGGCCCACTCATTCATATGGAAGGCACTCTATACCGGATCCTGCAACCATTGCTGGAAGAACACAAGCTGGTGGTGGCAGCCTTATAGTCTGGGGAATGTTTTCATGGCATTCTCTGGGCCCACTCATTCATATGGAAGGCACTCTATACCGGATCCTGCAACCATTGCTGGAAGAACACAAGCTGGTGGTGGCAGCCTTATAGTCTGGGGAATGTTTTCATGGCATTCTCTGGGCCCACTCATTCATATGGAAGGCACTCTATACCGGATCCTGCAACCATTGCTGGAAGAACACAAGCTGGTGGTGGCAGCCTTATGGTCTGGGGAATGTTTTCATGGCATTCTCTGGGCCCACTCATTCATATGGAAGGCACTCTATACTGATTAGGCTATAAATCCATCCTTGCAGATCACGTACAGCCATAAATGCTGATTGTCTTCCCTGGGCGGATGGGATCTTCCAGCAAGAAAATGCGACATGTCACACAGCTAGAAATGTCCAATATTGGTTGGAAGAGCATGACTAAGACTTCCAAGTACTACCTGAGCCCCCTAATGCTATAGACTTAAACCTGATTGAGGGTCTGTAGGACCACCTTGATCATCGTGTTTGCTGTATGGATCCTAACCCACACGTCTTCCACCAGCTGTGAGATGCACTGCAGTCAGCATGGCACCAGATACCTACAACCTACCAGGACCTTATTGAGTCATTCCCAGCTCGTCTAGTTGCTGTCTGTGCTGCACATGTCAGTTACTCTGGTATTAGCTGGTGGTCATAATATTGTGACTAGACTGTGTGTATGTATATATATATATATATATATATATATATATATAGTGCCTTGCAAAAGTATTCAGCCCCCTGGAACTTTTCAACCTTTTGCCACATTTGAGAATAAATTTTGTTCCACTTCACAATTGTGACCCACTTGTTGTTGATTCTTCACCAAAAATTTAAAATGTTATATCTTTTTGTTTGAAGCCTGAAATGTGGCAAAAGGTTGAAAAGTTCCAGGGGGCCGAATACTTTCGCAAGGCACTGTAGATATATATACACACACACATGTATGCAGCAACCTCTTCATGGTGGTACATGTGATTCAATGATATGTACAGGTGTCAGTAGGCCGTAACTAAGGCTTCCATAATGTGCTGTTATATATATTACAATGCATACATGATGGTTTTTATAACTGTCTAATTTCTATTTGTGTTAGGCACATTATGAAGCAACAGAAAATTTGACATTTTTAAAAACACTAACTCATTGCTACGATGAGCTGAAGTCTGCTGAGACTCCCACAGAGAAGAAGAGTTGCTTCTTTCTAATCTTACATAATTTATATTTGGTTTGGATACATTCAAGGTAATGTCGTTTTATGGGTAGCGCTGCAGTGTTCATTTCGGAATGTTTTACTGTTTCAAACTACTCATATAATATTTGTGTCAGTATTTTCCTCATCACTGAGATAACTGTAACTTGTCTTTACATGAATGCATGACCCCGTCCCTGAGGCATTGTATTTGTCATTACGTATTAATATTGTTATCATATATTCATACAGGTGTATCATTTTTTTAAATCTGTGTTGCCTTCAGCCCCCCTGTACTGTTTTTCTAAGACCTCATGCACATGACGGTATTTTGAATTTGCGTCCGATCCGCATCTTTTATGGGCCCTTTGATTTTTAGGGGGCCATTCAGACGGCCATAGTATTGTGGATGCCGCCCGGCTGGGCACCCCATTCAAAATGCCTATTCTTGTCCGCTGTTGTGGACAAGAATAGGACATGTTTTATAAATTCTTGCGGAGCCGCGGCTCGGCAAGATCACGCGGCGGGCATTGAAGTGAACGGGCCCGCAGCTATTCCACAATTTTGCGGAATAGGTGCAGACCCAATCACACGGTTGTGTGAACGGGCCCTAATGGTCCGCCAAAAAAAAAAGGACAGCACCTGGATGTCATCCGTGTGCTTTGCACAACCGTATGTCTGTCTTGCAAACTATGGAACATGTCCTATTCTTGTCCACTTGTTGGACAAGAATAACCATTTCTATTAATGGGACTGAGAAAAATGCAGATTGCACACGGAAGGTATCTGTATTTTGTGGATCATCAGTTTGCGGACCACAAAACAGATATGGCCATGTGCATGTAGCCTAATTATGGACATCTTGCAGAAAGAATTTAAAATGGGCATAGAAACTCCATGTTACCTTATTCTGCTTGTCTGCATAGAACTATATGAACGTTATTTTTTAATACTTTGTCATCAGTTCTTATCTTGGTAAAAGATAAGACTTTCCTATTCCCTATTTATGGCTTAGGTTTTGACAATAGGCTGTTTGGTTTAGATTGATGTACTCTTATCGGATAGAAATTGAACAATTGTATTCATGAAGGCACCTAACGTCTACACCACGGGGCCCACATATGTGTATGTGAACACTTCATTTTACCTTTATCTAATTTAACCTTTTTATGACTTTCATTCTATTTCCTTCTATACTACAGATATTATCATCAACCCAAAGTATTCACAAATCTTCTCAGGCTAATGTCTAATGAAGTGAGTGAGATAGCAAAGTGCCTCTTGGGAACTAATATATTAGACAGTCCTCAGGTAAGTGTCTATCTTCCGTATCTATATGTTATCTATCTATCTATCTATCTATCTATCTATCTATCTATCTATCATGTCATCTTTTTGATTAAAGCATACCTTGTCATTCAGTATCAGTATTAGAGAACTATCCAAATGCTAAGAAGCAGTATAAGTGATACACTCCACATCTTCTCTATGTTCTTAAAATACCCTGTAAATCTTAAAAGTTTATGCAAGTTTTAATCTGATAAGGTCAACCCTGCCAGTACACATTTATTATAAAACCTACATGAAAACCTGTCATAATAAATCTATTGTTATACCACATTTAATACTAGACACTAAAATCATTTCAACCGTGTCATGTTGGATAGCTGTAGACAAGTGTTATTACTTTTGGCAACTTTATCGATATTTTGTAACTCTAATATGAAATTTAATATTTACTTGCACTCAGGGGCATAGCTAAAGGCTCATGGGCCCTGGTGCAACCAGTTCAGCTTGGGCCCCTCTCCCCTAACTCGGCGCAGGTGCACCTAGCTTTTCTGCTGCCCGAGGCAAATATTGAAAGGCACCCCCCCATGCCAAATTCTCAACCTAACCCCTTCCCTCAACTCCTACTGTTAAAGGGGTTGTCCTCGTTTTACTACTGATGACCTATCCTCAGGACAACCCCTTTAAAGACATACTTGGAAAACATTACATACACCCCTACAGAACATACAGGAGAATACATCCCCAGATATGTACCTCTTACATCCAGTAACTTCTCTTCTCTGATGTAGATGTTCTGTTTCCTCATCTTCTCTTTTCAGACCAAACCGCCATGGTGACTTCTTTCAGCCGCGCCTCGTCTCTGCAGAGTTTAAAAAACAGACATCTTACTTTCCTACTTTTCCATCATCCTCTCACCTTCTCCGCAACACCCCATCCTGTCCCCCCCCAATACTATACTGCAGAAACAGTCCCTAAAAATACTGGTACCACACAGAAAGACAATACCCCTTACCTTTCAGATCAAATCCCCATATCAAACCCCAGATGATACCACCCCCATCTCCAGACCTCCATATAAGACCACTATTAGACCTCCAAACCCCCAATCAGATCCTCATTAGAACCCCAGACCCCCAATCAGACCCCCATTAGAACCCCAGACCCCCAATCAGACCCCATTAGACCTCCAGACCCCCATTAGACCTCTCTAGACCCCCAGTCAGACCCCCCTTCAGACTCTTCAAGCCCCTAATCAGACCCCCTTCTGGCCCCCATATCAACCCCCCCCCCCCTTTCTGGCACCCATATCAGACCCCCCCTTTCTGGCACCCATATCAGACCCCCTTCTGGCCCCCATATCAAACCCCCCCTTTCTGGCACCCATATCAGACCCCCCTCTTTCTGGCACCCATATCAGACCCCTTCCTTCTGGGCCCCAATATCAGACCCCCACCTTCTGGCCCCCAATATCAGACCCCACTTCTGGCCCCCAATATCAGACCCCCCCCTTCTGGCCCCCAATATCACATCATCCCCCTTCTGTCCCCCAATATCAACCCCCCCCCCAATATCACACACACACCCTTTTGGCCCCCAATATCACATGCACCCCCTTCTGACCCCAAATATCACACACACCCCTTTCTGGCCCCCAATATCACACGCACCCCCTTCTGGCCCCCAATATCACACACACACACCCTTCTGGCCCCCAATATCACACACACACCCCCTTCTGGCCCCCAATATCATACCCCCATTTAGGACCCCAAATCACACCTCAGATCAGACAATAAAACAAATAAATAAACTTACCTCTCCTGTGTCGTTCCTCTCCCGGTCTTGGCTGTCTCCCTGACCTCACCTCTTCTCAGGGCCTGCGCTGCAGTCATCTGACCTCCTGCAGCATCAGGATGCTGCAGGCAGTCAGGACACAGCAGCGAGGGCCCCAGGAAGAGCAAGCAGGAGGAGGGGTAAGTACTGTACAGCGCTACCAGCGCTTCACTCCCCCTCCTCCTGCATACTAGTGAGCGCTCGCTAGTATTCCCTTTATAAGATGCACTGCATCTTATAAAGGGAACAGTAGAGCACCACTGGCTTAGGGGCTGCGACCGCTGCGACCCCTATAGTTATGCCAGTGCTTGCACTGTAAATTAAGATAAGGTAAATGGTACTTGTTGGTTGGTTTAGGGTGCATTCACACTGTATTTATGTGTCTGCATCTGTTCCGCAGTTTTGCAGAACAGACGCAAACCCATTCATTTCAATGGGGGTGGAAAAGATGCGGACAGCACACCGCATGCAGCCTGCATCCGTGCTTCTGTGCCGCAGCCCCACAAAAAAGATAGAACATGTCCTATTCTTGTCCGCAATTGCGGACAAGAATAAGCATTTCTATTATATGGATAGGATCCGCAATTTGCAGACCGCAAAGCACATACAGTCGTGTGAATGTGAAGGTCAGTATGACAACTGATTGTGTAGCTTTCTGCCCTTCGACAGCTTCTCCTGTACCAGTCTTGCAAGAATTTTTGTTTTGCACAACAGTTAACATGTTTTATTTACTTTTTTTTGCAGGCTTACATTTTGCTTAAGGAAGCTTTAAAAACATGTGCAACTTTCCGCGGAAATTATCTTGATGTAAAAATTAAGGCTGATGAAATTAATGTGAAAAAGATGGAGGAAATTGCTTCTCTAAACAAGTATAGTAAAAGATTTATATAGATTATGTATCCAAAACATTTTAGTCACTTGACAGTCTTGCCTGAGATGAGATTGACAAAATTTTGGCATTTGTATAGTTGTTTTGCCCACGCTTAGCTGGAACAGCACTGTAAACATAAACTTAACCTGTCACCACGAAATTCAGTGCAATCTGCAGCAGCATGTTATAGGGCAGGATGAGCTGAGCAGATTATATATAGTTTTATGGGAAAAGGTTCAGTATAAATTGTATTTTATTCATTTAAATGAATGGAGTGACTGACAGGTATCTCTGTATACACAATCATAGAGGGAAGGCTGTCAATCACTGATAGGACCGAATCCTTGACTTCCAAGCTGATAATGAACAGGATTTTAAATGAATACATTGCACTGGATTTTCATGGTGACAGGCTTCCTTTAAATTCTGACATGTACAGTGTCTTGCGAAAGTATTCAGCCCCCTGGAACTTTTCAACCTTTTGCCACATTTCAGGCTTCAAACAAAAAGATATAACATTTTCAATTTTTGGTGAAGAATCAACAAGTGGGTCACAATTGTGAAGTGGAACGAAATCTATTGGATCATTTAAACTTTTTTTGTAATAATAAAACTAAAAAGTGGGGCGTGCAAAATTATTTGGCCCATTTACTTTCAGTTCAGAAAACTCACTCCAGAAGTTCATTGAGGATCTCTGAATGATCCAATGTTGTCCTAAATGACTGATGAAGATAAATAGAATCCACCTGTGTGTAATCAAGTCTCCGTATAAATGCACCTGCTCTGTGATAGTCTCAGGGTTCTGCATCATGAAGACCAAGGAACACACCAGGCAGGTCCGTGATACTGTTGTGGAGAAGTTTAAAGCCGGATTTGGATACCTAAAGATTTCCCAAGCTTTAAACATCCCAAGGAGCACTGTGCAAGCGATCATATTGAAATGGAAGGAGTATCAGACCACTGCAAATCTACCAAGACCCGGCCGTCACTCTAAACTTTCATCTCAAACAAGGAGAAGACTGATCAGAGATGCAGACAAGAGGCCCATGATCACTCTGGATGAACTGCAGAGATCTACAGCTGAGCTGGGAAAGTCTGTCCATAGGACAACAATCAGTCGAACACTTCACAAATCTGGCATTGGAAGAGTGGCAAGAAGAAAGCCATTTATCAAAGATATGCATATAAAGTCTCATTTACAGTTTGCCACAAGCCACCTGGGAGACACCAAACATGTGGAAGAAGGGGCTCTGGTCAGATGAAACCAAAATCGAACTTTTTGGAAACAATGCAAAACGATATGTTTGGCGTAAAAGCAACACAGCTCATCATCATGGTTTGGGCCTGCTTTTCATCAGCAGGGACAAGGAAGATGGTTAAAATTGATGGGAAGATGGATGGAGCCAATACAGGACCATTCTGGATGAAAACCTGTTGGAGTCTGCAAAAGACCTGAAACTAGGACGGAGATTTATCTTCCAACAAGACAATGATCCCAAACATAAAGCAAAATCTACAATGGAATGGTTCAAAAATAAATGTATCCAGGTCTTAGAATGGCCAAGTCAAAGTCCAGACCTGAATCCAATTGAGAATATGTGGAAAAAGCTGAAAACTGCTGTTCACAAACGCTCCCCATCCAACTTCAAAGAGCTCGAGCTGTTTTGCAAGGAAGAATGGGCAAGAATTTCAGTCTCTAGATGTGCAAAACTGATAGAGACATACCCCAAGCGACTTGCAGCTGCAATCGCAGCAAAAGGTGGCGCAACAAAGTATTAATGCAAGGGGGCCGAATAATTTTGCACGCCCCACTTTTCAGTTTTATTATTACAAAAAAAGTTTAAATGATCCAATAAATTTCGTTCCACTTCACAATTGTGACCCACTTGTTGTTGATTCGTCACCAAAAATTTAAAATGTTATATCTTTTTGTTTGAAGCCTGAAATGTGGCAAAAGGTTGAAAAGGTTGAAAAGTTCCAGGGGGCTGAATACTTTCACAAGGCACTGTATGAAACTATGAAAGCTTGTTTTCTCTGATTATCAGAGAAGTAAAACATATTGATAATTGTATAACTTTGATTAGACTGGTCTTTAAGACCCTGTATAATGTGATTAAATAATTATACTGAAGTAATTGTATTTGCCACAGAAACAAAAAGTCAAAGGAAGCATCTCAGAGTGTTACGATGTATGAAGTACCAACTCCATGGGTCTATGGAGGGGACCAATTCTCTGATGATAAGAAGCTGGAAAATGAGGACTCTGTTTGGATAGATTCTCCCTGGCCTCTGCACAATGCTCCCTGTTTTCAGAATATAAACATGTTTATGGAACGGTAATATGGTGATTATACAGTAATTATAACAATCAGAATGTTTTACTGTATTGATATTCTCAAAGGAGCAGCACAGACAAAGCAGCAATTAAAGTGGGGTGCAAGCCTCAGAAGGGCGAAACTGCTTCAGATTAACCATGTCCACAGTGAAGAATCAGCACTCCAATATCTTGATAGTTCAGTGATTTATTCACCCAATTAAGAGTTGTTCGTTGGGTGAATAAATCGCTGAATTTTTTGGAGTGCTGATTCTTCACTGGGAAAGTGTTTTACTGTCAATGCTATGTTCATACATCTGGTATATAGCATATGTACATATTCCAGTATATATCTTCTACAGTACTTGACTGTTCATAGTTCATAGTGTGTTTTTTTATTCACTTATACTTTCTTGTGTTGTAATAGACATTAAAGGGGTTACCCAAGTTATATTTGATGACCTATCCTCAGGATAGGTCATCAATATCAGATCAGCGGGGGTCCGACACCCGGCACCCCCGCCGATCAGCTGTTTGAAGAGGAGGCACATGCCGTACCAGCGCTACCTCCTCTTCACTGTTTACATGCTAGCCGTAACATGGGTAGCGCTGAGCAGGTGTAATTACACCTAACTGCCCCATTCATTTCAATGGGGCGGCTTATCCCTATACAAGTGCATGGAAGCAATCGTTCCCATTGAAATGAATGGGGTGGTTAGGTGTAATTACACCTGCTCAGCGCTACCCATGTTACTGCTAGCATGTAAACAATGAAGAGGAGGCAGCGCTGGTACGGCACGCGCCTCCTCCTCAAACAGCTGATTGGTGGGGGTGTAGGACCCCCGCTGATCTGATATTGATGACCTATCCTGAGGATAGGTTATCAATAAATATAACTAGGTGAACCCCTTTAATTACTAGCAATTCTGAACCTGTCCACGTAGGCCTGTTATCAATTTATGACAAACCAATACGTCAGTATTTACACTTATACTTTCTTTTGGAACCAATCCTGGTTTTAACTTGTTAATACTATTGCAAAATACTGACCAAATATGCCTGTATGAAAGTAGCCTAAAAGGACTTTATGCAAATACATGTTAGTCACTGTACACACAAAAATTCTGAAAGTTTCTAATAGACTTTGGGGCACATTTATTAAGACCAGCATTTTAGATGCCGGACTTAATAAGCCTCTGTACTGGTGGTGGATTGCCGAAGTAGTGCCAGCCTCTACATAACTTCAGCGTATCCACCGCCAATTCACCACGCCCCCTTTTTAGACCTGACATGAGCGGGGAAGAAGTTGCAGATTCTGCTGCAACATGCCACAAAAGTGGCGTATATCTGTTTGTAAATGACTCCCCACCATTTTCAAGATATTTGTGGCCATCATTGAATGAGAGCATACTTATTTACTTGGTTACAGCTGTTCTTTCCGAATTCCCCATACTCATTCTTCCTCGGCTCTGCCTAACGTACATGCATCCTCTCTCAACGGGGAGTCAACACACTCTCATACACATTAGATAGTCTACTAGACTCACTGAAATTGATGGATTTGGCCGGCTTTCCTCTTCTGTGTATGGGTACCTTTATATTTCCCACAGATTTTTGATACATTCTACCCACACTGTCCGGGCAGAAGAGAGTTTTGTGCTGCTGATTTTCCAGCTTTGGCAGACTTTCTATCTACCTCCTCTCCAACCTCGCTGGACCTGGGTTCTGCTGCGGTATCGGCGCTTTGATTTTTTCAACTTCTGGCACAGATGGGGGTCATATGTGCCACTGCAGCCAGTGACTGGCAACAGTGGTGATATGCCCCCCAAAACAGCAGTGGTGGGCCAAAGGAGCCAGTGTAGTATACTTCCCTCTGCCGGTCTTGCGAGGTGGAAGACGAAGGGCAGAAAGGCTGCTTGTGCTGAACAAACCATTTAACTCAGAGCTGCCTAAATGAGGTATACTTTTAGCAAATCCTTAGCTATAGGCAAGACTAGAATTGTATGACTATTAAGACATTTGCCAATTTTACCATTTACCAAATTTACATTTTTTCTAGGTATGTGGTTGGACAATGTTAAAGAAAACCACGTAATACCTTTTCATAGATATATTAGATTGATGTTAGAGATGTTTCAAATCGATGTATGAAAGAAGATTCGTTTCCCTTAGGGCATATGATGACTCTGTAGAGTAATGTGCTTTTGTTATTTTTGTGTATTTCCTTCTAGGTGCAATGATGTTCTTGATGTGGTGGAGACAATGAAACATTTTGAGGCTTTAAATGATGTAGCTGTCATAGGGGGTGCAGGAACCCCAAGTTATGATGCCATGGTACAAGAAATCTGGAGCTCATATTGCCAGGCCAAAGAATCTTTTATGAATCAAGTTCCAGATGTCTTAACTGCTGGTAAAAACAGTACTTTTCAGAAAGCATTTTTTGACTTGAGAACTACAATAAAGGTATGTCACAATTTGTCTACTAATGTAAGCCTATTTATCTTGGGTAGGCTTGCTTTCATAATAATTTGTCTAACTATTGTTATTATTTTATTAACATAATATGCATTAAATGTAGACCAACATATCATGATATGCTGTTCCAAAAAACAAAGGTTACAGAATCAAACCACTGTAAATATACTATATATGAGTATGAATTGGACCCAGAAATGAATGCAATGATTCACATCTTTACCCAGCATCATCACTTTTTATTGGCCCTCTAGCACATGTGGATTAATTGTGCTCATTCTTCTCTCTACAGAGCCTGGAACATCAGCTCGGAAATATTCTTAGAAATAGTCTTGATCAGTGTCCTACTATGGCTTCCCAGCTCAAGCTGCTGGAGGTGTTTGAAGGAGTCACCAGAAGAGATGTTGTTAAGGTAAGGCTTATAGCTTAATATTCCATTACTGTGTTTCCACTGCTTATTTGCAAGTGGTTGTCCTACTACGCTGCATTTCATAGCTTCTCTGACGTGAAAATATATATGTGTACAGCTTCATTTATATTGTCAGCTCAGAAGAGGTTTCATTAATAGAAATTTTTCATTAACAGAACTTTCATCAGAATAATCTCTATTTTTATATTTTTCAGGATCATCTAAAGGATAAAGATCACTGCTTACTTAATATGTTTCTAGAAGAACTCAGACAGGTGAAAGACATGTACCAAACAATGGCAAGCAATCCACCTTTGCATGTGAATATGACTCCTACTATCAGTAAACTCTTATGGATAAAGGGTCTTCGAGCGAGAATCTCTGTAAGTAGATAGAGTATATCCTGCTTGTAAAGCTATCCTGCAGTGGTATACATTATAATAGTAATGGTGGCCTTAGAAATGTTACCTTACCTACAACTACTACATTGTGCCATTCTATTCTCATCTCTTTTGGATGAGCTACATGGCATAGATTTTTTGGACTGAAGTATTTAGTATTGCATAAACCACTTTTGCTAATCTTGTATTGCTTTCCTATTTTCCAAATGAAAAAAGGGGTGATTTGGCCACAAAGACAGCCATATAGAACTGCTATCAGTGTAAGTAATTTGCTGTAGGCCAGTGACCTCCAACCTCTACCACAAAGAAACCCCTGAAAACCCACTATCATAGACTACCAGTGTGAGGGCAAAAATCATCAAATTGCTCAGATTTGTAAAATATTCCGTCCATCCTATGCCAAGCATGTTTGAATATGCTGAAGGTAAACAGATCATTCCTTGAAATTAACCCTTACCCGACTGCCCAATGTAAATTTACATTGGCGGCCAGGCATGTCAAAATGGGCGCAATAGCTGCCGGATGTCTACATTATCGCCAGTCATGGACTTTTAACTGTTCAGATGCCGTGGTCATATGGAACTATAAAAAAAAGTGTACAATTTATTTTTTAAATAAAAAACAGTTTAAAAAAAATTCAAAAATTAAAATCCCCCCCTCTTCCCAAAACGTAAATAAAAACAAGTAAACAATAAAAAAATACACATCATTGGCATCGCCAGATCTGAAAGTGTGGGAGTAAAAAACAAAAAAATTAGAAAATTTACCGGTCATTAAAGGGTTAAAATGGCACTTTCTGCCAAGGAATTCTAGACTGAGTTCCAGGGAATCCTGGCTGACATGCTCTGTTCTACGTAGATGATTATTTTAGTCTTTTTGATCTTTCAGTTGTGTTTAAATCTAGATACCTTGTATAGTACATTGACAAATGTCTTTCTTACTGGAGGATCCGATGGGGAAGTTGAAGACAGTGTCACCGTTAACTCTTGAAGGGGACAAGAGCTGGGAACTAAGACATCTCTATACTGAACTGTCTGAAGAACTGGAAAGGTACGTATGTTCTTACAACATTTCACCACAAAATAAACTGCTGCCGAGTACGATGTCATGAATTCCTGGATTGTTATTTATGTGGAACTATCCTTACTAAGGGACGTTACATACTTATCATATGTTTATGTCATTTGTGTTCATATCACTGACTTTCCTATGGAGGTATATATGTAAGGTCTTCATAGGCACATTTTACTAGATAATTAAAGAAAGTGCAAATTGTGTCATGTAGAAAGTATGTGCTCACATAAGCTCACCACTGTCCTGTCTTACCCTTTGTTTTACCTTTACTTACGTCAATGTGAAAGATATGAGAACCAACTAGTGACATCTTGGCTGTCTGCTGCGAACAAAGAACTGAGTGACTCGTTAAAACTTCCATTACTTGTAAGTATGAAATCTTCACAAACCTCTGCTACTAAGCATTGTGTTTTCTGTATTTCTCATCTGCCGAAGGAGCAGTATAATGGAAATAAACATCCATTTTAATCCCCATTTGTTTGAAGGGATTATTTTGACCATCATTTGTGCTCAGTTTATGTCAGGTTTCGGTTATTTTTACAAGTCCTGTCCTGTCTAAGTTCACATATATATATAGAAATTTCAGTATTCTGTTTTGGCAAAAAAAAAAAAAAACGGAATCAATAGATCCAGCATTTGCAGAGCACCACTGGCACACGATGGATCACATTGACTCGGTCTGGTTTTCGACATGGATACTGACATTCTGGCTAAATATAGCTTCATGCAGTGGTCTGTATTCCCATGTCAGAGGCTCCTGCCGAAACCTCCGCCACATATGTGAGCCTAGCATCTGTTGTAGTTTTTTCACCCGTCAGAAATCATCTGGCACAAATGACGCAGCTGACAAAAACTGAGCACGATGGATGCTCAAAATAAAACTGATACGTTTCTTTTCATTTTTCTGTTCTTCTGGCAGAACAGAAATACAGAGAGTACAAAGCCGATGTAAACTTAGCCTTAAAATGTTTCCACATAAAAGAACCTTTATGATGCTTTCCACTTTATGTAACTCCCATTCATGCATTTGTATGTCCTTACCCACCATTGCCTGGGACTAAAACAAGCCTGCTCTCAGCATCAGTCTGGGTTCCAGGGGTTGAATCTCAAAGATCAATGCTTTAAAGGGAACCTGTCACCATGAAAATGTATTACAATCTGCAGGCAGCATATTATAGAGCAGGAGGAGCTGAGCAGATTGATTTATAATTTTATGGGAGATTCATTAAAACATGTCATTTATTGATTTGAACCTCTCCACGTGCTTTGCATAGAAGTCATGTAAGCAGTCCAACTCAGTGATTGAGAGCCTTAATGTATGCTTAGATGTGCAGAGTTATCGGTCAGTCACTGATTGGACTGACCACATGGCTCCTAAATATAGACAGAGCATAGAAAGAGCACAGGTCTAAATGAATTACAAGTTATACTGAATGTTTCCACATATACCTATATATATTTATATGCTAAACTTGTGTATATTTCATTATTTTGTGTTGTACTTAAAGGGAACCTGTCATCAACTTTATGTTGACCTCACTGAGGGCAGTATAAAATAGTGACAGAAATGCTGATTTCAGAGGTGTGTCACTCATGAGCTAAAAGTAAGTGGTTGCCGAGAACCAGCATCATAATCATTGCAGCCCAGGCCTTGAAAAGAGTCAAATCTACCTGAGAAGAGTCATGGTTATTCCTAATCTCCTGCACCCCCCGCCCATCTGCTGATGATTGGCAGTTCTCTCCTAGAGAGAAAGGGAGAAAACTAAGTATAAGACTGTCAATCATCAGCAGGTGGGCAGGGAAAGCAGGAATTCATGAATAACCATGACTCTTCTCATGAAGATTTGACTCTTTTCCAGGCACAGTCTGCAATGTTTGTGATGTTTGTTCTCGGCAACCACTTACTTTTTACTTATAAATGACAGACCGCTGAAATCAACTCACCTGTCACTACTTTATTCTGCCGCTAGTATGGGTAGCATAAAGGTGATGACAGGTTCCCTTTAATATGTGCACTAGTTTTATTTTCTTTATTTTGTATTCCAGAAGTCCTCTGCTTCAAGCCATGATCCTGTAGAACATCTGTACACAGTAGAGGTCAATCTTAACTCCGATCTGCTGGTCTACCTACGTGAGGCAGAGTACTTTCTGAAACCTCCATTCACGTTGACGGTAGAGAATATTGATCATATTTTATGTGTGCAAACAAGTCTTTAATTGAGGAAGCCATTCAGTGGTGTCCGCCTGTCATTGTATCTATCCAGGCAATATTAATTAGAATATCAATGTGGACAAACTTGCTAATTTTGGAGGGATCACTCAACAATCGACCATAGACTTCAATGGGTCCCCATCACGGATCAAAGTAGTGCATGTCTCCGTGATTTATTTACTGACCCATGGTCAGTAAAAAAAAATACTGAAATTTGAACAGACACATTTAAATCAGTGGGTACGTGTGCTGTGGAAAATGTGGACAGCACATGTCAGTGAAAAATAGAAATGTGGACGAGGCCTAATAAAGTTGAATAGTGCAGCAGGGGCGGCAGTATTTTGTGCTGCACTATGGTATTGCTGTCCCCTACACTTCTGTTGTTCCTGCCTACTTGTGTTGTCCCACCTTTTGCCTATCTATAACATGGGACCACTTTTAGTTTTTTTTTTTCCGGGGCCACTTTAAGTTCCCAGTCCACTCCTGATAGGGGTGCTGGAAGGATAACTATCCAGCTAAATTAAATAGTGTTTGATAATGAAGAAGTTAATATCTTCCTTCTTTGGCATCTTTGACATTCCGTCTCCCGAGTCAAGGTAGAAACAAACCTCATAGCAAGAGCAGCGGGACATTGCTGACGATTTAGTAATTAATGTATATTATATTTATTAATTTCCATTTACAAAACATACGTTTTATGTAACTGGATCCCCCTTTAACTTTCAGATTAGTATAGAACAAGTCAGGCTTCATGGAACCGGCTGTTGTAATTCATACATTCCCAAGATACATTACATACGTTTAATTGGAGTTACATGTTCAAAGTAGATCTATTAAATTACTAATCATTTTTTATTCATTCATTCATCTAAAATAAAAAAAGCAAATTTGCAAATACTCCTGATTCAAAATATTTTACCATTTTGGGTATACAGCATGCTGACATGGTTAGAAACTACAAACATACCATGTGGGTAATCTGAACCTGCGTGTGATAGTCTCTACCATTAGACCTGTTTCTTGTTAATCTACAGACAGTAGAGGAGGGTGCAATACAAAGGGAGCAACACTTTACAGCAGGATCACACTAAACACTCGGTTTGCTTTTAGTTTGTAACCATGGAGACTTGTAGGTCTGTATAAGAACTGTTGGCACATAATGTTAGGATAATTTTCATATTTTGCTAAATTAAATATAATATTTGGAACCATTTAACAATATTTTGTCTTCTCTATTTTTAGCTCCCTGAATCAATTGGAAGTCTTATCAGCCATATGAATAACAACAGGTTTAAAGTGCTTTGTACCCGCTTGGAAATAGTGGCATCCAAGTACAATGAAGTGATAAAAACAATCTCTCATCACCAGAGGGCGCTGTTTGAGAAGAAATTACTGAAGATCTCTGAGGTATAGTGTACGAGCTATGGCTGTGATTAGGGATGAAACATCCGAAGTCGATTTGCATAAAACTTCGTCTCAATACTGTACGGAGCGACCGCTCCATACTGTATTAGAATGTATTGGCTCCGATGAGCTGAAGTTATCACTTCGCGAAGTCTAACAACACTTTGAGTAATAACTTCATAAATTGATTTATACTGTAAAAAACCATTTCCCAAACTCGGGTTCGGTTCCAAGGTAAACAATAAAGGTACATTCTCACATGGTGGATATGCTGCAGATTTTTCTGCCCCCAATTTCATCTTATCTACATGCCGCATAAAACATTCTGCATTAGAAATTGACCTGCAGTACAGATTTTAAATCCACAGGATATGCTTTGGACTTCCATTGCAGATTTTACCCTTTGCAAACCCACAAAATCAATCCTAAATCTGCATGTAACACTTGCAGATTTTGTTGCAGATTTGACATCCTGTAGACTGACAAAGAATCACAGCAAAATCCATGGCAGAATATCTGTCTTGTGTGGCGATATCCTTATATTTCATGAGTTTTGTTGGTCTTTAGTATAGTTCTCTAGGCAAACAGTCATTACCTCATGATCTGAAAAGCATAACCTTTCACAAATTAATTTTACTTTTACTACTAGTAGTAAGTGGATCAATTTCACCATCATTGCTTTTCCCGGCAGATTTTGAAGGATGGAATGAACATTTTCACTTGGAGCATGGATGAGAGCATGGATTATACTGAACTTGCCACTTCCTACATCTGCACAGACCTCTATAAAAACTTCAGTATTGTTACAAATAATTACAGATCCATTAGCGAGATCACTGCAGCATGGTGCACAGTAAATCTTGATGTTTTTACATGCCGGGAATCCCACAGGAGCTATTCTATCACTGAATTAATATCAGAGCAAAAGTATGTCACCTTTATATACAAAATGTTTGTGTACTTTATATAGTTCTTCTGTAATAATTAACTATAGTTCCAAATAAATCACAACAGTATTGACAGATTAACACTCAGGGGTATAAAGGCACATATACACCCTCTTTAACGCTTTATGCACATGGTTCTTTGTTGCATAAAGTTGTAATAGGGCTTCCTGTGTCTATGTATGCCTGTAGTTTAAAAAATGTGCCATGCTTTATCACATGCTGTATATGTTTCTGCGGTCTGTAGTCCTGTGTCTACATTCAGGGTATGCGCAAGAAGAGTTGTGATCATAGTTTGAAGGTACTCATCCATAGCAGCATCTTGCGCATGTGATACCTCACAGAGTATCATACAGCAGCACATGGAGGTCATATAACTCCATGCCAGAGAAGTGAACAGCACCAGGATGCTACTGTCTACTGTCACTGCATAAGAGAGGTCATTTGAAGTTGTGTATAGGCACAATCATACTACTGATATGTGAAAGCATTTACAAATCTTACGTTTACGTAAATGATAAATTATGTTGACGAACAATCAATTGTTTTATATTTTATGTGCTTTTAGGAGAATTGAATATGAGCTGGAGGCTCTACTCGTTCCTGACGGACAAAAAATTCATACCCTTGTTCAGCAGTCCTTTACAGCGTGCGGTATTAGTGAAGCATCACCTGCATGGCAAGAATTCATTATGCACATAGATGCTATCGTTCTGCAAGGTCTAAAGAAAGTTACTATATCCAGCCTGGCTGCACTGCTAAATACACTGCTGGACTACCATGTAAGATGAAATAAAGGGGTTACGTCATGATTGATGTGAAAAATGAAACTCAGACATCATATAGCACATGACAAATCTCTAGCAACGCTAGAATCAGCCCATCAGCCCTGTGCTTGTATGGATCCAGAGAACTCTCTTTAATGATCTTATTGCTCTTTTAGATTTATTTCAAGGTGGAAGCTCAGGGTGTGTGTCCTTTCTGCTACACGTCAAGGGCGCATCCTTTCTTAGAGGATATGTGCTTTCTGCTGCAGCTCACTATTTGTAACTGTCACAGCATCTAACAGGAGATCTGGCTGGTGGCAGTTGAAGGATGAAAATGAGCATGTGCGTCCACCTCAGTGAGATGGACAGAGAAATAGGGAAAAGAAAAAACAGCAGGTGGTACTATACAGATAGAATGTATTTAATGACTTACGGGCACATTTATTAAGACCGGAATTTTAGATGCTGGTCTTAGTAAACCCCCGAAACTGGCGGTGGATCTGTCTAAGTTATGAAGAGGCACCGGCCTCTATTTAACTTCGGCACATCCAGCACCAGTTCTAAATGAAAAACAGCTTCCTTGATCTCTTACATTTAGACCATTTTCTATCTCTAAAACAGGTGTAGAAAATGGTAAATGAGGTGGGCCGGCCTACGCCATGCTAGGGTGGCCAGTCGTCTGGTTTTAGGCCGGACAGTCCTGCTTTCAGACTCACTGTCCTCCGTCCGGCCCAGGGCTTGGACAGACGCAGGGATGTTCACCTTTTCAGTAGCTCATATTCAGACAGCAGAATTGTGCCGTCTGAGCGTGAGCTGCAGCAACTGACTGAGGCTTCTCTTACCCCCAGTCATCACTAGAGCCGGCGGACATGGCTCCCTCTGGCTGACTGAGGGGGAAAGTTCTTCCCCCTCCTCCCCCCGTTTTTTTCAGGTCGGCGATGGGGGCATGTCTTCACTGATCCAGGGTGTGGTTTATCCGTTTGGGGGCGTGAAGCCAGTGGCCACCCTACGCCATGCCCACAATTTTAGACCTGATGTGAGCCAGGAAAAGTTGCGGTTGCAATCTGCGCCTGAAATACGCCTGATAAATGACCCCCTTAGTGACTACTAAGTTTTTAATGACATGCTATTATAAAAGTATTCAGATCCAGGTGCTGGGTTGTAAAATGTAGATTTTTTTTGTGGCACAACAAGACCTTACTTGTATTGAACATCTTCGGTTAGGCTACTTTCACATATGTGTTAAATCTGGCAGGCTGTTTCTGGAGAGGAACAGTGTTCCAGAGTTCATGGTGTCCAGTATAGTCGGATTGGACCGGAGCACCGCCAGTCCCCATTGACTATAATAGAACAGTTTACACCATGATTGTTGAGATACAGCTGTACAAAAACTGGTGCTTGCAGTAGTTTTTGTCCTGCCAAATCCCCGCACTCATGCTGGAAACTGGCCTTATCACTTCTGGGTCACATTATAATCAATGGGCTCTTGCTGTGAACGATAGTATATGGCTATTCTGGATACGGTGAACTCCGGCAGCTATTCCCCTGCCAGAACAGCCAGATAGCTTTAACGCATATGTGAATGTCTAAGTTAATTCCACTTTAAATGCTTATATGAAGTGAGATTACTGTAAGATGACATCTTGGTTATCGTCAGATCTGTTATTGACTCACTATTCATGCCATATAGTATTGAGATCCTTACTCCTTATATTAACATGTAATGAATGAGGCATTTTCTCAATGGCCCCTTGACCAGTCACTTACCACAACAAGTGAAATAAAAGATATAAAGATGCATATGCCGTTGCTTATTTATTAGATGGATGATTATATAACTAAAGGATTTTTTTTCTCCCACAGTATGTACCTGCTCTTAGCATTCACGTTGAATTGATTAATGGTGAAGTTGCCTTTAATCCACCACTTGATAAAAGCACTTCTGATACAAGTGTAATGGAGAATATAGAGGAATGGCTTAAAATGTTTCTCCTTAGAGGGTCACATATAAAGGGGCTTTCATCTACAGTCAAGGTAACGCAAAAAGACAGAGAAAAGATATGATTAAGGCTACTTTCACGACAGGGATAAGCAAAAACGCTTCTGTTTCTGATAATACAACCTGCAGCATCCGTTATGAATGGATCTGGTTGTATTATCTTTAAAATAGCAGTGACTGATCCGTCATGAACACCATTGAAAGTCAATGGAGGACAGATCCGTTTTCTATTGTGTTCGAGAAAACAGATCCATCCCCATTGACTTGCATTGTGTGTTATACCGGATCCTTTTTGTTCCTCAGTCCATCCGGACAGAAAACCGCAGCATGCTGCGATTTGCTCTACGGTATGGGAAAGCAACCAAACAGAACGGAATGCATTCTGTTCAGTTTTGTCCCTATTGACAATGAATGGGGAAAAAACTGAAGTGTTTTTCTCTGGTATTGAGATCCTCTGCCAGATCTCAATACCGGAAAAGTTAAACGCAAGTGTCAAAGTAGCCTAAGGCCACATCCAACCGTATACTTAGTGGCAACCGGATGGTTTTGTTTCGGGTGGTTTTGCCTGCTTTGTCCTATGGATATTCATTCAATTCTTTGCACTAAATATTATGCTGTTATACAGTTGTATTATATTACTTCTGTCTGAATGTTTCCACATCTGAATGCAGATAGATTATGTACAAGCGTGTAAATTCATCTGAGCTTTAACACATAGACTGATGAACATTTTCAATCATAGTGTTCTACCAGGTGAGATGATCTGTTCATCATGTGTGAACTGTGTCTAGATCTCATTTCATTATTCACTACTTTCACAAAAATGTTTTAGTATGTGGCAATTAAACATTATTATCCAATATACAGTATATTAATTATTAATTGTAGTGAGTAAACCATGACTGTATTTCAGGAAGGATATCAAGTATATGTGTCAGAAGATGATGAAGCTTTGGAGTTAGTTGGCCACGTACTACAGCAGGTGGACAATGGTGTTATTGAGTGTCAGGTGAGAAAAATCTGTTCTGTACAAATGTAATGACATAAATATGACCTGCACAGCCCTGTTTGTGCCACCAGGTGGCAGTATTGCTCCATGAATCGAATCCCCACTCTACTACGTAGTTAAAAAAGGCAATTTAATTATATTAACATAAACAATGCTGATACTGTATGCATGTCCAATTATGATATTCACCAAAATAATAATGGATGATATATTATTTAAATTGTGTATCCCATATCGGTAAACTAATGTGCAAGCTGAGTATTCTTGATGAGATTTTTGGTAGTCTTTATTAGACTTATTAGTCAAAAAGTATTCTGCTAATTCCTTTCAGGTCTTCTTCATTTTAGATCTTTAGAACATCAATAAATTATTGTTATAATAAAAAATAATAGTAAACTTTTATGAATGTTAAAGCACATACTACTAATAAGAAAGCACCAGAGAGAAGATCCGGTCCATTGGGTACAACCACACGGCAAGGTCATATGAGCTGTAGTGTGCTCTGACTGTAGTGATGAGGACCGCACTGTTTAGTCATGTGCATTGACAATGGCTGTGCGACACCCACACCCCACAATACCACACAGCCATTAACAATACAGACTGACTAAACTCTGTGGTCCTAAATACTTTCATTAAAGCTCACTGAGGCTTGTATTGCTGAGCTTTACTCAACCACAGTACGGCAGCATCAAGACCACGACACGACCACACCAAGGAATGCTTCCTTCCTGACAATCGATCTGCCTTAAACTGCTGCCAGACACTTCTCTTACCGGCTTATCTTCCTTGAGAGCAAAAGGATGAGGCGTGTAAAATCGTTTTATTAGGCTTCCATAAGAAAGTAGTGTAGGTAGATAGAGAGTTGTTATAGGATGAACATGTTGGTCAAATGAAGCATCAGTGTCAGTAAGTAGAAATTTGATGTAAGGGAACAGAGTCAAGAGGATAGGTGGTTAGAATGGCAGAGAAAGAGAGAGGTACTCAGGGACCATGAAATATTTCACCTGGAAGAATGGGATATTATCTCTTCACAGATGTCATCATTTTAAAAGAGGAGGTAAGGTGAAGAGCATTAAGTGTAGTGAGAATTGTCTATTATTTTGGACCATCAAGGGAGGTTAAACTTTTAAATAGGCATTTAAGACTTCTTGAGAGAACGGGGGAGTTTTCTTTCAGATTATCAAACACTCAAGCATGAGTTCTTAATGATAGAAGTCTGCTGACATTCAGCACACCTAAACCATCTTTGTAGATATAGTTTTCAGCTATGAGGCAAGTCTGTATATTATAAAGATTTGTTATAAACTCATAGGATACTTTATTAGATATCTAATCTGCAATTCTTATGACACCAATGCAGTGCATAAAACTTGCAGAAATGGTCAAAAAATTCAGTTTATGATCGCCTAACTCTCTGGAATTGGGAGACGTGTAATTACAGATCATGACTATTGATGCCATACAAGGCGGCTTGAGAATCTTAAAAATTGCTGATCTCCTGGGATTGTGGTGCCGAATAGATTTTATAATTTACAGAGAGTTGGCCATGCACTGTACTACATTCTCTGCGGTTCTGTATGGTATTCCGTGCAGAAATCAGGCCTCCTGTAGTAATTCAGACATATAAAGCTATAATATGGTTATGTGTGTGTGGTGTAAATGCCAGTTCTGTGGACAAGAACATCACTTGGACAGATGAAGTGTTTCCTAGTTTGACAAATCATGATTTCTGTACCATCCATAAAAGCAGGATCAGACTTTAAGACTTTAGGTCATATCAACACATAACACCTTGTATCAGGTTGGTTGTGGTGGTGTAAGGCCGCTTTCACACACTCAGTGTTTGGGCAGTGATTTCCAACAGTGATTTTCAGCCCAAAACAGGTGGAACAGGTGGAAATCTTTCAATAATACCTTATGTCTGTGGAGGCTCCAATCCTGGTTTTGGCTCACAATCACTGATGGAAATCACTGACCAAACACTGGGGGAGATGTATCAAAACTAGTGCAAAGGAAAACAGGCCTAGTTGCCCATAGCAACCGATCAGATTCAACCTTTCATTTTTCAGAACTCCTTTTGAAACATAAAGGTGGAATCTGGGGGTGATGGGTTGCTATGAGCAACTAAGCACAATTGGGGGCTGGGTCAGGAATGATGGGTGGATTATTCATGTACCTAAGGTTATTTAAACAAGACCATATATGTTCACTGCTGGCTTCACAAACACTAGGTTATAGTTGAAACATTGCCATGTTTGATGCACTTTTTTTTAAAATAAATCACAAGACTTGGAAGAGTGCTGCAGTTTCTTTTGATTACTATGGGCAACTAAGACTTCTTTCACACTAGCGTTTTTAAATTCCGGTATTGAGTTCTGTCATAGGGGCTCAATACCGGAAAAAAACGCTTCAGTTTTGCCCCAATTCATTGTCAATGGGGACAAAACTGTACTGAAGACAACGGAATGCTCCTGAAAGCATTCCGTTCCGTCTTCAGACCGGAGAACAAACCGCAACATGCTGCGGTTTTCTCTCCGGTCCAGGCATCCGCACCAAGACGGATCCGGAATGACCCCCAATGCAAGTCAATGGAAACAGATCCGTTTGGTGTGACCAAAATGGTAAACGGATCTGCCCTCCATTGACTTTCAATGGAGTTCAGGACGGATCCGTCACCACATACAGACACACATACAGACATACACATACAGACATACATACAGACATACATACACATACACATAAACACATACATACTTACATACTCCAGGCAGGCCGCACGTCTTCATGCCCAGCAGAGGGCGCTGTGGGGAATCGTCATAGCTGCGCGCCTCCTGGGCGTGAACACGTGCGGGCTGCCTGTCTGCCTGGAGTATGTAAGTATGTATGTGTATGTATGTACGTCTGTATATGGTACTGTGTGACATGTGTGGGGTCGGAACGCGGTTCCGGCCCCACACATGTCCCTGCGGCAGTCCGGATACGACAGCACCCTTCACCTGCCGGATCCGGACTGCCGCTAGTGTGAAAGTAGCCTAAGCCAGTTTTCCTTTGCATCAGTCTTGATAAATCTCCCCCACCACTGACTGTGTGAAAGCGGGCTTAGGGGGTGAGGCGTTACTCCAAATGAAATGTCCATACTAGATCATTCATTTGTTAGCAGGGCTATATGCACCTGAATGTATCCACACAAATACTTATCTACACAATCTGGAATCTGCTTTGGCTTCATTAGAATTTTTATGCCATTTTTTACTTTAATTCTAAAATGCTTTCTGAAATTCAGCTGATAAAACAGTTCAGGTTTCTAAAGTCTACAAACTCTATGTTGTACTGCTCAAACTATTTGGTGACAATTTGGCTGCCCTAGCCCTACATAAGGCTCACAATACATTTGCACAATAAACCTCTTAAAGGGGTTGTGCAGTGGGTACATGTTGTTGACCTACCTTGACTATTGGCACCCCCGCCAGTCAGCTGTTTGAAGCGGAGCTGGTGCTCGTACAAGCGCTGCTTTGTCTTCAAGATTACACTGCGCGTCATCTCGCTTGCAGGGGCAGTACAATGTAATTACAAGTGCTTGTTCCATTCAAGTGATTGGGATAAGTATTTGTAATTACATTGTGCTGCCCCTGCAAGGAAGACAACAGGCAGTGTAATCTTGGAAAGGAAGCAGCGCTTGTATGAGCACCAGCTCCGCTTCCAACATATGATCGGCAGGGGTCGATCAGATATTGATGACCTAACCTGAGGATAGGTCATCAATATATACTTGCAACACAATCCTCCTTAAAAGAGTTATCCCAGAAATAAAGGAAAAATACAAATATCTGGAGTAATCACACCATTATTTTAACTATGGTGCACAGCAAATCTTCAATGGAAAAAAGGGTTTTCTCCAATGTGATTTTCAGCTTTTTTCTATTTTTTCACTCACATTGTCTGAAGGACTTCTCTTCTTCCTTTCTATGGGTGGACAGCAAGCGGTCGAGTACCTGAGGCCCAGGAGTGCATTGCAATCAGCTCTTGTTAACCCGTTCTTCCCCATGCATAAAAAATAATCCCTCACACACAGTACTAGAGATTCCTGTAATAAATAGCACTATGTGACGGGATGTAGTTTCCTTCTCCACTGTACGATATAGCTGTATATGTCTAATTTAGAAGTAAGGATAAATTAATAATGAAAAGTGTGTGGGCAGCTTCAGTATCTGATCATTATTAGTTCGACTAGAGATTAGATTAGAATTTCAACTGCAGGGGGTGCTGCCTGGGAATATAATGTAATGTACATAAAAAACCTTACATTTTTATTGAGTGTATATTGAAATATTATTTCATTTGAAGTATCCTGTTCATTGCTTAGTAATATTATTCATCGGGTAACACTTTTAAGGGGGCCATACACATTCAACAACTGTCATCTAATAGCTGTTCCCCTCAACTTGCCCATACACATGCTTGGTTTGGAGGAGTGTGCATGTACACTGAATGGGAAGAGGTTAGTAAATTGCTACCAGATACTTTTGGCAGCAGCATATCTCCTTTAAGACCAAAGCATCCTGCATGTTGAATTTCAAGATCCATTTTTCATTCCAACATTAGATGGTCATGTGGATTTGGTCAAACTTGGATCAACTGAATAAAGAGCTTTACACTGAAAGCTGCTACTCTAGGTTGCACATTTAATATGCCCTGCCCTCCTGCGATCTGGTGTCCTGAATTTCATTATATTTCACTTGGTGATCATAATCCAGGATTATATTTTCTAACAAACTGTTATATTCTATAGGCATTCTTAGAGGGTTTATGCAAATATTCCTATTTATGGAAGAAGGATGTTCATGAAGAATTCCAAGATTTCCTGCGTGGAAATCAAAGAGTTAAGACATTACCAGATCAGGAACTTGCTGGGAATGAGCTGCCATTAACAAACAAGTAAGTAGCTATTACTTCTCCCAACGTGAATTGTAACTGCTCCTTACTATAAGGCCCCTTGCAGATGAGCATGTGTTACATAACACATTACATAACACTAACAGCATTATGTCAGTGTTATCCAATAAATTCTAGAACTGTAAGGGTTACAAAGCATCATAAATCAATATAATGCTATGTGACCCCAGCAGTGCTGGGAGATCAGGCCGGGAGCTGCGCTGCGGACTCGCTGTGTGACATGCTCGTCTGCAAGGGGCCTGATAGTAATTCTGTTTAACAAGGCATATTCTTATTTGATTATGAACAATGTGTATTTACATGTATTAAAATGCTTAGATCCCCAGATATTCCAGGAATATAGAATAGTGTCACTTGCTGTTTAAATTGAATAGCCTTTTGTTGTCCACCTCGGTAAATGCTTCTCATTCTACTTTTTCAGGTACGCAAAGATCCCTGGTTTGATGAGCTGGCCCCTTCTAAAGCTGCAGTATCCTCTCTACTTGTCAGAGGCGATACTGAGAAAGTAGTAAAAGAGTGAGACAGTGTTAATGTAATTGTACTTGCTCAGTAACTCCTCTGACAAGCAGAGAAGGCTCTGCAGCTTTAGATGCAGCAGACTTTCCACACCAGGAATCCCACACATACCTGAAGAAGTAGAGAGAAAAACAGGACTGAGCATGTGTGTCCACCTGTGCATATTTAATGAGGTGGACACAGAAAGGTTGATTAATAGAAACAGCAGGTGACACTATTCTAACATTATTTTTTGAATATTATAATAATATAAGTTTAAATACAAAAATGATCATAATTATGGTCTGGCTAAAAACTATAAAGAATATTTTTGTGGGACTTTAGAAATCTGAGGATCATCTAATAAATAGAATATCCTGTCTTGTATGTCTATGCAATAACACTGCTACGTGCATTTATAAGAGAGTATAACAATTTAATTTCACACAGGAAACATGTGTTTCTCATTTGGTGCATTTAACCACTAAGCCAGTTTATTGTTATTTTCTGCTACTTTTCACTTATAATTTAACACTTTATTATTTGGTTTACTATTTGAACAACAGGTTTGATCATTACATGCAAAATAGCTGTATCTAATGTTTGCCTCTTCTCGTGCAGCAATGGCTCTGCGGATATAAAGTCTCACACAAGTTCATTGATAGCAGCAGAAAGAGCATTTATTCTGCCTGCAGTTACAGCAGTGAGTGATGGACCACTGTTAGAAGACTTTGACTCTAAAATCTCTGCTTACAAGGTTTGTAGTTATCAAATTTACATTCCGCGGCTATAGCCTATATGTGAAAGTGTTTTCAAAAACTTTTATATGTCATAGAGACTTATGAATGATTTCGATCAGTGGGGGTCTGAGCTTTGAGACTTCTGCCTATCACTAGAATGAGGAGGAAAAAGCGCTCACATATGGAGCTGTCTCTACTCACTGCAGAGGACGAAATTGAGATGGGCCCCTAGACTTCTATTGAGCCTGTCTTCTGGAGTGAGGAGAGAGAACACGATATGCACTCCCTTCTCTCTTCCTGTTCTAGCAATCAGTGGGAGTCTCAGCGCTCAGGCCCTCAGGGATCAAAACTGTTGATATGTCTATATGAAATATCAAAAGTTGTACCAAAAGTCAGTGCCCCTTTAATTCTTAGATGGCTCATAGGCCAATTCTGGAAATGGCTGTTGGGTGGAGGAATGTTTTTAACATCAACTCTCCCTTTCTCTGCCAAAATGTCAGTTGATCCCGAGGACACATTGCATCTGTAGGATAGAGCTAGACAGTTCATTCACTAAGGAACCATGTCCTCTGGTTATGTTTTATTATTATTAGTCACAGCATATGTCCCATACACATTATAGTACACACTGCCAAAATATCCTATAATGTTATTTTCTTTATATCAGGATGCCAGAGACAGCATTCAAATACTCCCAGATCATCAGCAATGCAGATGGATTCTAGTGGATTTTCGTCCTATCAAACAGGTTCTTAGTGCTTATGCCCTCCAGTGGATGTGGATCTTTACAAAGTACCTCATAGACCAGGTAACTTACTTTTCTTGGTATGATTGGTGATGCCTTATTACTCTGAACGAACAAAGGATTATCCAAATGACATCACATATGTGTACATTGGTGTATATATTAGGACTTTGCGTTATATTCCCTTAACAAGAAGCAGAGTGTGTAGCTGCAAATTTAGAAGATTAGCATGGTGGTTTCCGGTACATCACAGTTGACCCAAGGATTTTCTTGTGGGTTTGCATATTTATACTTGTGTTCTTCAAAACAAGGCAGACAAAATATGGATTTTGGACAGTTAAAGAAGCACTCCAGGATTTTCTTTTTGCTTATATATTGTATTGTAGGATAGGCCATTATTAAAGAACAGGAGAAAGTATGCCTTGTGTATACCTGTTTTATTTTATGTGCAACATGTGGGTTGTCTTCCATCTTAATTCTTTCTTCCCCTTTGATATGGTTTTCCCTATGAATCCTACATTTCCCATCACGCTGTCATGTTCAGGTATGGCAGGGAAACACCACACCGAACGTAAGAGGGAAAGGGTAAGGAAATAAGGCCTAGAAACTAGGGAAAAGATGGACACCTCCTAAATAAACCCAAGCTCAGGTCCTAACTAACTACCAGTATGAAGAGACCCCAGTGGTAGGTGAGTTCATACACAGGAATACCTAGAGTCCTATCAAACCCTATAGGACCCTGGTACTAATGACTGGTATGAGACAACCCATACATCCAAAGGGTAGGATGAGCATGTGTCTATGGCAGCAACAGGAGCTCAGCAGAGATTCAAACACCAGCTATTCACAGGTCAAAATGAAGCTATAAACTGCACAGCATAGTGGGAGAAACAACTATAAATAGGGAAAGTTAAATGACCCCTTCCAGCAACACCTGGAAGTTAAGGGTATGGCCAGTACCAGAAACAACACAAACGCCTATCGATCCACAAGGTAAACATGTCAAATCAAACCACGTGTTGCCAGTTTCAAAGATCTCCTGCCCCTCACTGATCGTCTGTGTGTCTTGGTACGTCCGTGACACACGGCTGGCTTTTCAGAGACAGAGTCCTGTGTAAGGACAGACATAACAGCTCAGTGACACTGAACTGCTGTCCCCTCACACTGCAGGGTCTCCATGTTTTTCTATGTGATGTAGGAAGGGAAAGGCTGCCAGAGCAAAGTAGAGGAGCAAAGGTACACAGAGTGACTTGGACCTTTGTGCACTCAACTGCTCATTTACATATGGTTTAAAAGAATGAATCAATTGGTCACTAAGTGAAAGGTATCATTACATTCAGCAAGACAGTATGACTTGCTTAACAGTGAATTTCCTGGTGATAAGCTTTATTTAAATTCAAGAGAAGATGAAAAGGGAAAATGAAAACACACATAGCTTTGGTGATTAGACCATGGACAAACAGTAGTTTTGAGTTTTGCTTGTTCACGTGTTAGCCGAGATTTTCAGTGAGATATCTTGTGATGTCTATTTCAAATTTTATTGCAGGGTCCCATCTGATCTGTTGTGTTAATTGTAATGCAGATATTCCAAATACCAAATGTTGAATCTTGCCATCAGCACAGATAAATGAGATCTGCAAATAAATGTCAAGTACATATATACAAATGTAGCGCCTGTAGTCTTGAGATCTCCTAACCAGGCAAACTTTGTTTCAGACAAAGTTGGTTAAAATCTCTAAATGTGAAAAGGTTTAAAGATAATTCCCCTTACAACAATAAAATCGTATGAACAAAACTAGCCAAGGCTAATTTAACACATGTGTTGTGAACTCCGGTAGCCTGTTCCGGAACAGACTGCCGGAGTTCACCGTATTGGCACAGCCAGATACCGATGTACACCGCCAGATCCCCATTGACCATAATGCAAAAGCCGGCATTTATGCCAGAAAGTGGCTGAATCCCCGCCAGATCTCTTTATGGTCAGTGGGGATCTGGGGGTACGCGCCATATATGCTGAACTCTAGCGGTCTGTTCATCTGCCAGAACAGGCTACTGGAGTTCACCCCACATATGTGAGCTTAGCCTAACTCTGCACAGAAGAAAAGAAAAAGAAATTGAATGTAGTTAATATAGTTATTCTTATCACATTTTCTTTATTGTAGACAACTACTACATTAAAAAGCTTAGATTCTTTTTTGAGAAGTACTGAGCCTCAGATAGAAAGTATAACAGGAGAAGAACGGGATACAGGATCTTTCATGAAGATGATGCGTCTTTTTAATGAGGTAACCACTTTTCTTTACACATACTGTATATTACTTATTTTCCATCACCCTAACCATATGTCATAAGTATTTGTGGTGGGAAGACTCAGTTTCTCACACTTTTTGAGATTTATGCTAGCGATTAGGAAGATTGTTGTTGACATCCAGAGGTAGAATACTTATAAAGACCGTGGCTAACCTCCGGCACTCCAGCTGTGGTAAAACTATGACTCCCAAGATGGACACTTGCTTGGCTGTTCTCAGAATTCCATAGAAATGAATGGAGCATGCTGGGAGTCGTAGTTTCACCACAGCTGGAGTGCCGGAGGTTAGCCATCACTGCCCCAGGGGTCTTTTATTAAGTTTTAAAGGAAATGTGTCACAAAAAATTGTATCTACCAGTTAAAACCAGATAGCAGCTCATATTCTTTTTTTCTAATCTGATTTTATTTTCTGATTATACATTTTTATTCTATTTTCTGAAAATGATCATCTTGCCTGAGCTGTTCTTAACAGCAATTACAAAGCATTAAAAAAAAAACTTGCTTTATAACAGCCCCATGGGCCATAGACACAGTGATCTGGAGAGGACTTCATTGACTTCTGTGGTCATAGAAAATGATGAATCAGACAGGCCACCGCAATCTGCATCAGAAATATGCTTACTTTAGGTTTATTTCTGATAGTAAATGACCCCCCTATTACTTATGAAAGTTGAGAGTTTGCTACAGTGATATCCGATTCAGGATAATACATGTCTCAAGGATAATACATTTTACTTGCTATAATAAATTGTGGAAAAAAGTAGTCTACGAGATTGATTTGTACAGTTAATGGAGGTCATTTGTCAAGACATTTGTGCAAGGCATTTGTACAAGGTTATTGATATTTGAGATGTTGTTACACTTTGTGACACTCAACATATCTTATTCAGTATAATTATGGGATTCCTGCTATGCTTCCTTCCGTACATTAAACTAATATTTCTTCCAGGATGTGTCAATAAAACTATAAGCAGAGCGGCTCGATGGAGCATCTTTATTTTCGCTATAATTAAACAAATGAGATATCATTTCTGTTGGCAGGAGCTGAAGAGTTCCTTTCTGTTGACCTGTTTTGTTTCTGCTAATGTGACCTATTTAACATAACTGGATGTGACTACAATTATTACTGGCTGGCCTTTAGTCCAGTCATACATCAAGTCTTGCCCTCAGCACACATTAATTAGAAGATAACTCCTTATGCAGGGAGGTTCTGCCAGTTCCCATGAGTGGTTAGTCCAAGCTCTAGGTTCATCACATCACAGACATTACTGCACTCTCTGAACTATTTCACTCCAGGTCAGGGTTATTTGACATTTGGTGAATGAACTACGAAATAAAAAGAAGTACACATGGTACAGAGTGGTATTGCACACAATTCAGTATCTACAGCATGTTCTAAAATGAATTCCAGAGGTTCCTTTCTAGTGCTCTGTGGATGTCCCAGTCTACCGACTCCCACTTATGCAATCTACCAAAAATTGTTAAAATCTGAGGATAAGTTTAGCTGCCTCCAAATACCCAAAACTCATGAGAAGTTATGGAACATTTCATATCAAAGTATTTGTAAGATAGGAATGGTTGAGAATTTGCTTATGCTAATGTTTATATTTGTTTGTAGGTGTAAAAATATCATATTTGCCTTTTTAAGGAAGAAACTTCTTAATAAAATACCAACAGCTGTCATTATGCCACTAATATCTTTGAAACAGATATTGTGCATCCATGTGTGAGGATAGTTGTTCTCCTATTTTTGCTTTATGTGGAGAGCTACTTTATTTTTTTATTGCAAGAAAAGGTCTGATGCCTGGCACCCCACCGATGAGCTGTTTGAAGGGGCCACATCGCTTGCACAAGCAATGCGTCCTCTTCATTGTTTGCCTAGAGTGTAACTGCGGTTAAATGTAATTGCAGCTTCTTCTGCCATTCAAGTAAATGTGCCGAACAGCCATAATTATACTGCCATTTGAATGTAGACAGCATACAGGTAAACATAGAAGAGGACACACTGCTCGTACAAGTAGCATAGCACCTTCAAACTGATTGATGTGAGTGTTGAGGGCTGTACCCCCGCCGATCTCGTATTGATAATCTATCCTGAGGATAGGTCAGCAAAATTACAAAACTAAAATATTCCTTTAAATTTAGGCTATGTTGTTTTCTTATTAACCCTTTCCCAACATGTATATACTGTGCATTGGAAAAGGGGTTAAAGGGGTTCTCTGGGAATTAAAGGGGTTGTCTGAGTTATTTTTTTGTTCTTTGCATGTTTCTAACTAGTCAAATACAACAGCTTTTCCATACACTTTCTGCTTCTAAACTTGCTGGTTTCTCAGATTTCACTCAGGGTCACATGACCTGTGATGTCAGCTTCCCTGCCTGCTAATCTTGTATTCGTGCACAAGCAGATAAGAGCCTGTACACGAGACGTCACTGTGCTGGACACACCCCCTGCTCGCTGCTATCTGCTCTCCCCCTCGGACACACAGCATAACAATAAGAGGGCAGAATTTTCACACTGGCACACAATGGGCACAACATATTGGGCACTGAAATGGGATATATGTCGAAAAATTTTCACTTTGCACCATATTGCTGCATATTATTTTTTGTAAAACACCTGTGGGGTCAAAATGCACACCCCACCCATTAATAAATACCCTGAGCGGTGTAGTTTCCAAATTAGGGTAATTTCTACAGTACAAGCTGCGTAAAACATCATATTGGGCAGCAAATGCACATAGTGCTCTTTTACTCCTAAGCCCTGTTGTATGTCCAGGCAGAAGATTAGGGCCACATGTAGGATGTTTCTAAAACCACAGCATAATAAGGACTAAGGCTAGTTTCACACTAGCGCTTAAATCTTCATCATATCCGGTGTAGCCATATACTGCCTTTCCCGGCTAGAGCCCATTGACTATAATGGGACATGACAGGGATCTGGCCTGTTTCCTACACTAGTGCAAAAAATGTTGCTTGCAGCGGTATTTGTCCGACTGAATCCTGGCTCTAATGGCAGAAACAGGCTGGATCCCCACTGGGTCCCATTATAATCAATGGGGCCTGGTGGTGCTCCAGCTATGCCGCATACAATGAACTCGGACCGGCTGTTCCTGTGACGGAACAGCCTGCCGGAAGATTTTAGCTCTACTATGAAACTAGCATTACATTTCACACTGGCACATGCTGGATACAACCTACTGGGCACTGAAATTACATATCTGTGAAAAATTGCAATTTTCACTTTGCACCGTCTGCGGTACATTACATTTTTCTAAGCACTTGTAGAGTCACAACACCCTTTGGTACATACTGTGAGGATGTGGTTTCTAAAATGGGGGTCTCTTCTTGGGGGTTTCATTTATTTCACCTCAGAGCCAGTGCTGTGTAAATCACCACACTAGGCCTCAAATGTACATGATGCTCTTTCTCTTGTGAACTTTGCAGTCTGCCTAAACAGCAGTTCATGGCCACATAGAGGGTATTGTTGGGGAAAAGTTATATAAAATAATTGAGGTTTTTTTTCTCCTATTACCACTTTGGAAAATGAAATATTTGAGGCTAAAACTACCTATAATTGAAATACAATATAATATTTCATTTCATGTCCCAATCTTAAAAAAAAAATTGTGTGAAAAACCAGTGGGGTCAAGCCAATCACTAAAGTCGTAGGTGAATTTATGTTCCAAAATAAGGTAACTTTTTGGGGGTTTCACACTGTACTGGTACCTCAGCAGCTCCGCAAATGTGAGATGGCAACCAAAAACCATTAAAGCAAAATCTGCCCTCTAAATGCTAAATGGCCCTCCTTCCCTTCTGAGCCCTGCAGTGTGCCCATACAGCAGTTTTCACATATGGGGTGTTGCCATATTCAGGAGAAAAGTAACCAAATGTAGGGTGCTTTTTCTCCCATTACCACTTGTAAAAATAAAAAAATTCGGGCTAAAAGTACATTTTATAGGAAGATATTAAACTTTTCATTTTGTCTATAAAATCTGAAACGCCTGTTGGGTCAAAGTGCTCACTACACCCATCAAAAAATGTTCTTGAGGGGTGCAGTTTCCAAAATGGGGTAATTTTTGTGATGTTTCCTCTACATCACGACATCACGTTTACGACTTCATGTGGGGTGTTTCTGTAAAGTGCAGGATCAGGGTAATAAACATTGAGGTTTGTTTTGCTGTTGAACCTTGCTGTTTTACAGGAAAAAATAGATTTAAATGGAAAATCTCCAAAAAAATGAGATTTTGAAATTAAATAACTGAATATTTTAAGCTGTAGTTTCTAAAATAAATGTCAGATAGTGGGACATATGTGTTAAAAGCTGAGAAATTGAAATTTAGAAAATTGCACATTTTTCCCAAATTTTCTGTAAATGTTGGATTAAAAAAAATGACCTAAAGGTAAAACATATCGACCTAAATGTACCACTAGCATGAGCTACAATGTGCCATGAAAGAAACATCTCAGAATTGCTTGAGTAAGTGAAAGCATTCAAAATGTTTTGCCACATAAAGTAAAACACGTCAGATTTGCAAAATTAGGCTATGTCAGGAAGGTGAAAACTGGCAGTGTCTGGAAGGAGTTAAAGAAGCACTCCCAAATGTTTAAAAATTCTCAGGCCCTTTAGATAGGTATGTGATGTGGATTGTAGTGATGATAATCACGTTACTGCTGGCTCTGTTTCTGAGTAATCCACTGCCTTCTGGTTCTCTTTATGTGAGTGGTACTCTGAGCATCTGATGTGGAGAAGGAAATTAGTTTCTCTATTTATTCTTGATATTGACATCAAAGCTCTCATAGGGATGAATAAAGAAATGGTCTTACTGTCCACACATAATGCGCTGCGTCAATACAAATTTTTGTGGAAGTGCTTCTTAGGCCCCATTCACACGACCATATATTTGCGGGCCCGCATTACTGCGGACCCGCAAATATACGGGGGCCGCCCGGCGTGTGTTCCGCAGCGCTCGGAACACACGCCGTGCGGCCCCCTTTGAAAATGCCTATACTTGTCCGTGCGTATGGACAAGTATAGGACATGCTTCAAATGAGCTGCGACACGGAGCTAGCTCCGTGCTGCGGCTTCTGGCCCCATAGAAGTGGATGGGGCCGCATCTATTCCCGCAATTTTGCGGATAGATACGGCTCCATTCATACGCAAGCTTGCAACCTATTTACCCCCTTTAACCACACATATTCAGGGAGCTAACTTCCATCTTCTTCTGGCAACTTAAAATCTAGAAACCATTAACTATTTAATATGGCTACCAAATTTATACCAGATCTACTTCGATCAGTCAAATACAAACCGTACATCCTGGATTTACATCATCAAAATATTTTACAGAAATTTCTCTCATTATTTGCAAAACATATTGCCAAAAGTTTAGCAATTTAGTACATTTCCACCATATGTGGGATATATGAGCGACATCTGCCTTACATTGCAGACATTCTGATGAGAATCTGATCCCCAGATATTTCAGTCTCCTAGGAATGTGTTTCTTCCTGTAAGTAATAAAAAAGGTAACATTTTATGTGATGCTTTTTGTGGACCACAAACCACTTCTTTGTAGCTACAGGTACGATTCCTTAGCTGTGCAGACATTTACATGTTTTATGGTTGATAAGGCATTTGTTTTAATGTGTCTATATGCAATGACTATGTATATATTGCTTTACTAAGGTTTCTTTCAAGCAAGTGGAAATGGAGGTACAGTTCACTGTGTTGCAGAAGACAGTGACTCTTTTAGGAAAGCATCAGATGTTTCTTCCAGCGGAGAGTGACGTTCTTTATAGGACAATGCCTGCACGCTGGAACAATATGAAAACCAAGGTGTCACTTGCCAAGCAACGTCTGGGTCCTAGGATACAGCACGAAGCTGACATAGTCACCAGGGTAATGTCTCTGACTAATCCTCGATTAATCCCTGTATTGATTGTGCTCATTTTAAGACAGTCTGTATAAGATTGTTGCAACTGCTGAAAGCATTATAATCTTTATGTATTTTTAAGTGTTAGAGAAGGACTCTACAACGTTCAATTTGCTAAAATATTTTTGATGCCTTCTCTCAGTTTTATTTTGGTGCTGAATTTCAACCTACTATACAAATGCATCAGTATTAAAATGTTTCATACATATTTGCATGTACAAGAAACTTTATTTTGCAGAGCACAGCTGTAATACATTACTACTTTATAGTTACTGGATCAGGAAATAGCAATTCCTCTGCAGGCCCTTGAGCAAGGTTGACCCGTATTCTCTCACATACTGCACAAGTGGCACATGGCACAGGAAACTGACTGCACTACATTTAGGTAGACAATGTACAGCAGCTCAACCAGCCTATGTTCATTTAAAAATACTGGGTGGATTATTTAAGAAAGTGCCTAGTTTATTATTATAGATGCATCAGGTGGCTGAGGTAACTTCTAGATACAGAGGCCGGCCAGTCATTATCCTCTTTACCTAGAGACCTATCTTCTGGAAGTCACCACATGGCCCCCATAATCAATCAACTTGTAGCATCTTGGTGCCGCTCTGTGAACAGGTAATATTTGCATATAGATTTAAGGTGCACTTCCAGAATGAATTTTACAGGTGCGTCCTAGGCACCCCAGTCTGACACTGGAGCCATTGCACTTTTGAGATATTGCTGTTCTCTACAGTTATCTTTAAGGTGACATATTTATCTTTTCACACAACTTACATCCAAGCATTCTGAGTTTGATGGAAAAGATCTAAAGTTGGCATTGGCGTGTAAAATATTTTGTTCAATTAAAGAGGTTATCCAAGAGTAAGACAGAACTCCCAGAGTGGCCAACCCGCTTTGGAGATCATACTTACAGAGTTTGTTGTCTGTTAGCTCTACCTCTCCCTGCTGCGCTAAGATCAACATCTGTGTACGAGGGGACATGTGACTGTTGCATCACAACAACTGGTCACATGACACAAGGGGAGCAGGTCACTGCTGCTGCCTGTGATTGGCTGCAGCGGGCACATGTTCCTCCGCCAACGATGTGGATCTCAGTGCGGCAGAGAGAGGAATAGCCAGCCCAGGACCGTTAGACACCGGACCCAGGTAAGTCTGATTTCCACAGTGGCTCTGACACTCTGGGAGGTCTGCCTTACTGTTGGATAACCCCTTTAACTTTTGTTAGGTTTTGGTGATGGTCTTAAAATTTTCATAGGAAATTATCTTCTTATAACGGTTGTCCCAAGTGGACAACCCCTTCTAAAAATTGAGCTTCATGGCTTACTTTACACTTTCAAGGCATGTATTAATGATTAATTGCTCTTCCTGAACTAAATTATTTGAGCACTGTATATTAAAGAGGACCTTTCACCACTCCTGACATTCCTGTTTTAATAGTTTCATGCATTCCCCATGTAATAACAATTCTGGAGCATCTATTCTTATGGCTCTATGTTGTGCCATTCTTTTATTATTTCTACTAGAAGTTATGAATGAATTGCTATTAGCCTTCAGTAAGGGCACAGAGGGGAGGTAACCAGTTGGGAGTGTGTTCCTGCACAGACTCTCAATCCAATCAATGCTGCCATGTTCATACTGTGCAGGTACACACCCCCAACTGGTTACCACCACTCTGTACCCTTACTGAAGTCTAATAGCAGTTCATTCATAACTTCTAGTAGAAATAATAAAGGAATGGTACAACATATAGCCATAAGAATAGATGTTCCAGAATTGTTATTACATGGGGAATGCATGAAGCTATTAAAACAGGCCTGTTAGGAGTGGTGACAGGTCCTCTTTAACCCCTTCCCAACCAGCGCCGTACATGTAAAAAAAAAAACAGTGCCAAAACAGCCATTTTTTGGTCACCTTTCCTTACAAAAAGTGTAATAGCAGGCGATCAAAAAAGCGTATGTACCCCAAAATGGTACCAATCAAACCGTTATCTTGTCCTGCAATCCCGCAAAAAATTAGACCCTACCTAAGACAATCGCCCGAAAAATAAAAAAAATATGGCTCTCAGAAAATGGCAACACAAAAAAGATTTTATTCTGTTCAAAAATAAATCTAATGTGTAAAATTTAACAAAAATAAAAATGGTAGACATATTGGGTATCGCCGCGTCCGTAACAACCTGCTCTATAGAAATATTACATGAGATGGCCCCCCAGGTGAATGCTGTAAAAAAAAAAAAAAAAAAAAAAAACTATGCCAAAACATTTTTTTCCTCTTGCCTCACAACAAGTGTAATAGCAGGCGATCAAAAAAGCATATATACCCCAAAATGGTACCAATCAACACTTCATCTCATCCCGCAGAAATTGATACCCTACCTAAGATAATCGCCCAAAAAATAAAAACAATATGGCTCTCTGAAAATGGCAGCACAAAAACAAGATTTAATTCTGTTAAAAAATGCAGCTGTGTAAAATTTAACAAAAATAAAAATGTTAGATATATTGTCGTGTCCATAACAACCTGCTCTATGAATATATTACATGATTTGCCCCCTCAGATGAATGCTGTAGAAAAAAATAAAAAAAAAACTATGCCAAAACAGCTATTTTTTTCACCTTGACTCACAAAAAGTGTAATACCAAGCGATCAAAAAGTCTTATGTACCCCAAAATGGTACCAATGAAAACGTCACCTCATCCCGCAAAAAATGAGCCCCCACATAAGACAATAACTCAACAAAATAAAAATCATCAAAATCTGTTCTGCAAAATCCATATGACGCTCCTTCTGTTCTGAGTCCTGCCATCTGCCCCCACAGCAGTTTACCACCACATATAGGGTGTTGCCGTATTCAGGAGAAAATGGGGAACAAATTATGGGGTGCTTTTCTCATGTTACCCCTTGTGAAAATGTAAAATTTGGGGCTAAAGCAACATTTTATTGGAAGAAATGAAACTTTTCATTTTCACAGCCAAGTGTTTCCAAATTTCGTAAAACGCTTAGGGGGTCAAAGTAGTCAGTACCCCCCTTAATATATTCGTTGAAGGGTGTAGTTTCCAAAATGGGGTCACTTTTTGAGGGTTTCCACTGTAGGGGTAAGTCAGGGTCTCTCAATTACAAAATGGTGTCTAAAAACTATTCTAGCAAAATCTGCCTCCAAAATTCATATGGCGCTCCTTTCCTTCTGACCACTGCCACAAACCCATAGAGATGTTTACCACCACTTATGGGGTATTTCTGTAAACTGCAGAATCAGAGCAATGTATATTAAGGTTTAGTTTGCTGTTAACCCTTGCTGTGTTGCAAGAAAAAAATTATTAACATGAATAATCTACCAAAAAAGTGAAATTTTGAAATTTCACCTCCATTTTCCTTTAATTCTTGTGGAACACCTCAAGGGTTAACAAAGTTTGTAACATCAGTTTTTTATAATTTGAGGGGTGTAGTTTCTAAAATGGGGGTCATCTATGGGTGGTTTCCATTACGTAAGCCCCTCAAAATCACTTTATATCTGAATTGGTGCTTAAAAAAATGGTTTTGGAAATTTTGTTGAAAATTTGAAAAATGGCTTTTAAACTTCTAAGCCCTCTAACGTCTTAAAAAAGTAAAATGAAATTTATAAAATGATGCCAACATAAAGTAGACATATGGGGAATGTAAAATAATAACTATGTTTGGAGGTATTACTATGTATTTTAAAAGTAGAGAAATTGAAATTTGGAAATTAGCAAATTTTTCAAAATTTTTGGTAAATTTGGAATTTTTTTAATAAATAAAAATGAAATATTTTGCCACAAATTTACCACTGTCGTGAAGCACAATATGTGAAGAGAAAACAATCTCAGAATGGCCTGGATAAGTAAAAGCGTTCCAAAGTTAATACCACATAAAGTGACACATGTCAGATTTGCAAAAAATGGCCTGGGCAGGAAGGTGAAAACAGGCCCGGGGTTGAAGGGATTAATGAAAATGATTTGAGCATTGTAGCAACGTGTCACTGAAGTTAGGATCAGAAGCCACATCAGCTGGGAGGAGCTGGCTGCCCAGCATTACAATCGCAAACAAATATGGCTAACAACTGATTGGTCATGCCCATTCTGCCAGAAGTGTCAGTCTCATGGCATACAGGCCCCACAATTTAAACTGTATGTGTTTTATACTTGTCTCGCTAAGAGTGGAGTAGACCGGGTGCCTCCTGCTTCTGTGTACCCCAAGAATGGTCTTACATAAATTATAAGAAACTCAAGGAATCACTTACTGTGGGTACCAAATGCGGTAAAAACTGTATTTGGTTAGCAATGGGATCATAGTGGAAGCCGTGCTCTCACACACTATCTGTGTCATCTTTCACGATGGAAAATACTTTATCCTCTAGGCCTGATACAGTTTTCTCTATTTCAAATAAAGTGTCTATCGCAACCTCCTCTTGCAATACTTTACTTTTTAGGGGTCAAAATTAATAAGTGAAGCTTAAAGGTTTAGAGACTCAGATGTTATTTTAATATAAAATGTACATGGACAGAGGAGGTCAATCCAGTTTAATTACTAAAGTACTATTGATTTGAACTACTGCTGTAAGCCAGTGTATTCACTTGTATGCTAGTCTGTGCAGGTTAAGTGGTGTCACTGAAAATTACATGATGATTTTCCACTGATGTCTTGAGAAAAACATAGCTTTCTTTAGAGCTTAAAAACAAGAGCTTTTCTGCTTGTATAAACTTTTGTATAAACGGCTATACTTCTGCAAAAAAGATTATTCACAATGCATTAGACTGAGAAGCTGAGCATACATACACTGTACAATATCACACCCAACACATACTGGTACACAAATATTTAAAGATCGGCATGGGTCCTCCAGAGTAGTCCCCCCACTGATTCCCCCCTCCAAAAAACAAACATTTAACTTTTATCTCTTCATTTTAGCAACTTTTTGTGTAAATGAAAACACTGCAAAAGTAGTAGTTAGTATGTTGGTATTAATATTTGAACATTGGGGGAGAGGTATCAAAAGTGGTTCAAAGGACATCGGGCTTAGTTGCCCACAGAAACCAATCAGATTCCACCTTTTATTTTTCACAGCTCCTTTGGAAAATGAGAGGAGAATTCTTGTTGCAGTTTTGATAAATCTACCCCATTGTCATTGGCCTTTGTTCCATTTTGAGATGTCTTTTTCCTGTATATTCATATTTTATTATATGACTTTTGTAATAGGATTTAGAACTGTTTCAACGTAAGCTTGATGTTCTGGGCTCTGACGTTGAGACTTCTGAGGTATACAACTATGAATGCACATCACAGGAAGCCTTTAGAATCATTTATAATTTCAACGCTCGGGTTCAAATCTTGCAAAACGAAGCAAAAGACCTAAAAGAACTACAAGAGCTTCTGGAGACTACGGTGGTTGATTTCTCCATTTTAAACAAGTATGTGTTATCTACATGTTTTCTTAGTTTTCATAAAAAAAGATAGTTTCAGTCTAAAGATCTTACCATGTGGAGACTTTTGGACAGCAACTCAAAGTGTCATCTGACTGCAGCTGTAGCTTGAAACTAAAACCTCGAAAACCAGCCTACTGCTGTTGTCCAGTTGGAGAATATTTTTTGACATGTAATACTGGATCATCTCGGTTCTGGTATCTGCATGTGGATTGCCACCAGTTGCAACCCAGCAATTAGCCGCAATCTGCATGCAGTTACTGTGGCTGAACCCGCACCATGTACCAGCACCCTTAGGGCTTACTCCGACACTGTTAAACCCTTCCATGATGTGACTACTAAACACAATGAAGTTTTGAAATTGGCCTCACTCAGATGGCGTCAGTGTATTGTCCAGTGTTTTTGCAGACCCAATCGTGGGCGAATGAGTCTTGAAGGAAAACTGGGACTGGATGTTGAATGCTGTGATTTCCTTGCCAAGACCTGAATGTAAAATTGGTTATGTGAATTGAGGGCTCATTGTTCAGTCTGAGTCAGGGGCGTAGCTATAGGGGAAGCAGGGGAAGCGGCTGCTTTGGGGCCCAGACTCACAAGGGGCCCCCTCAGGAGGAATACTAAAAGATTTTATTGTCAGGGCCCCCTCAACAGTATTATACAATAACATTATATATAGTATATACGTGTATGAAACGGACGGAGCGGCTGCCGGGCCTCATCTGAGAGAGCAGTTTTGACCAGCCACAGGAGTGGGGGATGTGCGAGTTGGGGGTTGCGAAGAAGTTGCTGAGGGGGGCCCCATTCTAAAATTAGCTGTGGGGCCCGGTCAGTTGTAGTTACGCCACTGGTCTGAGTGCTGTCTGTTCTAGACTTGGACAGCACCTGGATGGGAAAATCATTCATCTGAATGAGCCTTTATCATTTCTGTCATGATTACGTCTGATATTACTCTTTTGACCTGTCTCAGTTGTGAGGACCTGCTGCAGAAACTCAGCCTTGTATGGAAACATGTAGATTCAATTCTTCAAGAGCAGGACATATGGAAGAGGGAGATGTGGCACAATATGAACACAGATGAAATTTACGAGAGAACAAAGAAACATCTAGCTCTTTTGCAGTCTTTTCCTGGAGAGATCCAAGAATGGGATGTTTACAAGAAAGTGTTGGAAGTTGTCAATATCATGCACGTAAGTTCTTTTTTCCTTCAGTTGATAAATGCAGTGTTTCCTTTTATGAGGATCCTAATTATTATGATCCAAACTGCTTTAAAAGGGTTGTCCCATGGCAGCAACTTAGCCAGCACCTACAGGAAAGGAATTAAAGGGGTCATTTATGAAGCGAAGTACGCCACTTACTGGCATACTTTTTGCGGCCAAATCTGCAACTTTTCGGAGGTGGTGGAAAAAGTCGGCTTGTGGGCGGGGAAGTCTCAATTATCATTTTTTACGCCTGTTTTTGATATAGAAAATGACTTAAATCTACTCTAGCAATGTAGCTGCTGTAGATTGAAGCAAGTTGCACGGCCAGTGCGTAAGCTGTGTGGATGTCGGCGCCTCTACATAACTTAGGTGCATCAAGCGCCAGCTTAGGTTTATTAAGACAGGCGTCTAAAACTCTGGTCTTAATAAATGACTCCATAAGTGTCTGATTGGCAGGGGCACCAGGGGTCTGCTGCTCCATTTGATTCCATGGGGCTGCTAGTGATAGCCGACATCAACTATTCTTAAAGGGGTTGTGCAAGAAGGGGGGGGGCAGGACTTGTAAAGGGAAGATTATGTACTTGCTTCCCAGCTCCCTGCCCCTTCTCCTCCCAGCCTGCGATGCTCTTCTGGGCTCTCTCCCTGTCAACATGCTGTTTAACATTGCCACAGCCAATCAGAGGCTGCGGTGGAGATCGGCTCCCCTTACATCATGACAAATGGCCACATGGCACAAGGGTATCCATTCTCTGCAGCAGTCAGTGATGACAGGATGTGGCCAGCGAGGGAGCCCAGTGGGGCATAGCAGGCATGGAGGAAAATGTGTGGGGAGCCAGCACCAGGAAGTAGTTCAGTTAACTTCCTTTTACAGGTACTGCCAAGTGGGGGTGGGGGTTTGCCTCCCCCCCCAATTTCTTACACAACCCCTTTAAAGTAATACCAAGGCTCTTTGCAGACTGTATTTGAGTCTATCATTAGAGATATACATCGACAAGATTTCCTTATGTATACCAAAAGAAGGCCCTATCATATGCTACTGTATATGCATACAGTGCTATACTGTAATTTGCTTATTGACTCTAGTTCCAAAAAAAGCATATACAGAGATGTTCATTTTTAGTGGTGACCCAATAACATATTGAAAGTGATCTTAGATTGTTATGCAGTCTATACTGTACCTAAAGCCTTTGACTTTATTATTCTAGATGACCTTGCCTTTAATAGAAGACCTCAGTAATCCTGCAATGAGGACAAGACATTGGAACCAACTTGTCCGCCAGACTGGCGGCATGCTTCGAGTTACTGCCGATAGCCTAAATGCAATGACCCTGGGTGATCTGCTTGCTATGGACTTACAGAGTATGGTTTTGCAAATAACTGGTTTTGTTAAGTTCAAATATGTTTTTTTTTATTCAAAAGACTAAATGTTTATTTATCCTATATATTTATCTTGTTAAATGGGTGATAACTTGAGCAATAGAGTAACTGCGGCACCGAAGCAGGGGGACTTTTTATGTGAATGTCTCTGTTAGCTTTTTGCCATTTTAATGTATAGGGTTGGGCTTCAGGTAATTTTCGCTGAAGGTTGTAAATGCTATAGTCACAGCCAAGCCATTATACTGTCTGCTGCTTCATCATCGATTGTTTTACACCCTGGTAGCCAGCATTATGTACCAGTCTGAAATCTGGAAAATACCTGCAAGCTCTTCGTTCTAACCAGCACCTCATCCTCTCCATTCCAGCACATACAGCTGAATCTATTCCAACAACTTTATTGTATCTTGATGGCCTGTGATCTAGGCAAAGATATAAACTGCTATGGCTTGATCTTTTATGGGAATCTATTAATCCACAAAGTTTCGTTTGTAAAAAACAAAAAAAAACATTTAAAATGAAATCATAGAAATCTGTTTACGATTTACAATTCTGCTTAATTAATGTTGCCAAATTATCAGCTCCACTGTATAGTTGGACACTGAGGGATTAAAATGTTAACAATGGTGTATTGTATCAAGGCTAACAGACTGTTTCATTGCTATTTATGTTATATTAGAGCACACAGAAGATGTAAGGACAACTGTACAGAGAGCAATTCGAGATGTGACAATTGAAAGCTCCTTGAAGAACTGTGAAGAAGTCTGGCTAAGTAGAATATTTGACCTAAGTCCTCACAGCAGACTCTTATCACCCAGGAAAATGGAAAATGAGGTATATCACTGAAAAGAGTCACAACATCGTATATGATATGCATTTCAGCTTAAGGAGTTTATGTAGGGTGAAGAGTTTACCAACAGTGATTATCACCAAATGAAACCATTTACAAATGAATAGATTTGTAGACTGAGAAAAGGTGTAATTTAAAGCTCTGGTGCACTAATTTATAATCTCTAACATGGCCCTGCATCCATCATGCGCCAATTATATTATTGGTGCCTTCTTATGTAGCATAGGGGCACTTGGGTCCCCTCATCTAATGGGACTCCTTATAGCTATGTCACCTCATGGCCTTAGAGGTTTATAAAACATTACAATTAGAGATGAGCGAGCATGCTCGGCTGAGCGTGCTCGGGAGCAATTTTCGAGTAGTAGCGTATGCATTTTATAATCTGTACACTAATGCATACGCATCTTATAAATTTGTACGCTAATGCATACAAATTACAAGATGTGTACGCATTAGCGTACAGATTAGAAGATGCGTACGCTACTACTCGAAAATTGCTCCTGAGTACGCTCGGCCGAGCATGCTCGCTCATCTCTAATTACAATCTCAGAACATAGTGTATCAATTTTATGGATGGTTATAAGAAAGCATTGTGGGGAAGACATACTACTCAGAGTGCACCACAAAATTGGCGTACCTGATTTGTACCACATTTGTAAACTGTTTTAGACACCTTTCTGCCTTGTCCTGTAAGGGGGTGTCACTTAGTGGTAAATGGGCATGCCCCACCTGAAAGAGCGTGGCCTATGATGTGACCATTTATGCTAAAAAAGTAGCCAAAATGATGCACATTATTCTAGTGTAGAGCGGGCAAACTAGTCTAAATTTACAGGGCGCAATGTAAGAAAGGCTTTGAACCAGAAAAGTGAAATGTCTTTAGCTGTTTGTCTGTGACGTAAGAAATGCACAAATATAAGAAGTATTTATGACATTTGAATGTATTTTGCACCATTCTTGTATTTTCTAATGGCTGTGATGGTGTTTTGTACAAATGTACCTGTTGGCATAGATGCTGATGGAAAATAATAATATGCATGCAACATGTTTTACATTTGGCAAAAAAAAATTGAGACACCCTAAAGGAGACACTCCAGAAAATGACTTCCTTGACCATTACCCTCATTTTAAATGACCCCCACAATGTCTAAATCTTAAACACTGTTAGTAAATCTGCCCCTGTATGAATTTTGTTGTTTTAAAATACAGAAATTGTAGTAATACATTATGGAAACAATTATATAGGGTACCATGAGGAAACCTTATTGTTATGTTTCATTTTTCTGTCTTTAACTTTAATTTTTGTATTCTTATTCTTGTCATCTTGATTTTAAAATTCACATAATCTAAAGTACAGATGTGATCTATTCCAGGAACTTGCCAGTTCAGTTTCTGGTAGTCACTACACCAAAGGAGACATAAACCGTAATACAACAACTGGAAAAGGCAGCCGAAGGCTTAGTAAGCAATCAGACCGTGGATTTCACCTTTCCAGAAAGGCAGGCAGGGGAAGCACGCTGTCCTTATATGAGTCTCTGAAACATATAGAGGTACGGAAGGGTATTCAGTTTTGTGTTATTTAAAGGTAATGTGTCATCAGAAAATGACCTATTATTTAAATTACGTTTTATGTTAAAGACATTTTAAAGAGTTTCTGGTATTTTTCATTTTCCATGTCACGCTCTATGTTTAAAATAACCATGCAGATTTTGTACTGAACACTAAATGCCCCTTTACATGACCCGAAGTTGAAGGAAGTCAGTGAAGGAGAGCGTTGCAATTACATGCAGAGATTTCCTCCAGTATGAAGAGGAGTGATTGCTAATGCCATCCCTCCTACCCATATGGAATCATTGTTTGCTGGTAGCAGAGGCTGTTTAGCGGACACCTAAATCATTGTTTGCCGGAAGCAGATTGTACACAGTTTAGGTGTCCGCACTGACAATCCTATTACCCAATGAACATTGTTCGCTTGTTCATCAGGCAATCAGTAGCACAGGCAGATTGGTGCTAACCAGCTTTCATATGAAGGCTCACTATCGATAATCTGCCCAAACATCGGGCAGTGTAAAGAGCCTAATAATAGGCACCACTTCTTGGTCTGTACAGATCACTTTTCATCATTAACCTCATAGACAGAATTATACCATAGGATCCACCATGCAGAATATGTGATTCTCAAAGCTTATCTATTCTTTCCTTGTACAATGACCTCTGCACAGATCACAGAGAATGCCTAGAAAACTCTCCCATAGAAGTCAATGAGGTCCCCTCCTCTCCATTGTGTCCATGGCCCATGGTGGCTGCTGTAACACATATCTTTTTTTCATAATTACATAGACAGCTCAAGCAAGATGGCAGCCCCAATAATCATGTCTAGGAAATACTGTAGAATAAGCAAAATCTGCAAATAAACAACAGAAAAAAAGATATGTGTCACTATCTATCTAGAAAAAGGTGACGCGTTCCTTTTAAAGTCACTTATTATTCTGTTGGTGATATTCTCTAGCTTTTAGTTTCACTTTACGAAAACATATTGCACATGTGATAAAAAGCATATTTCTAATAAACTTTAATATTAATTATTTTTTTTTTTTAGTTCTCCCAGTGAACTTGACTTTGCAATCCATACTCTTGTACACTGCGGTGTATTGGAGTACGGATTTCCCTGTGGCCACAGTGAGTGCTGTGCAGGCAAGAGCATACATCACTCTTTATGCCTTTACCAGTGCAGCTCTCCTAAAGCCTGGCATAGATGGGGCTATGTCAGGCTTACATAGACCCGGCACAGGCAGATGGAGCAATGTACTATGTGAACTTCTGCACTTGCTCTGCTTCACTCTGCTAATTGCATATAGTACAGTGGTCCCTCAAGATACAATATTAATTGGTTCCAGGACGACCATTGTATGTTGAAACCATTGTAAGTTGAGTAATCAGTTCCAAAGCCCCAAAATGTCATCCAAGATCAGAGAAAATGAAGATTTAAGAAAAATAAGCAGATAACTAAGACAAACATGATAATAACTAAGATAAAACATGTCCTTACGTATAATAGTCAGGAATAGCTGCTAACTAGCAACTAATACAGATATTTTACCAGAGAAGTGACCTTGATTGGTTGGATCTAAGTCTGAGACATTGTATGTTGAGTCTGGTTTCAACTTACGATGAGCCAGAAAAGACCATTGTATGTTGAAAATATTGTATCCCGAGGCCATTGTATCTTGAGGGATCACTGTATACATATTGTAGTATACAGGCTATTAGAAGAGCGGAGTGGACCAATGCTGGAACCTAGCATTTAGGATCTGGTAAGTATGGACCGGCCACACTGAGAAGTCTGTAGAAAAGGTCCCCAGAGGTGAACAACCCCTTTAAAAATTATTTAATGGGAGGACTGTGACCGTAGTTGGTGAAATGTATACCAATTTTTCAAAGACCCACAAATAATGCTGTATACCAACAATTAATAAATAAAATCATGACATATCTAAAATTAGGAGAACATACCTAAAATAATACAGTGACAAAAAGGTACTAAATAGAGATGAGCGAACGTGCTCGTAACGAGCACTGTACCGCTCGGCTCCGCTGCGCTCGCATGGGCGCAGGCAGCCGCTTCCGTCCTCCTCACCCGACGGAAGCGGCTGCCTGTGCCCATGCGAGCGCAGGGGAGCTGAGCGGTGCATTGCTCGTTACGAGCACGTTCACTCATCTCTAGTACTAAATAATATATGGTAACCTGCTGGCTATTCCCACAACCATACTAAAAATGAGGTCTCTGGGCTGATCCTGGGGCCAACAAATACGTAACAGCGAAGAGTTAGTAAGTGACCAAAGTGGAGTTAATGCTAGGTGCTTACAGGTTTTATAGGCCCTATTACTTTTTGTGTATTTTAAGTAAAATTTTCCTAAGGTTTGGACATAAGACTTCCTTATCCATTTCTAACACCTTTAGGTAGCAGGCAGTGAGCAATATGGCTGCTCTACACCACCTGCCCATGTCCTTCTTCTTCCTCTGCTTCTCTGTTTCAGTCAATCTCATTTCCTTTGTTCCCATATCAGGGGATTAGTTACACCCACAGGCTGGAACGGTAATCCATATGTACTGTGCACTTTGATATTATGTAACTCCTTTAGGGGCCGATCAGAAGGCCGTGGTACTGCGGATCCGCAAAAATGCGGATCTGCAATACCATGGATGCCGACCAGTGTGTGTTCCGTAATTTGCGGAGCACAAGGCTCAGCACCCTATTCAAAATGCCTATTCTTGTCCGCTACTGCGGACAAGAATAGGACTTGTTCTATTTTTTTTTGCAGAGCCGCGGCTGCCCACTCTCATTGAGTTGAACAGGGCCTCATCTGTTCCTTATAACTTGCGTACGTGAGATATTTGTCTTAGTGGTTTCTTTTTCTTCATTCACCTTCCTGAAAATACATAAAACCCATTGAAACAAATACTATGCCGCCTTGATTAATAGACCCTTGTAAGGGGACCTTATTCCTCTATGATAACAGTGTGACAATCACAGCATTCCTACACAGGAAAAATATAGCAAAAGCATTCACAACTGACTGTGAATGTATCCTAATTAGAGATGAGCGAATCATCCAAAATTCGCTTCGCCGAATATTCATCAAACTTTTCAAAAGATTCGTACCCCATACAAAACATTCGCGCACTAATAACGAACGTACAGTTGTTAAAGGTACGGAACTTATGTGAACACGTACGCATGAGCGTACAAATTGCGTTCGAAAATGACGGGCTTTGCTAGAGCGGAATGGTGAAGCAGGAGGAAAGTTCTGAGTCTGACCCATGGCTACATATGGATACTGTATCAGCACATGACAGCCGATCATCTGGCTGTGATTGAGATGAGTGTGCCATCCACTCCACTACCTCATCCACCTTCTCCTCCACTACAATTTTGCGCCTTGGTGGGTTAGCCTGGTGGAACAGTGGCCAACTATTACAAATTGTACAAGTAGAAGCCCCGGCTACAGGTCCTTTAGCACTGCTGCCCTGTGCCACCTTCTCCTTTTTTTTTGGAGCTCAACCCTTTTGCTTTTTCATGCCAGACATTTTTCACTTGACTGTGGCCCTGCAGCTGGTCTTTGTCTCTCTCCTTGTCTTTTCCCTGTCTCTCTCCCTATCTCTCTCCCTGTCTCTCTCCCTGCCTGATTAATTACTAGTCCTGCACTGGCCCAGCACTGGCAGTGAAGTATCCCTCATATGTGTAATATGGATTCCCAGAACAATTACACCCCAATTTTAACACAAGAGTTCACTGTCTCTCAGAACTTCACAGACAGTGCTTCTGCTCGTCTCAGCAGTCGCAGCACAACTGATGCGTCACTGACTTACCGAGCCTGTGAGCCAATCAGAGCAAGCCCTTCCCACTAGGTCAGATGACCGCTTTCTTCCCGGGATTTATGCCGCATGAATAACAAACAGTAAAAGTTCGCTAATTAACCGAATTCATACGCATCAGCGTATAAAGTAACTTATACATAACATTAGCGTACAATTTATCGGACAAGTACGTAGCGAATGCGTAGAAAGCTTTAAGAACATTTTCGAATCTAGCGAAGCAAATCTCAAAAAATCCGGATTCGCTTCGCAGCGGGAAATTTCCAAGATTCGTATTGAATCTATGAAGCGGCGAATAGATTCGCTCATCTCTAATCCTATTGCGAAACAAAGGAAATACAAATCTTAATGCATGTATCTTTGATGCTTCTGGAAGCTAACTGAATATAATTTTTACAAGCCATCGGCATAAGTGATTCATTTTTAATTGTGCCCTGCAGATATACTGTATGTAACAGTTCATTTGATATATATGGATTCTGAGTGCATATTTTTGCAGTGAAGTGATTTATGAGTTACTCTAAAATCTCAGCTAGCATTTAGCATTTGTAGCTATATTGGTTTAACATAAAGTCACTTTCTTTTCATTGACAAATAATGTACTGGCGCTTCTTGTAATAACCTGTCATGTATATTTGTGTGATAATTATACCACTAGGAGTTTGGTAAAGTTCTGCTCATAAGAAACACAGACTCTGTATTCGAGGAACTGGAACATCACCAGTTGGTGTTGACAAGCATACAGCCCTATGCAGAAGCGGGATCCTTCCTGGACGATGTGACAAAATGGCAGAAGAAGTTGCAAGTCATTGAGACAACTGTTCATCTGTGGCTGTCTGTTCAGGAGAAGTGGACTCAGATGGAAGAGGTTTTTTTCATTATTTCTATTAATAACAACATTAGTTTTGATCCAGTGATTTCTATAATTCTCCTTAATTGAGGCTACCTGATTTTAAATGAAAGAGCATCCATAATGATACGCGTGTGCCTGTATGAAGGTACGGTTTGCATCTGTCAGCAGATTTGTACTTGGCAGATGAAGGCATATGTGTTGGTCCCATGTTCATATGTGCCTGCATTGCTGACAAAGATGAAGTTTTAATATATGCAAATGCGCCTCTTGAAGCAATGGGGGTGTTGCCATTACACCTAGAGGCTCAGCTCTCTCTGCAACTGCCACATCCTCTTCACTTTGATTGACAGGGCCAGGCAGTTAAAACTTCATAATGCCTGGTCCTGTCAATCAAAGTGCAGAGGGCGTGGCAGTTGCAGAGAGAGCAGAGCCTCTAGGTGTAACTGCACCGCCCCCTTGCCCCCATTGCTGACAGATGCCCTTTAAATGAAATAACATCTATAATCATACATGTGTGACCGTATGAATGTACTCTATAATGATTGGCTTAAAAATATGGTTTAGCAGTCTAATTAACCAAGAATCCCAGAATACACCTAACATGTGGTCTCCAACCTATGGCTCATATGCATGCGGGAATGATTAGTTTTACACCAGCTGTTGAACCACACGTTGGATACTGGTACATTGCAGTGTTTTTCATTCTTTTATATTACTTCCTCCAGGTTTTCTCTACCTTAGCATTCCGGGTAGCTATGCCAAGAGAAGCCAATTTGTTTGCTGACGTCCATCACCATTTTTGTCGGCTAATGAAATCAGTTGAAGAGAATACCAACATCTTGCAGAACTGCACACGAAGAGGTGAGCCCATTAGTTATTTCATGTTGAGCTGCATAAAGATTCTGTCAAATCACAGCACTGAAAAAAAGATTTTTGAAATGAAGGGATAATTTTTCCATCCTTAGTGTGCACATATATCTCAATTTCAGACAACATTTTGGTCCATCCTGGACCTTGTTCACGGCTGATGTAATTAGAGAAGATAAGAATGCAAATATACTAAACTCAGTTATGTGTAAACTCCTAAAGATGCCAGTAGTTTGGCGAAACATGTCTGGGGGCTTTGAATTATACTTATAATTATAATATAGGACTAGGTCCTAGTTCCCAGGCTGTCAGCACCAGGCTTCTGGTTCCCATCTGTAAATTTCTTGCATGGAAGGGGTCATGTGCGTGACTGCAGCCAATGAGTTGACTCAGTAGTAATGTGTCACCAAGTGGCAAATCACTGCTGGGTCACATGCTGCCTGGAGAGCAAGTAAGTATACCGTATTTTTCGCCCTATAAGACGCACCGGCCCATAAGACGCACCTAGGTTTTAGAGGAGTACATTAAGAAACCTCAGATTAGACCCCAATAAGAATACCCCTAATCAGATCTCAGATAAAAGCCCCATGCCTCCAATATCAGCCCCCAGTGCCTCCAATTTCAGCCCCCAGTGCCTCTAATTTCAGCCCCCAGTGCCTCTTATGTCAGCCCTCAGTGCCTCTTATGTCAGCCCTTAGTGCCTTTTATGTCAGCCCCCAGTGCCTCCAATTTCAGCCTCCAGTGCCTCCAATTTCAGCCCTGAGTGCCTCCAATTTCAGCCCCCAGTGCCTCTTATGTCAGCCCTCAGTGCCTCTTATGTCAGCCCTCAGTGCCTCTTATGTCAGCCCTCAGTGCCTCTTATGTCAGCCCTCAGTGCCTCTTATGTCAGCCCTCAGTGCCTCCTTTGTCAGCCCCCATGCCTCCTGTGTCAGCCCCCATGCCTCCTGTGATAGCCCCCATGCCTCCTGTGTTAGCCCCCATGCCTTCTTTGTCAGCCAGCAGCCGCGTTCTGCTTCCTACTGCCGCCGGCTCTGCTGTGAACTGGCGCGCACAGTGTGAGGTCACAGTGCGCCCTCACGCTGTGCGCAGCTCTGCACAGCCGACAGTCAAACGGAGAACCAGGAAGCGGTGAGTACAGAGTCTTCACCACTTCCTTGTCCTCCGGGGCTAATGAGCACTTCCATAATGGAAGCATTCGCCCCATAAGCCGCAGAGACGCATTTCCCCCACTTTTGGGGGAAAAAATGCGTCTTATAGGGTGAAAAATACGGTAACTCTTTTAAGGGTATGGTCACACAACTAAAATCTGCCACTAATCTGCCATTGATTCAGCAGCTGAAAATGGGTGTTTTCAGCTGCTAAATCCACAGCCATAACTCACCAGCAGTTTTCCTGTGCACAGTAGCTGATTTGAAAAACGCTTGAGAAGTGACTTCTTAGTTCTTGGAAGCAGATTTGATTGTGCATTTCATAGAAGTCAATAGTTTTCTAATACTCTTGTAAAAACTGCACTAAAACCTCCACCATATTAAAAATCTGCCACTAAAAATGACTTGTTTTGAACTGACCTAAAGTTTTTCCTGCTGCTGATTTTGCTGTGTGATTTAGCCTGAAGCAGCTAATACAGAGGGTACTTCACAGTGTAGACCTGCCCCTGGCAGAATAGAACTTCATATTCACATTACTTCTGATGAAAAAAAAAGTGCTTCAAAATATCTGTACTGCTTTCCCCAGCCCCTGCCTAGTGCTGTCAGCAGTTTAGCTTGGTGCTGACAAACTCTACTTAAAGGTAGTAAAATAATGATTTTTTTCCAGGGTTGCAGTCTCTGCTAGAGATGTTGAACTATAAACTTGAACGCTGTCAGCGTGCTGTTCGACTTCACTTGGAACAGAAGCGGCAGGTTTTTCCAAGACTCTTTTTGTTATCATTGGAAGATACTCTCAACATTGTGTGTTATGGTATGTATGTATTTTTATTTACTTATTTACTGTATTTTTGTGAAATCAACATGTTTGTGGTAACAATGGTATCACTTCCACATGCAGAGACCAATTTCATAGAAAGCCAGTTAACCCATTCTTTTTTTAAGTAAGAGTAAGGTCTATGTTTCCTACTTGGTTCAGTATACTTAAACAGTTTTGTATGTTTACTGGGAATTTTATTGATGGGAAGAAAGTTTAGCCCCAGAGTAGAGGAAGAGGCCCAGTGCCAAACTTTGCAAGTTACACCGGCCATGGCTCAGTGTATAAAGTATCACATCTCTTTTTTTCAGATAGGTCATCTGAATGAGTCCTTCTGCTATGTTTTGAAGAACCCCTCTGCAAGTTCTGAGGAGCTTCAGAGTTTTTTGGATGAGGATTTAAGTCAGATTTTCCTGCGTTTTTTTCCAGCCACAGCCAGCAGGAAGGAGAAGAATATAGCCATCCAGGGGCGTAGCTATAGGGGGTGCAGAGGTAGCAGTCACTACCAGGCCCAGGAGCCTGAGTGGGCCCAAAGATTCCTGTGCCGCATAAGAAGACACACAGAGCACTAAGGGAAGGGGGGCCCAAGCTGAACTCTTACACCAGGGCCCATGAGCCTTAAGCTACGCCCCTGTAGCCATCCATTATATTTCCGATTTTTTAAATCCACTTCTAATGTTGGCTGAAAACACTGCAGGAAAATCTGCCTCAAAACCTCCTCCAAAAAACTCCTTGTGAACCTACCCTTATGGTTTGGACTATGAAATGGGAAGTATATATCAAGTATATATCAAGTGTGAACAGACATAAAAAGAGAAAGTGAGTGTTCTACCTACAATATGTCCTGTGCACAAATTACAGGCCTGCTCTGATTCATCTAGTGGAATAGCGAATTCAGAAGAGGTAGTATCCCTCATATTCTTACAAGAAGTACCATGAACCTTACTATTCATAGCTAGCTTTCTGCTGTGACAGGTTCTGTCTACTAGAAACTTGGCAATCTGTGGAGTATGCAGAAGATTCTGTAAAATATCAGTTTGCTTGTTGTCTTATCTCGGACCTGTTTATTCTGGACGGAACAATCGTTCTCTCATATCAGTGAAAGACGTCTTTATATCCCAATCCACCAGGTGCTTCTAAATTTGAACTGACAATAAAGCCAATCTGCCTGTGATCCAATATCAGTGGTTTATTGTTCCGAGCAGCATGATCTTCATCAAAACTGCACATATTTTATTCCTTCTGTGGGATTTCCCAGCATTTAATTCTCTCTCGTTCTCAAGCATGAGCATAAATAAAGCATCAGAGGCATCTCGGGTCACTCTGGAGTTACATATGTTAATTTGTAATTCAGGATGTTCCCTCCTCAGCATTTGCTGCAAATTCCCGCTAGCTTTTTCTGTTGGATCCCGACATCAAACTCTGCATATGCACAAACAACAGCTGATGGTGTCAGCGGGACCTCAGAATGCTTCAGCTTGTTCACAGTGGTGATCTGTCAGTCACAATACTCCAGCTTTCCATCTAATATGATTATCGGCAATGGGATTCTGTCAGTTACTGTTCCATCTCTGTAATGTTATTAGGAACAATGGGACATCATAGGGTATGTTACTGTCGGGACGGTGCTATACTTAACATGTGTTATTCATTTTCTACCTGCATGGAGCTGACTATTTAATTTTTCAGTTTAAACTGATTTATTACAATATGACAATTTGAGGAAGGCATATGGCTCTGCAGTCATATTATATTACATTAGTTCATAAACTTTTGAGGCCAAGTAATCTTAGTGTACTTATTTACAGCAGATAAACTGCTTTGGCTGTGCCATGTTTCATAGGACTGTCAGATGTATACATCCAATCAGAAATCTTTTCTCTGTGTTTTATAATCTGATTTCGGCTTCTTCCAGCTCTTCAGTATGGAGTGTATTTATGTATTAAACACAAGATTTGACAGAAGCTACTTAGACTTTACCAGACCGTACCACCTATAGTTATTATTGTACCCATATGCTAATTTTACTAGCATTATCTGAATTATTGCTGAATATTTTACTTATTCAACTCATAGGTATAAAAACCCTTTTGGAAAGGATGCCATATCCAGAGCCAAGCAAAACAAGAGCCAACCATGAAACCTATGGTTAATGCATGTGGTTTCAATTTGAATCAATAAAGAATTGGAAAGTGGTTATGATGTGTTTGCTGGTTAAATGTGGCTAATATTTAGATATTGTACAGAGCTGGCCAAAAGTATTGGCACCCCTGCAATTCTGTCAGATAATACTCAATTTCTTCCAGAAAATGATTGCAATCACAAATGCTTTGGTAATAATATCTTCATTTATTTTGCTTGCAATGAAAAAACACAAAAGAGAATGAAAAAAAAGTCAAATCATTGATCATTTTACACAAAACTCCAAAAATGGGCCGGACAAAAGTATTTTCACCCTCAGCCTAATACTTGGTAGCACAACCTTTAGACAAAATAACTGCGAACAACCGCTTCCGGTAATGATCAATGAGCTTCTTACAATGCTCTGCTGGAATTTTAGACCATTCTTCTTTGGCAAATTGCTCCAGGTCCCTGAGATTTGAAGGGTGCCTTCTCCAAACTGCCATTTTGAGATCTCTCCACAGGTGTTCTATGGGATTCAGGTCTGGACTCATTGCTGGCCACTTTAGAAGTCTCCAGTGCTTTCTCTCAAACCATTTTCTAGTGCTTTTTGAAGTGTGTTTTGGGTCATTGTCCTGCTGGAAGACCCATGACCTCTGAGGGAGACCCAGCTTTCTCACACTGGGCCCTACATTATGCTGCAAAATTTGTTGGTAGTCTTCAGACTTCATAATGCCATGCACACGGTCAAGCAGTCCAGTGCCAGAGGCAGCAAAGCAACCCCAAAACATCAGGGAACCTCTGCCATGTTTGACTGTAGGGACCGAGTTCTTTTCTTTGAAGGCCTCTTTTTTCCTGTAAACTCTATGTTGATGCCTTTTCCCAAAAAGCTCTACTTTTGTCTCATCTGACCAGAGAACATTCTTCCAAAAAGTTTTTGGCTTTCTCAGGTAAGTTTTGGCAAACTCCAGCCTGGCTTTTTTATGTCTCTGGGTCAGAAGTGGGGTCTTCCTGGGTATCCTACCATAGAATCCCTTTTCATTCAGATGCCGACGGATAGTACGGGTTGACACTGTTGTACCCTCGGACTGCAGGGCAGCTAGAACTTGTTTGGATGTTAGTCGAGGTTCTTTAGCCATCATCCGCACAATCTTTCGTTGAAATCTCTTGTCAATCTAGGGAGGTTAGCCACAGTGCCATGGGCTTTAAACTTCTTGATGACACTGCACACGTTAGACACAGGAACATTCAGGTCTTTGGAGATGGACTTGTAGCCTTGAGATTGCTCATGCTTCCTCACAATTTTGCTTCTCAAGTCCTCAGACAGTTCTTTGGTCTTCTTTCTTTTCTCCATGCTCAATGTGGTACACACAAGGACACAGGACAGAGGTTGAGTCAATTTTAATCCATTTCAACTGGCTGCAAGTGTGATTTAGTTATTGCCACCACCTGTTATGTGCCACAGGTAAGTAACAGGTGCTGTTAATTACACAAATTAGAGAAGCATCACATGATTTTTCAAAGGGTGCCAATACTTTTGTCCACCCCCTTTTTATGTTTGGTGTGGAATTATATCCAATTTGGCTTTTTGACAATTCTTTTTGTGGTTTTCCATTGAAGACAAATTAAGTGAAGATATTATTACCAAAGCATTTGTGATTGCAATCATTTTCTGGAAGAAATTGAGTATTATCTGACAGAATTGCAGGGGTGCCAATACTTTTGGCCAGCACTGTATATCATCTTTATAGTAGTAATGACAATAAAACATATAATAATGTAATATGGCTGGTATCAGCAAGCTCCGTCACCCCAGCGGTGGTGAAACTATGACTTCCAGTTCTCAGAACTCCCATAGAAGTGAACAGAGCATGCTGGGAGTTGAAGTTTCACAACAGTTGGAATGCTGGAGGTTGCTGATCCCTGATATAGGTTTTGTTCACAATTCATTAAGGGTTCCATTTTCACAAAACCCATTACAGATATGACAGTTATGCTTTGATATGTTTATAACAGATATTAATGGATCCCACTGACATATAATGGCCCCACCATGTTCTCGTTTTTTTTTTTAGTAGATAGAATAACACACCACTCTGCCCCTCAGGGGCAAAAGAAACCTGATGGATCAGAGTCACGTGATAACAGAGCCTAATAAACACACACAAGTATAGATACAGGCTTTATGCACTTGTAAACATATTTGACTAGTGCATCTGGTGCAAATGAATGTGTCTCTGTTTATGACAGGATATGATCTGGAAGTTATAAGTGGTTATATTGTGAAGATATTCAGGCATGTGCAAAGTCTTATTTATCAAACAAACGCTCAAGAAGGTTGCCCCCAGATTGTGGGTGTAAGAAGTTTTTTAGGAGAGGAGCTATATCTTACCAAGGTAAGCAGCGTAAACACTTGCTATCAATTTTAGGTATTGTCTATTGAGTGTAAAAGAGTATCACTGTAGTTTAACAAGAATTGTTTCTGTAATACGACATGATGTGTATATGAATCAGACATCTGTCTGACATGAATCAGATGAATCGAAAGCAGCCTATACTTCCTTGGATGGTGTCTATTCTCCTTGGCAGGCATTATCAATTTGGTAGGGCTTATCTAGATGATTTATGTTGTTTTACAGTGACAACTTTCTTTATCACTTTTTATTTTATTCGGTGTGGTTTTGACAGATTGTTACTTATAGTTACTATAGTTACTTTCACTCATGCTGTGTAGTGTTAAAATGTGTTATAAAATCCTGCCTTGGCAGCAGTGATGCTGTACAAATGTTTACCACTAATGCACCATAAATAATAAGTTTTAAATAATTGATTTTTTTGTTGCCTTGATCCGATAAGGGGTTGGATTTCCCCAAATCACCTGCATGGACATACAATTCAGTTGTAAAATTCTCTCTGCTAGCACCTATCATTAGGGGAACCTTACTGCATACCATATGTATTGACCTCAATAATAGAAGATTATATGATAAACCCTATGGCCCTCTAGGGGTTGCCGCATCCAAATAGAATTTGTCTTTTTTATATAGTTTTGCACAAATCTATAGCACATCTGAATACCCAAAACTGTGTAATATATCTAATTAGAGAAAAGTTTGATCTTACTTAGTTTCTTTTTTTTTCCCATTTAAATTTTTTATTAATTTTTTTTTTATAACATGCAGATATTATTCCGAACAATAGATCTTACTTAGTTTCAAGGAACCTATAGTCCCCCTTTCCACTTCGCCATAGGCTCTCAGTAAGGGCCCATTCACATGACAGTAGTATTGTGGGTCCGCAAAAATGCGTGTGCCGCCCGGCGTGTGGTCCCCCACGTTCAGAACACACGGCCGGGCACCCCATTGAAAATGCCTATACTTGTACGCAACAGTACATGTTCTATTTTTTTATGTGGAGCCGCAGTACGGAGCTGGCTCCATGCCGCGGCTGCCCGCTCTCATAGAAGTGAATGGGGCCGCATCTATTCCGCAATATTGTGGAATAGATGCGGACCCATTCACATGGTCATCTGAATGGGCCCTAAATGTTCTGAAACAGCAGGGTAGATTGATGAGCACATACAGCACAGCTTTCCATCACCACACATTTAGCAAGGGTATATATACACAATTGATGCAGAGGGGAAGAAAAAAAACAACAAGATCTTAATACACATGATACATGATGATCTTGGATGGGACACCTGTCACGAAACTAAAGATTAGGTAGCATTACGGATATTGAACTTAATGTCGTCACAGTGGCTCACAAGTACCCACAACCCGAGACACTGCTGGATTATTTCAGCAAAAAGAAAGAAATTACATGGCAAAAAGTGATTCACACCATTAAGTAAAAAAAAGAAAACAATTAAAAGATACCACAAAGGCTTGGAGGTCTCAAAAGTGCATATATGTAAGAACCTCGCCCCACAGCGCAAGCAACTAAGAAAAAGGTCCAATACACCAATACACCAAATTAAATAGTATTAAATAAAGAGATTGCATATATAGGCTCCAAATGGAGTAAAAGAAATAACCGACAGAATGGAAACTATTTAAACCCCATAATATTCATAAGTAGATGAGACAAAAAAAAAGTGACATCACATGAACAAAAACAAATAGCTGTAAACAGTGGGAATAAATACCATACAGCCTGTTATGGTAAGGAGAGACCTATTTTAAAGTGCTGTGGGACTGAGCCCCATGTGTATCACTGCCTAAAATTGTGCTACTTTATGCTGGATTTCCTGTGATTCTGGAGTTGTGGTAACTGGTATATCTTACGGTGCTCGCTATACAACCAGAGATACAGGTATTTGCAGTACTCACTGGACCCATTTCTAAAGGCTGTATCTTGCCTTAGAGATATGACCTGACTCATATTAAAAGCTGCTAGGCAGCCTGAGATACAGCCATCAGTAACAAGGAGGTATGAGATATGTCTTTTGCTACTGAAATGTGTTATGCAAGTATGTATATCAGGGATGCTCAACCTGCGGCCCTCCAGCTGTTGCAAAACTACAACTCCCAGCATGTCCTAGTAGCTGTAGGATGTCCAGGTATACTGGGAGTTGTAGTTTTGGAACAGCTGGAGGGTCGCAGGTTGGGCATCCCTGATGTACTGTATATGATATGTACTTGGCAGGGAAATGGTCAAGAGAATGTGAGACACATTGTCAGACTTGTGTACCTCTTCTAGAGAATGTACTACTTAAAGTGACGTCAACCATGAGAGTTGTTTTGTTCCTCTACCTGAGAAAATAAACTTGAATGATGTGGAAAAGTGTAATTGCTATGGATAAGCAGCAAGACAGTCTTTTTGGTCATTAGGCAGTCTATCCCTAGCATCCAGACTGTGTGACATTACTCACCTGTTCAGTTAACAGCAGAGAAAAGCAGTTAGACATCATATTTTGTCCATTTGGACAAATTAATAGTGGCACCAAATGTCAATATAAATCTCTATAATTGTATTGAGGTTTTCCATGTGTATAAGCTACAGAAAAAAAATAATAACTAAATCTGTACGTAGCATGATTTCTGGTCATTATATGACTAGTAGTCTGCATTTTTCAGTTTTTCCCTGCACAAGCTCTACTGCTAATTGCCAATTCTCCCTGAGTTAGAGACCAGAGGCTAGCTGCTATGATGTCTACCATACACATTATATGGTAGGAAACCTTGGTAGAGTTTGCACCAACAGTGACTCTGTCCCCTTCTATCACTCTGCAGCTCACTCCTTCGCCTTCCCACTCCATAAACCTCTGCGGGCAGCGTGTATGGAGTACAAATACCAATCCACTCACAATGTCCACAGTGGACATTCACCAGTAAAAGAAACCGAATAATACAGGAGTTGAATTACCATGAAAGATAACCTTTAATCATTATACTCATAAAACAATGCTATCTATAAAGATGGTATAACCCCACTAGATAGTCTCATGGATGAATTATATAGATACCAATGGAGTGTATTGGCAGCATGTGACCTAATCCCTCAGTAGCTGATAGTCCTTCTTGTCTCTCAGGATGGATTTTAAATGTGAAGTAAGGGTGGATGATCAGTTCAGGAAGTAGTGTGAAGAGAATAAGTGGCTCATAAGTGGAGAAAAGTCATTTTTCATTGAGATGTTATGCACATTTTCCTATATTGGCTTGTAATATTGATTCATGAAAGGTTTGTTGAAATTACAGTGCCTATATAAGTACTGTAGGCTATGGATCTACTGGGGAACCTTGCTGTAGTCAGGAGCCCTAGCCTAACAGACAAGATCTGTTATAACAAAGCAATCATTTCCAGTACAAATAACTGTTGTCTAAATTAGAGAAAATCCAAGACAATATTCCTGCAGCTTTGTATTTAGAACTGTTGCTAGTTTCACTGTGTAGTGTACATATTTTATTAAAGACATCACTTCTATGGAATAACGTTATGTTGATCAAAGAGGTTGCCGATATGATTCCAAATAACTTACAAAAAACGTACTGAGATGCTTAGAAAACCTCCTGTCTGGTGCCTAGCTGGTAACCTGCTTTCTTTGTTATTGCAGCCTCTTGAATGTAGCAGCCCTGTGGAGAACTGGCTTCCACAGCTTGTAAACAGCATAAAAGAGTCTCTTCAACATCACCTGTGGGCAGCAATGGAGAACTCAAATGTAGTTATAACAAGGAGAAAAGAGATACACAGCGCAGGGGCCCGGCGGGTGGTGATAAACAAAACTGTCTCCAAAGAAGAAGCTGCAGAAGAGAAGAGAAGTATGTAATAGTTATTGTTTCCAAATTAGGCCTTCATTTTCACACATCTGTTATTTGATCAGTTATTTCCATCAGTTTTTGTGAACCAAAACCAGGAATGGAGGCTACAGAGAGATAAGGTATAATGAAAAGATCTGCAACTGTTCTGTGTTTTTGACCAGCACCTGGTTTTGGCTCACAATAACTGATGGAAATAACTGATCAAAAAACTGATGTGGGAACAAGGCCTTATTTTCCCAGGTTCAATATATATATATATATATATATATATGTACAGTACAGACCAAAAGTTTGGACACACCTTCTCATTCAAAGAGTTTTCTGTATTTTCATGACTATGAAAATTGTAGATTCACACTGAAGGCATCAAAACTATGAATTAACACATGTGGAATTATATACTTAACGAAAAAGTGTGAAACAACTGAAAATATGTCTTATATTCTAGGTTCTTCAAAGTAGCCACCTTTTGCTTTGATTACTGCTTTGCACACTCTTGGCATTCTCTTGATGAGCTTCAAGAGGTAGTCACCTGAAATGGTTTTCACTTCACAGGTGTGCCCTGTCAGGTTTAATAAGTGGGATTTCTTGCCTTATAAATGGGGTTGGGACCATGAGTTGTGTTGGGCAGATGTCAGGTGGATACACAGCTGATAGTCCTACCGAATAGACTGTTAGAATTTGTATTAGGGCAAGAAAAAAGCAGCTAAGTAAAGAAAAACGAGTGGCCATCATTACTTTAAGAAATGAAGGTCAGTCAGTCCGAAAAATTGGGAAAACTTTGAAAGTGTCCCCAAGTGCAGTTGCAAAAACCATCAAGCGCTACAAAGAAACTGGCTCACATGAGGACCGCCCCAGGAAAGGAAAACCAAGAGTCACCTCTGCAGCGGAGGATAGGTTCATCCGAGTCACCAGCCTCAGAAATCGCAGGTAAACAGCAGCTCAGATTAGAGACCAGGTCAATGCCACACAGAGTTCTAGCAGCAGACACACTGTTAAAGGGGTATTCTCATCTTAGACAATGGGGGCATATCGCTAGGATATGCCCCCATTGTCTTATAGGTGCGGGTCCCACCGCTGGGACCCGCACCTATATCCAGAACGGAGCGGGGAGCGCTGCGCCTGGAGGACCCCAGGTTTCCGGGGGTCCGGCCACCACCAGGCGCAGCTCCCCGCGCCACTCATAGAAATGAATGGGAGCCGGGCCGTGCATGCGCGGTGCGCTCCCATTCATTTCTATGGAGCCGACGGAAGTAGCCGAGCCAGTGCTCGGCTATTTTCGGCGGCCCCATAGAAATGAATGGAGGGCGGCTGCGCATGCGCAGTGCGCCCTCATTCAGTTCGGGGGCTCCGTTCTGGAAATAGGTGCGGGTCCCAGCGGTGGGACCCGCACCTATAAGACAATGGGGGCATATTCTAGCGATATGCCCCCATTGTCTAAAATGAGAATAACCCTTTAAGAGGAGACTGTGTGCAGCAGGCCTTCATGGTAAAATAGCTGCTAGGAAACCACTGCTAAGGACAGGCAACAAGCAGAAGAGACTTGTTTGGGCTAAAGAACACAAGGAATGGACATTAGACCAGTGGAAATCTGTGCTTTGGTCTGATGAGTCCAAATTTGAGATCATTGGTTCCAACCACCCTGTCTTTGTGCGACGCAGAAAAGGTGAACGGATAGACTCTACATGCCTGGTTCCCACTGTGGAGCATGGAGGAGGAGGTGTGATGGTGTGGGGGTGCTTTGCTGGTGACACTGTTGGGGATTTATTCAAAATTGAAGGCATATTGAACCAGCATGGCTACCACAGCATCTTGCAGGGGCATGCTATTCCATCCGGTTTGCGTTTAGTCGGACCATCATTTATTTATCAACAGGACAATGACCCCAAACACACCTCCAGGCTGTGTAAGGGCTATTTGACCAAGAAGGAGAGTGATAGAGTGCTACGCCAGATGACCTGGCCTCCACAGTCACCAGACCTGAACCCAATCGAGATGGTTTTGGGTGAGCTAGACCGCAGAGTGAAGGCAAAAGGGCCAACAAGTGCTAAGCATCTCTGGGAACTCCTTCAAGACTGTTGGAATACCATTTCAGGTGACTACCTCTTGAAGCTCATTAAGAGAATGCCAAGAGTGTGCAAAGCAGTAATCAAAGCAAAAGGTGGCTACTTTTAAGAACCTAGAATATAAGACATATTTTCAGTTGTTTCACACTTTTTTGTTAAGTATATAATTCCAAATGTGTTAATTCATAGTTTTGATGCCTTCAGTGTGAATCTACAATTTTCATAGTCATGAAAATACAGAAAACTCTTTGAATGAGAAGGTGTGTCCAAACTTTTGGTCTGTACTGTATATATATATATATATATATATATATATATATATATATATATTTTATATATAGCCTCATAATGCATGTAATAAATCTAATTTATACAGAATGGGTGCTGGGGTTTGCTCCATTGGCAGCTGTAATGTATACCCAGCCACGTGGTTCATTCTGCCCTTGCCCGAAGTATGTGCTTCCTATTCATGGGTAGCATTATGGCACTTTATAGACACTGATAAGTTTGCCCCTTTCTGTTCTCAAATAAACTCTGCAACAGCTTGGCAACTGCACTATACTGTATGCTACTTTATCACATGCCTTAGGCCTCATGCACACGACCGTGTGCTGGCTGTGACCGAATTGACTAAATTATTTTAATAACTTTTTCATTTTCAGAAATAAGTCCATCCCTGAAAGAAGAAAGTCTTTCCATAAAATCTGAAGGTGATGGGCACCAGGAATCCAAGCATTGGGTCCTCAATACACTGAGTGATGTTGCATACCTTTATACTCAGATAAAATTCTGCCAAGAATTTAATGGAGACAGTGAACATAGTAAAGACACTGTCCAGGTACTAGTATTGGCCATTCTTCTGTTTACATTTTGAAGCTTGGTTTAAGCATATATAATGGTTAACCACTTCCAGTCTGCCCATTGACTGTAAACGTCCTGGTAGTGGATCTCTATCTCTGAATGGACGTTTTAAAACGTCCTTGAGCTTTTCCCCCTGTGTGCAGCACCTGTACCTAGAAGCTCCATGACTCAGCTGCCTCCTGACAGCCAAGAACATGGAGCTTTAACCTGAGACCTTTTTTCCTGGCCTCCAGGCTTTTGATCACTCTGACAAGCAGTCAAAGCCATCACAAATGCTTGTACTATCTCCCTCTCATTACTGCCGGTCACAGAGCAGTTTACAACCACATATGGGGTGTTTCTGCAAACTTCAGAATCAGAAAAATAAATATTCAGGTTTGATTTGCGGTTTACCCTTGCTATCTTATAGGAAAAATGAATTAAAAATTGAAAATCTGCAAAAAATATATATTTATTTTTAAATTTCACCTTCCTTCTGTTTTAATTCTTGTGGGAAATCTAAAGGGTTAACAAACTTTGTAAAAATCAGTTTGGATTACATTGGGGGGCTGTAGTTTCTAAAATATGTTAATTTATGGGAGGTTTCTATTATTTAAGCCCCTCAAAGTCACTTTAGAACTGCAAAGGTCCTTTAAAATTAACTATTGGAAATTTTCATGAAAATCTTAAAAATTACATCTAAAATTCGAAGCCTTCTAACGTCCTCAAAAAATAAAATTACATTTCCAAAATTATGCCAACATAAAGTGGACATATGGTGAATGTTCATTAATAACAATTTTATTAGATATCCCTATGCAACTTAAAAGCAGAGAAATTAATATTTAAAAAATTGTGATTTTTTTCAAAATTTTCTGTAAATTTTGGATTTTTTTTATAAATAAAGGTAAAATATATTGACTCAAATTTACCATTAACACAAAGTACAATGTGTCACAAGAAAACAATCTATGAATGGCTTGGATAAGTAAAAGCGTTCCAAAGTTATTTTCACATGAAGTGACACATGTCAGATTTGCAAAATTAGGCCTGGTCAGGAAGGGGGTAAATGGCCCGGATGGGAAGTGGTTAAAGAGGACCTTTCACCACTCCTGACATGCCTATTTTAATAGCTTCATGCTTTCCCCATGTAATAACAATCCTTGACCATCTAGTCTTATGACTCTATGTTGTGCCATTCCTTTATTATTTCTACTAGAAGTTATGGATGAATTGCCAGCAGTTGGCAGTAAGGGTGCACAGGGGTTTTAACAGTTGGGGGGTGTCCCTGACTCTATCCAATCAGTGCTGCCATTTTCAGACTGTGCAGGATCACACCCCCAACTAGTTAACACCCATCTGTACCCTTACAGCAGACTGCTGGCAAGGAATGATACAACGTAGAGCCATAAGAATAGGTGCATTCCCCAATTGTTATTACATGGGGAAATGCATGAAGCTATTAAAACAGGCATGTCAGGAGAGGTAACAGGTCCTCTTTAAAGTGATTATTTTTGTCAAGAGACAAGGAACAGTATCCCTTTTACCTCTTCTTTTTGTTAATGTTGTAATAGAGGAATCCAGATTAGACTTGCACCATTAAAGAGGAGGGCTATTGAGTCAAGTACTGGATAGGTCATCAGTATCTGATTGATGGGGGCCCAGAGTCTTGTGAGCCCCGAGGCCTTCTCACCGCTGACGTTAAACTAATTGGTCACATGGCCTAAGTGCAGCTCAGTCCCATTCAAGTGAAAAGGGCTGAGCACAATATCAAGCACAGCTGCTATACAATGTATGGCTCTGTGCTTTGTAAACTGTGAGAAGGCTGCAGTGTTCACTGGAGCACCATTGTCTTCTCAAGCAGCTGATTGGTTGGGGTCCGGGTGTTGGACCACTGCCTATCAGATTCTGAGGAAAGGTCATCAGCATAAAAAAGTCAGAAAACCCCTTTTATTATGGATTTTAGTATGCAAACAACAATAACACATGTAATCAATTAATAGTAGCCAAAGGCGGATTTAGACGTGCCGACTGAGCGGTTGATTGTCGGGAAGAAAGTATTTCTTCCCTACAGTCAGCTGCTTCCTCAGTGGCGGGGACCATTGCATGTAATAGCTATCCCTCGTCCCCATGCAGAATCATTATTTCTGGGCAGCAGATCGCTGTTTAGACTGCATGATATTCTGACCAGGAATGATGATTGATGTGCCTGGACAACCGAGAGGATCTCCTGCAAAATGCTTGTTCATCAGGTGATCGGCAGCACATTTAGATGCCCAGCTTATTGGGAACTAGTGTTTGCAGGTTCTTAATCCACCTTAACCTATATATAAGATAAATATTTCCCCTCTGTAAAATAATTCGTTTTGAGAAATTAAGTGAAATAAAATCTAGCACCATTGCAATGCATATACTAACAGGAAATAATTCACATATTAACATTTCATGTTAGTACTTAGGCAAGGACTGTAAACACATCATGAATCTGTATACAGTGGATAAAAAAGTATTTAGTCATCCACTAATTATGCAAGTTCTCCCACTTAAAAAGATGAGAGAGGCCTGTAATTGACATCATACCTCAACTATGAGTCACTGGCGGCGTAGTGTGTTACTGACAGTAGCCTTTGTTACGTTGGTCCCAGCTTTCTTCAGGTCATTCAGTAGGTCACCCCGTGTGGTTCTGGGATTTTTGCTCACAGTTCTTGTGATCATTTTGACCCCACGGGGTGAGATCTTGCGTGGAGCCCCTGATCGAGGGAGATTATCAGTGGTCTTGTATGTCTTCCATTTTCTAATTATTGCTCCCACAGTTGATTTCTTCACACCAAGCTGCTTGCCTATTGCAGATTCAGTCTTCCCAGCCTGGTGCAGGTCTACAATTTTGTTTCTGGTGTCCTTTCGACAGCTCTTTGGTCTTCACCATAGTGGAATTTGGAGTGTGACTGTTTGAGGTTGTGGACAGGTGTCTTTTATACTAATAACAAGTTCAAACAGGTGCCATTACTACAGGTAATGAGTGGAGGACAGAAGAAGTTAGAGGTCTGTGAGAGCCAGAAATCTTGCTTGTTTGTAGGTGACCAAATACTTATTTTCCACCATAATTTGCAAATAAATTCTTTAAAAACCTGTGAAATGTGATTTTCTGGATTTGTTTTCTCATTTTGTCTCTCATAGTTGAGGTCTACCTATGATGTCAATTACAGGCCTTTCTCATCTTTTCAAGTGGGAGAACTTGCACAATTGGTGGCTGACTAAATACTTTTTTCCCCACTGTACCTCAAAGCTTCATAATAAACCTAGACACATTTTACATGTGTGAGATCCATACGCTGAGTCAACACAAGGGCAACATTGATGGTGGGAGGCCACTGCTAGATTATTGTATCCACATTTCATGTGCATCGATTTTTACTGGCAGTTGTGTTACTGTCACGCTCTGGTGTGGAGGGAATAGCCACACCGAGCGTACGAGGGAAGGGAAAAGACCAAAACCAGGGAAACGGTCACCTCCTGCAGGGAACCCTGAAACTAGGCCCTGATTGACTACCAGTATGAACAAGCCTTAGTGGTAGGAGAGTTCATACACAGGAACCTAATAATAAATTCACCCTAAAGAACCCTGCAGCTAGTGACACAGAAAAGAGTCAACCCGTTCCTCCAAGAGTTAGGACGAACAGGAGACTCCAGAAGGAAAACCACAAAAGGGAAAATGTCACTTATCTTAAAGCAGATATCGCAGCAACCGGATCTCAGCCGAGATCCACGCCACAAACTACAAAGTAGGCAGAAAGTATAAACCGCACTGAATCCTGGGAGAAGAAGGAATAAATATAGGAAAGACAATTACCACAGCCACAACAGCTGAGGGGAAGAGGTGTGGTAAACAGCAACCAAACCAAGGGGAAAAGCATGTCAAATTATGTCACTTTTGAAAGCCGTGCAGGACGTCTGATACCAGACGCAAGCCCACTGGTGACAGTTACGTTACTTATGTGTTAATAAATATAAAAGTATTATGTGAGTGATACCTCTATTGGCTAGCCAGAAAAAGATCATATTGTAAGCTTTCATAGCACAGGGATCCTTCAGGCAAGATCACAAACCATTTGTGATTTTTTTTCCTGAAGAAGGAGCCCTGAGCTCTGATTTTTTTCTGGTCAGCTAATAAAGTTATAAGTCACATAATACTATTATATTTATTAACACAAAAGTATTCAGCATCACAGCTTTTTCTGGCTAACATGGAACTACACAATATATGCTACACATCCCTGTTCTTTATGTACTTCATTACCGTATTTCCATTTTTTCCAGAGGATGGATACATTTTAATGTCTGAATTTTGATGTAATTGACAGGTGCAGGTACTACTTTAGTCTTCACTGCTCCCAGAACATTTTCGTAGTAAAGCACTATACTTAAAAGGGGTTTCCAAGATTTTTATACTGATGTCCTCAGGATAGGTCAGTATCCAATTGGTGTGGGTCCGACACCCGAGACACCCACTGATCAGCTGTATTGAGTAGGCACCGGTGCTTGTGTAAGTGCGGTGGCCTTCTCGATGCTTACCAAGCACAATACGTTGTATAGCAGTTCAGCGTCATTCATTTAAAGGGGCAGATCTGCTCCTAGGCCATGTGACCGATGAATGTGCCATTACTCGGCCTAGGAAATGCAGATAGAAGGTATGGTGCTCACAGGAGCGCTGATGCCTTCTCAGACAGCTGTTCGGCAGGGGTCCCAGGTGTCAGACGCCCACCATTCAGATACTGATGACCTATCCAGTATAAAAATCTCGGAAAACCTCTTTAACTTCCCACGTGCTCATGATATCACTTATTCTTAAGAAACTTCTAGACTCCTTATTTCCAGTATTGTCTCACTTCACATTAACCACTTTTAGTGGTCTCAAGAATCAAGAAATGTGAAAATGGCATTTTTACCCTTGCCACTTTCTGAAAAGGAGGTGTGCTTCTGGCAGAGCTTAGGCCGTGGCAGATTGGTCATTTACACCAGAAAACTGGCGCAAATGATGACTAAAATCTAGGCCAACTACGATCTGGCCTAGATTTTGTTATAGGTGAACGGGCTGCCGGAGGATGTACTTCATTTTTGAAGAAGTGTGCACTGGCAGAGCAGGAGATATAAAAACCAGTGGTGAAATTCCCACATATTTTTCAATGTGTTTATACCAGAGAACTGGTAGAATTAACTGATAATCTTCCCCATACAGCTTCTAATTCAAGTTTCTCCTCACCCATTGTATTATAAAACTGTCAGCCTGCAGCCACCACTAGGGAGAGCTCAGAGTATAGGAATTTATACAGTTACTATTGGACTCAATAGAAGCTAAAAAATCTCTCTGCACTGAGCACCCCTCAGTGGCGTAAAATGCTGTAATTCCATGTCCGGAAGTCCCAAACCAGTGATGTGGTCTTCCTTCATGGTGACTAATCCACTGCCCCTCTTCAGGGGCCCATAGCACTGGCGTGGCCTCCTTCCAGGACAGGTATGGCACTTGACTTGAATGCTTTCCTATGAGGTGCTGTTTCATTAGATGGGAAACTGCATTTCTAGTTTGGGCTTATACATATAACATTCTGCTTAGTGTACTTCACTATTATACTGTAAGCCATTTGCAGTTTATATGACAGAAAATAGTGGTTTTGCCAGCAGTATGAATGTGCATGATTGATCCTTCATAGAAATGAAAAGGGAAGTATACTGGTTTACTATATATGAGTGGGCTGTGGCCACAGGTCACAGTGTGAGTATGATCATATGCATGTGCTGCTGGGGACATGTGGAGAACATTACACGCTTAGAATCCACCAGCTGCCAATGAGGTAATCATAATAAAGTGCTTTGAGTTAGGAGCTCATTGAACAAAATCATTTTGCTGACTCTAGCAATAAAATATTCTACCCTATATTTATAGGCCTGCCTTAAGATTCTGACAGAAGGAATTGAGCATGCTGCCAAGATATTAAATGAAATTCCCCAGAAAGACATTCTGCTGCATTCTGAAAGAACCTCAAAGGCAGAGTGGAAAGGAAATGGGCAAGGTAAGTCATAGTTAATGGTCTTGGTTGGCGTCCATTGATCTGCTCCAGGATCCTTGGAGAGTTGGATATCTATAAAAGTCTTTTAAAATGGTCTGAATGTTCATTTTTAACATTAGCAAGTGCCATTGTGCATTTGTGTTAAAACACACTGGAATTTTCCGTGATCCAGCTATTTCCCAGAAAGAGTACTTGATATAAAATGGCTTCAAAAGAGTAACACTAGAGAATAATCTGCAAAGAAAGCAATTGGCTTGAAAAGGCTTAACACGTGCTATGAATTATATCTTATGTAAGTCACTAGGCCATGTGCATGAGCTATAATTTTTTTACCCTTGTGTTACTTGTTGCTCTCAAGTTTGTGGAAATTGATCACAAATAGAGATGAGCGAATCTATTTGGCGATTCGTTGATTCGTATCGAATCTTGGAAATTTTTAGCTGCGAAGCTAATCCGAATATTAGGTGATTCGCTTCGGCTTTGCACGCATTCGCTAGTTGTCCTATAAATTATACGCTATTGCTAGGTATAAGTTACTCTATATGGTGGTGCGTACGAATTCAATTCATTACCGAAATTTTACTGTTAGTTCGTTTATTGTGCGCAAAAGCCCGGGAAGAAAGCGGTCACCTGACCTAGTGGGCAGGGCTTGCTCTGATTGGCTCAGGCTCGGTAAGCCAGTGACGCATCACTTCTGCTGTGACTGCTGAGATGAGCAGAAGCACTGTGTGTAAAGTTCTGAGACTCTGAGACCTGTTTTGTAAAAATTGGGGTGTAATTGCTCTGGAAATCCATATTACACATATCAGGGATACTGCAGGGCCAGGGATAAGTGCAGGGCCAGTTCAGGGCTAGTAATTAATCTGGCAGGGAGAGAGAGACAGGGAGAGACAAAGACCAGCTGCAGGGCCACAGAGTGAATTGAAAAATGTCTGGAATGGATAAGCAAAAGGGCTGCAGTTCCCAACCAGACTTCGAGCTCGAAAAAAAAGGAGAAGGTGGTACAGGGCAGAAGTGCCAAAGGACCTGTAGGCAGAGCATCTACTAGTAGTATACGCAATACTTTGACCGTTGTTCCACTAGGCTAACCCACCAAGGCGCAAAATCGTAGTGGAGGAGAAAGTGGGTGAGGTAGTGGAGTGGATGGCACACTCGTCTCAGTATCAGCCGGATGATCTGCTGTCATCTGCTGATACAGTATCCATATGTAGCCAGGGGTCAGACTCAGAGCGTTCCTCCTGCTCCACCATTCCTCTCCAGCAAAGCCCTTCATTTTCGTACGCAATTTGCACGCTTATGCGTACGTGTTCAAAGAGGTTGCGTACCTTTTTACCTGAACGTTCGTTATTAGTGCACGAATGTTCGCTAAAAGCCATATAATTATGTATATTTTGTACGCAAATTCAACTAATCTATTTGTCGAATATACGAATCTTAGGAAAAGTTTGGCGAATAAAATTTTGCATGATTCGCTCATCTCTAATCACAAATTCTTCAGATCTGTTTGATGGCAGGCGTATGACTGAAATGAGTTAGTTGTAAGACAGCAGTTAGGGCTTGTTCACATCACCGTTAGGGATTCCGTTCTAACTTTCCGTTATAACATCGTTATAACGGAGAATAACGGAATCCCTAGGACGGAAATCAAAACGGACACCTTTAAGAGGCATTCCGTTTTGATCCGTCTTAATAGAAGCCTATGGGAAAGCTTAACTGATCCGTCTGGTTGCCGTTATGCTGGACGGAAAACAAAGTTCTGTCGACAGGACTTTGATTTCCGTCCTAGGGATTCCGTTATTTTCCATTATAACGATGTTATAACGGAATCCCTAACGGTGATGTGAACGAACCCTTACTGGTTTTACTTATAGAGTCTCACAGTGAGTTTCCTTACTGCACAATATAAGTGAAGCCCTCTTTTCACAAGTGGTATTTAAAGTGCAGTAATCTACATTGTGGGCAATGTAATAATATTCTACAACATTGGAAATATCGATTCCTTTGTAGAAAGTAATGGCAAGTATACTTGTGTTTTTTTATAAACAGGTTTGATGGATAAGTAAAGGCAAAAAGCTATTGATCCACCATGATTCTTTTTATAAACCCATGTAACCTGTGCTCAGTGCTCATCTATTCTTGCTAAGGAATCAATAATTGCTTAACCCAGCACTTTACAGCTGACTATATGCTTTCTAGTTGTAGCCTCCCTTCCTATTTCAGACTTTTTTTTTTTATAAATCGGGTGCAATATTTGTCTATGAAAGCTTTATATGAACATTTTTTTAAATGAAATAATAAAAATGTACAAAAATAATATTAAGGAGGTAGGCCCACAAAAGATAATCTACATTTTCAAACCAGCACCCGGATCTGAATACTGTTTTAATTGCATGTGGCCAAAACTTTAGTTTAGCTAATGAGTTGTAATAAAATGTATCTGTATAGTGCCTCCTGTTGTTTGTTCTTTTCCTTATTTATCTGTCCACCTCAGTAAAATCACTGAGGTGGACGCACATGTTCAGTCCGATCTTTCAGCTGCCACTCGCTATACCTAAAAAGCTATGACAGTTACAAGGCGCAAGCTGCAGCAGAAAACACACACCCTCTGCAGAAGAAAGGACATGCCAGCCGCCAGATTGCGAGAGCTCTGGCTCCATTTGAGGGTCAGGACTGTTCCTAGCTTTACAGTTAGAAAGAGATTGCCTTGTACTGTATGTCTGATTTCCATTTTTACAATAGTCACGAGATAACCCATTTAATGTCAGGAATTTTAAAGTGAAAGATTATACAACGTGTGAGGTGGGTCCCAGAGTAGGTGGGCAACAATGATGCCAGTGCTCCTTAGCTATAGCTGAGGAATACTGACTTTGGTTTTGAATCTGCTGCTACCACCTCTGAATCCTCCAGCAGTGGCTGCTACCCTTAAAGGGAACCTGTCATCTCCAAAACACCCCCTGAACTAGAGTAAGTGTTGTATAGTGATGCTGAATCCGAATATGTAAGTTTTATATTCATACTACCTTTCATTCCGACGCTGTGCTCCCACAAACCTGCAGTGAAATGCACTCACTGGACTCCGGTGCTCACTCACATAATGGAGAGGACTCAAAGAAGAGTCCAGTGAGTGCATTTTACTGCAGGTTTGTGGGAGCACAGCGTCGGAATGGAAAGGAGTATGAATATAAAAATTACATATTCGGATTCAGCATCATTGACACTATACACCGCTTACTCTAGTTCAGGGGGTGTTTCGGAGATGACAGGTTCCCTTTAAGAAGACAAAGCCATTTACTGGATTAACATGTCTAGAAAGCAAACACTTGGGAGCACTTTTGTGAATAACCAGGCTTGTATGACACATTTTACACACTAAAAAAATTAAGTGTTTCTAACTGCATCTGTTGAATGGGCATATCAGTGATTCAGACACAAGATCTTGTTGATATCTTGTTAATAATACACCTTAAAGGGAACCTGTCATCAACTTTATGCTGCCCATACTAACGGCAGAATGAAGTAGAGACAGGTGAGTTGATTTCAGTGGTCTGTCATTTATAAGTTAAAAGTAAGTGGTTGCCGAGAACCAACATCACAATCATTGCAGCACAGGCCTTGAAAAAAGTCAAGGCCATCTGAGAAGAGTCATGGTTATTCATGAATTCCTGCTCTCCTCACCTATCTGCTGATGATTGACAGGATTCTACCTAGTTTTCTCCCTTTCTTTCTAGGAGAGAACTGCCAATCATCAGCAGATGGGTGGGAGAGCAGGAGATTATGAATAACCAGGACTCTTCTCAGGTAGATTTGACTCTTTTCAAGGCCTGAGCTGCAATGATTATGATGCTGGTTGTCAGCAACCACATACTTTTAGCTCATGAGTGACAAACCGCTGAAATCAGCATTTATGTCACTAATTTATGTTGTCCTCAGTGAGGTCAACATAAGGTTGATGACAAGTTCCCTTTAAAGGGGTTCTCTGGGCTTTGTTAAAAATGTGCTGACCTGTGAAGGGAAGATGTCTCAGTACTTTCCCCTGTGCTGCACTGCCGATTCTGCAGTGGGAACTGAGTGGAAGAGCCCGCATATGGTCCCCATGGTCATGTGGGCACAGTGGAGACAGCAGAATTGGCTGTAAAGTGAAGAAATAAATACGGAGCAAACTATGTTCACTCCAAAGGTCACTACACAGCAAGATTTTCTAGAAAGCTCAGAGAATCCCTTATAAATATATTGTTTACATTATATCTAATAATTCCACTGCCATAACTTATTCATATGTAATGCGGATTATGGCAAATAGTGTAACTGGAACTCATTACTCACTGGAAAATACTACCCATAGTGACTTCTCTTCTGATGACCACTTTAGTGTCAAGCATCAATTTCCAGTCCAGAGCCAATGGTAATCCATGTTATACCTTGTACTTATCTTTATGTGTATGTCCCACAGTTGGGGATATGAACCTGGACAAAGAACAAGAAGATGACCTGGTAGCTTGTAAGCCTTCATTGTCTGCAAAGGATGTATTGAACCTCACTAATCATATTCTGCTTCTACTATATCAGGTAATCCTTATATACTATCGATACCTGTGCAATCCTTATACACTATTACAACTTACATATATTTCTCATAGAGCATTCACCGAAAAAATAAAATGGGAATATTGTGAAAAAAAATAAATCAAGAAGTATTATGTATTTGAAAGTTGTTCATTAGTTGATTCTATAAGAATTAAAAGGATTTATCTGACTTAAATATGGATAACTCCTGGCACCTTCGCTGATCAGCTTTTGGAGGGGGCTGTGTAGCTTCAGCATCTTCCTCAGTTTGTGATTTCAAGTCTGTTGATCATATGGCCTTTGTGCATCTAAGTCTTATTCAAATGAAAGGGTTTGAATTGCAGTACCAGCACAACCACTATACAATGTATGGCACTGCGTATAGTACACTATGGAGAAGCTTCAATGACCATGTGAGCAGTGCTGCTCTTCAAACAACTGATCGGAAGGGGTGCTGGGAGTCAGACTTCTACTGATCAGATATTGGTAGCCAATCCTGAGGATAGGTCATCAGAATTTAAATCCTGGAAAATCCCTTTTAAAAGTGTAGCTTGCAGTTCTAATGAGATTATTCTCATGAAGAAAGTGTTCCTCCCTGACAAATTTCTGCTCGTCTGTGGAGGTGAAGCACTGAAGCATGACATACTTGAAAAACATTACATACAAAGCTACAAAACACACAGGGTAATACAGCACCATATACTGTGCCCACTATGCTTTCCAGTACTATACTGCACAGATAATCCCATTTCCGCTGCCCCACTCTTACCCTTACCTGGTGCTGCCTTAGGCAATCGCCTCACCTCACCTTATTCATGGTGCCTCCCCTGTTCGTACGTATGCTCGTTCCCAATAATCTGCCTATGTAACGGTGCCGCCGTTCATCGGGTGAACATGTGAACACCTAACTCATTGTTTCTGAGCAGCAGATTGTGCTGTCTAAATAGCACTGTGCTGCCCAAAAACCAAAAAGTAGCCATCGCTCATCCTCATACTGTGGTGGTGATTGCTGCATGTAAATGCAGTGCTTAATCTCCACTGACGAGCAGGCATTTGTTAGGAAGTAACACTTTATTTCCGACAATTGCCTTAATGTTTGGCCCGTGTTGCAAAGAGCTCTCATACTGTCTAATTTTTCCCAAAGGGGCTTACAAAGATCTTTGTACATGCTGCAGATCAGCAACTCTCTTGAAATTTGTTTCCTGATTCTGAGAATTTTTGAAAAAGTTCAGTTTGGGTTCAAGTCATTTCTACCCAAATCAAATATATTCTAATTTTCCTGAAAATTGGTATATAACACTCTAAGGTCTACTACAACTCATATTGTTTCTGAAAAATCAGACAAAAATGTAAGTCCTAGAAGACATGAGAGAGAGGGGAGTAATACTTCTCTTAGTGAGATGTCATTTCAAAAGGACAAGAATACTCCCTGCATGACATAGAAGGACAATTTTTACTAATAGAAAATAAAAATGATTTATGGAAATATGAAAACGTCCCTACTGAGATTCTAGACTTTCCTGTGATCTTCTTGTGTGTTTACAGTAGTGTACGGCAACAACTATTGTTCTGAAATTATATTGATAATGTGATATTTTTGACTGTAATTATAGCGTGATGTTGTAAAAGAAATACAGTTGGGAGAAACATCTGTATGGAAACAAAGCCGGGCACTTGGTTATGAACAGGATGATAACACTAAGGACATTAATGTAAAGGTAAGTGAGCTTTTTATATAATAAGGTATTGCACTAATATTTTTACAAATCCTTAAAAAGCAGTGGGGTAGATTTACTTATACTGTCTAGTAGTTACATTATGTGATCTTAGACTACACATCCTTAGGGCACTTTCAGTGGGGCATGTCTACTACGGGAAATGTGTCCTGTGAGGGAGCGTGATTTCCAGACTGGACACTTCTCCTGTGATAGAACACATGGCATTATAATGATTTATAATGCTGTATGTCCTTGCCTGACTTCCTCTGCAATGATTTCTACTCACATAATGCCGTAAGTAAGTCATTACAGCGGAGGTTGGGCAGAGACACACAGCATTATAAATAATTAGAATGCCTTGCAGTCCTATCACAGAAGCAGAGGTTACTATGGGAAATTACTCTCCACATGGAACGTGTTTCACAGAGTGAACATACTCATCTGAAATTAGACTTAAAGGGGTTGTGCAGGCCATATATATTGATAACCTATCGTCAGGATATGTGTTCAATTTCTGATGCCTGACACTCAACATCTCCGCCAATCAGCTGTCTAAAGAGGAAGTGGCACTCCATGCGAGCGCTGCTTCCTGTTCATTATACTATGCATTGTCTTCTCTGGAGAGGTGGCGTAATTTAATTACAAGTAGTCTCTCCATTAAAGTGAACTGAGCGAGTACTGTACTTGTCATTACACTGCACTATAGAAGCTTCCGAGATGACGGGCAGTGTAATGAAAATGGACCCCTGCAGATCAGATATTGATGACCTATACTGATGATAGGTCATCATTTCTGCTTACTCTGGCCAAATGACACTTCTTTTGTCCTAAAGGATTTATTTCAGATGTGGTCATATACTGTATGTTCTAGCATGTGCAGTAATGATCCCCTCACATTAGAAAACATTATAATTGGGAGGCACCCGTGTAGCTAAACCTCGACATTGTTAACAACAATACTTGAAAGTTTGCTTTTTTATGAATGATTTTAATTTACTGTTGGTGTTGATTTAGTCCTTTAGTAAGCATTTCTTATTATTTTCTACCAATATTCAGATTGGGGATATTAAACTTCACTATGGTTATGAGTACCAAGGGTCAGCGGAGCATATGTTCATCACACCACTAACTGAACGGATCTTTCTAAGTGTTATGGGTGCAGTGTCTGCTGGAATTGATGCCATGTGTATCGGACCACAGGTAAGGGTCACTGAAAGTAACCCATTTTCCTAGAAAGGTAGTAATGTTGTTGTCTGTAGTGTTTGTACGCAATAGAGGGAGATAACCAAATAATACTCAGTTGTTGTAAAGGATGCTGTTATAATGCACCTTGAAATGTGCACACATTAGAGAAGTTATTTCAAGTCATTATGGGTGACTCTAATGGTCCATAGTTGTGGCATTCATCCCTATAGAAAAAAGTATGCAATCAAATTATTTTTGACAGTTAATTCATTGTGTAACCTCTAAATATATTATTACAAGACATATAAATGTGTATACCAATATTACAAGTTTTTTGTTTTTGACTGTACTCTTAATTTTCTGTTTGTTAGGCCTCTGGGAAAAAGTCTACCATCCAAGAGTTATCTCTCGCACTGGGAAAACCTCTCTTCAGCTTTCATTGCACAAAGAAGTCAGATCACAGCATTTTGAAAGACATCTGCAAAGGACTAGCCTCCTCGGGTACCAGTTTTTCTCATTGTCTGACATGTTTAAACCCACAACATTCACTATTATCACTCTGGGAGCCATATCTGCCCTCACTGACCACTGTATAGGAAATGTGCCAACACATGGTGAATGGTTTGCGTGAATGGGCTGAGTCCATATGGACAAATCGTCTTTATGAGACAACCCCTTTAATTAGACAGACTCTGAGGCAGATTTGTATGGATAAATCTAATTCTCTGTATTCCTCTATATAAAATTGGCGGAATATAGAGATACAGAAAGGCCCTATAGACTTCTGGGGGCTCCATGTTATGGCTGTGTACAACTTGGAGATTTTACAAAGCCACAATACAGTAGTATGATTGTGCAATAAATTAAAGTACAGACTCCACAGGATAGGGGCTAACTATTAAATCGGTGGGGGTCCTACCCTTGGGACCCTGGCTGTTCACAAGATGAACGAAAATAGCTAGATAATAGCTAAATGAAAATAGCAGCCAGTTGGGCATGTGCAGAGAACAGCACTCCACTATTTCCGAAACTTCCATAGAAATAAATGGAGAAGCCACACTCTTGCCTCACTGGACACTCAGTTCATTTTGGGGGGTTCCATGGGGTACTAGGCCCCTGTTCTTGTGATTGGTGGGGGTCTCAGTGGTAGGACCCCCACCGATCTTATAGTTATCCCTTATCCAGAGGATAGGGGATAACTTAATATAACTAACACTTTAGAAAAGATAGGATTAGCATTTGTTGATTATGTTACCAAGAAAGCTCCTATCAAGGGTTGCATTTTTGCAAATTAGCTTTTAACCCTTGGGGTTGTACCTTTGCAAACGCTTATCTTCTATCCACAGGATACGCTGTTGTAATGGTCAGTGGGATGGAATCCACTGTCCCACATGACCAGCCACCTCAGAGGGTGTAAGTGTACCTCTCGTTCTTCACAATACATCTGATGGTGAGGATAGACTTTCCCAAGGGGTACACCAGGCCCTACCTCTGAGGGGGGACTGGAACATGAGGAAATGAGAACCCGGGCATGGACCCACTGGACTGACCTCCAGATGGTATAAGACACCGAGAGGGTGCTAGGTGGTCATAGGCATCAGATAGAGGCAAGGAAAGGTCGGGATACAGAGTCCAAGGTCAGGGAAGCAGCAATATGGCGAAGTCCGTAAACGGGGTCAGGGCAGGTGGCAAGATAGCAAAATCCGTAAGACAAGATACAAGGTCAGGACAGGCGGCAGAAAGGCAAGGTCCATTAAACAAGTTCTGGGTCCCGTACACAGTAATGGCAGAAATCACAGAAACACCTTCTCTCACAGGAACTAGACAAGGCTAGGAACCATAGTTGTTTAGGCGCCTTCCTGGTAAAGGAGGCACCTTTAAATGCCTCCTGCAGACCAGCCATAGGCTGGGGAAGATAGGAGGCATGCGCATGCTGCCTAACATTAAGAGGAGAGACACGCCTGCAAGCACCTTAAATGCACACAAGGAACTCTAAGCCAGAGTGCAAGCAGAGAGAGATCCTAGCAGCCGGCACCTGTCAGCACGGCGGGCAGCAGTGGGGAGGAGTGAGGAAGCCCGGTGCCTGTACTTGTGTGTGAGGACAGAATCACAGGCACGGGCAGTCGGGTTAACAGGTGTGTGTCTGACCGGCAGGGGTCCGGCTGCTAGAGTCCTGCCATTCACTGTATTCACCTGTTTGACTGGAATAAGTCTATATAGTGTGACAACCCCTTGAACAATTTGCTAGGCAAAAATAAATGGCTTGAAAACCTAATTGCCTGCAGCAGCAAATCTTTTGTAACAGGCCTGCCATTGCTAATATGAAAGATTGCATTATTCTATGTAGGACGTTTTTCCAGCTAGGGCCATGTCAATGGGCTAATTTGTAAATTCTGCTGCTACAGTGATTTAATGTTAAAGGGAATCCTTTCCATTACAGTAATACAATTTCAATTAGCTGTTACAGAACTACAAATAAGTCTTGTGGACGTGTTGGCAGCTGTGGAGCGAGAGTGCAGATGAATTCTTTTCATAATAAAATAACATTTTAGATTGAACATGGGGGCTATGTCATGCTAATTGTGTACAGTGCGTATCTGATTATCATGGAAGCACACAAGGAAAGCAGATGGTAATTTAAACATGCCTTTGATGGTCACTAGGATTAATTGATCAGAGGTTGTGATGCTTTATTACATTTACACCAGGAGACATTGTAAATCCTAATTGCATTTTAGTTTCCAAATCCTAGTATGCTCTAAAATAAGGGGTACAATGAATGTATTTTAGCCTATGTAGCACGTACAGTGTAAAATTTAAGAATACATGCTAAATCCAGGAAGGAAGTAATAAAAGGTTATTAATTATTCCAACCTAACCCATTCCAGAAAGTTTACACAGTGACATTGCCGTTATTCGCTAAAGAAAGTGTTATAAGTGTTACACAATAGTACACATGTTCCTTAGAATGCCCTGAAAGTGGTAATGCATAATGAAAAACCTTTGTAATACACCGTTCTTACATACGGGACTCAAAGCACAGGGATAGTTGTGTAGCTGGGGCATGAGTGGCTGCCATATAGGTGCTGATGCCCAACATACACTAGGGTCACTTTCATAGGAAGTCAGATTACCTATTTGTATATTTTTGGAGTGTGGGAGGAAACCTACACAAACACGTGGAGAACATATAAACTGCATGTAGATGTTGTCCTTGGTGAGGTTTGAACCCAAGAATATGCAGCACTTACCCACTGTGCTGCATTGTCACAATGACATTAATGACTAAGTTATCAATGTCATTTGTAGTCAGAAGTGAAGCAGTTGTAACCAGCTGAGCTCTGTTTGTTTTGTGGTCAATGCATCCTCTGATGGTAGGAGCAGCCTGTGATCCTTGGTAACTCCGTGGTACCAGCAGTCTCTGGTATTCTGTTGGTATGTGCTCCATTGCTGTTTGGTTACTTTCTTATCTTGGACTAAAGGTCGCTTTATACAGGACGATATTACAGCAGATAGTCGGGAAGGAGGCGTTCCTTCCCTACAATCTGCTGATCTCTATCCGAGGAGACCGGTGCATTTACATGTAGCAATCTCCTCCAGAATATGGAGACGAGCGATCACTAATACCATCGGTCTTCCCCATACTGATTCGTTGTTTTCTGGCAGGAGATTGTGTTTACACGGCACGGTAAACAGTCATTTTTGCATGTGCACAAACGATCGGATTACCCCGAGTGTTCAACGGGTAATCGGCGGTACATTTACACCACCTGCTCATTAGAGATAATCTGTGAGATTTTCGGCCTGTGTAAAGGGTCCTTTAGAGATGGTTTTGACTTCCATCTGAATGTGAAAACTGAAGTAACATGACTCTGAAATGTAAAGTTTACATACAGTGCTCTAAAAGAATTTGGAAACAATTTGGAAACAATTTTGGAAGCAATTTTAAAAAGTGTGAAAAAAAGGAAATATGAAAAGGCTGTTGCTCCAAGATACATTTGCCATACACAGACTATTTTATAGAACTGGTGAATACCACAAGTCTTTCTATCCTTACTGCATCTGGCAATAATGAGACTTTGACGGAGGGGGGGGGGATTTATCAACCTGTTTTCTGGCTGAAAAAAGTTACGCATTTTGGTACAAATCTGTTTTTAAAAATGGCAGCTTTTTCAGTTTTACACTGCACTTGTCACTTTTGTAAAAAGCAGGCAGGGCTTGGTAGAGGTACATGACCTCCTACTCCTTATGCCAGAACCTAGCATATAGCACAATTCCACACCTGCTCAATACTGCTGAAGATTTGAATGTCTGTAACGCTCACAGGCGAATATGTGTAAAACATATTAAGAAGCTTAATAGTGAACTCCTCTCATCACCCCTTCCCCCGGGCAGCACTGCAAGTGGTGGCAACCAGTCCTGCTCATATTCTAGGACAGATTTAACATTCCTCTAGAACTCCTTTAATACATTTTTTAGCTTAATTCAGCTCATTGTGGACCCTGCTGTATGTTAGTATGCTGATCACTACTTTTTACGTGGCAGCTAATTGTACCTCTGATGTAGTGTGTATGACAGTGAGCATCAGATCCCACTATCTTATGTTTGGATTACAAATGGAGGCTGTATTTTGGTGAGATTTGTTCCCCGTGGCTCCAACCCAACTACCGATAAGATCAGATACCCAGCACTTATGACATAAGTAATATGACAAATGGTTAGATGAATACAAATTCTGGCAATTTTGTAACTTGTAGTATTTCACAATTTCTGCTTTTGTTTTCAGGAGCTTGGGTTTGCATAAATGGAATTGAACAGCTACCTGAACCAAGCATGATGTTGCTAGCACAGTTTCTTACACAAATTCAATCAGCAAGACATTTTGGGAAGGAAGCAGTAACCTTACAGTTGGAAGAAGTCCCTTTAAACCCAGGAGGTGCATGCTTCGCAATCATTAAAAGGTATGGTACCCTTGATAGGTATGATAATTGGGCTAATTTTGCAATTCTCACAGATGTATATATTTGGCAATTACTAGGCTGAACACTGACAGATAGTACTATGAAATTACGTTGACCATTCGATTCTCTAAATCTGTTCCTTGCATAACTGTATCACATACTTAGATATTTTACCACCAAATGGTAGGAACATCTTAACACTCAGGCCACTTGTTGTTAAGGTTAGGTTCACATCTGCGTTGGAGGTTCGGTTTGCCACCTCAGTTTCAGATTCTGTCGTTTGCTGGAATAAATAGTAGTGCAGCATGATGGATGGACACTAAATGATGGACACCATAACAGAACCTGATGAACCCATGAGAAGTCAAAGGGAACCCTTCAGGCATTGTTGTTTTTCATCACGTGATGGACCCATTGCAGCATTGAATTCCGTTTTCCCATTCTTATGATAGAAAACAAACTAAATTCTTTTAGCAGAAGTGAACCCTGCCTTAGCAATAGCAACAATATTGTCTTTAGCAATTGCAGCCATACTGTTCAGTTGCACAGAAGAAGTCCAATATGCAGTTGTTTTTTTTGTGTGAGTAAACAGCATTTTGCCATTGAAAATCATTGTGAGGTTTAGTTCACATATAGTTATATATTGTAGAAATGTTGCTGTGAATATAATTATGTTTGCTTTTGCATGACTACACTTTACCACACTGTAAATCTGGGTAATTCAGAAGTATCCTGCATAGAGCCCATGTTTTCCCATATTTGATGGAATACCTTTAAGGCTAACGTTTCCTGATTCTGCAGTCTATTATATATAAAGGTAGTGAAATAGAGAAGGCCATTATATTAAATATAATTAAATCTATTATACATGAGAAGAACATCAACTGGTAACAAATGTACAAGTTTCCAAAATTACTGTCTACTAACAACAACCTGAAAACCACCTCTTTGTTGTACATTAACTGTTAATATTATGGTCGCTATAATGATGATAGTAATGTACTTTTTTAATATATGTGTCATCATAGAAGTGTAACTTACTTTTCTTGGATTCTGTTTTATATAAATCTAGGTCTGCTTGGGCTACTTTGCCTACAAACAACTACTCTAACTCATATCATCTACCTGATAACCTTCTGAATTGTTTTCGAATAGTCGGAGTTGGCGAATTTCCTGTCAGGTTCATTCTTGAAGCAAAACTCCTTCTAAAAGGTATTAAAACATATTTGCTAGCACAACAGAAACTTAGAGATTTGAAGAACATAGCAGTATTCCGAGTTGCATACACTTCATGTATAATTAGAGTTTTACTAGTCTTACAGTATATTTGAAATATTTCTTATTCTATATAATATTGAATGGCAGGTTATTATTATGATTTTATTTTACCGAGCATCTTAAAAGTATAAAAAGGACGATGCTGCTCCAGAAATCATTTATTTGTGATAAATTACATATTACTTGCTGTAAATTGCTGGTAAATTGAAGAACAGACTTTATGTGGTTATTGGAGTTAGTATTGAAAATGTACAGCTGAAAAGATCTTTAAACTACTTTTAATTGCAGTTCATTCTTGGCAGTTATACGAGACAGAAATAACAAAAAGAACTGCATTTGGCAGTCTGAGACAGCAAACAGCCTGTAAGCCGCCATAACAGATGGATGGTAGTACATTAAGCCAACAGAACGTATAAATGTACCTCTAATGTGTGCATTGTGGAGAGCAGTCCAAGCCAAGGGATGAAGCAAAAACACTCACCAAGCTGGTTGCTTCAGATTGACAGTTAGCTATACCCACAATATAATCATGTAATTGGTTGAGAAGCCATCATTCCCGTCAATAAAAAGGCTACAGATGGAGAGGCATGTGACCATTCACATCACTAATCCTCTTCTACTGTGCTGGTGCAATTTTCCTACATGGAGCACATTACTATGGAGAATATAAAAGGACATCTCTGGTCTTATGCCCCTCCATTTGCAGCCATTTTATGGACCAGTGCAGCAGGAAGAGGGCAGAGAAGGCTTACTAACCAAGGAGACTAGGCATCACCCTGGCAAAGAACCAGAACAATTTTGACAATTTCATTTTTTTCTCCTTGCCTTCTAAGAACTTAGAAGGCAAGAGCTTTTTTTATTGTTCCATTGATACAGCCGTATGAGGGCTTGTTTTATTTGCAGGGCAAATTGTAGTTTTTTTTTTTAACACCATTTAATGTTGGGGTGAAAAAAACACTCAATTCTGCCATTGTTGTTTGGGTTTTGTTTTTATACTTTTCACTATGGGGTAAAAAAATGACTTTAGATGACTTTATTCTGCATTTTAGTATGATTATGCTGCTATATGATTTTTATTATGTTTTACTAAAAATGTTTCCAATTTGTTTTGTGTCGCCACATTTTTCCACCCATTACTTTATTCATTTTTCCCGTGGACAAAGGTGTGTGGACTCATTTTTTGTGGCGTGAGCTGTAGTTTTTTCGCCATTAATTTTTTAAATTTTTTTGGGGTCGGGGTGAGATCACAAAAACCCACAATTCTGTCACTGGAGTTTTTTTTATAACATACACTACTGAAGGTAAATATAATGATATTTTAGTCGGTCAGACACTTTACCTTAGTGGAATTGCTCCATTGCTTGTACCATACACTGCAATACTACAGTAATGTGGTGTATCATAATTTTACTGCCACTTTGTTACACCCTGCCATAGACAATTGAGGGACAATGGGAGCTCTCACCCTGTCAGAGACGATTGAGGGACAGAGGGAGCCCTGTCCCTCTTACTAACCACTTAGATGCCACAGTCGCTATTGGCTTTGGCATCTGAGGGGATACACATCCAGGATGAGAGGCAGGTGTCAGATGTATAACATAGCAGGCACCCGCAGTGTATGGAGTAGGCTCGGTTCCTGAATCTGCTTCATGCATCCTTCCCGCAGCTCTGACGTACATGTACATCAGAGTGGATAAAAGTAAACATTGGTCAACATAAGTCCTAAAGCAGCCAAGCTCTTTAGAGGAAAACAGTGAATTATCAAATAACAGGATTGATAAATATTAGACAGTTTAAACAATGACTTCAGCTTTCTGTACTTCTGAGGATTTTGCTTACTAAGGGTTTGCATGGCAAATGTATATAGACATCGATTTGAACAGCAGGCAGTGGAGAAAGTGGGTGTGTGCCTCCAAGGGATAAGGTCCAATGCCCAAGCAACAAATAATCCAAAGTGATAAAGAATGGAGACAGCACTGCTCTATGCAAGACTAGTGATCCTCTAATCCAGATGCAACGTTTCAGCTAAAAGGTTGAAAAAGGCTTCTTTTAGCCAAAACACTGTATCTGAATTAGAGAATCACCAATCAGGCATAGAGGAGTGCTGTCTCTGTTCTTTATCACGTTGGATTAACTGCATGGCAAATGTGTAGTCACATGTAAATGTATTTATGTAATTTTAATGTAAAAAAAAAATAATAAGCATTGGACGGATTTGCACTTCACTTCAATCCACTATACAATATAGTTGCAGCAAAGTGCATGGGATTTTAACAAGAAATATTTCCATGTGTAAATTGATGTGCAGTTTGGATTTTAAATCCACAGCGTCTCAATTCTTTCTGTGGATTTTCAATGCAATACATAGGGTGAAATTCCCTGTTTGTTCTCTGTGTGACCTGAGTCGTACTGCTCCGTTCATTCTCTATGAGACTGAAGGAAATAGCCAAGACCTTAAAGGGGTTCTCCAACTTTTTTCTACTAATGTGACCTATCTTCAGTATCTGATCTTTGGAAGTCGGACAAACCCTGGACCCCCACCGATTAGCTGTTTGAAAAGGCTGCAGCACTCCTGTGAGTGTTGCAGCCTTCTCGCAGCTTAGGGCTCGTTCACATCACCGTTAGGGATTCCGTTCTAATGATGTTATAACGGAAAGAAATGGAATCCCTAGGACGGACATCAAAACGGACACCTTCAAGAGGCATTCCGTTTTGATCCGTCATAATAGAAGCCTATGGAAAAGCATAACGGATCCGTCTGGATGCTGTTATGCTTTCCCATAGACTTCTACTATGACGGATCAAAACGGAATGCCTCTTAAAGGTGTCCGTTTTGATGTCCGTCCTTGGGATTCCGTTTCTTTCCATTATAACGATGTTATAACGGAAAGCCTGAACGGAATCCCTAACGGTGATGTGAACGAGCCCTAACCCTAGGCCACTGATGTCCTGTTCATTGGTCACGTGGGCTAGTCATAGCTCAGTCCCATTCAAGTGAATGGGGCTAAGCTGTGATATCAAGCACAGCCGCTATACAATGTACACACTCTGCTTGGTGAGCTGTGAGGAGGTGCTCACCAGACCGCTGTCGTCTCCTCAAACAGCTGATTGGCAGGGCTCCGAAACTTGGGATCAGATACTGACGTCCTATCCTGAGGATAGGTCATCAGTATAAAAAAGTTGGAAAATCTCTTTGAAGTGGTTATCCCATTTTACCCCAGTTTATAAAATTCATGTCTATTGTTAGAACAGGTCGTTAATATTAGAAGGATCTGCAGCCTGCCCATCACCTTTTTAAAGGGTCCTCTTCAATGGTTACATCTGTTTGCAGGCTGGTTCTTTCTCAGAACGATGTACTGTGTTCTGTATATTGCAGCTTTATCCTATTCAATGAACAGGCCATCAACTTTACAAAACTGGATAATCCCTTTAACCCATAGGTAGCCACCATCTGCATTTAGTACCCTCACGTTTTGTCCACAGGCTCTTACTGTATTGTTGGGATGAGGTATAATCTAGGAATCTGGAAAGTTGCATCAGGAAATTTGGGGAAGCCTACTTTCAGATATTACCAAGCTACCATTGCTAGGGCATAACAAAATAAAAAGATGCATAGCCAAATGTCATCAGATAGAGGAATATTTACTGTGTTACCATTCTGTCTACAAAAGGAGTATAATTCCTGCAGAACCACCAATTTATCATAGATTTATTTTATGTACATTACAATGGAGGAGAAAAGATTATAAGTGAGTGTGGCCTTCAGTGCTACAGGTTATTTGCTCTGAATGCTTATTGTTATTAATATGAAGTATTGCAATTTATTTAGCTGAAAATACCGCAGCCTTGTTTTACCATCCAGTCTTATTACCCTAATTTATTAGGAATATAAAAATATATGAATACATCCTTACATATAATTGCAAATCATCATTAGGGTGTGCATGGTTTCCATTTCTCCAATGCCTTGCAATAAATCTTAGTGGATTTTAATTACACAGATCTATCACCATGCTTCGCGGATAAGTACATCCATTATTATATATTGTAAAGCATTAAGAAACTTGAAATAAACTTATCAGGGCTTGTAATTTTCTTCTGCACGAAATGTGCCGAGAGAAGGGTTTTAAGTAAGATACCAGTTCTTCTGGTATCTCTGTATGACAGGAAACTCATCTTGGCGTGGAATCATAAATCTTCAAAACTCTATTAGCAAATGTGTTATGTTCTCGGCCAGCATGAGATAAAATAATTAGTCTACAAAGATGGGTAATTATTATAATTTGGACTGTTGCAGTTGATGTTGTTTATAGAACATGATTCAGACATACTGTATTTCAGAGGGGTGTTTGTTTTTGCTCTTCTTGCGTCCAAGTCTGTCTGAATCTATGAACAGAATCAAGCAAGTTATACCCATATACAGTACACTATGCTTTCTAAATTGCCTAAATCGTATGTACTTTGATTAGAATAGGATATTCCTTCCATGTGTGCACAATTATAAAGTAACACTTGAATAAGCAACTGTCAGATGCTAGTCAATATGCTAGTCATATTTTGCACTAGATTTAGGATTAGTTGTCTAGGATGAGACAAGCCCTTTTACAATTCAGCCACTGGGGCTGTCAGCTGATCACCCTAGTTCTTGCTCTTGGCACCCTTGGCTAAATCAGCCTTCCAACCAGGAATTTACCTTGCAGAAGTCTTGGCAAGGGAAATGTAGTATTAGTTGATGCCAAATGAATGATAATCTCTGTTCTGACTCTTAGAGGGGTCCCAAACAGGAGACCCCTCTGTATGATGATTAGGGATGAGCGAATCAACTTCGGATGAAACATCCGAAGTCGATTCACATAAAACTTCATTTGAATACTGTACGGAGTACAGTATTAGAATGTATTGGCTCAGATGAGCCGAAGTTATTACTTTGCGAGACTTCGGGTAATAACTTCAAAAATTAATTTCTACTGTTAAAAACCTTTTACCGAGCTCAGTTTGGGTTCCAAGTGGTACCTTAGAGCCGAACCCGAGTTCGGTAAAAGGTTTTTTACAGTAGAAATTCATTTTTGAAGTTATTACCTGAAGTCTTGCTAGACTTTGCAAAGTAATAACTTTGGCTCATCTGAGCCAATACATTCTAATACTGTACTCCGTACAATATTCAAACGAAGTTTTATGCGAATCGACTTCCGATGTTTCATCCAAAGTTGATTCGCTCATCCCTAATGATGACCATATTCCCTAATTGGATATATGGATAGAGTTTATCTTCATGAGGTAACCCCTTCATGAGGGGTCAAAAAGCCCCTCTGCCACATAAAAAGGCTGCAGTATTATAAATGGCACTTGGTAAGTGTCAGGCCTGTTACACATTTTGCATTGGGTCCAGATACTTCAAGTTAAGATTCTGACAGTAGTTATTAGGGTATGCCAAATTAACCAAGTAGTCGCCGAATAAATGTGGGCTGGCTGTCTAGCTTAAAGGTCCCTCCACCAGAGTTAATCATACTGAAACTGTACATCCTTGTGACGACTATGACCAATTTAAAAGATAAGATAGGCACTACTGTTTGCCGCTAATATATATTTATAAGTAGCGGTTGTATGTGGAGCGAGGAGTGTCAGCAGTACTTCATCGCTCAGCATTTTCTTTGGATAAATCTAAATAAGTCTGTACCAATATGTAAGATGACTGATGTGAATGATCTCTTCTTGCACCTTTACAGGATTTTCAAATGTCGCTGGTTTGGCTCAAAAACTCTGTGCCATAATGGATTCTTTCCCAAAGTTATATAATGCAGATCTGATGGGATCTGATTCATCTGTAAACGGTAGGCATTGCAAACTATACACAATAAGGTTACCGTTTGTTATGTAGTTTGTTTTTACATTTTGCTGAATTAATAATGTTTTTTCCCTGTGCTTTATTTTATTTTAAGGAAAAAAGGTTGGCTTTTCAATTTCTGAGCTCAACAATCTCCTTAATGAGGCCAGTCATACTCTAAAGTATCTGTGTAACCGCCACTCAGAGAGCCAAGGTAATGGATGCTTAACAGATTTTTTACTTGACCGTGTAGTAATCTACCTCAATTTTCTGTAATCCTGGAAAACAAGCAAATAAAACAAACTAGAAAATGTATTTCCAAAATAATAAATCTGTTTTGATGTTTAGTATTTATCCTGTTATTAAAGAAGATTATACTATAAAGGAGATTATGCTAAGTATAGTAATCAAAGATATGCAAGCAATATACGTTAAGATATCAATATATTTTAATATTTGACATTTTTTGGAAACATATTTTTCTGCATACTGAAAACTTTATGCTGAGGAAGTGTTTGTCTGGTAGGGTCGATCCTGCTGATTACAATGATACCTGTCTGGTGAAAATTGTTTGCAGAGTTCCTGAGATAAATAAAATCTTTATGCAAAGGAGGGCTTCAGAACACAAAGGGGCAAGGCCTAGCCCCTCAGTGCACCTCCGCTACTCAGCTTTCCAGTGCTGGCCATGCCCATCAGTGCACCGAAGGAATAAAAATGTTTTTCTTGGCTATGCCGCAAACGATTTTAACATTTTACATTATTATTGAAAACCTTTGATATGGATACCAAGAAAGCCTGTAGTTTCTGACTAGGAGGTCTACTAGAGACAATTGAAAGCAAATGATACACAAAGAGAATTTATCATTTTTATATAGAGAAATAAGTATTGTGCTACCGCAGGATGATTTACAGATATAAGCTTATATCTCTGTAATGCATCCGCCAGAAAAAGAAATACCGGCATTGACTCGATTTCTAGCTGTTTGATGTAAACATAAATTGGTGACTTGTTCATATCTCAGTGCACATTTCCTAGAGACTACATCAAAAAAGCTTTAAGGATATTATGTGACATATTTATGTTCTGCTTTGACCATTGACTTTGTTCTTGATGAACCAGAGGTATATCTTTGCAGATGACACATTGCTACATAACTTCATGCTCGGATGAATCATTTTTTGCCTCCAATGAGTCACAAAACACTTTTCCTTACAGCTAGACAATTGCTTGTTTCTATTGTCATATCTGTGTCTGCTGTCTTAGCAGGAAAAACTAAACACGTATCTGTCTGTGAAGTGATGTCATAGAATTATATTTCACCAGTACATACTAAATGGTAAAACACTGGGTAACACTGACATGGAAAAATACTTAGGAATTTTAGTTGACAATAAACTCAATTGTAGCAACCAGTGTCAGGCAGCTGCTGCCAAGGCCAACAAGGTAATGTATTTCATCAAAAAAAGGCCTAGATGCCCGTGATGAGAACATAGTCCTGCCACTTTACAAATCACTAGTCAGACCACACATGGAGTACTGTGTACAGTTCTGGGCTCCTGTGAACAAGGCAGACATAGCAGAGCTGGAGAGGGTTCAGAGGAGGGCAACTAAAGTCATAACTGGAATGGGTGGACTACAGTATCATCAGCCTGAAGAAGGTGGAGGCCCGCCACTGAAATGCGTAGCTAGCCTTTTGTCTTTATTTTACCATGTATGTTTTTAATAAACTACCAGTTTTTTAGTCAATCGAGTAGTGCGCCTTTGATTTTTCTGATGCTCCTTTCAAGCATTTTTTCATTGCCTAACTGTAGTTGAGGGGGGATTTCTTCCCCTAAAATGAGGAAAATTGTCTTCTAACTCATGTTTTTTTTTTTTGCTTTTTTCCTGGATCAACTTGGCAAGATAATATAACTGGATGGACATATGTTATATGTACTGTAGCTTTACTACTACCTTCCTCCTCTTAGTGCTGGCATAGTGGTCTCATAGTGAGAGTGCTTCTAAATTCCTAAAAATATATGGCTATATCTCTAGACAGTGTGGAAGGAAATGGGGGGATTGCATACTAAAGTAGTCCTATTTACCGCTGTGTGTGAGCGACCATTTTTTACACAGGTGAGAAACACAGCAGATCAGAGCTTTGGCAACTGTGGTCATGGGGTTAGCAAGAACTGACTGCAATGCAGTACTGGAAGATGCAGGTGCTTGATGGTCACGTGATAAGCTGCAGAATGTGGAGACCAGAGCTGCAGAGAAGAGAGTAAAATAGCTAAATAGAGTAAATTACACTGGAGAGCATATTTTTTCCATTGATATAGTAAACATAATAGTGTGCATTAATATACCATATTTCCCGCACCATAAGATGCACTTCTTTTACCTTAAAATTTTGGTCATAAAATTTGTTTTATGATGCACGGTTTCAGCTCTCCCTCTGCAGTCTCTAGCTACACTGTAAAGGTATTGCATTGAGGGAAATGCAGCCACTTTAGATGCCCCTGCCACAACCCCGCTTGCACCATACCTTCAATTCCTGGGTGCCTGGCTGGTGGGTGAGGTTCTGGGGTCACAGATGCCTGTATGCTTGATGTGCAGGTGGGATAGGCAGGGCAGCTCTGAATGTTATTACGGAGGCTCACGTTGTCATGTGGATCATCAGCAACATTAGGATAATTCAGGAGAAATTCAGCAGCACAGAACAGTGTCACCCACATATCACCCAAAATAGTGTCATCCACAGATCCTGCCAAAATAGCATCTTCCACAGATGCCCCCCAAAACAGTGTCATCCACAGCAGAGGCGGACACAGACAGCAGAGGGCCCCTGTGCAAGGAATGTACCTGGGTCCCCCGACCTCCCCTGGACATAACCCCTTCTCCTCCACTCAGCCACTCTGACATTTCATACTCAGACGCTCTCCCTTGCCCTGGGCTGTCTTGTTTACATTTTTACACTGCTAAGCGGAGATGTCACCGGCACTGATGGGCGGCACTAAAGCCTGTCCATTAGTGCCAGTGACGTCACCGGGCTCACTGCTAGGTGGAAGTCATCCCTCCCCATAGTACCCCAAGTGGTAATAAGGCCTCCTTCCAGTGCCCTCAGCACTAATAGGGCACCGCTATAGGGCACCCTTAATAGAAATAAGGCCAATCTATAAGGCACTCCTATGGAGCCCTCAGTAGTAATGCCCGCCACCACTGCCCACAGTATTTACAATGTTACCTGCAGTGCCCCCTGTAATTATAATGCCTCCTGCTATACCCCTAGAGTTATAATATTCTCTGTAGTGTCCCTATAAATTATAATACTTGTCCTCTCCCTCCAGTCTTCTATACCATGCAGTCCCAAGTAAATAACACCAGTCCTCTCCCACCAGTTTTCTGTATGATACAGTCCCATGTAAATAACCTCTCTTCCTTACAGTCTTCTATACCATGCAGTCCCATGTAAATAACATCACACCTCTGCCTCCAGTCTTCTATACCATGCAATCCCATGTAAATAACACCACTCCTCTATATGATACAGTCCCATGTAAATAACTTAAATCCCCTCCTTCAGCTCCCTCCAACACATAGTCCCATGTAAATAACATCACTCCTTACCTTCCAGTCTTCTATAATATACAGTCCCATGTAAATAACACCAGTCATCTCCCTCCAGTCTTCTATAATATCCAGTCCCATATAAATAACACCAGTCATCTCCCCCCAATCCTCTATAACATACAGTCCCATGTAAATAACACCCCTCCCCTCAGTCCCTCTATCATACAGTCCCAGTAAAATAACTTATTTCCCTATCACTAAGCAGAGAGGAGGTATAATGGGGAGAACCACATCTCCCAGCATGTCTCTGGCACTTACATGGCATCACAGGTCTCCACTGCTCAGTGCTGCCTTTCTCTGCACTGGTCACATGACGGTGACCTCATCACAGGTCCTAACACTACTTCCTGTGTTGAAAAGATCACATGACTATGATGTCATCGCAGGTCCTTCAGCTATGGAGTAAAGGCAAAACAGCAGCAGATTCACAGTAAGTTCTAATCAGGACCCCATCCCCCATGCCTCTGCTAGCACAGGGAAGGGCCCCCCACCCTCTCTGGGCCCCTGTGCAGCTGAATATGCTGCACAGGCAGTATGTCCACCCCTGATCCACGGACCCCCCTTCAAAAGAGTGTCATTCACAGATTCTCCATAACAGTGTGTCATCCACAGATCCCCATAACATCTGTGTCATCTACAGATCCCCCATAACAGTGCATCATCCACAGATCCCATAACAGTACATCCTTCACAGATCCCCCATAACCACCATTTTGTTCAGGTTAAAATATTTTTGTGTTATTTTCCTAGGTTCATATAAAGTATATGATATTGCCTAATTAGTATATTAATTTGCAGTTGCTTACAGTAACAACCCCCCCCCCAAAAAAAAAAGGCTAAATAGCTTGTATTATATTAACCTAAACCGCTGGACTTAAATGTAATAATAATAATGTAATAATACTTCATGTCAAAGTATCAGAACCAGTGAATGTTAGCATTGCTGTGCTACACATGTACGTTTCACAGTAGGCAAGTGGGCAAGTCCCCAGTGATAAAGATGACAATCATTATGTGCCTTTCAGTTGGCCAAATTTTGCCTTTTTATATGAACTATTCCTTTAAAAATGTTATTGGCATTTTCTTTGCACCGTGGATCAATATTCCCTGGAAGGTTTAAGCTGCTAAACGTATGGGATCAATTTCTCAGAGGAAATGTATAAACAGCCAATGCTGAAGACTTCAGTGCAGGATAACTATAGTGTTTTCTCAAAGAGATGGCATATTGAAGTAATGCACAACTTATGTGTGTCTCTCTCTATACATCAAAATACAAGTGACAGAAGTGATTACAGCTTGTGAGTAATAATGCAGAGCCGGCTGCCTCCAGGAGACATGGCATCTCAGCTATTTTCCGTATTCTTTCACACACTTTAATAGACCTACTGAAAGGACCATCTTTCTTTCTGGAAGAGCAGTTATTAATCTCCGAGCAGTATATTTCCATATCATTTTGGACACTAATTTTCTCACTCTGGTATTAGGGAACCCAGAATTTGTGTCAGTTTTGATGCAGTGCGGCATGCCAGAATATGAAAAGCCATAATTACTGCTGCTTTCATTTGAATTGCTAACCAGACACTGACATTTTGAAATCTGACCAATTTCTTTGTGATCCAGAAATTAGATGGAAAAATATGTGCGTTGCATTAGAATTCAAATGTTGAGACACTGAGGACATTAGGTAAATCACATTACCACAAAACAAGAAGGGCAACGTAATCAAATGTTATTGGATATTGGCTCAGCAGATGGATCAGATCTTCAGTGGAATATGATGCACAAGGTGGTTTTCAATCCTTAACCATGTTACTGGCAGAATCATTCATCGTAACTGTTCTGCACAACGTTTAGTTCCCCTAAGTGTGTATGCATTTACAATTCTGTTTCCATGGTTAAGAAATGCCATTGATTTAGTAGTCTCTTAACTGCTAGAAAAGAATATGTGTCTTTTAGACTTTTATGCTTTCTGTCTGCTCTGGCCTGACTTGAGCTGAAATCAGAGGATGGATTAATGATGGTGCAATAGTTAGATAAACCTCTTCAGATAAATATCCAGTTAATCAGTTCCCCACTGAGAGGAGGCTCATAGTTTCACTACTATATATGTCACTTACAGAAAAGTTGTTAACCCCTTCAGGGCCAGGTTTTTTTTTCATTTCCGTCTTCCACTCACAGAGCCATATGAGGGCTTGTTTTTTGTGGGACAAGTTGTATTTTTTAATGGCATCACTTAAGTCACCATCATCTTTGTGGGATGACATAAAAAAAAGAAAATTACAATTCTGCAATTTTTTTGGGGTTTTGCTTTTACAGCTTTCACTGTTCATTAAAAATGAAAGGACAGCATTATTCTGTGGGTCATTCTGATTAAAGGGAGTCTGTTTTTCACCAATATAACTAACAGCACTGCCCCACACAAGATTGCAGACACATCCCAGACATACCTGTGCGCTCTTTGTGTCTGTGTTACATGTCCAGGAAAAACACTTTTATTCTGCAGGAAAACAGCTCCCAAGTGCCCAGTTCTGCTGCTGCAAGTGCCCAAAGCAAACCAGATTGGAGGGGGGAGGGCAGCTTTAGCTGCTCATATCTTGGGATTGGTAGCAGATAGAAAAAGTTTTTAGTTGAATTTAATTCCTTTTTTTGGGAGGGGGGGGGGGCAAGGAGACAAAAATTACCCATATTACTTTTTTCTGTTATGTCATTCACCGCACATGATAAATATTTTTATTTTATGTTTCCTGTGTATTTGCTCCACTGTTGCCACCCAATGCGACCATCTCCACTGTGCTTAGACTGGCAGACTTGGATACACCTCTGGTCGAGCAGATGAGCCCACAGCCAGTCTGAGTGCAGTGGAGATGGTGGCATCAGGGGGTTCCTCCACAGGGTCTGAAGAAATGGCATTGTATGAAATCTGAAAAATTAGTGATAGGGATTTGTTATCCTGAATCTCCAATCTTTTATTTCAGGTAAAGACTTGGAAAGTATGCCAGAAAACTTCCAGCAGACCCTTGAGGACAGAGCAGTGGTCATTGCAATTCAGAATTGCTGGTTATCACAATTACCGAATAATGAAGCAAGTGCTTTATGGTCATTTATGAGTGCAGAGTGGCCCAGCATCCAGAATTTACTGAATGACTCATGTAACACTATTATGTTTAATAATGAACCAGGTAAGTTGGTCAAAGGACTGTTTAACATATTGTTCTGTTCAAATAAATACTATAATCATTTAAAATAATTCATATATTTCTAGATACAATTAATTTTTAAAACATATTTGCCTCCTGCCAACTTAACTTGTTATTCAGTTTAAAGATTTGTACAATTTCTTTTAATAGAAATAAGCTTGAAATGCTAACTATGTAATATATAATTTATGTGTGATATAATAAATATGTAAAAAAGGGTAACACTCAAAAGCAATTCATACTGCTGTGTACTTCATATATTCACCTATTCATCACATTGTTGAGGTCAGTGAGACCAGCTCTTGCTTTTATATTCTTTTCATACCAAAATACTGAAATGTTTCCTAATGAAATGAATGCATATTATGTAAATCAAGAGCAAGTCCCAGTCCTGGTAATCTTCTATTAAGTTATTATAACCAAAGACAGGGATACTGTAAGAGCAGATTGATGAGTTCATTACGATTTCTAAAATTCCATGTTAACATTGGAGATGTGTGACAAATCAAATTTTCCTCTCAATTTCAGTTACATGGGAACAGTAAGTACTATATGGATCATGAAAAACATGAACACTAATTTAAATAGCAAATATGTGCTGACACTCTGTATACAGTATTTATAACGAAGCAACTCTAATATAAATTGCGATTTCCCTTCTGATTTATGTGGCTGCACAATCTGCTTTTTTCCCCCTTGTATGCGTTGACTGCTTGCCAATTTTTAGGGATACAGTGGTTAAAGGGGTTGTGCCACAAAATGTTTTCTATATTTTTCAAACCAGCGCCTGGATCTGAATAGTTTTGTAATTGAAAAAAAAGTATAGTCATTGAGCTTTTCAATAAAGTGTATCTGTATAGCGCCACCTGCTGTTTGTTCTTTTCCTCACTGAGGTGGTTGCGTGCTTTCAGTTTAAATCTTCAACATATGTTCTGTTAGAAGCTATGGCAGTTACAGGGAGAGAGCTACAGCAGAAAGGACACTCCCCTGAGCTGCCAGGCTGAAGATAATCTAGCAGATCAATTGGAGCAATGATTGGGGAGATCTCTTGATCCATGTGAGGTGCAGGGCTGGTTCTATCTTTCTAAAAATAGATTGTCATGTACTACATGATGTCTGATTTTTATTTTTTACATCAGTCATGACATACCCCTTTAACAACCACAATTAGTACCGTTTTGTATGCCCCCAGCATCTGGTCTGTCTCAGATTTGCTGGTTTAGAAAACCCTTTTTCAAATACTGTATTGAGGACAGCAGGAGGGGGTTCCTTGTTCATGTAAGTTACTAGCGCATCTCTCCTTCTGGAGACCCCAGGATGATGAACTTCCTTTCAATTGACTTTAAGATGGTTATATGAACCCATATTTTCCCACAAACTCTATTAAGGATCTTAAAAAAAAAATCTCACGGAAAATAGAAAGTGTCCATCTATGATTTTTTTTAAAAAAAGTTATGTATTTCTTTTCATGTGTTTCATGTATTATACATATCAGGTGACTTATCTTTTATTTTCTCAAAAATATGTATTTTTTGTTGTTTAAAAGTCATACATTTAAGCGTTTTCACAAATTTGTCAGGGGCTGTTCTATATTTTAACACCATATGGCTTTTTATAACTGTAACAATTAATATACGTACAGTAAATGCACACATAAAAAGCAGGGGCTCTTCTCTGTAAATTAGCTTTTTTTTAGTCTACAGCAGTGTAAACTATTTTCTACTACTAAATCTGTTATGTCTTTGGCTCCAGATGGTCTGATCCCTGCAGTCATTGCTGGAAAATATGGTCCTGGACAGCAGGTTCCCTCATCTGAACGTACAGAAGAAACCAGCGTCCCGAGTGCCATTATAAAAGCTGCAGAAAAATGTCATATTTTTCCCAGTAACACATTTGTATCCAAAGTTTCCCATCTGGTTCAGCTGGCACCAAAATACCAAACAGTAAGTACAGATGTAGCTCATAATGACTAATTTGAATGCACCATCAAAGTTATTGGAATGATTGTGCTTGCTGGAGGCTACATATCCATGAAGTACAGATGCCTGGTAAACCATGGATATTTTCAGTCGACTTGTTACCGCCATCCCTGAGCTAGCAGAGCCTTATAAACAGCGGCATGCTGGAGCTACAGTAACAAAAGCTCCAGATTTTCCTCAGTTAATTCTCCTTTTGGATTACATGTAATATGTAACACCTTTAATCGTAATTTTAATGCCAATGCAAATTGTACATTTTCATGCCAAGTCATTTAATTAATAAGCTTTTCAGTTACATTGTCAGTTTATTATCACTTTATAGATGCATTAATGCCCACTGCACAGAGTGTTAATGGTATCACCTAGATTATGCAGTATTACACATGCCTGAGATGAATACTAAACAGTAGAAAATATGGCTCACAATTCTTTTTCCTTTTTGTGCCCAGGTGGCAGTGACAGGGCCCGCTGGCTGTGGGAAGACTACATGTATCAAAATGTTCAAGGAAACACTCTCCATGCAAGGCAAAATTGTTAAGGCAGATACAGTTTACACCAAAGCTCTTCAGACTGGCCACTTATTGGGGTTCATAAATAAAGACAATGGGTAAGTGTCTGTAATTGATTGGGGCGCATAAATAATCAGCTTTACTATATTGTTGTATATGGACTGGGGGAAACGGTAAATATTTCATTGCAATTATGATGTACTTCATATCTAGATAATACCCTACTTGTATTTCTTTGATAACATGGTGGGTGATTTGTTTAGTACTGACTAAGGAATCTCTATAGCTAAATAATTGTTTTAAATTAGGTTTAAATGAATATGAATTTTGATAGCTATTCATTAGGGATGAGCTGAGTTTTGAAAAATTTGTTACAACATAAATTGTCACTACCTTTCACATACCAGCTGCTATCTATTGGAATAGAAGACCATCCTTTATTGGACCCACTCAAGATTTATCACCTTCTCATTACTTATGATTATGCCTTAGGCTACTTTCACACTAGCGTTTTATAATTCCGGTATTGAGTTTCGTCATAGAGGCTCAATACCGGAATAAAACGGTTCAGTTTTGTCCCCATTCATTGTCAATGGGGACAAAACTGAACTGAAGACAACAGAATGCTCCTGAAAGCATTCCGTTCCGTCTTCAGACCAGAGAACAAACCGCAGCATGCTGCGGTTTGCTCTCCGGTCCAGGCATCCGCACCAAGACAGATCTGGAATGCCCCCCAATGCATGTCAATGGGGATGGATCCGTTTGGTGTGATACAATGGTGAACGGATCCGTCCTCCATTGACTTTCACTTCACTTGCACAGATACATACATACACACATACAGACATACACATAAACATACACAGACATATACACATACAAATACACATACATACTTACATGCTCCTGCAGGTCTCCAGAGCGCAGGAGGAACAGGACGGCGAGCACAGATGACGATTCCACCAGGCAGAGGGCGCTGTGGGAATCGCCATCTGTGCGCGCTGTCCTGCTCCTCCGGCGCTCTGGAGACCTGCCGGGAGCATGTAAGTATGTATGTGTATTTGTCTGTGTATATGTGTGTGTGTCTGTGTGTATGTATGTACTGTGTGACATGTGTGGGGCCGGAGCGCGGTTCCGGCTCCACACATGTCCCTGCGGCAGTCCGGATCCGGCAGCACCCTTCACCTGCCGGATCTAGGCTGCCGCTAGTGTGAAAGTAGCCTAAGATGTATTTACCTCTGTATGTAATTGTAACTAGCCTGTACACAACATAAACGACAATTATATTTTGTTTATACATCATGGAGAGCTCCCTCCCCTGTTGAACAATGTTTATCTTTTTTGGAAAAGCATTGTATTTTCAATAACTTTTAATTAAAAAATTAATTTATCACGAAATGCTTTGTTGAAACCCTATTCAGCCGATCAATCAATGGGACCGTTTTTACTGGCCGTTTAGACAGAAGTGCACCCGTCTAATGGCCGTTAAAAACGGTAATATGCTAGTGCAATATGGCCTTTTGGGTTAAAAAAAACAAAACTCACCTCATCCATCCTCTCCTCTCTTGAGTTAAAAGACCTGCGCTGAGTGTGATGACACCACCGCACACTCCCAGCGTCACCACGTGATTATGTTGGGAAGGCACTGTGACATCATCATGCTGAGCGCAGGTCCTTCAGCAGGTCTTTGCCTCTGCACGAGCTAGTGAATGAGGTGAGTATTTTTTTGTGTTCTTTCTAAAACAATTCTAGCCTCCATTTTAGGAAAAATTATCCATTACCACAAAGCATGAGGAAATTCGGCTTCGTGGCAAATCAAATTTTTCCTAAACTTCGGATCAAATTCCGCTTCGGCTGCTTTGATTCTCTGAACACTACTATTCATACTACAGATGAATGTGCTAGCATGGAGTTCTTGTGATCTAAACATGGATTCCCCTAGATCAGACTGCCCAGCTAACCAGTTTAGCTGAACCACTCTGCATTTGTTACATCTCTGGCTGGAGGGGCTACAGTACATAATAAGCATACTTAATACCCACTTTATATTCACATTGTTGATGTCCCTCTTTATTATGCATTTTTTCATGGTGTGCACTATAAATGCTGCTTTCAGCATTTGACTTGTAACATTGGTAATAAAGTATCAAGTATTTTTTGGTTGCATGCAAATCATGAAATGATTTATTCAAGTAACTTGGAATAGAGGGATGCTTGAAATTAAAGGGAAGCTGACATCAGAATGGGTTACAGTATTTTTTTGAAACAAAATATTCATACATATTTGTTTTAGAATTTTTCCTTTTTTCATTTCGCCAGTACTATGCCATTGAAAATTACATACATAATAAGGTTCTTCTGTTGCAGTAGTATCAGAGAGATAAAACAGATTCATCTCAGTTTACAACACTGCTGCACAGGAAATATATTACCTGCAGGGTAATCCAGATTGAAATAGTTGGTAGAAGATTGGAATGACTGACACAATGACAGCTCTGTTGTTTATTTGATAGACTTAGATAAACATGCAAATAGAGGAGCAGTGCATTGATAATTCTAACCTGAGAGGCACTGACCTGCCACATTACTGGGATAGCACAGGGAGGTGTGGTGCTCTAATTGAGTCACCACCTCAAACTCCTCCCTGGTCTTACAGATGATAATCTGACAAAGCGTTAATATCTAGAAAACCATCCACCCATTTTTTTTATAAAGAAATATTTAGAATAATCATGCATATATAGTTAAAATGTTGGAAAGGTCCCTTTAAATACAGTGATGTGCTGTTATAACTGGGTGTTGCTGTCCATGGTGCTAAACTGACTATTGAGTAGGCATAGAATTAGAATACATGGGTTTTAGTTGTACTGGGTTAGTTACAGTTAGTCAATCTTTATGGATGCATTGTATCTGAAAGTACTTTGCTTAGCTTAAAGGGAACCTGTCATCTCCGAAACACCCCCTGAACTAGAGTAAGCGGTGTATAGTGTAAGTGATGCTGAATCCGAATATGTAAGTTTTATCTTCGTACTCACTTGCATTCTGACTCTGTGCTCTGACAAACCTGCAGTAAAATGCACTCAGTGGACTCCGGTGCTCACTCACATAATGGAGAGGACTCAAAGACGAGTCCTCTTAATGCATTTTACTGCTGGTTTGTGGGAGCACAGCATCAGAATGGAAGTGAGTATGAAGATAAAACTTACATAATCAGATTCAGTATCACTTACATTATACACCGCTTACTCTAGTTCAGGGGGTGTTTCTGAGATGACAGGTTCCCTTTAAGCTCACAAATGTGCTTATAAAACAAAGGGGGTTAATTTATTAAGCCAGGCCCGTCCCCTTCCCCGCCCACACCATGCCTACTTTTTTAGACCTGACGTTAGCAGGGAAAGGTCGCAGTTTGCATTGCAATCTGCACCAGAAATATGCCTAATATAGCCGCATTTCTGGATACTAAATGACCCCCAGAGTACATATTTTAGAAGCTGTAAAAGGACAAATTTCATTAATGCTCTTATAATGTTTACTTTTATTTTATCTAATTTTGTTTTTCCAGGTATAAGACTGCATAACACAATTACTTAAAGAGGTTGTTCACCTTTTTATCTTTTTAAATTTCAACCCCAGCTTGCTGTATCAACATACTCATCTGCTCATTGTCTTTCCATTCTGTCTCTTTGGCTCACTTCACTGCTCTTCTGGTCCCCATCCTGTAAGATTCAGTATGAAGGTGGAAAGTCACTTCTAGGTCTTATGCTGCTTGGGGATGTCACCACTGAGGCTACCCATTAGGTACAGCGGTGCCCGTAACCCTGTCCGTCCAGAAGTCATCAGGACAGGGGCCAGAAGACTATTCAAGGGAGCAGTAGTAACTGAGCGGAGGGGAAGCAGGTCATTGTGGTTTTTTTGTACAGGTACAGCAGATTGGAGTTCAGATTTAAAAAAGTTAAAAAAAAAGCTACTAGTGGTATGTAAATCTTAAATATTTGGATTATTTAAAGTAGCCAGGTATATTTCTAAAGACTTCTTCTAACATTTACTCCAATTACTGCAATTAATAAATGGTGCAAACATACATAAAACACCTTTATTCTGTGCTGAAAGCTAGAAGTCACATTGCTAAATAATAAATACTGATACTGTTAAAATAATGATACTGTTAAACCCAACAAACACCATTCTTTATCTTTCAGGTGGAATGATGGGTTGTTACCGCAGTTGTTAAGAACATACTGTAAACCTCGTACAGTAACTGATAATAAGCAAATGAGCATTCTGCACTTGGATGGAGAGGTGAGGATAACACCTAACATGTCATGTTGCTGAAGTTGTTTTATTACTAATAGGTGATAATAAAGTATGTGCTTGAATGGCTTGTTAGGTTGGTATATCATGTTCTCAGAAAGCTAGCAGCGTAACATCATGTCATACTTGCAGTTAATTAATTGGTGCTTTTTAAGCTCTATGTGACATTATTTGATTAGTATAATATAATAGTTGCATTGATATGTTCTTAAAAAAAGTGTTAGTACCTTTAATCAAAAAGTACATTCTGTGTCCTAGCAAATAGACAGAATATAAAGTCTGATTTACTTGAAAATATACATTATATACATAATGCAAAAAAGATAAAGAAATAGCTAAAATAGCTTAAAGGGGTTGTACAGGATTAATAAAATGTGTCTACCTTCTTCCAAAAACTCCACTCCTGTCCACTGATTGTGTGTGGTAATGCGCCTCAGCACCATACACTTCAGTAAAGCTGAGGTGCAATATCACCAACAGCGCATGTACAGATGTAGCTTTGATTTTTGGAAGAAGAACCATAATTTTCTAGTCTTTGACAACTCCTTTAGGAATAATAATAAGACACGGAATGGCTTTGACCTTTAGTGTCTGTGCCATATATACTATCAATGTTATCTAAGAACACTGTGAATTGTTCAACCTAATCAGTTATGTTATATTCGTCTAGGTAAATGGTGCTGAAATGGATATTATGCAGAATTTATTCTGTGGAGAAGGTAAGTCATTACAATATTTATATAACAGTCATATTCACCTTTTAACCCCATGTTGTGTTATGGAAATTACAAACCCTTCCAACTGTTAGTACTGTTATTGGACTTTTTGACCTTCATGTTTTAAGCCTTTTCTTTTCAGAGAGCATATCATAGACGTTCCACAATCTGTGATAATTCATTTCTTAATTAAAGGGGCTTTCCCTTTAAGACAACTTATCCGCTATCCACAGGATAAGGGAAGTGTCTGACTGGTGGGGGTCTGTTCAGGGTGGCCGCCACTGATTGTGAGAACGGGGACCCGTACTCCCCCATTTTAATGGAGCTATGGTCACAGATGCGTCCTGGTGAGGCTGGTACACTTACTTTAGAAAATACATGCCAGAATGGCTGTGTAATCTTCTTCTGATATTAAAATCGACATTTGGTGAAGGCAGTTAGAAAGTGAGACAGGTGGGTGGAGACTGAGTTAAAGGGGTTGTGCAGTCTCATTATATTGATGACGTATCGTCAGGATAGGTGATTAATATGACATGGCACCAGTATCCCCACTGATCAGCTGTTGATGGGGCCAAGTGAATTGGAGAAGAATCTGTAGTTACAAGGCTACTATCCAGGAGGCTTTTAGGTAAACAGTGAAGAGGAGACAGCACCCGCACTAATGCCTTAGCCACATTAAACAACGGCATCAGGCCCTCACAGTTATAATCTTGATGACCTTTCCCAAGGATAGGTCATCAATATTATGACACTGCAAAATCCTTTTAAGCTCATAAATACACTTGAACTCAGGAGTTCTGGCAGTCTATAACTGTAATGTTTATTAGAGCATGAGGATGAAAAAAAGGACTTCACAAACATTCTGACATGGACTTTTAAAGTAAGTACACCTGCCTCATTAGGTCTATTAGATCTGGTGACATGTCCAGTCTCCGTTAGCTGCAAAGCCCCCTGATTGTAACTCCAAATGGAACTCCAGACACAATGAAAATACACTTCCCAAAATCCCATTTATGCCTCTAAACAACAGCATTTCTAATGCTGAATTCACGCTGCCTTTGTAATTTTTGTTTACTGTATGTGGAAATCACCATTGCATATATTAAACATATCCATAGGTATCCATTCACCTGATGGAGGCCAAAAGAGTTTCCTTTTGGCTTCATTTTAGGTATACTCACAGCTCAGCATTACATTGATTTGGTTGAGGAAACAGTGGTACAGCCATTTCTCCACAGTGTTTCAGGAACCGTTTGTCAACAGGACAACACCAGGCTGTATTTTGCTCATGCTACCGTGAGCAGCCTATGTGACCTAAATGTGGTACCGTGACCTGCAGCGTCTATGGACTTGTCTCCCATTGAGCATATCTGGGATGTCAATGGTTGTCAGTTGCAAAGAAAGCTGCAAGCATTGGATCTTGATGTTGTGCCCAAGTGCATTCAGCATGGCAGAACTTTCCTCAGTGCTATATGGCACGACAACTTGCCATGGCTGGTGTTTGGATTTGAAGGTTCATCACATTAAGAAGTAACTGAAATAATGCCACCTACTTGGATTAGCAGCTCTGACATTTGCTTGAATTGCAGGCTATTCTGTAAATTCCATTTAAAATGGGCTGTAAAAATTCCATCTGTATTTAGCGATTGGGCATTAAGTAATTAGCATATCAGGTCCAGCAGTGAACACTTTTAATCTTTCAGTGTTCATTTTATGAGTTGTTTACGCACCAAAATAGTTTGGTAATTAAATGGTAATTATTATGTTTAAAACATGCTGCACGTCTGTACAGCAAAACTAAGTATAATTATAGCAATTAATTATCTTACTCTGCCACACATCATAATTATACTGTGGTCAGCAGGATGAACAGATAAGAAGATAATTACACCTTGCCACCATGTTTTACCGTGTGATTATGTAAGGTGTACATACTCTCTGTACAAAGTGCTCTCCACCTTCGTGGGACTTTTCATTTTTAATTGTGTAACAGCTTTATATCACAGTGGATTTAATTAGGTTTTGACTGTATACTGTCAAATTACTAAGACTTACTAAAACTGGATATATATAACTATTCAGGTCTGTTACAATGAAATCATCATAATAACTAGATAGTTGGTTTTAGCAGTCCCATAATTACTTACTCTCACATTTCACCAAGGTCTGTCAATTAATTTTAGTTTTGATGAGAATTAATCTGCTGATCTCAATAACTCCCCGGATCAACAGCCCATCTCTATTAAAGGGGTTGTCCAAGTTATGAAAAAAATATATAGTACTTTAAATCTGATGGGCAGCAATATATAACTAAGTTAAGCAAATTTTAGGCAAAAAAAATCTATATTTCCACATTTCCCTGGTTCTCTTCTGGTCTTTGTTTACCTGCAGTAATAACAATCTCTGCCCCTTCCCCTGTTCTGCTCTGCAAATGCTGCCCTGAGTGACATGTCTTCTGGGATACTCAGTAGCATTTGTATGTGTAGGACTACAAGTCCCAGCTGTACAATGACACTGCTGATACACACAGGATCTTACCTCCTATCTGTCTTGTACAATACAATACTCTCCAGATCAGCTCCAGTATCAGCTTTATGTCTGTAGGGTGAGGAGAGCAGATCCTGTGTCTCTTTACATCTGCAGCTGCTATTGTAAAGCCTTCAGTGTGTTCTGGCTGAAGGGGTTAATGTTTTATCTGAAAGAATCCAGGGAGAGCAGATAGCAGGAGCCCAGCAGAGAAGGGGGGCGTGGCCAGCACAGTGACGTCTCGTGTACAGGCTCTGTGCACGAATATAAAATTAGCAGGGAGGCATGCTGACATCACAAGTCATGTGACCCTCATTGAAACCTGAGAAACCAGCAGCTTTAGAAGCAGAAAGTGTATGGAAAAGTTGTATTTGACTAGTTAGAAACATACAAAGGACAAAAAAATTACTCGGACAATCCCTTTAATCTAGTAACAGTAGCTTGCAAGATTATTACACTCACTAAAAGAGCTCAAAAGGTTCCTTTTGAACTCTTTTAGTGAGGCTGCCATGATAACCTCCTCTGGCAGAAACGTCTATACTCTCATAGATCCTATGCTAAAGAACAGCATCACATCTGAACATGCTGCTTTGCCTGGTACTGTAGTTGCAGCTGCAGCCACTACATTTTGCAGGGTCCTGGATTCAGACCCCCAGCAATCAAAAATTGATGCCTTTTCTTGAGGAATTCTCCAATTCTGAAGTGGTCAGAATTCAGGTTGACTTGAAATTTTTTCACCAACATAATTGCTGAAAATTGTAGCCCATATATGCTGATGTGCTGTCTATTCATGCTATGCTTTTAATCATTTTGTATGTATGTAATGATTGTAAATTACTTTTTACATGTAATTAAAAATAAAGTTATATTCACTGAGCCCCATTCACACATTGTGAAAAAAATGCATTGATTTTATGGTGCTTACTAAAGCATTGTGTTGCAGTGCATGGGGTTATTTAGTTTTATATAGTTAGCATTTTGTATAGAAAGCTCTTTTGCCTACATTTGGTGCTCTTATTTGGTCCTGTATAGCATGATTATTTCTGCACTATATTGTATGTGTGTGAGGGTAGGGGGCAACACAGTACTGCTCATGGCTTCATCCAACACGAGCCTGGTCCTTTCTGGGGTACAACTAAACTTTAATGTGTTTGAGAGAAATTAACAAACATTTGCTCTGTTTTATCAGAATTTTTTATCTCAGCAAACAATGAGCAGATAAGGATCTCCGACTCAGTTCTTGTTTTCTGGGAGGTAGGCAAAACTTTATTTTTCATATTTTCTTTATTAAACCAATGTCAGTTGTTAATATTCTGAATGTGTTATTTCAATCTCCGCCTTTTCAGACATTTCTCATATATGTTGCTTCTTATTTTAGAATTGGATCTAGTTTTTGAAGGATCTAATTGTACTATAGTAATATTATCAGAGTCAGTTGAAATTTAGTTGGTTGAAGCTTAGCCACTTTAATTGAGAATTACAAAACGAGATGTAAAGAATATTTTGACTTGTTTTTGTATTTGCTGTATTTCTCTTGGAACTTAGATCCTGCAAAATGAAATACTGTGATTTGAACTCTTTTGAATTAGAAACTGAACAGAGGGTGGCACTGTGGTCACATGAAACGTGCACAACCAAGACCCAACAAGATCAGTTGTTTTGTTAAAGATACTATATCATCTCTTTTCCACTTCATTTTTAGCTTGAAACATTAGCTAATGTGAGTCCTTCGGTTTTGTGCTGTGTGGGTATCCTGGCTATGACAAGTGATGATATAGATTGGAAATTGCCTCTCAAAATGTGGATGAAAACCCATGCGGAAGACCGTCAGTTGCATCTACTTCAGCTTACTGAGACATACATAGGTAATTAAGTTCATTCTCCTTATCACTCAAGGCAACACTTTGTCTAACGTATCTCTTCCAAAAAATGGTTTTATTGTACAGTATGTTGTCAGGGTATTAAATGGGTTGTCCAAGTTATGAAAAAAAATATAGCACTGTAAATCTGATGGGCAGCAATATATAACTAAGTTCAGCAAGTTTTAGGCAAAAAAAAATCTATATTTCCTCATTTCCCTGGTTCTCTTCTGGCCTTTGTTTACATGCAGTAACAACAATCTCTGCTCCTCCCCCCTCCCCTGCAAAGTCAGTGAATGCAAGTGCTGAGTGACATGTCTGCCTGCTGGAATACTCAGCAGCATGTTGTATGTGTAGGACTACAAGTCCCAGCTGTACAATGACACTGCTGATACACATAGGAAATTCTCCCTACCTGTTCTTGTACAATACAATTCTTCTATAGCTCCTTGCCCAGCATATGTCTCCTCTCACTGCTGCAGCTACTATTTGTTGTAAAGCCTTGAGCCCTCAGTGTGTTCTGGCTGAAGGGGTTAAAGTTTTATCTGAAGGAATCCAGGGAGAGAGCAGATAGCAGGAGCCCGGCAATGCAAAGAAAGGGGGCGTGGCCAGTGACATCTCGTGTACAGACTGTTATCTGAACTCTGAGGCTTGTGTACGAAACATCACAGACCAGGGAGATAAGGTGACATCACAGGTCATGTGACCCTCAGTCAACTCTGAGAAACCAGCAGCTTTAGAAACACAAAGTATATGGGAAAGTTGTTATACCTGACAAGTTAGAAACATATAAAGAACAAAAAAATAACTTGGACAACCCCTTTAAGTAAAATAAGTATTACTTAGTGCTTGTCAAGAATTTCATAAGGATTTAACCAAGTGCTAATAGATAAAACTAATTCCACTGGAATACATTTTTGTTATTGCTTTTATTACTGAATCATTTCGAACAGGAACAAATCAAGTTGATTCTGTCCCTCCGGGGATCCACTTGGAAAAGTATATGTAGATATACTGTACATGTCAGGGTGAAAATTCAAGTTTCCAAATGTAGTGTTTTATCTTATCCATTTCAGAATTGGGCAGAGGGCAAGGTAGGAGGAGAATGACATTTCTGTGACCTTTCACTTCCTCTTGGTGCAATTAACTAATTACAAGCAGTTTTTGTATGTAGAACTTGCTAGCTAATAAAGACATGTGATCACAGCAGCATTAGCAGTGATTCAAGCAGGTAGCCTCTCCCTCTACAGTGTGAGAGCAGAAGGAATGAGTTGTGACCTAGCAGGTTTTTATAAACAGTGACCGTGACCGGTCTGCAGCTGTATCGTATCTGTGATAAAATCCTGTTAGAAGAAGAGCGCTGCAGCACAAATAGCTGAACTTCGCAGTGGAAGGTATAATAACTACTGTACAGAGACTGCACATGAGGTTCTAATAGTGCTGTAAGGTTTTTTATTTTTCACTCGAGTATGTCTTAAACTTTCATTGCTCAATGGGATATCATGTTTTAGTTTTTAATAGGACTACAGCCTCCTGCAGTAAGGCATTGGAATAGCAGCATATATTAATATTAATCATATATAACATAATGTTACCAGAGATCACATATACCAGAGGACCATATGCTCATAATATATCTGTCATAGTCTTTCTGTATTAGATACAGCTTCCTTAAAATACTGTCAGTCGTCCAGCTGTAGTACACATCCAATAGTATCAGTATTAGTTCATATGTAATAGTGTCAGTGGCAGCGCACACAGAAATGAAGTTCATCCATAATAATGACAACCGTTCCACCTACAGTATATAATATAACCATAATGTATATCTATGGCAGCACACTGTTATACATGCAAACAATAGAACTAGGGATTGAATATTATTCCGGATTACAGTGGTACTATACCTACTATACATTAAAAATGGAAGCTCGTTGCACACATTTTTGATCAAATGTGTGTCTGGCCCATCTACCAGCGTCAAGGTAGCTTCTGCAGATAGGTGCCTAACACTAACAGAACTGCCTCTCCTGGGGTTAAAGGGAACCTGTCATCTCCGAAACACCCCCTGAACTAGAGTAATCGGTGTATAGTGTAAATGATGCTAAATACGAATATGTAAGTTTTATCTTCAATACTCACTGTCATTCCGACACTGTGCTCCCACAAACTTGCAGTAAAATGCACTCACTGGACTCTTCTTTGAGTCCTCTCCATTATGTGAGTGAGAACTGGAGTCCACTAAGTGCATTTTACTGCAGGTTTGTGGGAGCACAGCGTCAGAATAGAAGTGAGTATGAAGATAAAACTTACATAATCGGATTCAGCATCACTTACACTATACACCGCTTACTCTAGTTCAGGGGGTGTTTCGGAGATGACAGGTTCCCTTTAACCTAAGCCTACAATGTTCAATGCGTTGTAGGAACCAGCTATATTTATACTCTGCTTAGAAGCCTGGGCAGATAAGTGGGGAGTGCTCAGTCTAAAGTCACAGGTGCACATCCATAAAGCTAAACGTACAGACAGCAAACAAAATATGGCAGAACACTGTTATACATGCAAACAATAGAACTAAGGATTAGAGATTATTCTGAATTACAGTGGTACTATACCCACTATACTTAAAAATGGAAGCTCTTTGGACACATTTTTTGATTAAATGTGTGTTGGGCCTATCTACCAATGTCCAGTTGGCTTCTGCAGATGGTTACCTAACAGAACTGCTTCTCCTGGTCCTAACTTAAGCCTACAATGTCCAGAGTGATGTTTAGAATGTGCACGAAGAGCTACCACCTACCAAAGTATTTAATTGGTTTCTTTAATAGCAAAAGTTTGGATTTTTACTGAATAGTTATTATTGAGTTTGACAAGAGTTGTAGTTTTTTGTCTTCAGTAAGCTGCCCCTAGTAGTGTGGAGGGAATTTGGGCATCTGGCACTGTTTTTCAAAGTCAGCTCTGACCCTAAGAACTTAAGACCATAATGCTTATAGTGTATCAAAATTCACCCAGAAGTGGCAAATATCGCTTATTATCGAAAAGGAATTATTTTTGTTAAAAACAAGGACTGATAACTATCATTATTGAACTGTAATAAAGAATATCTTCTCAAAGGTTTTTCTTTTTTTTGTGGCTTCCAAGGTCCCTTGTACAGCTGTTGTTCAGAACAGTTGAGTAGATGTAATATCCTTCTACTTTAATACATTTAGCTATTGTTACCAAAATATATTATTTGGTTTTGTGAAGAGACCCTGTAAAGATCTGCTCAAGTCTTCCCATTCATCCAGTACAGAGTGCCAATTTAGACAATACATTATTTTTCATTTTTGATAACAAGTAGCAACTTAATTTGAGAAGGAAATTGTATTGGATGAGAATTTTCTCCAGCACGGTAACTAAAACATGGTTTCCGTTTATTGAGTAAAATTGGTGTGATTGCCATCTCAAACCTCTCTTAGGCTGCATTACATTGGTGAACTGGAACCTTGATAAAGGAGTTTTATGTTGCAATGACAGGAATAGATTTCCAATTTTCTGTAGAATTACACTATCATTGCTCATGACTCAGGCAATTTAGCTTACTTTACAGAACTCGTTGTGGGCTGTACATCATATTGACAGCCTGATCTTTGTGCAGTGCATGGATTTTGATGAGATATTGTAAAATGCAGTCATAATAAATCCTTTTCTATTATGAACTTGGGCAACCTAAACAGTGGCATACTTTCAATGGAGATAGACCACGCGACTTGCATGGGCCCCATGGTGGAAAGGGGGCCCGGCACTGAGCTGGCTTTGCTCTTTCCCAACATAGTCAAATGAATCTCATGCAATGCCACTAGGAGGAGCTCACTACATAGAGATTTATACAAAGCCTGATTTCCTATTGTGTTTAAATGTAGCTGTATAAATTCATATATACCAAGCTCCCCTTAGTGGTGGCTGCAAAAATCCAGGAAGTGATCATTTTCAATGGGATAGGGAGCTCACTGAGGAAGATTAATCATTGTATTTATGGCAGTGCTATAGCATAAATATATTGAAAAATATAACATTTGGGATCAAATAACAAATTTTTTTGACATGTTCAACTGTCACACATATTGATAATCTTCATCATTATAATTGTGGTTTAACTTGCCAGTGACCAGATCTTAGTGACGAAGTAGGTTTTTTTTCTTCATTTTTTCATTGTATCAATCCAAGAGCTATAACTATTTGATTTTTCCATTGATGTAGCTATTATAATGGCTTTTTTTTTTTTGCAAGACAAGAGGTAGTTTTTAATGCCACCATTTTGGGGTACACAACTCATTGATTCATTTTAACTATTTCTGGGGAGGGATAGGAAAAAAGCATTTATTCCATCAAGTGTTTTTGTAAACTTTAAAAGTTCACTTTGTGGCATAATTAACATGATTACTTTATTTTCTGGGTCAGTATGATTATAGCTATAAGAAAGATATATACTTTTTTATGCTTTACTAATTAATTGCACTGCCACATACCAAGACTGAACTTTTGTATTTTTCTTACTACGAAACAGTGTGAGAACTTGGTTTTGTGGGACAACTTGTAGTTTTCATTGGTATTATTTTGGGGGAAATAAGGCTTTTTATTCATTTTTTGTGGTGAATAAGCAAAAGAAAATCAATTCTGGAAAAGTTTACATAATTTCTTTTTTACGGAGTTCATGGTGCAAGTGCTCTTATACTCCTGAGCCCTCTTATACATTCAGGTAAAAGACAAGGAAGTACAGCACAATAATGAAAGGGCTTACTTTTCACACTGGACACAAGATATTGGGTACTGAAATGTGATATTTGAGTAAAAATTGGAATATTAACATTCACATTCAACACCTGCTGTGAATTCATTTTTGAGCTCCTTCCCTTCTGTCCTGGAATGTGCCTATACAGCAGTTTATAACCACATATGCGGAGTTGGGAGATTTTCACTGTAGGGGTATCTCAGAGTCTCTTCAAATGTTACATGGCACCCAAAAACCATTCCAGCAAAATCTGCCCATATGGTACTCTTTCCCTTCTGAGCCGTGTGGTATGTCCATACATCAGTTTAAAGGGAACCTGTCACCTAAAAAATACCTTCCAAGCCGCCAGCATTACCTTAAAGTAGCCAGTAGTAGGTTTCTAAAGCTCCTTTTCTTCCTCCGGTCAGCTGTGCCAAAATCTTGAAAAATAAACTTTAATCCTCTGAATTCGCTATGTCACAGCAGAGTTTGAAGTCAAGGGGGCAGCGGCCTCCTTGCTTCAAGTCAGGATAACCGCGCCCCCTTTCCCTGCCCGTAAGCCTCTGATTGACAGCAAAGCTGCCTGAAGACTAGTACATCGCGATCTCTATTCCCGCGCCTGCGCATCGGCTCAATGCTCAGCGCACATCGAGGGAATAGAGACGTCGGCGCATGCGCGAGACTTCAGACGGCTTTAGTGAACTGCCTGTCAATCAGAGGCTTAGGGGCAGGGAAAGGGGGCGCGGTTATCCTGACTTGAAGCGAGGAGGCCGCTGCCCCCTTGACTTCAAACTCTGCTGTGACATAGCGAATTCAGAGGATTAAAGTTTATTTTTCAAGATTTTGGCACAGCTGACCGGAGGAAGAAAAGGAACTTTAGAAACCTACTACTGGCTACTTTAAGGTAATGCTGGCGGCTTGGAAGGTATTTTTTAGGTGACAGGTTCCCTTTAAGGCCGCATATGAGGTGCAGAATCAGGGTAATAAATATTGAGGTTTGTGTTGCTGTTAACCCTTGATATGTTACAGGAAAAATGGATTTATACAGAAAATCTGCAAAAAAAAGGGAAATATTGAAAGTTCACCTCCATTTTGCTTTATATTCTGTGGAACACCTTAGGAGTTAACAAAGTTTTTAAAATCAATTTTGAATAATTTATGGGTAGTTTCTATTATGTAAGCCCCTCAAAGTCACTTCAGAGCTGAATTGTATCTTAATAAAAAGTCAGTTTCGTAAATTTTCTTAATATGAAAAATTGCCTCTAAAATTGTAAGCCTTCTAGCATCCTACAAAAATAAAATAACATTTACAAAATTATGCCAACATAAAGTAGACATATGGTAAATGTTAATTAATAACCATTTTGTGACATATCACTATCTTTCTTAAAAGCAGAGGAATTCAAATTTAGAAACTTGCTAATTTTTCAACATCTCTGTAAATTCTGTAAAGATTCTTTTTATAAATAAAAGTAAATTTACCGCTCACATGAAGTACATTGTGTCATGAGAAAACAGAATCAGAGTCGGTTGGGTAAGTAAAAGCATTCCAAAGTTATTATGATATAAAGTGACTTATATTTGCAAAATTTGGCTCGGCCCATAAGGTGATAACTGGCTGTGCCCTGAATGGGTTAAAGGCCAGGTAATGTATTTAGGATCAGTGCAGCAAACTATTTACTGTAGGACAGCAGTTTTGTACTAGTAGTTCTCCTGTTGTAAAATGATAACTTCTGTATGCTTTGAGAGACTGTGTCTGGCAAGGCATGCTGAGAGTTATAGTTTCACAACAATAAAAACTACATCCATATATACTTGATATGTATTAATCAATATGTTTTAAAGACATTGCCATTATCTATATTTACAATATGTCTGAGAAAATTGCAGCCAGAACCAATAAGAAACTGAATACAGAAACATGCCAGCATATAATGTATCAAATTCATATAACCATTTTATGTAATTCTGTCCAGACTGGTGGTCAGTCAGAATGTTAACTGTTTTGAGGTGTTACCTAATTGACAGTGGCTGAAATAATTATTATGTTATTATTGCTTGTATGAGAGGGAATATATATTTTCATAATTTTTCTGTTATATTCTAGAACCCAGCTTGCAGTTTCTCAGAGATCACAAAATTTTTCATAAACCTGAAAATGGAAGCAGCGGGACACAAAGAGATGTTTTCCTTTGTGAAGCAAATGTACTAAAAACATTCTGTAGGATCTCTGAGGTAATTCACATGCATACATATCATATGTTTGGCTTATGTAAACAGAACTTAACCCATTCCTCCTGTGTTCATTTTAGGGCTTAGTGACCAAGCAATTAGTTTCAGTTTTTGATCAGCGACTTCCAAGAGCTATAACCTAGACTTGTTCTTTGCAAGTTTTTATTGGTGCCATTTTGGAATACATTTAGTAGCACAGTAGCATAGTTTGTAAGGTTGAAAAAAGACATCTGTCCATCGAGTTCGGCCTGTTATCCTGCAAGTTGATCTAGAGGCAAAAAACCCTGTGAGGTACAAGCCAATTTTCCTTTCTTTAGGGAAAAATTCCTTCCCTACTCCAATCAGGCAATCAGAATAACTCCTTGGATAAACAACCCTTCTCCAAAAAACAACTATAACATGTAATATTATTACACTCCAGAAATACATTCAGGCCCCTCTTGTAATATTATTACACTCCAGAAATACATCCAGGCCCCTCTTGTAATATTATTACACTCCAGAAATACATTCAGGCCCCTCTTGTAATATTATTACACTCCAGAAATACATTCAGGCCCCTCTTGTAATATTATTACACTCCAGAAATACATCCAGGCCCCTCTTGTAATATTATTACACTCCAGAAATACATTCAGGCCCCTCTTGTAATATCATTACACTCCAGAAATACATCCAGGCCCCTCTTGTAATATTATTACACTCCAGAAATACATCCAGGCCCCTCTTGTAATATTATTACACTCCAGAAATACATCCAGGCCCCTCTTGTAATATTATTACACTCCAGAAATACATTCAGGCCCCTCTTGTAATATCATTACACTCCAGAAATACATCCAGGCCCCTCTTGTAATATTATTACACTCCAGAAATACATCCAGGCCCCTCTTGTAATATTATTACACTCCAGAAATACATCCAGGCCCCTCTTGTAATATTATTACCCTCCAGAAATACATCCAGACCCCTCTTGAACTCTTTTAGTGAACTTACCATCACCACCTCCTCAGGCAGAGAGTTCCATAGTCTCACTGCTCTTACCATAAAGAATCCTCTTCTATGTTTATGTACAAACCTTCTTTCCTCCAGGCGCAGAGGATGTCCCCTCATCACAGTCACAGTCCTGGGGATAAATAGATGATGGGAGAGATCTCTGTACTGACCCCTGATATATTTATACATAGTTATTAGATCTCCCCTCAGTCGTCTTTTTTCTAAAGTAAATAACCCTAATTTTGATAATCTTTCTGGGTACTGTAGTCCACTCATTCCAGTTATTACTTTAGTTGCCCTCCTCTGAACCCTCTCCAGTTCTGCTATATCTTTCTTGTTCACAGGAGCCCAGAACTGTACACAGTACTCCATGTGTGGTCTGACTAGTGATTTGTAAAGTGGCAGGACTATGTTCTCATCACAGGCATCTATGCCCCTTTTGATGCAACCCATTATTTTATTGGCCTTGACAGCAGCTGACTCATTACAGTTAAGTTTGCTGTCCAGTAAAAGTCCTTTTTCATGTTACTGTTTCCCATTGTTTTACCATTTAGTATGTACTAGTGACTTGCATTATTCCTTCCTATGTGCACAACCTTACATTTGTCAGTGTAAAACCTTATCTGCCACTTCTCTGCCCAAGCCTTCAACATAGCCAGATCCATCTGTAGCAGTATACTTTTCTCTTTCATGTTAATTACTTTACAGAGTTTAGTGTCATCTGCAAAAAATGATATTTTACTGTGCGAGCCTTCTACAAGATCATTAATAAATATATTGAAGAGAATAGGGCCCAATACTGACCCTTGTGGTACCCTATTAGTGATCATCTTAGTATGTACTCTTAATAACTACCCTCTGTTTCCTACCACTAATTTTCTCCCAGTCCAAGCATTCTCATTTTATATACCAACCTTTTATGTGGCACAGTATTAAATGCTTTGGAGAGATCAAGCCATATGACATCCATTGACTCACCCAGGTCCAGTTTCAAAACTGATTAAATTAGTTTGATAGGACCAATCCCTCATGAATATATATATATATATATATATATATATATATATATATATACGGTATATATATATATTTAAGTTTTACAACTTTTACAAAAAAAACACTGTTTTTGCAGTGTTGTATCCCAAGACCCATAACTTTTATTTTTCTTTCTATGAAGCTTGTGAGGGTTTGAGTTTTGTGGGATGACTTGTAGACTGCATATTTATCATTGTAGGGTACATAACACTTTTTGATCACTTTTTATTCAGTTCTTTTATGACACATAAGCAGAAACAGCAATTCTGGCATTTTTTAAAAATGTTACGGCGTTAATTTTTTATTTTATGGCGTGCATAAAAAATTGTAGGGTACATAATGGACGCAGTGATACCAAATATGTGGAAGTGATTTTATTCTTTTTATTTAATAAAACTTTATTTAACTTTTTTTAACCATTTACTATTTTCACAGAGAGAGTTTAACAGGCGACCTTTTGATCTCTTCTGTAATACACTGGTACTGCTTCTACATTACAGTGTATTATACTGTCAGTGTTACACTGACAGACACCAGCAGGCTGGGCTAGAGGCCACAGGTTGCAGTGTAAAGACAGGGAAACCCTACAATTTCATTCTTGGGGTGCCAATGGGAGTCAGAGGGAGCTCCCCCTCTTAAAAATTTAGATGCTAAGGGATTAAAAGGCCCAGATCAGCACTCCTGCAGGTTTGTGTCATTAGAGCAGTATGTGAGAACTGAGCCCCTATTCTCTAGTGCATGGCAGACCCATACAGCACTTATACCACCATAAAAACACAATCAGTGGTCATTAAGGGGCCACCATAAAAACACAAATCAGTGGTCATTAAGAGGTTAAAGTGAAACTCCAAGCAAATTATCAAAATGAGTAAAATTGGTCTACTAGGGTAATTTAGTATGACAGAGCTGTTCATCTGGTGCTTTAAATCACAGAATACAGAAAAGAAAGCTTTCAGGTGGAATCATATGATGTGTCAGAGGGATGTACAAATGTGTTTACTGTAAAGATTTTGATAGTCACCAGTAAATTAGAAGAGGTGGCTTAGTGGTTAGCACTGGTACTTTGCAGCGCTGGGGTTCTACGTTAGAAACCGATCAAGGACAACATCTATATGGAGCTTGTACAGTGTGTTCTCCCTGTGTTGAGTGTTTCCGGTTTCCTCCCATACTTTAAAGACACACTAATAGAGAGTTTAAATTGATGAGCTCCACTGGAGACAGCAAGCCATGATGATGACTGTAAAGCACTATGGCATATACCAGCGCTATGTGAGTAAAATAAATAAATAATAGAAAATACTTTTGTCATATTGTGAAAATGCTGGAGACTTTGGACCCACTGTATTTGACTTTCTTTGATTTGTACCATATTGTGAGTGCATAGACAGAGGTCTAGTCAGCCCCTATTTAACCCATTAAGGACCATGGGATTTTTCATTTTTGCGTTTTCATTTTTCACTCCCCACCTTCCCATAGTCCTTTTTTATTTTTCCGTTCACATAGCCTTATGAGGGCTTATTTTTTGAGGGACAAGTTGTGCTTTCCAATGGCACCATTTACATTTACATGCCGTGTAGTGGGAAGCAGAAAAAAAAATTCCAGGTGAGGTAGAATTGGGAAAAAACGCAATTCTGACAAAGGTTTTTTTTTTTTTTTTGTTACGCCGTACATTATGTGGTAACATTGACCTGTTATCTTCATTCTCCAGGTCAGTACGGTTACAATGATACCACACTTGTATATTGTTTTTGCATTTTAATACTGAAAAAAAATGTAAAAACTTTGGGAAAAAAAAATGATCACCATATTCTGACCCCTATAACATTTTTGTAGTTATGTGTACAGGACTGTGATAGGGCTAATTTTTTTCAGGATACCAATTTGAAGTGTGTGTGACTTTTTGATCACTTTTTATAAAAAAAATTATTGGGGAGTTGAAGTGACAAAAAAATAGAAAATTGAGTGTTTTTATTTTTTCCCCTTTACGCTATTTGTCTTATGCCATTAATATAGTTCTATTTTAATTTTATGGGCATTTTCACACGCGCCGATGCCCATGATGTTTTTTTTTTAATGGTTAAGTATTTTTATTTATATTTCAAGGAAAGGGGGTGATTTGAACTTTTATATTTTTTTAATTTTTTTTACATTTCTAAAAAAAAATTTTCTAAATTTTTTTTTTAGTCACCTTGGGTGACAATAACTGGCAATTATTAGATTGCCCTTAGTGTTCTTTGATGGCTATATAGTCATCAAAAAACACTTCATTTGCTCAGTTGTGATCAAATGCTGCCATCTAGTGGCCTTTTTTGGTATATACCTGAAATAGATGCTGAAGCCTGCTTGTGGCTTCAGACTATTTCAGCATACTATTTCAGTGTACATTCGGCCCTGGGGAACGCTGTTACCGGACCGGAAACATGCGCCACCTGGTTCCGGGTTGCTCAGATGCTGTGGTCACATTTGACCACGGCATCTGAAGGGGAAAATGTATGCGATCAGCTTTATGGCTGATTGCATACATGTGCCCCAGGTGTCTGATATATAAAATGGCAGAAACCCGGCGGCTAAGGCACCCGCTGCACGCGCGAGCAGGCGCCATGTTTAGGGACCGGACTTCCGCCGTACATGTATGGCGGAGGTCCTTAAAGAGGACCTTTAACCACTCCTGACATGCCTGTTTCAATCGCTTCATGCATTTCCCATGTAATAACAAGTCTGGCACATCTATTCTTATGTCTGTATGTTGTGCCATTCCTTTATTATTTCTACTAGAAGTTATGAATGAATTGCTATTTGTCTTCAGTAAGGGAACAGAGGGGAGGTAACAAGTTGGGGTGTGTACCTGCACAGACTGAACATGACAGCACTGATTGGCTAGAGTCAGTCTGTGCAGGGACACACCCCCAAATGGTCACCTCCTCTCTGTTCCCTTACTGAAGTCCTCTGGAAGGATTAAAGAGATTATCCTGGAAAAGATAATAATGACTTATTCTCAGGATAGGTCATCATTTTCACATCACCGATGGTCCGGGCCATGTCCTGGCATCCCGACCGATCAGCTGCATCAGGGAGCCGCTGTGCTCACTGAAGCTCTGGTGAGTAATGCAGACTCCTCGCAGCTTTCCAAGGACAGCACTGTACATCGTATAGTGGCAGTGCTTGGTACTGCTTCTCAGCCCCTTTGTCTTGAATGGGGTTGAACTGCAACTAGGCCATGTCACTGGCCTAGGAAGAGTTTGTGGTGCTCTAGGCCAAACAGCTGATCGACGGATGTCCTGGATGTCACACCCCCGCAGATCTGATACTGATGATCTTTCCTGAGTCATAAATATCTTTTCTTAGATAAGGGCTTGTTCACACATCAGTTATTTGATCAGTTATTTCCATTAGTTATTGTGAGCCAAAACCAGGAGTGGAGCCTCCACAGACAGGGGCGTAGCTAGAACAGACTGGGCCCCACAGCAAAATTTTGCATGGTGCCCCCCCTTCATAACTATCCTGGCATCCTATATGTGCATATGTAAGTTCACAGGGCAGGGGGCACACACAGTGCAGCATGGGGGGCACAGTACAAGGCAGGGGCACAGGACAGCATAGCGGGCACAGTACATTATAGAGCGTACAGTACAGGGCAGGAGGCACACACTGTGTAGCATGGGGGACACAGTACAGGGCAGGGGGAAAAATATAGCACAGGGGGTACAGTACAGGTCAGGGGGCACACAGTGCAGAATGGGGGGCACAGTACAGGGCAGGGGGCAAAATACAGCATAGGGGGTACAGTACAGTGCAGGGCACACAGTACAGGCCGGGAGGGCACGCCACATTTTAGCATATGGGGCACATGGCAGCATACGGGGCACAGTACAGGGCAAGGAGTACAGTACAGGATAGGAGGCACACACTGTGCAGCATGGGGGGCACAGTACAAAGCAGGGGGCAAGATACAGCATAGGGGATACAGTACAGCGCAGGGGCACACAGTACAGGCCGCGGGGGGGGGGGACGCACAGTACAGCATATGGGGCACATGGCAGCATACGGGGCACAATACAGGGCAAGGAGTACAGTACAGGATAGGAGGCACACACTGTGTGGCATGGGGGCACAGTACAGGGCAGGGGGAAAAATACAGCATGGGGTAGAGGGCAGCATAGAGGGCACAATACAGCACAGGGAGTACAGGGCAGGGGGCACACATAGTGCAGCATAGGGGACACAGGGCAGGGGGCAGAATGCAGCATAGGGGTGCAGTACAGGGCAGGGGGCACAAACTTACCACTGTTGGTCAGGCTGGCAGTGAGTCTGAAGGTCAGCTGTATTGGCTGGCTGGCAGGCTGCAGCAATGCTCAGGTGGCTGAGACAGCGCTGCTCTGGGTTGCTCCTGCTTCCTGGATGTCTGTTACAGCCAGAGCAGGAGGTCAGCTGGCACTACAAGGGAGGTGGAGGGGCAGGTAAGAGAGGCAGCCTGACGGGCAGGCAGGAGTGCAGAGGGTCACATGCAGGGTCCACATGGTGCTTCTGGAAGTCTGGGAGCGGGCCCTGTTTGTGACTGAAGTATTACTTGAAAAGATTGGTGGAGCAGCAGCTTCCTCTCACTGCTTCTCCACCAATCAGATTACACAGTGCAGCAGCGCAGAGGAGAGGTAGGAGAATCCCTCTCTCCCCATCCTCTTGTTTCAATGCGCAGCGTTACGATCCCACCCCACCCCTGGAAAGAGAGAGAAATAGAAATATTACCCTGCTGATTTGCCACATCCCTGCTACTGCTCCCGGGCCCCTGCTGAGCTCGGGCCCCAAAGCAGTCGCTTCCCCTGCTTCCCCTATAGCTACGCCACTGTCCACAGAGATCAGGTATAATGAAAAGATCTGCACCTGTTCTGTGTTTTTGACCTGCACCTGGTTTTGGCTCACAATAACTGATGGAAATAACTGATCAAATAACTGACATGTGAACAAGCCCTAACCCCTTCTCCCTCACTGCTAAATCAGCATGTGCTTTGGTAGTTGAGAGAAACCTGTTCTGTAGATATGTGAGAGTACTAAAGGTGGATATGCCATAAATGCCTGTGGATATACCATAATTGCAGAATACCTGTTTAAGTCTGCAAGGAACATATTGTTAGTGTTCTTATATCTAGGAAGGAATCTATGCCATTTGCACTTCGGTTACATTTCAAGATGTGATGTAAAATATGCACAAACTGTTGAGAGTCACCATTCAAACAGTGTTGCACTTATGCATGTAGACTATATACTGAAAAAAGACATGCCTGGTAATTTATTTTTGCATCAATTTACTCCACACAAGGTGGTCTAAGAGAAATCCTGAGGCACTACCATTATTATACAGTGAATTCTTATTTCATATTAGCATGCTTTCTTCGTTCTTCCCTGTGCAGATGGTTTCTTTAGCTGCCAATTAATGTACTCCTCGTAAATGTGAGAAAAATTATTCAACAAATGACATAAGATTTCCTTCTACTACATCTTATTAGGCCAAAAGCAACAATTCATACTCAGACAGTCTCTATATTACTACCATCTTTCAGTCTAAAAGCTCTATTTCTTTTGGATAAAGTACAATAATCAATAATTTTAATGGATTTAAGTAAGTAGAAGGCAATGTATTTATAATACAATCTAGATAATGGCGGAAAATGTCCTAAATATTTCACATAATAAGGTAAAGTATGCTGTAGAAACATTGTATTTATTATTAATGCAGTATGACCACTCTCAGGCATTTATGATGCTCTAGGGGAGCAATCAAGATCTCATAATCTTAAAAGTCTGTTCAGAAAGGGGTGTTCTTGTAAATGTAATAATGATGAAATCTCATAGGGTTTCCAAATAACTTCAGTTACATCATCAGTACTTAAAGCCTAATTCCACTACAGGAATTCCTAATTCCACTAAAGGCCAGTCGGATGATAAGAGAGATATATTTAATAGAAAATACAAGTCTAGTTGCTCTGACCTATTATTACTTATATCTATTGTAAGGGATCACTCTCTCTCTCAGGGGGGTCGCAATCACAAATCATCCGACACACAAGGGGTTTTAACGTCCAAATGGTGCTTTATTTGAGCTCTTTAGCACCAACACACATGAAAACATTCAAATAAACACCCGCCCGTCTGGGCTCTACCTAATACACGTGTTGTCTCTATCTCACCTATAGAGTGCCGTTTTCACACGGTATTAGATCCGGCTTCCTCAGCCATACGTTCCAGAAGCCTCCTGGCTGTGACCTCACCAGCACCTTTGGGTTCCCCAAACTTCAGGCTTTACAAAGCCTTGTGGACCCCCAACCCTCCTGGCTGAGAGCACACAAAGCCTCTGCAGGCCTCTGTTTGCAAGTCTCTCAGGCTTCCTCCATGATTACAAAAGCATGCCTCACCTGCAATCCTCTCAGCTAATTGCAAAACCTGTACTGGAAGGGTGTGGACTGGCAGATCCCACTTCCAAACCTATCCCCCAGTGCAAATGATATCCAGCCCAGATCAACATATAGACAAAACGTCTCAGCAAACTACTTTGCTGAAACCACTGCAGCTTTCTGAATTTCAGTTATTTCACCCAGCTGAGGTATCTGGGTGGGATATACACACCTTCCAGCACTTATACTGTACATATCACGACACTATGTAGAGTATATTGTCATTTTTTCTAATAGTTTAAGCATGGGCAGGGCTAGGATCCATCTTCCATTACTGTGTCCGTCTTCTTGTGTGGAACCAGCTTGTCCTCTCCCAGGCCCTTAATTTATTTACTTCTATAGATAAATTTAAGTTTGTTAGAATATTAGATTTAATATGGTCACCAAGACCGGAAGTGATATAATTATGGGAGTGTCACACAGGAAACTGTAGTATTCTGTTTTACATACAGGTTATAGTAAATCCACATAAAGTAGAGTAACTTTCACCACACTATTCCATTATTAATTGTACTGGTCCTAATCGACAGCCTGTATTATATCCAGAACTGCATTCACAATTCTGAAAGCATTAGAGCTGAACTCTCCTACTGTTCCTTGGTTGCCTAAGTACTCTGGCAATTCACTTTCGGGAAAGTGTAACCTTTACACTTCTACTTTAATATGGTATCCACAGTATGTAATGGATTGCCTCTGATAAGTTTTTGTTATGAGAAGAACCAACAAAAAATGTAAACATACCCGGATAGAGTCACCGAGTGTCCCTTTCCGATTGAACTATGTCCTGGATTGAGGGAGAACTCGCAGGGGTGCCAAGAGACAACAGTTATTTAAAATAATAATAATATGTCTTGATGAGGATATAAATGGGTGAACAAGTTCATTGAAGGATCATAAAAGGATAGTATCCAGAGGGGGGGAGGAGGTGGTACAGGTGTTTGGACTTCTACCCTGTACCTCCCTCCCCAGTGAAGTAAGCTGCTTTCTATCTTGAATTTGTTTTATCCTATTAGGAAAATTTTATCTATCGTTTTATCATTTATATTTTGACCGGCTGCAACTATTTTTACAAGCCTTATCTGTAGAGGCTGTAGCTGGATACTATCCTTTTATGATCCTTCAATGAACTTGTTCACCCATTTATATCCTCATCAAGACATATTATTATTATTATTATTTTAAATAACTGTTGTCTCTTGGCGCCCCTGCGAGTTCTCCCTCCCTCCAGGACATAGTCCAATCGGAAAGGGACACTCGGTGACTCTATCCGGGTATTTTTACATTTTTTGTTGGTTCTTCTCATATATATGCAGTCCACCCAGTGCACTGCTGACATACCCTACGGTGCTGCCTATTCACCTATTAATAAATCCTAGGATTATTTTTCACGCATCAACAGTCCCTTGGCGCTTCACCACTCCTTTGTTGTTTTTTTCTTTCACTCTAAGTTTTTGGTATGTCATGCTATAAATATTTCTTCAGTTTTAATAGAAAATGTGGTTCCCAGGTGCCATTTTGAAGTGTAGAAAGTAGATTCTTTGCAGAACAGTATTTTAAACGTTATGCATTTGGTATGTTATACATTGCCATTGTTCAGTTTTTCAGGTTTGAAGCTAAATATGATATCTTTCATACTTTTATCCATGCCTTGTATTATAGGCTTTGGCACAGCAAGTTCCTGATATGCTGGCTGAAGATATCAAGAAGTATTTCATATTCTCCTTCATATGGTCTTTTGGAGGATGGTTGCACTCTAATGAAAGAACTTTATTTAGCAACTGGTGGAGAAGAACATTCAGGAGCCATGCAACATTTCCTGCAGAAGGAGAAGTAAAGTGAAAGCTACATATTTTATCATATATACTAAAAGGCCTTTAGGATAAATTTAACATGTGACATGTTAATTATGCAATTATGTTAGTCTCTTTAAGGATATGATAGATAACATTTGCATGACAATACCCTGAACTGTGCTACTGACTATATATTACACACACAGTTGTGGTCAAAGGTTTAAAGAATGACACATATTTTGCTTTAGATGTTTAGATGTTCCTATGGTATACTGAAATACAGTTATAAGCATTTCATACGTTTGTTTAACTTTAATTGACAAATATATCAAGTTTATGCAAAACTGGTGTAAAGGAAAACTGGCTTAGTTGCCCAGAGCAACTAATCAGATTCCACCTTTCATTTTTCATAGCTCTTCTGGAAAAAATAAAGGTGGAAATCTGGTTGTTATGAGCAACTAAGCCAGTTTTCCTTTATATCAGTTTAAGAAATCTGCCCCTCAATATTTACAGTGTTGACCCTTCTTTTTGAAGACTTCTGCATTTTGCTCTGGCATGCTGGATATCACCTTCTGGGTCAAACCTAATCAGTACTTGGAGTTTATAACAATCTGTGTGTTTTTGTTTGTCCACCTGCTTTTTGAGGATTGACCACTGGTTCTCAACAGCATTGAGATCTGAGAAGTTTCCTGGCCATAGACTCAAAATTTCAATGTTTTGTTCACCAAGTCACTTAGTTGTCACTTTTGTCTGGTGATTTGGCGTTCCATCACGCTGGAAAAATCATTGTTCATCACCAAATTGTTCCTGGATCTTTGGGGGAATTTGCTCTTGGAGGATGTTTTTAAAACCATTATTTAATTATGGCAATGCAAAATTGTGAGTAAGCTTACTCCCTTGGATGAGAAGCAACCTCTCACATAAATGATCTAAGGATGCTTTACTGCTGGAAAGCACATTGAGGCAAATGCTTTCGGATGATGGCCTGATGTCAATAAGGGTAGTAAAGAAGCCACTTTTTTCAATAAAAACATCAAGGATAGACTGATATTCTGCAGGGAGTATTGAGATTGGACTGCAGAGGACTCGGATAAAGTTATTTTCTCTGATGAAGGCTTCAGACTGTTTAGGACATGTGGAAAAATCATTGTCTGGAAAAGAAAAAGCGCTACCATGAGTCCTTTGTCATGCCAGCAATAAAGCATCCTGAGACCATTCATTTATGGGGTTGCTTCTCATCCAAGCAGTGCGCTTACTCACCATTTTACCTAAGAACATTTACATGAATAATGAGTGGTTTCAAAACCTCTCCAAGAGAAACCTTTCCCAATAATCCAGGAGCAACTTGGTGATGAGCAATGCTTTTCACAGCATGATGGAGCACCATGTCACAAGGCAAAAGTGAGGAAACTCATGAGATCTCGATTCCATTGACAACCTGTGATCAGTCCTCAAAAAGCAGATGGGCAAACAAAAATGCATAAATTGTTATAAATTGTAAGCACTGATTAGGCAAAAATTGGTTGATATTAGTCAGGATTTGGCCCAGAACCTGATATCCAGCATGTGAGGTTGAATTACAGAAGTCTTGAAAATGAAGTGTCAACTGTAAATACTGAGTGGGTCATTTATTAAGACCGGCGTTTTAGGCGCTGGTTTTAATATTCCCTATAGCTGGAGGTGGAACAGCTGGAGTTATGTAGAGGCGCTGGCCTCTACATAACTTTGGAGATCCACAGCCGCTTCTCAATGCAAGACAGCTTTCTTGCTGTCTTTACATATAGACTATTTTCTATGCCTAAACCAGGTGTAGAAAATGGTAAAAAAAAACAGGCCTGTTGACCTGTCCCCTTCCCCGCGCCCACTTTTGTAGACCTGGCATGAGCAGGGAAATGTCACAGATTGCAGTGCAAACCTAGAAATTTTTGTAAATTATTTAAATAGGTAAAACTAACATTTCACTTGTACCTAAGTATTCAGACCCTTTGAATTTTTGAGCTGTTTCTACTCCTTGATTGGAGTCTACCTGTGGTAAATCCAGTTGATTGGACATGATTTAAAAAGACACACTCATGTCTTGATAAGATTTCTCAGCTGACAATGCATATGAGAACAAAAACCAAGCCATGAGGAGGAAAGAACTGCCTGTAGTGCTCAGAGACAGGATTTTGGAGAAGGGTTCAAAAAACTCTCTGCTACACTGAAAGTTCTCAAGAGCACAGTGGTTTCCATAATTCATAAATGGAAGATGTTTGGAACATCCAGCACCCTTCCTGGAGTTGGCTTCCCCACCAAACTAAGTAATCATGGGGAATAGGGACTTTGGTAAGATACATGACCAAGAACCCAATGGACACTTGGTTGAACCGCAAAAGATCCTGTGTGTAGATTGAAGAAACTTCCAGAAGGTGAAACCTCTTTGCAGAGCTCCACCAATCTGCGCTTTATGGCAGAGTGACTAGAAAGAAGCCTTTACTCAGTAAAAGACACATGAAAGCCCTCCTGAAGTTTGCAACCAGCACCTGTCAGTCAAAAACAAAATTCTCTGGTCTGATGAAACTAACATTGAACTTTTTGTCCTCAATTATAAGCGTCATGTTTGGAGGAAACCAGGCACTGCTTATCATCTCTACAGTGAGGTATGGTGGTGCCAATATCATGCTGTGGGGACATTTTTTAAGCAGTTAGAACAGGGAAACTGGTCAGAGTTAGTCCTCTTTCACACGACAGTATTTTTCGCGGCCTCCGATCATTCATTTCTATGGGTCCGCAAAAAATACTGTGAACATACTGTGTGCTGTCCGCATCTGTTTGCCCGTTCCGTAGCACCGCAAAAAAAATAGAACATGTCCTATTCTTGTCCGTTTTGCGGACAAGGATAGGCATTGTTACAATGGATCCGCAAAAAATACAGATGCCATATGGACGCCATCCGTTTTTTTGCGGATCCGCAATTTGCGGACCGCAAAACACAATGTTTGTGTGAAGGTAGCCTTAATAGAAAGCTCAGTGGAGAAAAATACAGAGATATTCCTAAGGCCTCTTTCACACGTACGTTGTGTTTTGCGGTCCGCAAATTGCGGATCTGCAAAAACAACGGATGGCATCCGTGTGCATTCCGTATTTTGCTCAACGGAAGAGCTGGCCCCTAATAGAACAGTACTATTCTTGTCCGTAATACGGACAAGAATAGGACATGCTCTATTTTTTTTGCGGGCTACGGAACGGAGCAACGGATGCGGACAGCCCACGGTGGGCTGTCCGCATTTTTTGCGACCCCATAGAAATGAATGGGTCCACATTTTTCATGTGAAAAATGCGGATCGGAGCCCGCAAAACCAACGTTCGTGTGAAAGAGGCCTAATTCAAATGTGATCCGGAATACTCTGGGCCTCAGACTGGGCTGAAGTTTCACCTTCCAACAAGACAATGACCCTAAGCACACAGCCAACGCAGGAGTGGTTTAGGGACAGCTCTGTAAATGTACATGAGTGGCCCAGCCAGAGCCCTGACTTGAACCCAATTGAACATCTCTGAAGAGACCTGAATATGGCTGTCCACCGATGGTCCCCATCCAACCTGACAGAGCTTAAGAGGATCAGCAGAGAACAAAGCCAGAGGATCCCTAAATTCACCAATCCTTGTGGCATTATACCCAAGATGACCGGAGGATGTAATCGCTGCCATAGGTGCTTTGACTCAATATTTAGTAAAGGGTCTGAATACTTATGTCAATGTAATATTTTAATTTTTCCTTTTCAATAAGTTAGCAAAAATGTCTAAAAATTCTGTTTTCACTTTCTCATTATGGGGTATGGAGTTCAGAAAGATGGGAAGAAACTTGAATTTTGTTTAAGATTTGTGTGTGAGTGTGTGCATTAAAGAATGAATGCATTGTAAGAGTTAATGAGCCACCTTCCCTAGCAGACAAGCATCATCTTTAGACGAGACAATACAACTTGGCACTGCTTTTCTTCTGGCAAGGACTGATCATGTTGAAATGATGTGCCTGCGAATAAGTGTCAGGACCTGTCATCACTACTCAGGAGCATAAATATTTAATCCCAATCGAACGTTTGTTGCTGACAATCCATATTCCTTTTGCTGCAGGTCTGGGACTATCACATTGACACTGATACAAGACATTTTGTCAGATGGCATGACATACTTTCCTCTTACACCGTTAGTCATGGGCAAAGTGTGGCCTCTGAGGCGTTCGTTCACACAGTACACAGTGAGGTAACAATTGGTGCAGCACTTATTTTTTATTTTTTTATAGTGTGATTTAAATAAAAAACACTAAGAACTGTTGGCTGAAAAGGTTTGAAAGGTTTGAAAAGAATGCATAGTGCATAAATGTATGGTGTATATATATATATATATATATATATATAGATATATATAGATATATCTACAGTAATTACTCAAAGGAAAGGATGACAGATAGAGTCTGACTTGAATATTGTGGACAACAGAAAAAAACATATTTTAAATACTAATATGGCATTTGCTAGGCATCAGTCCTATGGAACAGGTTGTGCAGCCAGTACATATTGATGACCAACTGGCCTTAAATGAATTCAGGGAAAGCAGATTCCACATGCAGTATGTATGCAGGACCGTATTTAGGGTTCATGCTGCCCTAGGCACTCTTTATGATGACGCCCCCCCCAACGTGACCCATTCCCCCACGCCCCCAAATAGTAGCATAGTAGCCTCTCCTCAGTCCCCCCATCCCATAGTAGCCTCTCCTTAGAACCCCCCACCCCATAGTAGCCTCGTTACCCCCACCCCCCATAGTAGCCTCTTCTCACCCCCCCACCTCATAGTAGCCTCTCCTCGTTACCCCACCCCCCATAGTAGCCTCCTCCCCCCACAGTAGCATAGTAGTCTCTCCTCAGTAGCCCCCAACCCCATAGTAGCCTTGTTACCCCACCCCCCATAGTAGCCTCCTCCTGGACTTATTACAGTGACCTATCCTCCCCCCCAACCCCCTGGATACTGAAAATGGTCCTCTGCCAAGCCAATTAACCCCCGCCCAACTACCCCACCATCCCCATACACACTACCCTCAGTCTGTACCCCCCCACCTGCTGCTGGTGCACCTAGCTTTTCTGATGCCCAAGGCAAATATTGAAACACCCCCCCATGCCAAATTCTCAACCTAATCCCTTCCCTCCAGTCCTACTGTTAAAGGGGTTGTCCTCTTTTTACTACTAATGACCTATCCTCACGATAGGTCATCAATATCAGATTCGGCTGGGGTCCTCCGGCACCCCTGACGATCAGCTGTTTGAAGAGAGAGCAGAGCTCATATGAGAGCTGCTTTCTCTGTTCTGTTCACCTGCTCGCCATAGAATTTGCAGTGAAGAGCAGTAAACAGAGCAGAGAAAGCAGCGCTCGTACAAAAAAAAAAAAGACAACCCCTTCAAAGACAGACTTGGAAAACATTTCATACAGCGCTACAGAGCATACAGGGTCATACAGCGCCACATATGTACCTCTTACATCCAGTGACTTCTCTTCTCTGATGTAGACGTTCTCTTTCCTCTTCTTCTGTCAGACCAGACCGCCATGGTGACTTCTTTCAGCTGTGCCTCGTCTCTGAAGAGTTCAACAAACAGACATCTTACTTTCCTACTTTTCCATCATCCTCTCACCTTCTCCACATCTCACCCTGCCCACCCCCCATACTATACTACAGAAACAGCCCCCCTGAAAATACTGGCACCACACAGAAAAACAGTACCCCCCTTACCTATCAGATCCCCATATCAAACCCCAGATGAGACCCCCCATCTACAGACCCCCATTAGACCTCCAAACTCCCA